>CM070507.1:44796536-45396536 GCA_036346375.1 Guadua angustifolia | reverse complement strand
ACTTACTTTAATGAATCTTTGGACAAAATGTCGTAAAGAGTCTGAATCAAGCACCCGAGATCACGCTCTTTGTCTGGGCGGATGTAGTAGCTCTAAAAATTTGCTCTAAACACTTCGCTGAGTTGCCTCTAGGAATGAAATGACCCCTCCTTTTGATTGAAGAGCCAAGTCTGAGCAGCTCCATCCAAAACTATGGGCAGGAAGTTAGCCATAACACCCTCATCACCTCCAGTTGCTAAAATCGTAGTGGAATAGATTGAGATGAACTCATCCGGATTTTGAGTCCCGTTGAACCTCTCAATGTGACCGGGCTTAAATTTTCTCGGCCACGAGACATCGCAAAGGGACACTGAGAAAGCCCGACATCCGAAAGTTGAGCTATTGCGATGGTCCCTTCGGTCATGGCGATCATCGCTGCGATGGCTTCCGACGTGCGAACCAAGGTGAGAGAATACTTCTCAATGTCGGTGTGGCGGGGATCGATCTGAGGTCAAATATTCGGTATGCCCGTGACTGGAACAAGCATATCTCTAACCCCGCGGGGTCGCTCGGGAATCGCTCCAAGTGTCCTCATGGTACCGATCATGCTTCCTACGACCTTCCCAAGCAGGGCTCCGAGAATCCCCGTGACGGGAGCGAACAGGGGTATGATGTTGATTTTCCTAGGAAACACTCCGGGGCTCTTTGTCACGAGGTGACCCTGAAAGCTTCAAGTTGGCGGCGAGCTTCTCCAAGCCTTCAGCTATGACCGCACCCATTGCTTTCATGTCCACCTGACCAGGGAAATTCCGAAGGTCACGCACGACCATTGCCAAAGCTTGCAATCGCTCTACGCTCTGCAGAACGAGAGGAGGTGATTTTGGCCAACGATCGCGGACATGCTCCAGTGAGAGGTGCCCATGGGAACTCTCGTGAGCTGAGGATTCAGCTTGGCACCCAGTTTTTGCGAGCTTGGCGGTGAATGCTTGCCAGGGTCCTATTCAAGGATGCCTCCAAATGGTCTTTGGCCACTTCATAGCGGCGCTGACGGGCAGCCCTCGAGGATTCAACTTTGGGATCTTCTCCTCCCACTATGTTGACATCACGGGAGTACAAAGATCATGAAGGTGACATCACGATGTCTCCTCGTGACACAGTCTCGTGATCGGACTCAAAATGATCAGGAATGTCCAAACCATCGTAGAGACCATCACACTCCTCATCATCTATGAGGGAATTACGCTGAGAACGAAGGAATCGCTCTCGCACTGCTGCAGTCAGGGAAGGACTCTCGGGTTCAGTGTGACCCTCTGGGTCAGCAACACTAGCTATGCCTTCGTCAGCATAGTACATGTCGTCATCCTCGACGCTATTGAAAGCGCAGAAGTCTTGATTATCCTGGGAATTCAGCATCTTCTAGGATTCTTCATGAAAGGATTCACTAGTAGATCCCCACAGTCAGGGCCAGCTATCGACATTTAGGAAACAGGCCCTCACCGAGCTTATTTGTTGAATGAGGGATCAACCAAAGCCCTTTCTCATGAAGGGTTTGCGTCTGAAGAATGCTTTCTAAATATAGAGAATGGGCATAGGGTTTATACTGGTTCGGGCCTCTCGCTGCAGAGATAATAACCCTACTCCAGTGATCTTACTTTATGCTCTGAATTCTTACAGAAAGGCTTGTGTGTGTGCTCTTTGTTTGCTTGCTGTCATGCCCCTTTACCAATCTAGCGGAGGGGTTTTTATGGATGATCGAAGTAACTGCGGCCGAATAACACGTCATTACTGCATTGATTGTGGCTATAACCGCATCCTTGATTTTCACCACGTCCCGTCAAGGGCATAATGGGCCCGAATCGTGGCATGATGGTCTTAGATCGTGGTGTAATTATAGCCACGTCATCGTTATGGGTCGAGCACGATCTTTTGATCGTGCTCGGGAATTCCCCTCAGCTCTGGCCGACCGTTGCGCACTCCTGGGCAAGCATGCTTGGGGATTTATGACATATGCTCGGGGACGAGTTTGGGCATGGTCGGGGCGGACCCGCCAGTCGAACTATCCGAGGATCCTCTCTGGGGACACCATCCAAGGGCATGCATGGTTGGCCTAAACCGGCTGCCGGGGTATAATAATCCTTATGGAAATTATCCAATCTCCGACAGTTTTGATATATATTTTGATGCTTCTAAACAAGATCTTGGATGCATATTGATGCAGAATGGCAAAGTTGTTGCCTACACGTCAGGGTAGTTGAGGCCACATGAGGAGAATTATCATACTCATGATTTGGAGTTAGCTACCGTTGTGCATGCTTTGAAAATATGGTATCATTATCCCATTAGAAAAGGATGTGAGATACGCACAGACCATAGAGTTTGAAGCATATATTTTCCTAGTTGGATTTTAACATGAGGCAAAGAAGGTGATTGGAGTTGATAAAGGATTATAATATTGGGATATGCTATTATCCTGTAAAAGCTAATGTGATAGTTGATGCTTAAAGCCATAAGAGCCACATGGCTAGTTTGCTAGTTCAGGAGGATTAGTCTGAGTTATGCAAAGAATTTCAGAAGTTGAAACTGGAAGTTGTTCCACAAGGATTTCTACCTTCTTTGGAAGTGAAGCAAACACTAGATGATAAGATCAGGGAAGGATAGAAGGATGATGAGAAAACACGATCAAGTCCAAGAAGGATGAAACCACAGCTAAGGATTTTACTCTGGATGAGTAAGGTACCATGTAGTTTATAGGTCGAACTCATCCACCAAATAAGAAGTAGCTTAAGCAGTTGATTCTGGAAGAAACTCATGATTCCAAGTATTCGATTCATCCAGGAAGAGCTAAGATTTATCAATATTTTAAGAACAGATTATGGTGGCCTAACATGAAGCTTAAGTAGCTGAGCATGTTGCTCTATGTGTTGTGTGTCTGAGTGTAAGGCAATGCATCAGAGACCTGTTGATTTGCTATAGTTGTTAAAGATTTCTGAGTGGTAGTAAGAGGCAAACCAGTAATAAAATCGACAACACTCAAAATTTTCCTAGAACTTAAAGAGGATATGATTCTATATGGATCATCATTGATAGTATGACCAAAGTTGCTTATTTCATCACAGTCAAGACTAGTTATTTTGGAGATCACTTGGCAGAGCTGTATATATCAAGGATTATGTGTTTGTATAGTGTGCTTAAGAAGATTATGTCAGATAGAGGTACCCGATTTACCTTGAGGTTTTGGGGAAAGCTACATGAAGTAATAGGAACTCGTTTGAATTTTAGTATGGCATATCATCCTCAGACAGATGATCAGACTGAAGGATCAAGATGGCGAATAGAGGGGGGTGAATGGTCACAAATAAATTTTCCCCCAAAATACTCCAACTAAAACCTCAAAAGGATCGCGCAAAGGAAATCGTGAAAAACCCGAACAACTAGACAACTATGTGTACCCCTAGCTTGCATGGATGAGTATGATAGAATACGTGGGGATTTTTGAGTCACAATTCTGGTTGTCTAGTGTACAAAATAAGAAGGAATCAATTCAACTATTGCTTTTAGAAAGGAGATTAATTCAAATCACAAAAGCCACTAACAGAAAAGCAAAAGCAGAATTTTCATAAGCTTTCCTCAATTAGAACAGGTGGTTGGTGGGCTTATGTAGCTCAAGAAATTTTGAGAATTTTTATCCCTATGAGAATATGAGTCATGAAGAACTACACCAAATTTCACTTCAAAAATGCTTACAAAAAAATCAGTAAAAATCAAATAACACAGATAGTTAGGAACTTCAAGCAGAAAGTTTAGGGTTCGGTTTTTACCTTATGGCACCCAAACGGTGCAACAAGTGGACTCCAAAATTTTTATAAAGATGAATATGAGAGTTAAGCACCTTATACAATAAGAATCACTCAAAAAGGATTTTTATATATTTTTATAAAAATCAAATACTAACTGCTGCGCGAAGAATAAGTTCTGGACAGAGTTGGAACTTGAAAGAAAAGATGATCTCTACTCAATCCAAGAGTGAAAAAGAGATGTAAAATTATATGAACACACTCAAGACATCCAAGATTAGCATTTACAAGGAGGGGAGGTAAATCCAAATTGCAAGAAAGTAAATTGCGTGAAAGTAAATTGCAGGAATTTAAATGCTGAATTTAAGACATAAAGTAAATGCGTAATTTAAATTCAAGCATGAATGAAAAAGATTTCTATTTCTGGAAGGATAATGTTTAGAAAGCCACACAACAAGGTGGGCAAAGCTCAAAGGAGCACGAAAACCTCTACAACCTTCAAGGGGAGGAGGCTACCCCTCCACCCCTATTTATACTACTCTTGGACCACCTACCACCCTTGGATGCAGTCCTCAACCCTAGAGAACTCATCTAAGAGCTAGGATTAACCCACACACACAGCCATGTAAGGGCTAACCCAAAACCCACACAAATACCGGGTTTTCTTGCCCAGTTTTCAAAGCATACTACCTAGACCCGCAAACCTATCAACTAGAGCGCAATCCGATGGACTCACTGATCCACGCAGCATCTAGCTAGCATCATCTCCTTTCCTTGTCTTCTTGACTTGCCTGGACTCCGTCACCGATCATCTTCCGATGATCTCCCGACCGTCTGGACCTCCGACGTTCCTCGCCTAGTCCCAGTCATCCTCCGCCTCACCATGACCTAGCACTGTTGTCTTGCAACCATCAAAGACAAGGAAAAAACTTCACATAGCAATGCCCACACATATATTCAATGATTATCCCAAAATCATTAATCAATCATAATTTCTCTCAGAGTCCCGGTGCTATCGTCCTCAGGCTGGTAGCACTGGGAAAAGAAACCAACACTCAAATTGTTTCAATTTGAAAATCCAATTCAAATCAAACTCAATTTCAAATCAAACCAATCTCAATTCTTGTCAATTACTCGTCACACACAAGTATAGACCTCCACATGATCTTTCACAGACAGAGAGAGTAACTCAAATCCTGGAGGATATGCTATGAGCTTGTGTGTTAGCTTATGTTATGTGATGGGATAAGTATTTGCCGTATGCAGAGTTCAACTATAACAACAGTTATCAGGCTAGTTTGCAAATGTCACTATATGAGGTTGTATGGTCATGCCTGTCGTACTTTGCTGAATTGGAATAAGGCAGGAGAGCGGTGGTGTTTAGACTTGATATTCTCAAAAGGAAGATGAAGAGAAAATTGCTATGATCAGAGAGATGTTGAAGGTAGCCCAGTCAAGACAAAAGAATTAGGCTGATAATCATTGTCATAAATTGAGCTTTGAGCCAAATGATTTTGTGTATCTAAGAGTTACCCCTCTTAAAGGTGTCAAAAGGTTTCACTCTAAAGGGAAGATTGTGCCAAGATATGTTGGTCCATTCAAGATTTTGAGCCATTGAGGAGAGATTGCTTATCATTTGAAATTACCACAGTCATGAGCAGAAGTGCATGATATATTCCATGTGTCACAGCTTAAGAAGTGCCTTAGAGTGCAAACAGTGCAGACGCTGTTAGAGGCAATTGAACTGTAGGAGAATTTGACCTACAAAGAGTATCCTTTCTAGATTTTAGATGTGATAAAGCACAAGACCAGAAATAAATCAGTTTGCTTTTACAGAGTGCAATAGGGCAATCATTCACAAAGTGAAGCTACTTGGGAGTGTGAAGAGGATCTGAAGTCAGAATTCCCTAACCTATTCCATAGTTAGCCCTGAATCTCAAGGTCGAGATTTTATTAGGGGAGAGGTTTGTAAGACCCTTTTTTTTTCCTTTTATTAATTTATTCTGTTCATTATGCATTTTATGGATTTTCTAAATTTATTGGATTTTTGGATTGAATTTGCATTTATTAAATATTTTGTATATTGGTATTTTGAGAAAATTATTTATATATTAAGAAATTCAAAATAAAGTTTTATTAAAAAATTTTATTTCATTTCCCAAAGTTTTAAAATATTTTTGACAATTTTCTTGGGATTTATTTGAATGTATTTCAAATTAAGTATATTGGCCTTTTGAGAAAACTAATTAAATATAGATAAAGTTAATATAAAGTTTGACCAAAAATATTTTATTTGAGTTCAAAATATCTCAAAGTATTTTTGACATTTTTCTTGAATTTTTATTGGTATTTTGTCTGCTTAAAACTAATAAAATGAATATCTAGAATTATTTTTAAAAAAAATCCACGGAAATCCTTGTGAACAATATTGGGCCAAGCCCATATACTATTTTTGCCTAGTCGAGCCCTTCTTCTAGAAGAGCATGTCAGCCGTTGGATCTTATCAAGTAGCTAAGATTTGATGACACGGTTTTGGAACCCTAACTCGTCCGCGCCGTTGGATTTGTGCCGAGCGGACGTCCAAGATTCGGCCACGTAGCCTCGCGCAGGACTCCGTCAAATTCACAATGCATGTCCGGCATGGAATTCATCTTCCCCGCATGAGTGCCGCCATCTCGGAGTAGGACTCCGTCGTTGTTTAGATTTAGGTTTCTGTTTTGCGCATGATTATCGGGGCAATTTGTGGCGTGGATGACTTCTCAAGGATCGCCATGAGCTCATGAGTGTTTTGCCCCATGTTTCATCACCGATAGTGCCCTGGTTCGCGTGGATGAGTTCGTTGGAATTGGCTTGGAAGCCATTGCGGTTCATCATCGAGAATGTCACCGTCAAGACTTCTTCCACGATGTTGGTTCCAGATTCGAGATCTTCACGTCACGTTGCTTTGGATCCACCACTCCTTGTCGCCAAATTGATGTTGTTCTACCACTGCCATGGTCTTCTTCCTAAGCCACGGTGAAGTCTCACCGTCGTGCCACCATCGACACCTGTGGGAGCTTTCAACCATTCAATCCATAGTAGAGGGGTGACATCTTGCCAGTGCTTCAGATTGGTGTTGCACCATGTACACTGTTCATTGTAGAATGATGCAAGCCATTAGATCAAAATGGAGGGCCTAGATCACATCACCCGCTAAGCCAATGGGTTGTACCGCGTGGTGCACAGAGCCCCAAGCGTCCTGGACCGAGTCCACGATGAACCAATGCGGTTCTATGGACTCAGTCCATGGACCAAGGTGATGTGGCATGACACAATTGGTTAGGGCAGGGCTGACATCATGCTGACATCAGCGTGACACAATAGTTACCTTTTTCAACACAAAAATAATTCAATTAATTCAGTATTTTCCATTTTTTATTTTTATGATTTTTCAATCTTCCACAAGCTCGTTCTCCCTCATACGAGCTCTGATTGAGGTGATTCAAGTTTCTAAAAATTTATAAAATTGATATCTATTTAGTGGTGATTTTTATTTATTTTTGAAATTTGTTTGCTCTCTATTTTGGTGTGTATTTGTCTTTTCCTCTCGTTTCGCGTAGACGTTGAATTGCTCGAAGCGTCTGAGGAAGATCCATCGACTCAAGACCAAGGTCCAAAGCAATAATAAGGCCTTTGCAAAGGTAAGTGTTATGTTTTGATCATGTTGAACCTATATTTATAAAATCGCTATATTGTTTTCACCTTTTTTGAATATTATTTCACATGTACAATTGTTTCAACTAAATTGGGACTTAGTTAATTAATCTTTTGATCTATACTCTACTTTCTCATTTGTATGTTATAATCTTGTAATATCGCAGACTTTTTTTTAGAGTCGGTTCCAGTGGGAGAACTGTGGGGCTTTAGTAGGTGTTTTTGGGGCTTAGTGGAGATTTTTTCACCTAAATCCCTAACACTACCCCTTAAAATTTCCCTTTTTGCCCCTCACTTAAGTCTCTCCCTCACTCCCCTCACTTAACCCCATTTCTTTTCCTGCTCACTCCCTCCTTCCCAAACTGAGTGAACTAGCAGCTTGGGCTTGCTCTTCCTCCTCCTAGGCATGGAGCTCCCTGGTGACTGCTCCTGGAGGTTGCTGGCATCCTCCCCCTGCAGTCAAGCCCTCTCTTCCTCCCTTGAAGTCGGGTAGCATCAACTCCTCCTTGCTGCAGCAAATGAATTCCCTCCCCACCTGTTGTTTTTGGCTTTTGGAGTTAAGGTAAATTCTTAGGATTTGCGAATTGAGGTGGAGGCTTGAGCTAGGGTTCATGCTAGAGTATTTTCCCTGCAGTTTTGGTTGAGTTTCGGGCGGATTTGGAGTGAACCCCTAGAGTTGTGCAATTTTTGTTTTCGGGTTGAGTTTTACCTATATGTTAGAGCTGTGTTTCGAGCTAGTTAAAAACGTTTCCTGAATATTTGGCTGTAGAGGAAGTTGTAGCTCATCATTTCCCCTTTAATCTGAGACTAAGAACACTAAATTTCGTTTAGCCAACCAAAAGTTATGGTCATTTTAGTACTAACTGTCCTGATTATGCTTGTGTTAGTAGCTGAAACTTTGAGCTACTATTTAATGCTAGATACAGGTCGAATTAAAATTTTTGATTGCCTAGATAAAGTTAGGAAATGTCTTGTAGATTAAGAAAATATTGTTATTTGCTTGATTTGAATTCAAGAATCAATAGTTATGTTATTTTGAAGTATGTTGTTCTGAAATCTGAAGTTACTAAAGGTTCAGATTTCAGTCTAAGATTCAGAGTACGGCCCACCTGCCACACTCACGTGACTAACCAACCTTCATGTACAGAGTTCTCTAGCCTGAATGTCCCGCATGACATCCTCGATCACCAAGACCTCGATTTCTCCCTGAACCTAGTCCCGAACCTCAATTCATCCACAAACCTAGTTCCGATCCCATCATTGACCATGTTCGCCCTCGAGCAACACCTGCACATGAATAAATAAGAAATGAATCCGAGCACAAGTCCATGACTTGACTCAAAGTCAATCCATGCAATCGCTCACACGAGCGCATTGCATCAAGCAACACTATCATCATGCTATCACAAGCATATCAAATAAACATCTTAAACAGCACATGCACATGCACATGCACAACACATGCCATGATCACAACCACTTTGCAATGCCAATTTCATTAATAAGCCAATTTTTTAGCACATGATTTCACAGATTTAGATTGGGGCAAGTGGCAATGGGCAGTGTGCCAAGGTGAGCCATCAAGGTAGAGGATTTGTGGAAGTCTTGTCCTAGTCACCGTAAGGACTTAACCTTGCAAGCCTTTGACTTGAGACAATCATGCAACCATATGTTTGGTATAGGACAACCTAGCTGATTAATTTGCATTGTCTTAGCTTTAGTACTACTAGTGGTGGTGTGAGTCCCTAGTTGTGGTAGCCAATCCTCACTCAGATAAACTCACATGGCGCAAGAGTGGGGCCCTATTGTGGTAACCAGTCCCTTCAATGTTAAAACCTCAGCGGATAGTACTGGGTTAAGACAGGGCATTGTAAAGGTTTTGTCATGATCTCTCCACTAACACACCAAAGGAAGTGTGTTAATCCGGAGGCACTACGAGACAATCATGTTGGGTGGGTAAAGTGCATAACCTCTGTAGAGTGTAAATCTATTCAAATAGCTGTGCTCACGGTATTGAGCAATGCTCAAGAATTATAGTCAAGGGTTGTTAGACTTTTGCAAATATAAAACTTGGGATAGATGGCAGGTTGCCATGGGAGATTAAATCTTAACTTAGGATTGAAAACTTGGTTTACTTGAGAAATGCTGAAATTATTATTTATTGTTATTTGTTTTACTATCTTTTCAATCTATTTATTATACTTGTTAAAAAATGATGCTTTATTGCAAAATAGCCATGTTAGCCATTCCTTTGGAATAAACCTTGCATATAGTTTTATAGAATTACATTCTGTGCATAACTTGTTGTGTGCTTTAAATACTCACCCTTGCCACCAACAAATCACCAGTTGAGGAGTCTACATCAGTGCTAGAGGAGAAGTACCAGGAAGAGACGCATGTTTAGGGTGCGAGCCTTGTCAGTTGCCTATGGTATATAGAAAGGTTATCTACATTTTCATTCTGCTGCAGTTTAATTTGTTACTTAGCCTTGCGAGACAAAACCATGTAAGTTGACCATAAGGTCATTCAACTAGTAATATTTAATATATGATGTCTTTTATTATTTACCACTGTGTATGATTGTGATATTTACCGATGTTAATTCTGTGTGCACTAGCGTGATCGTGGACTGTTGTAGTATACATAGAGGGTTCAGATTTGCAAATTCAGGTCCTGATAGTTGCCTCTGTTGGATAGTCTGCGACAAGGATATACAATGCATTTATGGCCTTGCTACAAGCTTTCCAGTGAGAGGTGCAAGAGCTCCATCAGCAGGTTCGAGCAACTCCTGCCACTTACAGCTATTCTTGCAGCTATTCCTACAGCTGTACCTATGGCTGTCCTAGACATGCTAGAGCCTAGGATAAGTCTATGAGAGTGGATATCTCTCCATGTCGACAATTTTGACAGTGCGAGCACGCTGATCTAGGCTGTGAACTAGCTACGCTACATGGAGAGGTAGTTTGGAGCATTGGAGATGACTTCTCAGTAGAGGGCTCGCTTTGTGGCCTTTTAGTTCAAGGGTCAGGCAAACATTTTGTGGGAGGGGTGCTATCCGCTAGGACTGTAGTCCATGGTCCGATCACTTGGGAGGACTTTATTGAGCAATTCCGGATGAAGTTCTATCTAGAGTCCTTCCTAGAGAAGATTGAGCACACCTTGTCCACCCTCAACTAGGGCAAGAGGTCTGTGGATAAGGATGAGGTAGAGTTCAACAATATCATCCACTTTGTACCAGTCATTGTAGGTGATGACAGGGAAAGGCTTGGATGTTCTATTGCAGCCTCAATCAGGAGTTCAGGGTTGTCATAGGGGCAACTGTCCCACATGACATCAGCTTCGTGGTTGAGCAGACTAGGGAAATGGAGGTAGAGTTGGAGCTCTTTAGGGAGAAGCAAAACCCTGGTGGTTCTGGTGTTCATGTACCTTCTGGTGGTGGCTAGAAGAGGAGCTTTGGTGAGGGAGGTGAGCCTTTTTAGCCACCTACTTCCAAGAAGTTCAAGGGGCGATAGTGTTCCTCAACCATAGCCAAGACAAAGCAGTCTCGGCCACATTCCTCTGTAGTGCCTCGTTCTTCATCAACTACTTCAGCTTTCTGTCCTATCCTTGGGCAAGGAACGATCTACTTCAAGTACGGTGGTGGACACCACGTTACTGAGTGTTCTTGAACTGGGGAGTGCCATCACTATGGCCAGCCTGGTCACGTGGAATGAGTGTGTTGAGACAATCCAAATGACATCATCAAGTGGGAGCTTGTGCCACCTTCCTCAATTGTAGTTGCTTCTTTAAGGGGGTCAGTCCAGATGTGTGTTGTTGCCCTTTTTTTTTCGTAACTATCATCCTAGGTGCTACCTGCGTGTTTTTACTGGCACGCTTGGCCATTGGCTCCACCTCTGCTTGTTTCACCACCTCGAGTTCTAGTGCCACCGTAGTAGAGTGTTGGGATTCTCACTGCCCCAACGCCACTAAGAGTTTATGCAATGCTATCTTCAGAGATGGTCGGGCATCCAAATGTCGTGACAGGTACTTTGCTTGTGGATTCTCATGATGCATTTGTTTTTTTTTATTTAGGAGCATCATATTCCTTTGTGTTGATTGAGTTTTCTACAAGGGTCAAGTTGGGGATGCAACAAATTGCTAAATCTATGACAGTCAGCTCTCCAAGTGGTCTTATTACTAGCTCCACAGTTTTGTCCATTTTGTATTATTACCATTGATGATGAGGAATTCATTGCTAACCTAATGTTGATTCACTTAGCACCTTTTGATGTCATCTTGGGAATGATTTAGCTGCATCAATATCAGGCCAAGATGTGCTATTTATGGAAGCTAGTTACCTTCTAGGCTCCATCAGGAGTGCAATTGGTCTTTCAAGGCAATGCACCAGCTAATTCCCAATTTATGCTGGCTAGTTTATTTCCTGGTCATCCTATACTGGGGACTGGGACTTTGATTGCTATTGCAGACAAGCTGAGTACTTCTATTCATATTGAGAAGATTCCTATGGTAAGTGATTACTTAGATATGTTCTCTATTGAGCTTCTTGGTTTGCCACCTACGCAGGATGTGGAATTCAGGATCTATCATGTTTGACCTATTTCTTTGTCACCCTACCATTTGGCTCATCCCTTCTAGGATGAATTTAAAACACAATTGGATGATTTGCTATCAAAGGGGCTAATTCAGTGTAGTGTGTCACCATGGGGAGCGCCTATTTTATTCACAGCAAAGAAAGGTGGGAGTTGGCACATATGTGTTGACTATTGTGCTCTCAACTAGGTTACTATCAAGAAGAAATATTCTTTACCTCGCATTGAAGTCTTGTTTGACCAATTGAAGGGAGCAAAGGTGTTCTCTAAAATTGATCTATAGTATGGGTATAATCAGATTCGTGTAAGGGTACAAGATATTGAAAAGACATTATGAGCATTATAAGCATGAAGTTATGTCTTTTAGACTAATCAATGCTCCTACTATTTTTATGGAGATGATGAACAGTATGTTGCACATATATCTTAATGATCTTGTGGTAGTGTTCATTGATGATATTTTGATTTATTCCAAGTCAGAGGAGGAGCAAGCACATCATGTGAGATGTGTGCTTGATACTTTGAGGGAGAATCAGTTTTATGCCAAGCTAAAGAAGCAGATTTATGCCAAGCTAAAGTGTGAATTTTAGATTCAGAAGTGGGTTTTCTTGGCCTTGTAATAAATAGGGAAGGTATTTCTATTGATCCAACCAAAATCTCTACAGTTGTGGACCGAAAGTGGCCTTCAAATGTTAAAGAGGTGCCAGTTTCCTTGGCCTAGCTGGATATTACCAGTGCTTTATTCATGACTTGTCCATTATTGCCAAGCCAATGTTCCAGTTAACGCAGAAGGGCATAAAATTCCTTTGGACATTTGATTGTGAGCGGAGTTTATGAACTTTGGAGGAAAAGTTAGCGACTGCTCCTATTCTCACTCTCCCTAAGGCAGGGAAGCACTTCACAGTATATTTTGATGTATCCCGAGTTGGTCTTGGTTGTGTGCTTATGTAAGATGGCAAGGTGATTGCTTATGCATCGAGGCAGTTGAAAAAGTATGAACAGAACTATCCTACTCATGATCCTGAGCTTGTTACAGTGGTCTTTGTTTTGAAGATTTAGAGGCATTTTTGTATGGTGAATCCTATGACATTTTCACTTATCACAAGGCCATCAAGTACATATTCACTTAGAAAGACTTGAATTTAAGGCAAAGAAGGTGGCTAGAATTGATAAAAGACTATGACCACATAATTTAGTATCAACCTAGCAAGACGAATGTAGTGGCTAATGCGCTTAGTCGCAATGCGACGTCCTCTATTTTGGATTGTCTTAGTGCTGATTTTGAGCACATGGGGGTCTCTTCTTACTTTGCAAGCATCGTGCAGGCTGAAACACAATTGATTTTGTAGTCGGCAATTCTAGAACGTGTGCGAGAGGCACAACAGCATGGCCGGTTGCTTTAATGGGCAAGACTAGGTATTTTAGCATTGATGAACTTGGTGCATTGTAGTTTAAGGGCCATCTTTGTGTACCCTAAAAGTCCCAAATTAAGGATGACATTCTAAAATAGGCATATCGCACCCTATATACAGTCCATACTTGTGAGACTAAAATGTATCACGATCTAAAAAGAATTTTTGGTGGAAAATGATGAAGGTGGATATTGCTCATTATGTGGCATCTTTTGGGGTTTGTCAAAAGGTGAAGGCTAAAAATAAATGTCTAGCAGGTTTGCTGCAACCTTTGGAAGTTCATGTATGACCATTGAATGACATATATATGGAATTTGTGGTTGGCCTACCTCGTTCTCAATGAGGGAAAGATGCTATATGGGTAGTGGTGGACCTTCTCAGTTAGTCAGCTCATTTTATTCCCATTCGCACGACAAATTCAGTGAGCAAATTGGCTCCTAGTTTGCAGAGTGCTTTGGGCACATAGTTTCGTCTTAGCATGGCCTTTCATCCTCAAATAGATGGTCAGTCTGAGCGTACCATTCAAACCCTAGAGAATATGCTTAGATCTTGTGTTTTGGTATGAAAGGGTAGTTGGGAGAATCTTTTGGCCCTTGCTGAATTTGCTTATAACAATAGCAACCACGCTAGCATTTGGGCCGCTCCATATGAAGTACTTTATGGGCCAAAGTGTACATCACTCCTATGTTGGGATGTAGTGGAAGAAAGAGCAGTTCTTAGCCTAGATTAGGTTCAGCAGATAGTTGAGCAAGTGGCAGAAGTTAGGCAAAACCTTCTTGCGGCCAAGAGTAGGCAGAAAAGCTATGCGGATGTGAGGAGGTGAGAGTTGGAGTTTGAGGTGGGTGATCATGTGCTTCTAAGGGTGTCTCCCACCAAAGGTATTGTTCAGTTTGGCTCTAGGGCAAAGCTTATCCTAAGGTATGTTAGGCCATTCCCTATTGTTGCTCAAGTTGGAAAATTGGCTTATAGGTTGGAGCTTCCCAAACCAATGCAAGGAGTGCACAATGTGTTTTGTGTACTGCTTGAACCGTTGGTGATTAAGCAGGATCTCACCTTTGAGTCCGGGGCATTGTAGATACTGGAAGTATCAGAGCTGGTGTTAAAAATAGAACCTTAAAGTTTGTCAAAGTGTTGTGGTTGCATCAATCTGAGTGGGAAGCGATGTGGGAGCTGGAATCTTGCATGCGCAAGAGGTATCAAGAGTTGTTCTCTTCGGGTACATATTGTGATTTAATTTCTCTGTTGATTAGGTTATTCTATAGTTGGTGTGATAAGAGTTTAGGATCGAATTCTATTAAAGGGGGGAAGAATGTAATATCTCAGGTTTAAATAAGAGGGAAATGGGGTATTTTTGGTGTTTCTCCAGTCATGGGCCAAACTTGGGCCTACAGGCTATGTTTTTGGCCTATGGGAGGGGCTATTTCCACCCAAACCCTAGCTCCTTTCCCCACCCCCTTTAGCCCCCTCCCCCATTGCCGCATATACTTTGTTGAGTTTTAGACCCACGCTTGTTTATTTAATGTTTTATGTATTTTGAGAGTGGCAAGTGGAGAAGGGGAGTAGCACAGACACATCACATTACACTACTTCACTATAATCATATTGTTTAGCATTTTGGAACATACACAACATATGAATAAATTAGACAGTCTCAATGATGGAATAACATTAGTGGATGTAACTTGCAATGGTTTAATCAATTTTATTAAATAATGTTTGTGGATTTTATTATATCTAGTGAATGTGTTTCATTTGTTGGTTTCAACAATGGTTTGTAAAAGATAAGAATGTTTCCCAGACGCATGTATTGTGAGCGCTCCCAAGCATGGCGTCTTGGGCATTGTTGGGCACACGGATCCAAGTTTAGAGTTGTGGTAGTTGTTGTTACTATATTCTTCATCATTTCTTATAGTAAATGTCTTGTAGATGATGTTAAATGTCCAGAAAAGAAATTATGTGCTTGCTCAATTTCTAGTTCAAAATGGTTAAATAATAGTAAAGGGGCATTGTGAAGTGATATTCAACGCATGTGGGTGCCAGGGTGTTACATCCAGTCCCCTCTATACTTGAGGGCCTCCTGATTCTATTCTTTCACCTTAGGGAGATCAACCCTTTCCCTTAGACTCATTTGAAGCTAGTGGCTATGCTCCTGCCTCTTCTATTCAAAAGGTAGAGGCCACTTCTGGTTCTAGACCTCCTGCCATATTCAGCACATCATTCGTCGAATCAGATGATTGATGATCTATTTGAGCATGTCAAACTGTCAAAATCAGGTTTATCTCTTTTCTATCTTCACTCCACCTTTGTTGCCTTCTTTGAGTCAAAGGATGTTTCTCATGTAGTGTCAGTTGAATCTTGTATCAATGCCATTCATGAGGAACTTGACAACTTTGATAGGGACATGGTTTGTTAGCTGGTTGAGGCCCTTCTAGTCATGATGTCATTGGGACCAAGTGGGTGGTCAAGAACAAGCAAAGTAAGGATGGGGTGGCCATCGGAATATGGCTGGGCTAGTCGCTTAAGGATTCACTCAAGTTGAAGGTTTTGATTTTGAGGAGACCTTTACCCCCATAGCTAGACTAGAGGCCATTCGTATTCTTCATACATTTTTAGCATCCAAGGATTTCAAGCTATATTAGATAGATGTCAAGAGTGCATTCCTTAATAGGTATATTGAGGAAGAGGTTTATATGTGGTAGCCTATATGATTCAGGAACCTTAATTGCTCAAACCATGTTTATAAGCTTTACAAAACTTTGTATGGACTTAAGCAGGCCCCTAGAGCTTGGTATGAGAGGCTTAAGTCCTATCTTCTTTGTCACGGTTTTTAGATGGGTAAATTAGACAAAACTCTATTCGTTAGACACTAGGATTCTAACTTTCTTCTTATCTAAATTTATGTGAATGATATTATCTTTGGTGGCTCTTTGGACTCTCTTGTGTCTCAATTTTTAGATATGATGAGCACGGAGTTTGAGATGAGCATGTTGGGCGAGTTGAGCTACTTCTTCGGCTTCCAGATCAAGCAGACTTAGGAAGGTATTTTTTTCATCAAGGCAAGTACACTCAAGACCTCCTGAGATGCTTTAACATGTATGATAGGAAGCCGGTAATGACTTCTATGGCCTCCACAGCTATCCTTTTGCCTGATGAGGATGGTGAGGCAGTTTAATAGGAGTTCAAAAGTATGATTAGCTCCCCCTTGTACCTCACTGCTTTGAGGCCAAACATACACTTTGTTGTGTGTCTATACGCTCGATGTTAGGATTCTCCTCATTTCATTCAAGCTAGGTGGTGAAGTGCATATTCAGTACCTTCAAGTTACCATTGACTATGGTATTTAGTACTCTTCCTCTTTTTGTCTATCTCTTAGTGCCTTTTTATATGTAGACTTTCCTAATTGTAGGATATATAGGAAGAGCACTTCTAGTACTTACCAATTTATTTGCACGTCCTTTGTCTCTTGGTCATCTAAAATGCAATCTGGAGTTGCACAGTCCACCATTGAGGCCGAGTACATTGCAGCAGCTAGTTGTTGTAGTCAGATGATTTGGATAAGATCGACCTTGCAGGACTTTGGGTTCGATATAGATAGTGTTCCACTCTTTTGTGACAAAATTTCTACCATATACATTGCTAAAAACCTAGTGCATCATTCCAAGACAAAGCATATATATATATATATATATATATATATATATATATATATATATATATATATATCTAGTACCACTTCCTTAGACACCATGTTAACAAGGGTGATATAGTGCTCTGGTTTGAGGAGAGTGACCAATAGATCACAGATATCTTCACTAAGCCTTTAGATAGCTCTATGTTTGTGGCGTTAAGGGGAGAGCTTGGAGTCGTGTGCTCTTATAGCATTTCTTGCTTGGGAACTAATCTTGTATATTATGTATTATATATATTTACTTCCAGCATTTCCTTTCTTATGCATCTTCTAGGTATTTTTCTCTAGAGTGCTGAGTTCACCTCACTTAGACTTCTTGCAAGCATTGTATAGACCACTCATATTATGCTATAGGTTTCTATCAGTCTTGTAGGCTTAGTAGGTGTTGGGCCCCCTAGGGAGATGTCGCCTCTGTGTACTACCTTGTTTGGGTTTGTAGAGTCAGTTTTCCTATATTAGTCATATGGAAAAGATGAGAGAGAGTCTAAGCCACATGGTTCTCTTCATCTTTTCTATGCTCTATTTACTATCCAGTTTACAGTTTCTCGGCATCCTCTTCTCATTCTGTGTTTTTGGTTTTAGTGGAGTTCATTTGGAAGTTCTCTGCACTAATTTAAATTTAACTTAGCTTGAACCAGATTAGTACTTAAAATTGATTCATTTGTTGAGGGGGAGTTTCTAGAAGCTTTTCTTTCCTCATGCATTGCATATAGACTTCATTTTGTCTATAATTAACTTTGTCTGTTATGCAAATGAATTCTCATCATGTTATGCACCTTGCTACTTTTCTGAGGATCAATGTTAGCTTAGTCATGTCTAAGTTCATATTAATTCATCGTGCTAAGCTTGCTAAAAATTAAAATTTGAGGTTTAATAAAACCTTGATGAAACTTGTAGCTTTTACTTGCTATATTTCTTTACTAGGTGCACATCCCATACTTTGTAAAATCTTGGATTTCTACTAGAGTACATAGAGCAACTTTGGCAAAGCTAGTTTGTTTTATACTAGAATCCTTCATTTGCTCATGAATCTAAGTACTAAAAACGATCAAATATTGACTTGTGTGTGCTAAAATTGATCTCAACACTATACATCTATGAGACTACTTTCCATTGCTCTTGGGACGAACATGGAATGTGTTGTGTATGAACAAGACCATTCTTGTAAGTGTCATACTTGTGATGGTCAACTATGGCATTAGTAAACCAAGAATTGAGAAATGCAAAAATAAAACAAAAATGAGGAAGAGAGTGAAGCCTAGGAGGCTTTTGTTGATGGCTCCTAGTCGAGGATGTGCTTTGTTAGAATAAGCTCTCCAAACCTCATTGTGTGTGTGAAAATAAAAATGAGAAAGGGATTGAAGCCTGGGAAGCCTTTGTCGATGGCCCCTAGCCCAGGCTCTCTAACCTCATTGTGTGCATTAAAATATAAAATTTGCATTCACAAAATATGATTGAGCATGAAGGTTCTCTTATGCACTTGTAGCTACTCAAAGTATTGACTAGGTTAAACTCTTGGTTGTCCATTTGATTCATGGCATGGCTTTGCTTCTAGTCTAGAGATTATGCTAAATATTCCTCTTGTTGAAATCATGCAAAAACTATATAACTTTATTATCTCTTGCTAGCAAGGATATTAAAAAATGCAATTGTATATGACTTAGTTTAGCATAATTTAAACTTTGCTGTTTATGTTCATTTGAATAATCTTCAAAGCTCTCCTAGGATGCATCTCATGCATACATGTTTTCTTTTTTTATGCCTATATTTCCAAAAGGAGAGGAATGGGGAAAGACATCCTACTTCTCAGCTTGCTATGCAAATGGTCATAATGAAAAATTGTTCTTTCCTTTGGATCAATAGCAAAGTTTAGCTTTTGTGCAATTTTTTTTGGTTTTTAGAGAATTTGTGGACAAGTTGTTATTTCCTATTGTCGCTCTAAATCTTACCTTGCCAATTTAGTCTTGGTCATAAATTTCTCTTTCATTTGGACCAAGTGAGGCTCTTGCAACTAAAATTGCATTTACATCAAAACAAACTCAATTTGATGTTGATTCAATGTTTGTCAATATACTCATCAAGGGAGAGATTGCGAGACCATGTGAAGGTCAACCCATAGATGTGTGACGAGTATTTCACATTTGTTAAGCTTGTGTCGATTTGAGCGAGTTTGTTTTCAGCTTGAAAAACTGAATTTGCAATTTTAGGCTACTGTTAGTGGGCTATTAATTAAACTTGCATATTATGTTGAGTAATGCTATATGATGTTTTACTTGTCTGTGATAGTTGCAGGACATCAGAGCTATGTCATGGTGAGGGGGACAAGACCAGGACAAGACTAGGAGAGCTGAGATCTAGATGGTCAAGATGACACTAGAAAATGACTAAGGCCAGGGAGTTGTTGTAAGCTAGGATGGCAAATGGATGGATGAGATACTAATTTATGCCATACTCAATCAAAGCAGGATCATTTGATCAAGGGTTCATGGGTGGAGTAGTAGTTTAGTTAGTGTTAAATGGTCAAAACCTATTATGTTGTTGGGTTGCGGGTTAGCCCATGTATGAGTGAGAGAGTGAATTTCAACCTTTGATAAGGTTTCTTGAGGGCTAAGAAAGTCATCTAAGGATGGAGATTACTCCAACCATATATGAGTTAAGGAGTGGATTTCAACTCTTGATAAGGTTTCTTAAGAGCCAAGAAGGTCATCCAAGGGTAGAGATTGCTCCTAGTGTGCTATTAGAGGGGTGAAGGAATGCCTCCATGCCAAGCTTTAAAGAAGGATTTTTGTTTTTCTTATGCTCCTTGAAGCTTTTCCCGCAAAGAAGTGTGGCCTTGTAACCATTTCTCTTTAAGCAATGCAAGATTCAAGTTCATCTATATTTTGAAATTTATTTTATTTCTTTCATTTTTGCTAGGTTCTTTCATGAACTTGAGCTTTGCTTCCCCTCATTTACTCGTTGTAGTTCTATTGGATCTAAGAGTGTATGAGGTTGAGGAACTTATTTAGATCATGTCCTAAACTAGGAAATTCTATTATAACTCATTCTTGCTCATGTCATGCTTGCAACATCATGTTCATGAGTTGAAATCGCTGTTTTTGGTGCAGCTTAAACTATTTGCATAAAAGGTTGAGACCTTGGGATTATCCTTACAATTTCTTTTGTAATCACAGTCCTAATGTCATTTCTTGCTCATGGTTCAAGTTTCATTACGTTTGGTTGAATAGATCAAGTATTGAGGTTTCGTTTTGGTCGAAGATTCTAAAAAATCTGTTTATGTGCAGCATGAATTTTGAGTTAGATAGGTAACCCATTTGGGTTTTTAAAAATTTCTTTTGAAATCATAACTTTGAGGACCTTATCTAGTTATGTTTCAAATTTCATCCATTTTGGATGATTTAATCAAGAGTTATTGAAGTTTCTTTGTAGTCAAGTTTCTGAAACTTCTATTTTTATGCAGTGTGGATGTTGAGCTAGATATGTCTCTCATTTTGCTTTATTTTAAACTTTATTTTGGAATCATGACTCTGTGGACCTTATCTTTCTATGATTCAAGTTTCATCAATTTGGATGAGTAGATCTAAAGTTATTCATGTTTCTTTGTAACTAAGTTTGATATTTCTGCTCATGAGAGTTGTTGAAATTCTTCCTCCATTTATTTTGTTTTTCATATTCTTGAACCAAGTGTTTACTCTATAGTATTAGTGTCCTAGAATAGATTTTTGAGGGGAGAAATTTTATTTGGCACCTATTCACCCTCTCTAGTCATCGGTTTTAGTCCTTCAAGAAGCAAAGATAAACATGTAGGCAACATATATCCTTCGAACCAACAAGCACTAACATTTAAACAGTTCCAAAGTATTCGTGACATGGCTTAAAAGATAGCTTATGCACAATGTGCAATTTCAATTCAACAATGTTATTGCAAGTAATACATATTCGATAAACTTGAAATTTGTTGTCTACACCATAATATCCAATTAAATTAAATTAGTAATTGTAAGCATAGGTACTAACTAGTAATTTTAGACATGCAATTTTAGAGATCTTATCAATTATACTAGATAACTGTTTTGGTTCATTGAACATGATATAGTACAAAGAATCATTAGGGATATTCTAGTAAGAACATCTTTATGCGTAATGAATTCTACATTATGTAAATTAATTACATTAACATAACATGGAATCATAAAAGAAACACAAGAGTTCTCACTTTTACTAATCTCTTTGTGATGTTGTATTAATTCAACACCTTTTTGTTACCTTTAATATTTTTCTCAGTTAATGTAGGTGTTGTAGGTAGAGTTTCTTTATGATATAACAAATGAACAGCGCATTTCATCTCCAACCGTATCAATCTCTTGATCATTCTCCTCAAGAAATATGGGTTGTTTATGGTTCAACTCTTCATTGCCTTGGTCAACCAGTATATTATGAGAAACAACAATAAAAGCAGAGAGTAAGTCGTTAGCTTCATAAATAATCTCACTTTTGTTTTCATCTTCTTCTCTCATCTCTTTTGGTGTAACTCTTGCACTCTTAGTTTCAATGTTGTCAAGCTCACATATGGTGGGATCACATAGCTCACTCTTTTCAACACCCTTATTAATTTTGGTTATGTGGGTCTCATGAATTGGTGCCTTAAGATTAAACCTAGGTATACGACTAAAAGACCATGTGGAGGTCTACTCATGTTGATGATGAGTATTTGACTAAATTTGAGCTTGTTATGCTCTGGTTTGATTTTGATTTAAATTGGATTTTCAATTTAAAGTAATTTGTGTTGAGACTGCCAAGTTCTGCTTGGTCAATTACTGCTAAGTTCTGTCTTAGTCAAGTAATGACCCACCTGCATGTGATCGAATGATTCGAGTAGATTGGGAATCACTAAGTATTGAGTAGGAATGTTGCCGGGTCGAGCAGAGGGTTTGTTCAAGCACTTGGTTGATTACTGCCAAGTTCTGACTTGGTCGAGTTGCCTCAAAGGAGTTCTGACTTGATCAAGTAATGCTTCGTCGGCTTGTGGTTGAATGTTTCGAGTATATTGGGAATTGCTAACTATATAATAGAGATTTTGCCGGGTTGAGCACCCTGCTATTAGCTTATCTCGAGTTCTTATATTAGCCTCAAGTTACTCTATGTCAACACATCAACTCGACTCTGAGCAGAGTTACTCGATGTCCTTGGGATATTCATTTTGAATTTGTGTGAGATTTATTGCATATCATTTTGGGCAATGCTATGTGATGTGTTTTCCAAGTTTTTGACGGTTCCAGGACTACGGTGCTAGATCATGATGAGGTAGAGAATGATCGGGACTAGATGAGGTGTGTTGGAGGTCAAGACAGTCGAGGAATGCCGAAGATGATCGAAAACAAAGTCAGTGCAAACTTAGAAGACAAGGAATGAATGAGATGCTAGCTAGGAGCTGCTCAGATCAAGGAAGGCCAATGGATCACGGTCTAGATGATAGAGTGGCGGTCTAGTTAGTATGCATGAAAAAGTGTCCAAAAATCCGATGTGTGTGTGGGTTTCGGGTTAGCCCATGTAAGAGTGAATGAGTCAATCCTAACCCTTGATGGTGGTTCTTAGGGTAGAAGGAACTCATCCAAGGGTGGATGGTGACTCGAGAGTAGTACAAATAGAGGGGTAGGGGTAGCCTTCCCCCTTGGAAAGGTTTTTGAGGCTTTTGGTGCTCCTTTGAGCTTTGCCCACTTTCTTGTGAGGCTTTGTAAAACTCCCTTCTAGAAATACAAAACTCTTTTCCTTATGCGTAGTTTTCTTTACGCATTTACATTATATCTTAAGTTCCATAATTACATTTTTGCAATTTACATTTATGCAATCTAGATTTGCCTCCCCTCCTTCTACATACTATTGCTTCTTATTTCGAATGATCGTTGCACTTTTGTTGAAAGAGAGCGATCTTGTGTTCTTGAGTGATTCATTCTTGTAGATCTTGTTTGCGGAGATTTTTACTTGAGGTCTTGCTTGCTGTAACATATGGGAGGTTATTCAGATCATCTTGATCATCAAAACCCCACACTACTACAGAAATGATTTTCCTAGACACCAAGGATTTATTTCCACAGGCGGATTAAAAGGAGAGCCGCCTCAAATGACTTCGGCCGGTCCTTGGGGTTAAGAATAGCATGTGTAAAGGTATCTTCACAGGCTGCTCTCTTAAGAATCCGCCTATGAAAATATTGATCTTGTCACAGGTGGTGCCCTTTAGATGCTGCCTGTGGAAACTATGCTCTTCTCAGGCGGCTCTCTTATGGAACCGCCTTGGGAAATTGCCATCTTTACACAGGCAGCTTTCTTAAGAAGCCGTAGGCGGAAAGCACAGTTTCCACAGGCGGTATGCTAAGCAAGCCGCCTTAGTTAATTATATTGACGGCCTAATTAATTAACGAACCCCCTGTGGTGATGTTCAAGTCTTTAAAGGCGTAGTTCTTAAACAAACCACCTGTCCAAATTTTGTAAATGCTTGTCTGCAAATTTTGTGACGAAGGAGATGCTGATATGCTTTCATGTACGTATCGAGCATCCTTTGTTCTACAATACCGCAAAACACGTAAATCCAACGCCCGATAATACTCCCAGATGAGTTTGTATTGACGCATCGGATCATCCGTTATGTTGCAACAAAGAAGACTACACAGAGAAATCCAACGTCCAGAAAATACTCCGGTATGGTTCTTTTGGCCTTTGACGGATCATCCGGTAGTGCTGTTTTGCTTGATCGTTATTATTTTTCTGCAGGCCGTTGTCTTAGGGAGCCGCCTATGGAAACTTCGCTTTAAAGCTCCGAACAGATCGTTCTCTGCGGCAGTTCCAGGCGGCCCCAAAATTGTGAAAACAAGGGGGGAGCTAGGTTTTGAACTTGAAATCCTTGGAATAGTTAACTCTCTAAGGTAAGAGAATCTCATTCCTGACATTTGTGGAGAGGAAGATGTAGTGTAGATAGAATGTGCATGGGAGAGAGGTTGAGTGTCACTGGACTAATTTTTCTGATGTACAATGCCCCAAGAAATAAGGGTGTATTCCTCAAAGAGCTCAAAATTTTTATTAAAGCCGCTCAGAAGGACGCCTGAACTAAGAAGGAAACAGAAATACTTTGTCCATGCAAAGACTGTAAGAACAATGTACGGTGGGGAGATTTAAGTGTAATCACAACACACCTGATCATGAGAGGTTTTATAGAGGATTACACATGTTGGTCCAACCATGGCGAGCAACGTACATCGCAAACAACCGATGATGTTGATCCTGATCTCGTGGATGATCGAAGTGCCAGAGGCGACACTGATGGTTTGGGAGATGAAGCTCACGTGCATGCTCGTTTGCTAGATGGATTGCCCACCTTGTCGACGAGCACTTATTTCGCGAAGAAGCTTTTCACTCCGGTGTCATTGGATGTGCAAAAGATACATGCATGTCCGAACCACTGTATCCTCTTTTGTAAAGATTACACGGACTTGGATCAATGCCCGGTGTGCAAGGCAAGCCGGTATAAGAAGAATGATGACTCCCATGACGATGATGATTCTTCAGCTAGCACTACGAAGAATAAGAAGAACAAGAATAGTACTACTGGTAATAACGAAGATGACACTTCTTCAGGCACAGACAAGAAGAAAAAAATCCCTGCGTTGGTGATGTGGTACTTGCCGCGTTATTGGTCACTCAAACGCTTTGTACTGAATGAGAGGGACTCGAACTAATGGGTTGGCATTCCGACAAGCGCAGAAAAGATGGAAAGATTCGACACCAAATCGATGGTAGACAATGGAGAAATTTTGATCGCATGTATCCAGATTTCGCAACGAACCCAGAATGTAAGGTTCGTGACCGAGTACCGATGGTATGAATCCTTTCGGTGAATGGAATGCCACACATAGCACTTGGCCAAGAGTCCCGTTTATCTACAACCTTCCTCCATGGCTATGTATGAAGAGAAGGTACCTAATGTTGTCCATTCTTATCCAAGGTCCGAGACACCGAGTAGATATTGATGTGTTTCTAACCATCGATGGAAGATATGGCCATGTTGTGGCACGATGGGGTCCAGTGTGGGATCGGCCCAACAACAAGATTTCACACTAAAAGCCATTATTTTTGTTACCATCAGTGATTACCCCGCCCTGCTAGCCCTATCGGGTCAGATTAAAGGGAAGACAGCTTGTGTAGTATGCATGGATGAAACTGTGTCGACATTCCTTCCATGCTCACAGAAGTTAGTGTACATGCGGCACCGCCGTTTCTTACTGAAAGCTCACAAATACCGCAAGATGGGCAAGTATTTTGACAATACGGTTGAGGAAGGTGTGGCTCTAAAGCGCCGTAGCGGGGAAAAAGTGTTTCAAATGGTCCAGAACATCAAGGTGGTTTTCGGGAAGAAGCCGGAGCAGGGCCAAAAGAGGGGTCGAAAGAGGAAGAATACCGATGAGGAGGTTCCTCCGCCTGTTGTCCTGTTCAAAAAGATGTCAATTTTCTACAAGTATTTGCCCTACTGGAAGGACTTGGAAATTCGCCATAACATCGATGCCATGCATGTCATAAAGAATGTCTGTGAAAGCGCATAGGTCTCTTGTTGGACATTCAAGACAAGACAAAGGATGGTCTTAAAGCTCAGAAGACTTAGTAGTACTTAAAATCGTGAAAGGACTACACCCTCAAGAAAGAACACATGGAAAGTATTACCTTCCCCAGAAGCTACTCTCGACACCGAGGAGAAAAGATCGCAGTGCAAGTGTTTACGTGGGGTCGAGTCCCGTCTCGTTATTCATCCAACATCAAAAACCTAGTATCGATGAAAGATTTAAAGATAAGTGGTATGAAGTCTCACGATCGCCACGCCATGATGACACAAATGCTCCCAATTGCAATCGGGGTATCAACTCAACATTTGTAAAGGTGGCCATCACACGGCCGTGTCATTTACGCAATGCGATTTCACGTAAGGTAATCGATAATGAACAGCTTGAGCTATCTGCAGAACTACATAGTGGAGACTATAAACCAACTTGAGATGTGCTTCCTCCATCATTTTTCGATATCATGCCGCACCTCTTGGTTCACCTTGTCAAGGAGGTAAAGGCATCGGGACCAGATTCTTACCTTGGATGTTTCCATTTGAGAGGTGGATGGGCTTGCTTAAGAGCTTACAACGGAATCGTGCTTACCGGAGGGTTCCATTATTGAGGGCTACAATACTGAGGAAGTCATTGAGTGTTGCACGGATTACTTCATGCCCATGGAAAGGCCGATTGGTGTGCCTGTCCCTTGACATGAGGGGAGGTTGACTGGTAAAGGGACTAAGGGAAAGAAAAGATTCATCGACCATGAGTACAAGAATGTGGACCAAGCACATTTCACCGTCTTGCAACAGCTAAAGATAGTGGAGCCGTATGTGGAGCAACACTTGGAAGAGCTTGAAAGAGAAAATCCAGACGCCAAGTTGATTGGATCCCGAAGAGAATAAGCGATGTTTACCACATGGTTCAAGAACCAAAACATACCGATGGTGAGGACGAAGAAAGTAAACATTGAAAATGTTGGCTCATGGCCCATCAAGTCTGGTAACATCATGGCTAGCGATGAAATCAATGGGTACACGCTTTATACCATTCAAAAGGACAAGAAGACGATGGCCCAAAATAGTGGCGTTCGGGTAGAAGCCATAGATGCGACAGGGGAGAAGAACACCTACTATGGAATCATTGAAGAAATTTGGGAACTCGACTATGGAAGGGATATGCAGATCCTCAGATTTCACAAGAATCGGGTCAAACATCCTAATGGTGTGGAGGTGGACAACTATGGGTTCACAATCGCGACCTCAACAATCTTGGACACAAAACCCGACCACACGATACTAGCTTCTGAAGTCTCGCAAGTTTTCTACATAGTGACCCCAAGAATAAGAAAAGGAACAAAGTTGTTCCCGAAAAACAAAGGATCGTTGAGTTGACAATGTGCACGATTTAGGCGTAATACAATCGCCGACGACCTACCGCCTTTCGGAGATTCGGAGAGGATCAAACTTGTAGAAGAAACCCTTGGTATTTCAATGATGCCATATATGCGTGATGATTGCGTCGGAAAAGTTGTTAAAGGCAAATAGGGACACGTTGTGTAAAAACTTAATATGTAATAGAACTTATATTTTTTATTGGACTTGAGTAAAACAGTTGCGTGAAAGTGCAGGATGGTACGGTAGGTAATTCGCTATTAGGCCGGATCATCCTGTAAATTGAAGCCAACAGAGGCCCAAGGAAGCCAAGCACTATTCGTCTGGACAATAATCTGGTACGGTTTTTTCTCGAATTAACGGAACGTCCGGTATGTGAATCTTAGCTTCGAGGCCTTCGTCGTCCGCATTCGAGAGCGTCTTTATCTTTTCCTATACGGATCGTCCGGTCTTCGTATTGTCCGCGCTCACTGTTATCGTGACTCTGCTAGGTGCTAGCACACCGCTAGACAAGATGTTCCGATTCTTTTTTCCTCAGCTGGCCGGACCATCCTGCCACTGAGTCGAACAAAGGCATCGATCTGGTTAGGTGATGTTTCCGATAACGGATCATCCGGTATGTTGATCTTAACCTTATCTAAAAACACGCTGTACATTCAGAGAACCGCCTGTGGACCCTGTATATCGACCGCACCTAACTACCCCTCTCTCCACGCCTCCACGCCGCCTTGCGCCGCAACTCGCTTCGTGTTTTGCGACGCCAGACTCAATCCTCCACCGCCTCGCCGCCGCCATACGCCATTCGCGCCACCGCTTTGTCGCCACGACAACCGAGCCCTCGGTGCTAATCGACTCTCCTTCACTTTGTAAGCGGTGAGATCCACATCCCTCTGGTTTCTTTGGACTCCATTCAAATGCATATGAATACGATGCAAGTTCTTTACATTCAACTGTGCAACTTGCAGATGGCAGGCAAAAGGAAGGGAAAAGAAGTTGTTGTGCGAGCTGAGAAGGCTAAGAAGTCCAAGTTACAGAAGGCAGCAGAGCGAGCTGAGATGGCTGCAGATGCGAACTTGGCTTAGGCATGCGGGCGTGGTCGCCAATTGAAGATTAGAGACACACAGAGTCAGCAGCAGAGGGGTCAGAGAGGGAGGGGGCACTCAATTCATAGAGGGTGGTGCGGCACCTCCTCGTCGTTCTAGTCGCATGCGCACTCGTGGTGGTTCGACATCTTCCGAGCACATTGCTAGGCAGGTGCGTGCTCGTCCCAACATAGTTCCGCATGAGGAGGAGACTGGCGATGAAAAGGAAGAGGACGAGGAGTACCATGTGCCACATCCTGACCCTGAGATAAGACTTATAGGCCTTCGGAACCTCTCATCCCGGAGGGTAAAGAGCCTTCGTTTCTCTGATGTCAATGTCTGGTTTCCGCAAGCCAGAGAATTTGGAGTTCATAGGAGGTTCTGGACGGTTCTTCAACAGAGCTTCTTTGTTACGTCTGAGAGCTCGGGGTCCAGCTTGAGCATGCACAGACGCCAACTTCAGCTTTGCAGAGGGTCATGGGTGGGGTGGATGTTCAGAGACACTTGACCATTTCAAGGTCTTACCAGTCATGGATGAGTTCGACACGGTAGTGGAAAAGTGGGTCAGAGACTTCTACGCCACAGTTTGGATTGACCTAGAGCACAGATACATTCAGTTCATGCACGACGGAGAACCCTAGAGGGTGTACAGGTCCACTTTGCTTGAGTTGTTTGGTTTTGAGGAGGAGGTCCGAACTTTGCATCAGGTGGTGTACGTAGACAGCACACTGCCTCATCGTGCTAAGGCCGGAGGGTGTTTCCTGACAGATGACCAGATTCGCTTTCTGTTCCAGCAGCCGTTCCCCTTTGGATCCCTTCGCCATCCAGATCGTCTCACTCTTGAGGCAAAGGCGGTCCACATGGCTTTGAGGAAGTCACTGTTGCCGAGGATTGGGAATGCCGAGACGATCACTAGTTTGCAGCAGTGGCTACTTTATTCGATCCTATCTCACGAGCCGTTCGACATTCTCGACTTTATCATCTGTGAGATTGAAGATGCTATTGCAGATGCTATGAGTTTGGCCAGACAACAACCATTTGCACATATAATTTCTTACATATGTAGTACCTTCTCTCCGCAGACGAGCATCGTGAGGAGTACCGAAGGGCGAAGTTCGTCTTCACAAGACATGCCTCCATCTCTTGACGACAGACGCAGAGGACAGCTGCTCCATGAGGAGGGCTCGGAGCAGATACCGAGGAACCGAGAGAGACCACTCAAGGGAGGACCGGTGCACTAGCAGAGGCCGAGGAGCATGCCGGGTTGGCGCGATCATTGATATTGATCGATGACGAGGAGGAGGAGGAGGAAGACCTCGAGTACTTTCCACGAGTCTCGAGCCCACGACCACGAGGCGTGGATCGGGCTCAGACTGAGGACCGAGACTACTCACTGCACGTCAAGAACTCCCGACGTGACACCGGATGATCGCTTGCTTTCTTTCTCCTCAGAGCTTACTCACGTACTTGCTTTAATTGTTGAGTTGCAAAAGTCTCAGGCAGCTTCAATTACCCAACTGCGGGAGACACAGACCCAATTACTGGAGGAGATGAGGTTGCATCAGCAGACGACCCAGGTAGCTTTGCTACACGGTCAGATACAAATGGCTCAGATGTTCACTTTCTTTTCAGGCTGATTTGGTCAGTTGTACAATGCAGTTGGTCTTGCACAGCCTGAGCTGCCAGCTCCAGTTCCACCTCCCGCTACCGGCATTGCTACCCCACTTGCTTCTGTTGGGGGCTTCCTGCCCACTCCCGTGTCCACGTTCCCACCAGCTCCTACGGTCTTGACAGGGATGTTCTCCAGACCAGCCGGTGATAAGGCATCCGCTCCGTTGTCCACTACTCCACCTACTTTAGTGGATGCACCCACATCGACCATGCCTGCCCCGTGCTCGACTGAGACCGAACATACGTCCGTGCATGCTGACATGACTGATGAGATGGCCGCTCAGAGTGTAGTATCGTTGAGTTCCGCACCTATCGATGTGGTGCCGACTCCTCAAGTTGACAACGATCTAGTCATTGCCTCCGAGTGTGCTCCTGTGAGTTCAACAACAGCCCCTGAGGCCCCTGATGAGGATAACACTGCGCCAACATGTTCAGAACATCAGTCTCCGGACTCAACACACACTGCTGTGATTACTCAAATCACGAGAGAATATTGCTGATACGGTGTTGTGGATCGACCTCTGAACCCCGACAAAGGCGGCGGCAGACAGCCCATCGCACCCCTTGCCGGTGACTGCGATTGTTCGACCCTTCACCAACAGTTCACAGTGCCTCGATGAGGAGACTAAAGGTACAAAGTCCCGGAGGAGAACCTCGACGAGCCCGACGCCGACGGTGTTGGCGCGAGGTCGATAGGGAAGACTCACTCGGCTCCGATCTTTTGGTACTAGTCCAAGCATTTGAGTAGTTCTTTGCTTAATGCGCCACTTGTCTTTTCGGTTGTTATGCACTCTAACTTGCTTGATATGTTAGTGCGGCAGAGACAACTCCCGGAGACCCTCAAGCCCATGACCCATAACCTGCTCCTACGACATCACCGCTAGCCCATCAACCGATGGTGACGAGAGTAGACCATTTCAATATCATGACCTCCACGAGCTGCCGGCGACTCACAGCTGAGCGAGGTCGATCCACTCCGCCCGATCTTTGGGCATTCCTACCGAGAACGCATTTTACACGAGTGCCGAGTTGATTTTAGTGGTGTTAGCTCTTGTCGGATCTTCATGTAAGGACGAAGTTATCTGAATGTTGCGCCACTCGTAGTTGTTCCTTTCGTGTAATCGATTGATCCATGTGAAATGTAGCGCCTCGCGAACGATGTGAACATTTAGGACCGCAGTGATTAATTACTTCAACAAGAATTGCATCGACGGTATGGCCATTTTACGTTGCACTCTTTCGCCAGGAGTTCGCACGCAAGATAACTTCAAGGCTTTTTGCCCAGTAGGATGGTCCCAGATACATATATTTACACATACCGACCATCCTAATTTGTAGTTCCGTTGTAGCCCACGGTGAAAGTTGTACGCATAGGGGATGATCCGGTGCGTTATCCTAAACTGGGCCGGATCGTCTGGTCTGTGGAATCGGCTCCCGTGCTTGAGGAGAGCACCTAGCTGGACAATATGTGTAGAGCTTTGGTCTCCCGGCCAATCACTTTCTGTTGCGATTGCTACGATCACAGAGAATAAGGCTTCTATGGGTTTTTAGGGTCCGAGGGTGGACCCTGTTAGTGCGGTAGAGACAACTCCCGGAGACCCCAAGCCCATGAACCATAGCCTGCTCCTACGACATATTTACATAGACAGGAGAATCCTGTACTTGCTTTTCTACTGACTGGACGATCCGATGCGCACATATTTACATAGACAGGAGATTCCTGTACTTGCTTTTCTACCTACCGAACGATCTGGTATGCTAGACGCTACGGCGTCCTTCGCCTTCCTAAGCTTATATTAACCACCGGGGAGCAGTCAGGTTCACAACTTCCCCCAAGCCATTCGTATTCTCTCCCTCCTCGGCAATGTCGGCCTCCTCGTCCTCATCCTCCTCCGCAATGTCGGCCAGACTGAGTCTGCCAGGAAGCGGCCGCAACTTAGGTCGCCATCGCCGTCGGCCCGATCGTCGGTGTCCGTCAACTGGGTCCCCCAGTTACGGGCAGAGGAGGAGGAGCCGCTAAACCGGGTGGAGGAGGCCATCCACGGTGGTGGCAGCGGTAGCGGCAGCGTAGGCGGCGGCGGCGGTGGCGGTAGCGGCAGCAGCGGCGGCGGCGATGGCAGCAGCAACCACGACCACGAGGAGAAGCCGGGCGAGGAGGAGGAGGACGAGGAGGAGCAGGAGGAGGAGGTGGTGGAGGAGGAGGAGGAGCCGAAGTTGGCGGCGGGGAGCGATGACGACGGCGTTAGCGAGGAGGACGCCGGCGACTACATCCCCGTCTTGTACCGCTTGGACACCTCCTCCTCCTTCGGCTCCTCCTCCGGCCACATCTTGCTCTCGTTGGACGAAGACGACGATGATGATTTCTGGATGTAGATAGAGTAGTTTAGCTAGGTATCTAATTGGTGCATAATTCTGATGTACTACTGGCGCCCCTTTTGGATGTACATTTTGTTAATGTTATGTGCATTGCATTATTCCCATGGTACTCAATAGAATTGAAAATTCAGAAAATGACACTCGAATTCTCCCCTCAATTCGCGGTCTCCCCAAATGAGAGATTTGGTTATTTGCCACTTTAAATATGTGGCTTCGCAAAATTACCACTGGACCTATATTTCGTTGAATCATACGGTCTCATATTTCATTGGCTCAAGTGCCATCATATCCAAAAGGTCAAATATTTAAGTGGCAAATGGACAAAAAATCCTTCGAAATGCGACCTCTCCCAATAGTACAAAGAGGATGATCCTGTCTAGTCAAATTTGACTATTGTACTATTGGGAGAGGTCGCATTTGACTAGAGCCTTCGAAATTTGACTAGACAGGATCATCCTCTTTGTATAAATGATTTCAATGTAAATTGGGATTTAGATATCATACCCTTTGAATTACACCCTATCTTGTTGATTATATGACATGATCCACTTGTCACCTTAGATTGGTTTACTATAGTTGGTTAATAATAGAATCAACATGTGATGGTTAGATCAGAATTAGATTGCTTTGCCATGCCACGTCATCACATGTACTTGAATCATTGATAAATAATCTTGACTAATGGAATATGGAACAATGTTATGAATTTGTGTGTCATGTGTGGTCACACGATGAGATTGAGTTGTTGTGGCGATGGATGTCATGCAACGATATTGAATTGTTGATGGCACGTGGTGCTTGGTAATCAACTGGGGTGGTTATGATTTAGATCGAAGCAAGTGGCAAGGGCAAGTGTGCCTGGGTGGGCCCGTTGGGCGAAGGGTATGTGCAAGTCTTGCTTTGATCAACTCTAAGGACTTAACCTTGCAAGCTTTTGACTTGAGTCAATCATGCAACCACATGTCTGTTACGGGGCAGCCTAGCTGACTAATTTGCAATGTCTTAGCCTTGGTAGTACCAGTGGTGGTGAGGTTCACCCCTTTTTAATGAACCCAGATGGCGCAAGAGTGGGGCCCTGTTGTGGTAACCAGTCCCTTCAGTGTTGAAACCTTAGCGGGTGGTACCGAGTTAAGACAAAGCATTGTAAAGGCTTTGTCATGATTCTCTACTGGCACACCAAAGGAAGTGTGCTAAATGGCCAGGCACAAAGAGATTATCATGTCGTGTGGGTAAAGTGCATAACCTCTGCAGAGTGTACAATCTATTCGAATAGCCGTGCTCACGGTATTGAGCATAGCTCGGGAATTACAGTCAAGGGTTAGACTTTTACAAAATAAAAACTTGGGATGGATGGCAGGTTGCCATGGGAAGTTGAATCTTGACTTAAGATGGAAAACTTGGTTTACTTGAGAAACGTTGAATCTATCTATTACTGTTATTTGTTTTTACTGTCTTTTCAATCTATACACTGTACTTGTTCATAAATGCTGCTTTATTGCAAATAGCCATTGTTAGCCATTCCTTTGGAATAAGCCTTGCATATAGTTATGTTAGAATTGCATTTTGTGCACAACTTGTTGAGTGCATTATGTACTCACCCTTGCCAACAACCACATCACCAGTTGAGCAGTTTACAACCGTGCTGGAGAAGGAGAACCATGAAGGGATGAATGTTTAGGGTGCGAGCCTTGTCAGTTGCCTGTGGTATACTAAGGGGGTTTATCTACGTCTTCATTTTCACTGCAGTTCAATTTGTTGTTCAGCCTTGTGAGGCATTGTTACGTAAGTCGACCATAAGGTCATTCAACTAGTAGTATTCAATATATACCATCTTTCATCTTACTTCCATTGTGTATGATTGTGATATTCACTGATGTTGAGCCTGTGTGCACTAGCGTGATCCTGGACTAGTGCAGTATACATAGAGGGTCCGGATTTGCATATTCGGGTCCCGACAAAGGTGGTATCAGAGCTATACTGACTGTAGGTCTTGACCCTAGATAGTTGGTCATCTCTATAGGTCCTTCAAAATTATTTTCTAAAGTAAAAGACCTAACCTAGAAAAATAATGTGTTCTTGACTTATCTCATTCTTCTATTTCTGTCCTTACCAAAAATTCTTCCTTTTCCCTTGCTGAAATTTCTTTCTCTTACCTTTGCTGAATTGAGTTAAAATCTTACCTGAGTTGTCTTGAGTAGAAAACGATATACCACACTTTAGGAGATGGCATCAAGTGCCTGCTGCTACCATAATGATCATGACGGAAGGAATCATCAAGCTCATGGAAGAGCGGATCAATGAAGCATTTCAAGAGCTAGAAGACTCAGTGCTTCAAGTAGCCAATTGAGACTCACGTGTGGGAGTCGCGTTTCCTAAGATAGGAGTGTCGCCCATGTAGACGGTAGTTTTGTGTGTTTAGGTTGAATTGGTTCTTCTTGATTACTGGGTGTGCAGTATGTGTTGCAAAGCTTTTAGGCTTATATAAGCAACCATACCAAGTTATTAATACAGTTGCCTAAGTTTATTGGGTTAAACCTATCTCCCCTGTGTTAGGATTCTTGCTCCTTACCTATGCTATTCTCTCTTCCCTAACCTCTTTGAGGAAATTAAGCAGATTGTTCAGATTAGTGATAGCAATGGAGCCAGTGGGAGTGGAAATCAACTCAGTGGAAACTCCAAGGATGGATCAGTTCCTCAACCGTCAATATCGATAGATATGCAGAGTTTCAAAGATTTTTTGGCTGCTCAAACTCAGTTAATGCAGGCAATGATGACGCAAATACAGAATATGCCCAATCAAGCTAATGTCAGTAAAGCATCTCGAACTGTTATCAAAGATCCCTGTGCTGACTCAAGGTTATCAGAATTCATAAGGACTCGTCCACCAACGTTTTCACGAAATGTTTCACCTTCGGAAGCAGAAGATTGACTCAAGACCATTGAAAGGAAGTTATTCATAGCTCAGTGCAGAAGTGATGAGAAGGTTTTATATGCTTCATATCAGTTACGAGGAGTTGCCGCGAAATGGTGGAAAAGCTATTGTGCTAACCATGAAGCCCCACAGAATATCACTTGGAATGAATTTATTGTTGCCTTTTATGATCTCTTTGCTTCACTAAGGAATGGTATAGCCATAGTGAATTCAGAGAAGGACGCTACCCCTGTACGTTGTTCGAGATCTAGACAATGTTCTTTGAAGTGTTATCAACTAGATAAGTTAGAAGATCGTACGTGCATTCGCTGTGGAGAAATAGGACACACCGCTGACGAGCATGCGATCAATTGCTCCAGCTATGAAGGAAGCCATTCTCCTAGAGAATGTCCTATGAGCAACATCACATATTACCTTTGTGAAGGTCGAGATCACTATCCAGCTCAATGTCCCTTGGATCCGATAGTCACTGCCATGATCCAGCATCAACGAAAGAATCTTCGGGCCATAGTCGCTCGAGAATTGTCAACAAGAGGTGGATTGTTGGCTGCACAGGAGATGCCGTTTGAAGAGCTAAAAACGCAGCACCTTGATTCTATCAGCTTTCATCCGGAAACCAGTAAGTGGTCATCACCCACAGTAGGTCTCTTGTCTGGTGAAGAAGATTGTTTTGCCAGGGGATGTGATGCGAATCAACAAGTAAGGAATCATAAGAAGAACAGCATTGAGTGCTACAACTGTCGCCGAAAAGGCCATTATGCTAATCGATGTCCACAGAGAAGATAAATATTTTCTACAGCTGCGAACATATTGGAGGTTACCACAATCCGGGATATAATGCCAAGAGTGAGCGGTGAAGTTGCAAGAGAAATTTGCCGAGAGAACCAATTGAAGAAAAGGCATATAGGTAAAGACACTATTCCAATCAACGAATGCTCAGGAAAGAAAGTTCACCCCAGACTCTGCTATATTTGACACAAACCTGAGCATTTTGCCAGCAAAGGCCCCCAAAGGAAAGCAATCGTGTTGGCTCAAGTCAATTTCAACTCCGTCTCTGTCGAAGCCCCAGCGCCAATGCTAAATCAAGGAAGTCAGGAGCCATGAATTTACTTAGTGCAATGTCGTAACCCTATTTGTAAAGTAAAGAGATTAGTGATGAATTCCATGTAAAGGTTTCCTTGTCGAAAGGAATAAAGCAGAAATGGTTGATACATTGGTATACAGAGTATTGGAATGAAAAGCAATAATGTAAAATGATAAGCTGGATGTTTCTCTAAGAGTATTCTTGTGTTTATGGTTCACCTGAGAATGATACATATGCAATGGTGGCTAGTTTAGTGGTACCTAGCATGATCTTGTTAACTAGAAGATTTGTCATTGTCAGTAAGTACTCAGTTATGCTAGATTTAACCAGGATGTTAAGAGTTTAGTGCCTATTGAGTGAGTAGAGTTCCAAGCAAATCATATTGTGTTGGATACTTAAACCTTTGACGTTATTCCAGGAATTAGTTGCATGCTCAAACATAAGGCTATTTTGGTGAAGAGTATATCGATTTAAAGACCTGAATGTGAAAAAAGGGGTTTCAAGTGATGACAGTTTGTGTTAGCCTGCTAATGGATAATAGTGTAGAAATTGCCAATTAGAAGATGCGCCAGTTGTCAGAGAATACCTTGATATATTTTCCAAGAATTTGCCTGGTATACCGTCATATCGAAAGATCAAGTCGTGAGCGAGTTAGTGCTCGGTACAGCACCAAAAAAATGTCAAATGTCTACTAAGGAATTAGTGGGAAATGGAAAAGTATATCGAAGAGTTACTAGGAAGAGTTTTGAGAAGACTTAGTGCGTCACTATGGGAGCTCTTGTTTATCAAAAAGGAAAATGGAAGATTGGGAGAGTGCACTGAATCGTGCTCTAAATGAAGAAAAGATCGAAAACAAGTATCCAATGTCAGGATCGACAACGTGTTTGGACAATTGAGAAGAGAATTGGAATTTCTCTAGGATAAAACTTCGCTCCAGCTATCATCAATTAAGGAGTCATGTGAAGGATGCTTCTAGGATTGCGTTCTCTATGCGATATGGACAGTATAAGTTTTGGCTATATTTCCTAGTTGACCAATGCCCCCGCATACTTCATGAACATGATGACTAAGGTGTTTATGGATTATTTGGATAAATTCATGGTTGCCATATAGGTGACATTCTAGTATACTCTTAAGACAAGAGGAAAACATGCAGAACCTTGAGATGAGTTATTGTGAGAGTAGCAGCCATACGTTAAAGTTCAACAAGTGTGATTTCTAGAAGAAAAAAGTGGAATCTCGTTAGCCACGCAAAGGCTGCTAAAGGAGTTGATGTTGAATCAAGCAAGTTAGAAGTTATGTTACATTGGAAGCAACCAAAGTTCGTTACTTAGAGTTGAAGTTCTAGGAATGGCAAAATATTATCGCTCGTTCATAGAAGGGTTTTCGACAACAGCTAGACCTCTTATGTGATTGTTGAAGAGAAAAGGGTTGCATGGACGCCGGAGTGCGGAAAGAGTTTTCGGAAGTTGAAGAAGCGGTTAACCTCAACACCTGTGTAGTATTACCAACTGTGCGGAGCAGTTTCGACATATATGGTGATGCTTCTAGACATGATCTGGGATGCGAATCGGCGCAAAATGGTAAGATTGTTGCCTATGCGATGAGGCAATTGAGACAGCATGAGGAGAATTACCCTACGTATGACTTGGAGTTAGCTATCGTAGTGCACGATTTGGAAATATGGTGTCACTACCTCAACGAAAATAGATGTGAATCATAAGAGTCTAAATTATATATTTACTCAGTCAGACCTTAATGCAAAACGAAGAAAATGGCTGGAAATGATCAAAGATTCTAGTGTCAGAATCCATGTGCATCCTGGTAAGGCCAATGTGGTAGTCGACGTTTGAGTTATGAGGCTGCAGTGCGAATATGTTGATAATAAGCAGTTAACCAGGGTTATGCAAAGAATTCGAGAGGCTGAAATTGGAGGTCGTTCGACAAAGTTTCACAACTGCCATGGAAATAAAACCAACATTAGAAGATCAGATCACAAGAAGTTCGAAGGGAGAGGAAATACAAAATCAAGTCAAGGAAAGAAGAAGGCTTAGCCAAGAAGCAAAATTTTGAGTGATTAGGATACCATGAGGATTTAAGGCCGAACCAGTGGGCCGGATAGGAAGATCCTAAATAGATGATACATGAGGGAACCCATGATTCTAAGTATTTGATTCATCCAGAAAGTGCCAAGATGTAATGAGGTCTAAAGAAAAAGTATTGGTGGTCTAAAATGAAGAGTGAAGCTATTGGATAGGATGCCTTATGTGATGTGGGTCAGAGAACGAAGGCAATGCATTGGTGACCTGTTGGTTCGTTACAGTCGCGAAGATCCCTGAGGAGAAGTAGGAGGCAAACCAGTAAAAGGATCTATAGTGCTGAGGATTTTCCCATAACTCAAAAAGGATATGATTCCGTATCAAACATCGTTGATTGCCTTACCAAAGTTGCTCGTTCCATACAGCTGAAGACTACGTATTCAAAAGGTCGTTTGGCAGATCTGTATATGTCAGGGATTGAGTGACTGCAGGAGGTGCCCCAGAAGATTGTGTCCGATAGAGGTATCCAATTTATATCGAGGTTTTAGAACAAGTTACATGAAGTAATGGGGACTTGTTTAAATTTCAGCACCGCATATCATCCGCAGGCAGATTACGAAGCAATGGTTTAGACATTCCTTTCCCAAGATAGTTTTCATTATCAGGAAAGAACATGTCACACTTGCCCGATCTTTCTGAACATTGATTCTCGACAAGAGTAGATGCTTTCATCTTGATATCGGGGGTTTATGTTGGACACCAACCTCAGTAGAAGAAAACAGATAATCACTCAAAGTTCAGCTAATAACGAGAATCTATCATATAAATGAGCTTCATATTGGTAATCTGTGGTCATTGCTTTGAAAGAGCATGAACCAAATAAATGAGCTCCAAACAACACCAAAACTTACAATGAAAGGGACGGGGGCATCAAGAAAATCAACCAATTTTCTTGGTAAAACCTGAAAAAGTAAATGCTTGTACCTTAAAATGTAAGCAAGAATGGGAAGCATACAGATGTATTAGCTACAGATCAATCACACTCTTTGAGTTAAAAATTCAAAGTATTTCTCAACATGAATATATATGTTCCAGAAAACACATGCCTATGGTTAGCAACATGTGCAAATAGAGAAAAACAATTTGCCAAACTTATTCTTAATTTGATTAACATATGAACTGTCAGATACATCGAATCAAAAGCTTCATCATTCACAATTTCATTGTTTTGACGAAATATTAGTGAAACTTTGAGTTATGGTAGAACATATCAAAGAAAAGAACAGATCGACTAACTCAACGAAGCCCATGACTTGTTCATGGCACTTGTCTATTTTAGTTACCAAATTCTATTCTACAAAAAAAAGTTCAGCTACAAATTAATGCAAAGCTAATGAAAAGGCAATGACCAATTTTTCAAATTTAGCATCAAGGGCAATCCAAGAGCTTCACCGGTAAATGGCAGCTATTCAGGTTATATGAAAATGATGCTTCATGCTTATAAAAATGATAAGATACAATAAACATGAGCGTAAAAATAGGCAAAAGTGAACAAAATGCAAAACAAGCAAATCGGTCAAGCTCCCACAGTCCCACCCCGACAAAACTGAAGTTACTAACATAGTATTCCTAAAAATCAAAATTGGGGAAAAACATACAACTTACAGAAACAATAATACTTACGGAAGCAATAAACTTTGCCAACGAAATGGCCTTATCATCGGTATAATTGACAAAACAATTGTCGACAAGACACCCCGTGATTCAAGCATTTGAGAGAGACATTAGAATCATCAAGAATAAGGATAGCATAAAACCGCACAACACTCTTACAAGGCTCGAGTGCTTGAAAAACCATACCAGATTTGGGCATATTACCACAATTTGCTTCTCCAATGTAACTCCAAAGAATAATGCTAGCACTGCAGCTTAAAAATAATGAATTTATGCACACGTAGTCTACCATGATGGCTATTATCACTTATATAATGTCTAGGCGTTGTTGTGGTACTCAAGAAAGAAAAGGAAAGAAAAAGTCACAGAGTCGCAACTTTATTATGATCCCTTCTACTACTCTACTACATAATTCTCGTTACAAAATGACTAGTCTTAAAATGGGGAAGAATAATGCAAACAAATGGAACGCATAAGTGGAACCGGAATTATAGTAATACAACATACACTTTCCAGAGACAAAGCACGACAAACTGTAGCCATAGTCCATATCGATAATGCAAGAGCTTTTTCCGAAGCCTTCCGCCAATCGTGCATTGACCTATCATAAAATTGCATGATTAGTGAAGCGGGGCATGATGCTACAAAATAGGCCCGATTATTTACTAGTTTCAACTTACAAGATTATTTATCCATCTTTCAATTATTACTAGGAATAACCATATAATTGTTTTAGAACTGATTTCACAATGATAACTTTTATATAAGGATTAAACTAGGGTTTAACATCTAAAGCACATCTAGCACATATGGAGGAACGCAACAGTTCAACATTACATAAACAAAACAAGTTCTCGTATGATACTTACTTCCCTTGCGTAAGCATGTATAGTTTTGACTCATAATGAAGCCGAGGATGCCTTGATTTAATGATTCCTAGTAAAATGTGAGATGAAGGAAAAAGTCGTAGCCCATCCCGATGTTAGCAGAGGCAGAAACGCCCTAACTTCGATGGGGCGGCGGCGGTGGGCGGCATAAGGGCGGGGGTATGGCGAGCGCAGGGCGAGGCGGCGGTGGGCGGGCCGGGCAGGGCACGGGCGGGCGGCGGCAGGCGGGCGGCGGCGGGGGCGAGGTGACTGGGTGGTGTGAGCGAGCGAAGAGAAAGAGGGAGAAACCGAGCGAAGAGAGAAATCGAGGGAGACGCGCGGGCTGGCCAGCTAGGATTAACACATCTGTTAAATTCATGGGCTAGGTGGCCCATGAATTTAATTAAATTCGTGCGCTATTAATAAAATACTGACGAATTTAGTTAAATACGTGGGTATTTGCATAAACTGACGAATTTAAATATATAAATTCGTGGGTTTTTTTTTGCCCACGAATTTAATTAAATACGTGGGTTTTTTTATAAACTGACGAATTTAAATATATAAATTCGTGGGTTTTTTTGCCCACTTAATTTAAAAAACCGATTTAATTTTTCTCTTGTAGTGTTTCATCGATCCTTCTAGTCATCGAGCTTGACAACAGCAGGATTATAGTTCATGACTCAAGAAGGAATCCAGTCAAAAAATACCAATGGTTCATTGACGTCCTGAACAGGACATTTGCAAAGTTCCGGAAGAAGCAAAAAGGAGAATTCAAGAAAGAATTCGAAATCATAATAAGCACTCAGGTATGTACTACTAAAACATTATTAATATACATGCGCCACATCAGTTCTTCATCTGATATTCTGAAATTTCTCCCCGTGAAGGTTAAACACCAAACGGCTGGAAACAACTTATGTGGCTACAACGTGTTCGACTATATTCAAAGTTTTATCCATGGCGATGAGCTGCAACATTATGCCGAGGTTCGTATATGCATGTCAATTTGTCAGCCCAACATCGATGAGCACGTTAACGTGCTCCCGCCTCACCAGGTGCGGGCACTCTAAGAACAACTCATCGGCTTCATTGTCGACGAGGTTGTATCTCCAAATGGCGAGTTCCAGAAAAGGCTTGGTCCTTCGTTGAACACCGCTGAATTGATGACGACATCCACATCGACCAAGGACTTAAAGAGTGACGCATGCAAGAAATGAGTTCAATAATCATTTTTTTAATCATTCAAACTTGTAAACGTCGATTGCGTGTATGTACTTGTCCATTTTTTACACTATTAAGTTCGTTTTTTTGTGTACTGAGCTAGCTTGTGAACATGTGTATAATTATGCATATGTAATCTATATTTAATTGCGCAAAAAACTCCTCCACTCATATTTAATTTTATGGTCAAAAACGATATACAAAAACACCATAAGAACATATTCTATAATACATATAATCAAAAACTCTCCAAAAGCGTTGGTGACTCCAACCGCTTCGAGTGCCGCTCTCCACAAGCCGCTGGTAAGTCTAACCGCTTCGATCTCGCTTCTCCTAGCGGTTTGTAACACGAATCGCCAGGAGTCCCCACGGCGGCTCCACCGCCTTCTAGGACACCTTCTCAATCGCTTCGGTGCCACAAAGACAGCGGTTCAAGCAACCGCCAGATACCCGACGGTATCACACGCGGTTGCTTAGAAGCTGTTATAAACCGCTTCTAAAGGGGTTACGAGCCGCTTGTGGTAGCCGGTTCTGTAGTAGTAAAGCGCCACTACAACAGGACCAATCTATTCTAACACACACTTTGCAACACATATAGTTTGTGTTGTAGGAAAACTCAACTGCAACACATGCTACGTGTTGCTAACACCATAGGTAGAATTCTCAAATATATAGTACCCATTGAATTACCCTACAACACTTGATGGTCATGTTGCTACACTTGTCAGATGTGTTGGTAGGTGAACAAAGAATCGAGATAAGAAACATATATAAATTTTGGATAAACAAAATAGGGTGATGGAGGTCATTGCTTAATTAATCTTCCTCGAGATTTGTGGTGCCTTGACTTCTCCTTATCTCGAGTATCCTGCATTGAAGGGCATCAGCAATATGAGAATAACATAACATACTTTAAAAAAAGAATATTGAAGACAACAGTTGAACTTCATTGCCCCCCCCGGCGCGGCGTGGCATTGTGACCCTGAGTTCCTGATTCCAAAATCCAAATCGCCTAGTGACCCCGAGTCCCCGACGCTATCGCCTAGGGGTGAAATTGTCAGGTAATACCCGATCCGTATCCATATCCGGAATAAAATTATCCAAAATTACGGGTACGGATTCGGGTATTTTTGGTTCGGGTACGGATTTGGGTACTACCCGGATAATTTTTGTTTGGATACGGGTCGGATATAGGATTGAAAATACCCGACGAAAACGGGTCGAATACGGGTACTAAGCGGGTATTTCCTTCCGGGTACTCGGTGAACAGTTCTTTCGGCTCGATGGCTCGTAGCCCATAGAGCCCATCTGGCCCATCTCCCCCAGACCGAGTGGGCTACGCAACGCCAAGTCCCCGCTCGGGCAGCTCCTAGCCGTGACCCCATCCAGGACGATTCAAGGTCTCTAGCCGCCCTCAATCCTCAGCATTCGGTGACCTAGAGACCTCCAAGCCGCCGCCCGCTCCCCTCCATGCAGGGGCGAAACTGGGCCTTGGGCCAATCGAGCTTGAGCCCGAGGCTTGACCCAAATAAATGTATAAAATATTATTCACTTGTATTTGGGCCCAAGGCACCAGCCGGCCCAGCTTGCGTTGCGCCTAGGGCATATGCTCACGCCATCGCTCTCCGCAAGGCGCAGGCCCGAGTGCTCCTTCCCGATCCGGGCCATCCGGTGATCTGAGCTCAAGTCCTCGAGCTGCCGTCCCCACCCCCACCGGCCGACCGCCGCTCGGCCGCTCCCGACACCGCCCCGACCTCGCCTCGCCTACTTGGGTGCTTGGTCGCTGATGCACGCGCCGCACCAGACGGTCCTCCCGATCCCGCCTGATCCGGCGATCTCGAGCTCGCGTTGCCCCCGCCTCGACCGGCCTCGCTCCGCCTGCCGCTCATCGCTCATCTACTCTGCGCCCACGGCTCCGCCGCTGGGCTGTTGCTCGCGGCTCGCCTGACCCACGCTCAGCCCACAGATTCAGTTAAGTAGCCGACGGGCGACAGCTGCACGGCCGGCCGCCATTCGCCCACTCCCGCCCGACACCACCCGCGGCCACCGCCTAGCTCCTCGCGTCCGTAGCTCCGCCATCTCCGTCGTCCTCTAAGTCGGCGGTTCGCGCACTGTGCTACTCATCGCTTAGTGCTCACGCTTCTTGGTGAGTTTATTTTCCTCCGATGCCTTTCTTCCAAGATAGTTCACTACGCCGATACAATAGCAGATCCTGATTTGTTCAATTTTGAGCCACTTATCATTATGCCATGTACCTGCTCAAAAATTTGTTGAGTCTACTCAACTTGTAAAAAGAAATGTATGTTAGAATGCTCATGGTGATCAAGATCGATGTAACATAAAATTAACAAACTTAAACGATACTTACCCTAGCATCTCGAAAGTGAAGTGGAACAATATCCGAGAAAAATCGTGCGTAAATCTTGAAAAATATATTGGGAAAACAACATATTTCTATTTTTGCAAATAGCTTTTACACGATAGCCTCTTTGGGTCTAATCGATCATGTGAATCACCATGTCTCGGATACCAAAGATCTTGTATCTGCAAGCACAAATTAATATCAACCCACTTTGTCTTGTGATAGATGCAACAAGAGACATACTGAATGGTGGTATATCTCAAAAGGAATGCAACAATCCTAATGTCAAAATATCAGCAAATAGTAGCAGAATCGGCGGATATTGAGGAAATTAAAAGCATGTTTAGATGCAAACAAGTAAGCCAACAATTTAGGCCATGCATCTTTGCCTACATATTTTTCACAAATGAATCGCAAAGAAAAAAAAGAGGTATACCTCGAGTCCCGTGAACTTCATATTTATTGATTTAGGTCCAAAGGGTCAACAAAATATGCAATTTTTTGTCCGACATGCATCGACTAATCGAAGATGAAAATACTTTTCGTGTATGCCGATGTAGACTACCATTTTATTGGCATTTGGCAAGGCAAAATTTTAACTTAGGAAACTCACACTAAGACCCTTGAGATCCTCTCGTTGGTGAATTCTAATATTTATATTGAAAAAAAAATTGAATACCAATTGTCCCGTGATTAACTAAGTTAATGGGAAATCATGAACATGGAAACTTTATCATCAGGTGAAGTTCTAGGAATGCAAATGATAGGTCATTAAATTCTGCAATGGATTTGGTTCATACAAATTCATCAAGCAAATATTCTACCATCCGTTGAAATTCTCCATGGTTGCTTACTTGCTATTTGCTAATGGTACTTTTTTCAGGTCCTCTCTTGTACTTGGTGCGTCGCGTGGTAGGTGTTCATGGCCGGGCATGACTGGGGCTCCCTCGTGGCGTGGGTGTTGTGCCTGCTCTGGCCGGACTTGGTGAAAGCGCCACAACCTCGGTCCTCGGCGTGGAGTACAGCCGCGACAGATCCGGAGAAGCCCGCCTGCACTATCGGCTACTTGTCGGGGACGACTACTACATCTCGCCTCTCTGTAGGTAAACATGTTTAGTTAAAATTTACTATGAATCTGAAAGTGAGGCCAAGTCGCAGAATGTCTTGATATGCATTGTCATACTAAAAACATGTTTCGCTAAAATTTACTTTGAATCAAAGTGAGGACTTTATTCTAATCTGAAAGTAAGGGCTTTACTCTAAATCTGAAAGTGAGGACACTTGTTCTACTACTAAGATTAAAAGTCATTTTTAGCTACAAAGATGATTTTGCATGATTGTTTCAAAATTCATGCTTCAGTTAGCATAGTTGGAGAGTTTCCATGCTTTTGATGAAAAACGGGTGGGTTGTAGAGAGTCCATTCTATCGGTGGCCCCAACTGAAAGTCCTGTATATTTACATTAATGCAATTTTCTTGTTATTCTTGCAGGTTTAAAAGATCAATGGTTGAATTGTTGTATTTGGATGTTTACCTCATCAAGGGATCAAGAAGCAAGGAATTTCAAGACGAAAAGATAGTGCTAGTAGTGTACTAGTATTAGTAGTAGTAGAATTTCATATGGTAGGCCTCAAATTTTACTCTTGTTCTCAACAAATGAGATGTATTTGTTCTATGTGGAATGATGTTCAATACTTATATTTATTTCCTTAATTAATGCAATGCAATCTACCATTTGATCATTGCTCATGTTGAATTGTATTATATATCATCTAATATGAATTTCTTAATTATGCAATAAAAATTATTTATGTATAATTATATTTTGTATATATATAGCAAATGAATAAACCATAATTTACGTTTACTTAGTTGTGTTGCAATAGACTAACTATATGTTTCTAACAGGTGTTACATATGTGTTGTTATATATAAAAACACATGTTGCTACTTTGCAACACCTTTTCTTTTGTTTAACATCTAATTTGTGTTGCAGTATATCTACCATAGCAACATGACCAATAACATCACTTATCACATGTGTTGCTATCTATCCTAGCAACACATATGTGTGCATATAGCAACATATACATATGTTGCTATAGCTCATTCCTATCTGCAAGTGGAGATCTCTTTTTCATGTCAAAACTGAAGAACAGGTAGGCTACTCCAGCATAAATCAAAATTTTCAACTATGTAATCAAGGAATCACTAGATGTGTAGACCAGCAGCCAATGACCATCACAAATTATGACCATCACGCCACCTCCAATAGCTCCTGATGACCATCACAAATTATGGATCATACTAGCGTTGAAGCCTTGCAACAACGCCCCCACGATATCCACACGTATGGGGGCAGGAACGTCACACTCTAGAGTGCTAGTGGTTTCAGAAGTTGTGGTGGCTATAGTTTCATGAATTACAAATTTCTATATTGTTTCTTAACTTAAAGCCACCACCTCTCCCTTTATATAGATGCCCCACAATGGGTCTCTACATTAGAGGCCCATTAGGAACTCAAAGCCCATCAAAATTTGAATCACCATCTGAATTAAGTCCCAACCCTTTAAGTGTGTAACCCTATAGGTTCATGTATACATGGATATGGCCCAAGTACTCTTACTCGACTATTAACCAGTAGCGGTCCCCAGCAGGATGTGCCGTCTCCCAAGTATATGTTAAGATCATATTGGACAAACCTTAACAATACTTAGTTATATGCATTTCCCTTTGACTCATGATATGGATCAAACTCAAGGTGAGTGTCGGCGTATTCCACCAGACAGGCCCGTGATCTACAGACCGGGTTTTGTTCGGTAGGAGGGCGTCTTCGTGGCTGGCTAATCGAGGGGCGAAAACCCCTAGAGGACTCCCACAGACGGAGGATTTCGCACCTACTTAACTAGGAAGAACAAGTGATTTTTACCTGTGTTCGGGCCCCTTGTGAGAAGGGTAATAACCTTACGCCCCGCTAAATTTCTTATGGGGTGTATCAAACCAAGACAGAGTTCTCGAGTTACAAGCGCATTCGCTAGCTTTCTAGTATTGCTTGGTCGACCGATCTAGATCCGATCCCCTTCCCCACGCACCCGAGGGCCCTTATATAGGCCAAAGCTAACGGGTAGGTACAAGGAGGGTCATCATGCTGATCTAAATACATTTAATGCTTCCTCTCGTGTTGTCCTGCTCCTCCAAATTTCATTAAATGCCTCACGCTGCGTTCTTGCCCGGTCCACGGATGGGACCCCCTGTGTGATGTAGGTGAGAGGCGCCGAGGAATGGGCTTGTTGCGTAAACCCTTGCTATCGATAAGTTCGCTACGGTAGGCTTGCCGCTCGACACGCAGACGGCGGCGAAGGAGCTTTCGAGGCGGCCACCGGGCGCCACCTTTCTGTTTTGCGGGCGGCAGGGCGCCTCGCCAATCGCCGCCACCCGCCACGCGATCGGGCGCCGGGCGCAAGGCGTGTTCGCCACTGCCACCGGGCGCCACGCTAACCGGCGCTGGCCGGCGGCGGATCGCCGCCGATCGCCAGCAGCCACGTGGTTGGGCGCCGGCGAAAGCAGGGCGTGTTCGCCACACGCCACGGGCGCCACGGGATCGACGCTGGCCGGCGGTTGCGATCGCCCGCCTCGATGGCTCAGCAGTACCACGTGGGCGGGCGCCGGCGCCGAAGTAGCCGGGCGGCGTGACGGCCCCGGCTGCGGCCGTGATCGTCGCCCGATGGCTCAGTGGCGCCAGCAGCGGCGGTTTCGCCACCTGCGCGCGCCACGTGGACCGACGTCGGCCGGGCGGCCGTGATCGCCCGCCCGATGGCCCGGCCGCCACGTGGACCGCACTTTATGCGGTGGAGAGGGTACCCTAGCGTATAATACGCTGACAGTGAGTATGTGCCATCTTGTTTAGTTAGCTCGACCATTCTTTCTCAATTATGTGACTCGAAATCCCCCACTACAGTTAACTCTTTAACCATGAGTAGCTTGGCCATTCATTTTCAAAATATGACCACTTGAGAGGCCTAGACATATATCTCTCTCCTTCGACTTGCAACGCCCTAGCTTTTCCAAAAAAACCTCATGGCTTCCACTCCACCATCGTTCTTGTCTATAGAGATTCTCGAGGATCCCCTCTAGAGATCACCGTAGAGATTCCTCCCCCTCTGCCTCTAGACACAGGCCCCTCGAGGCGGATCGTCATCGTCATCTCCGAGGAAGAGGATGAAGATATCGACTAGGAGGCTGTTGAGAGTGCAGTCTGGCTAGAAGAGGAGGACGAGGTTACTAGCAAGTTGTGCATCGTCATCAAGGAAGACCATGCTGCCTCTGCTCCCTTCATGAGAGCAAATGCCACCACTGGCACACAAGGAGGAGAAGGCAAAGCTGCCAGTGCTGGCAGAAGAGGTGAAGCTCAAGACAGTTTCACTGCTCCAGCACCTACTAGCCCTCGTGTTGCCCAGAGGCTTTTGGTGATGGAGAGGTCACCTTTTCAATCGACAAGCGGCCGAGTCTTTGCCACTTCATCCAGCCTGTACAGAGGGTGCAGGCCCATCCTGGGGACTATCAGTTTCCAGTCCCCGTGGATGCAAGAGAGGCGGTGCGACACCTCTTAAGACAAGTAGTAATGGAACAACTTTTGTTAGTGAAATTAATAAAGTTTTTACCTTACCAGAATTTTTGTAGCAATGCACTGTTTTTTTATTTTATGTGTGAAATCTTCTCAATTGGTCGATGTTTCATGAGTTCTCCAGTATCGCTCCTTCCGACATATATAACCGCACTGATCCTGGTCGAGTTATTTCAACCACCATGTAAGGATCTACCCACTTAGGCGATAGCTTGTTATGATTATCATGCTTCTGCACCTTTCATAGTACTAAGCCCCTGGCAGCGAGCACTCTTTCCTGGATTCTTATGCCATGATATCTTTGCAAGGCTTGCTGACACTTGGCTGCTCAAATGGACGCTAGATCTCTATACTCTTCTAGTAGATTTACATCATCAACTCGCATCTACTCTTGTTCCTTTTCTAAGTAATTGTCCACTCAAGGTGATTTGAACATTTTAATTTAGTCGGAAGCACCAGTTCTACTCTGTAGACCAAGAAAAATGGTGTTTCACCAATAGCTCGACTAGTCGATGTGCGAACAGTCTATAGCACCGAGGGTAGTTCTTTTGCCCACCGGGTTGAGTAAGCCTTTAGCATATCAAATACACGGGTCCTGATTCCGTGCAAGATTATGCCATTGGCGCGTTTGACCTGATCGTTACTCTAAGGATGAGCTACGGAGGCGAAACAAAGTTTGATACCCAATTCTTCGCAAAAGACTGTGAAATCACTGCACTTGAATTGGCTACCATTGTCTATGATTACTCAATTAGGGATGCCAAATCGAGTAACGATAGTCCTCATGAATTTCTTAGGCAACTTTTAAGGTGATGTTCCTAACGGGTTTGGCCTTGATCCACTTGGTGAACATGTTGATTGCTACGAACAAGAACTTGTAGCCTCCTTGGGCTCTAGGGAATGTCCCAAGATATCCAAGCCCTAGACCAAAAAAGGCCAAGATAGAGGAATAGTTTGCAGGGTCTGGACTGGTCGGGTGGTTTGCTTGTCGCACAATTGATAGCTTTTGCACTTTTTCACCAGCTTACAAGCATCTTAGAGGGCAGCCGGACAGTAGAAACCCTGTTGAAAAACCTTTCCAACCAGAGGGCAATAGGACGCATGGTTGCCGCAAATGCCTCCATGGATATCGAGCAATATTTATTGCCCTCTTCCTGAGTGATGCACTTCATCAAGATTCTGTTACTCCCTTTTCGATAGAGTTTGCCGTCCACCAATGCATATAGCTTGGACTTACGTGCAATTTTCTTGGATAAGGCATCATTGTCAGGGATCTCTCGACCTTGGAGATAGGCTTGGAATGGAGTCATCTAAGTCAGCTCGCGTTTGAGAAGTGCAGCTTCTGTGTCTACGAGTTCTACCTTGCTGACTCAACTAGGCTACTGGTCGAGTTGGGCAGCATCTATCTCCTATGCAGGGGAGACGGATGGTTTAAGGAGTCTCTCAACAAAAACTCCTACGAGCGCAGGTGAATGGGACAAAGCAAGCCTGGCATATTCGTTAGCGGCGGAGTTTTCACTTCACCGAATATGCCTTACCTCGAACCTTTTGAACTTGTGCTCCAGCTTGCGAACCTCTTTTAGGTATGCCACCATGTTGTCATCCGAACACTAGTATTCCTTCTGTACTTGGTTTACGACTAGCTGTGAGTCCCCTTTCATGAGTAATCGCTTGATCCCATGCGACTGCTATTCAAAGCCTGTTGACCAGTCCCTCATATTCTGCAACATTATTCGAAGCTGAAAAATTGAGTTGGATGATATATTTGAGTTCCTCACCTGTCAAGGATTTGAGATGATGCCAGAGCCTGAGCCCTGAAGCATAAGTGATCCATCGAAGAACATAGTCTAGTGGTCATCGACTGTCTTGGTCTCCTTTTTCGCAATGTGCATCCATTCCATGATGAAGTCTGCTATGACCCCTGTCCTAACGCTGGTCCGTAGCACAAAATTGACCAACTCATTAAGTTCAACCGTCCACTTCGCAATTCTCCCTATCGCCTCTCGATTACGTATCATCTCCTTGAGCGGGTACGTTGTTATGATTGTAATCTTGTGTGTCTGGAAGTAGTACCGTAGCTTTCGGGAAGTCATCAGGGCACATATAGCATCTTCTGTATTTGAGGGTATCACGGCTTGGCATTGTGCAAGACCTCACTCATGTACTACACCGGCTTCTGGACTCTGGTCTTTTTCTCAGGGAAATCCCACTCGACCACTAGGACTGTGCTTACTACTTGAGAGATAACTGCAATATACAAAAAAGAGCTCCTTGGTGGTTCTAATTTTTCAGGTGGCAAGTCTTCCCTTCAGCTCTCTATCCTTGACACCATTCTTGAAGGCCATTATGCTTGCTTCATCTGAGATGTCAGGGATCAGGTTACGCTTGTCGCTGAAGCATCGGATGAAGTCGCGCAAGGGCTCTCTTGGTTTCTGCACCACCTGATGCAAGTCGCTATGTGTTTCGGGGCATTCATTTGTACCCTGAATGTTGGCGATGAACTAGGCTCACAACTCCACCCATGATGATATTGATTGAGACGGGAAGTTGAGTAGCTAAGATCTTGCTACACCATCCAGGGTGGTGAGTAGATAGTTGGCTATGACCTTCTCGCTTCCTCAAATAGCCCTCATGACTGTAGTATAGATCTGCAGCCACTCGACGGGATTGATCTAGCTCAAGTACTTCTCAATCAGTTCTAGTTTAAACTTGTTTGGCCACCTGACTGCACGTAGCTCAAGAATAAACATGCGTGCAGCCTTCATCGACGTCCTCTTGGGTTGCTTGGCGTGGACACTGCCATGCTTCTTGTCGAGGAGGGAACTTGCGCCATGTCAGTGAGCAGCCCCTCGAACGGGGAGATTCACCGCGTCGGGCCCAACGTGCCGGAGATAGGTCCCTTGAAGATGGGGACTCATTTTCCTACCTCTCGCAGTTTTCTCGGTCACATTCTTCCCTTCGATTGTGTAGGACGTCACGCAAATCCTGTCGATCGTGCGGGATACAATCTCGAAGATCTCCAGAATGTCTCTGGTTGGGGTTGGAACGAACTGTCCTAGAAGCACAATGGCTAGAGCTAGCCACCACTGATCTTGCTGCCCAACGATTATCGTGAGATGTTCCTGGCAGTTCGCTCTGGCTCCTTGTTGGCTGGGGTCCGAACCTCGAGCTGACTGCTCAAGCAATCTGGGCTTGCACTGCATCGAGTAGCGTCTTCATCTAGTCGAACACTGGAGTCATCGGGTTGCCCAGGTCTGGTGGCGGAAGAGATTTCATCAGCATGTGAGCGCACTAGATATTGGCCTCAGGGGTACTAAAGATGTCGCTGCTATGGCTCTAATGGGATGCTGCTCTTGGAATGCGGCTAGGCCCACCATTGTAGTTGCACTGCCGAAGAGTCTGCTATCCCTAAAAATCTGGCACCCGCAGATGAGGCATTGCTGGATTATCGAGGTTGAGCTACCTTGACAGGTTAGCCATGATCTCGGTAGTGGCCACGGTAGTTAGATCTCGGCGATGATCGATAATATTGGGAGCAACAGCATTTGTGACTGCTCACACTGTAGTTGCCGCCGCTATAGGATCTTGAGGCATGCACACGGGAATTTGGTGTCCCTAACCATCTGTGGTTTCTGCCCCTGGATCCCTCTCTTGGGAACGTTTGGCAGTAGTACCATTGTTAGCCCTAGCCATGAATACGTGTCGATCCGTTTAGCTACTGCCCTAACTGTTGAAGCTATCGCTGTCGCCGTCACTTTTTGTCTCAATGTACTTGAGGATGCTAGGATCCAAAGGGTCAAAGTCCATGAAGCACACCTCACAGCATGGGTCCTCGGAGTGGGACTCGATGAAGCCAACGTGCTCAAGATTTTCGATCGGCCCATTGGTACAACATGGTTCCAAAGGTGATCTCAGATCCGGCTGGTGGAGCTTGGTGGACGTTAAAAATTTAGGCATGAACACGCACTAGAGACATGTATGATCTGCACAAATAGCTGAAGGCCCCTACCTGGTGCGCGAACTATCAAAGGTTAGAAATTGACAATAAACTTATACTTCAGGTACCTTCGAATTTAGCACAGTCAGATACGAAATCAAGGGCACGTGACATAGACAGGTTCAGGACTCTGAATGGAGTAATACCCTACTCCTGTATGGATGATGTATGAGGTTGATGAACAGAGCACAAAACAGGATGTCTAGCTCTAATTACAATGAGGATTGAACTTGGAGGTGGCTAAGATATGGCTAAAGATGCTCTACTTAAAGGGTGTTCTCGCTTTTCTAGCTCTGGATGGTTGTAGTTTAAGAACTGCTCCCCCTAGAGATGCTTATCCTTGTCCTTATATAGTCAGGGTAGCTTTGCCTTAGGTCGAGTTGTAGTTGGTTTGGGATATCAGATCGTAGCTGATGAGGAGTCCATCACCGCGTGATCTTGAGAGCATATCGAAACTTCTTTAGGTACCTGGTGTACTCGAGCTAGTTTGCTCGTAACGGGAACATGGTAGGTAGGGGACGCGTTAAGATCAATCTCATCAAGCTCGCTATAATCACCAATGGGTCATGGCCACTGCGCCCCGCCCAGCGCTCCGCTTTGAAGCCTGGACTTCATCACTGACAATCTTGGCAAGCTTATCCTTTCAGATTCGGACAAGATCCAATCTGAAAGTGATTCCGTTGCTCTCCCAGCTGAGCAACCACTAGATCAAGGACAGTTGTGGCCATCTATCCCCAAACAGTAAGCCAGGAGTCTATTCCACGATTCGGGTGAGGACTGGTCAAGGACGGGTCCCGAGTGGTGAGAGGCGCCAGTAAACCACTCGGATCTAAAGGTCAGCCCAGTCTGTCGTATTATTCTTCTGACTTAGAGAGCGGGACAGGAAGTTCTCAAAGCTTTCGCGGCATCTTCATGATCGAAGACCCACGGACTGAGTCCCAGTAACAGAAAGATGCCGTAGATGCCGTAGAGGCAGAGCGTCTTCATCGTGAATCAGAAGAAACACGGGCGAAGGCTCTTCGGGCTAGAGGCCGCAATGTCAACGAAGAACATCGTCACGTTAAAGACACTTCTTGACACATTGGGACCAATGCTTGGTCCTGACAGCCCAGCTGCCCCGATCGTGGCCCAGGTTAAGTCCATGATGACGTCGGCAGCAATTTAACACCACCAGGAAGAACCAGCAGAGAAGGAATGCTCGCGTTCGCGGCCACTCGTGACCGTGAGTAGTGATATCGCCGCAGCCGCCCACATGTGGATGACGGAGCTTCAAGGTGAAAATGCCCGCCAAAGCATCAGCCGTGACCTTCACTTGGACCTGGACGCCAGGCGACGGGAGCGTGAAATTGACAAGTGCCGCCGACGCAAAGACGAATACGAGCATTTCAGCATCAATCATGATAGCCAGGATGACTACAGAAGTCCTCTCCACCGCGACAAGGGCGATAGCGAGGACCGCCAAGTAAGATCTCCTCCTCGACACTCCCCGCGTTGGCGTAGTGATGAGCCTATTGATGGGATCCGTGCCTTAACTCCCCGGCTATGCCAAGTGGTTTGGCCTGAAGGTTTCAATCCCAAAAGTATCACCAAATTTGATGGAGAAAGAGATCCAGAAGCTTGGCTGCAAGTTTAGTCCCTTGCAATCAAGGCAGCCGAGGGCGATCACAACGTAATGGCAAATTATCTGCCAGTCGCGCTTACCTCTTCGGCTCAAGCCTGGCTCATAGGACTTCCAGCGAATTCTATAGATTCCTGGGGAGATCTTTGCGAGTATTTCATCACCAACTTCCAGGGCACTTACGAAAGGCCTGGAACTCAGTGGGACCTGTACCAGCTTCATCAGAGGAAGAGCGAGACTCTCTAGGAATTTATCCGGTGCTTAATGCAGAAGAAAAACACGATCCGATATCTCGAAGCCGCGTCATTGCAGTTTTTCCGTATGGGTGTCAACGACCTTTCGACTTGATTAAGAAGATGTCCCAAACCGCCACTACTAGAAGAGAGATGTTTGAATTAGCAGATCGTTACGCAACGGCCTTAGATGCCTTAGAAGAGCGTCAAGATGAACGCCCACAGCAGAAGGACAAGAAAGATCACACCGAGTCCTCCAGCAATGACAGAAATGTAAGTTCAAGAGCTAGTCGCGGTGGTCGAATGCGCGTAATTCCCCATGCACCACCTGATGGACGATCACGACACTAGAATGGACGCAACTTGCCCTTTTCATCCTAAGGGAAAACATGCAGCAAAAGATTGCTACACCCTAAAGAGATTCGCGAAGGAGAGCAATAGGTGGCCGGACAAGGGCGAAGCAAAGAAAAAGCAAGATCCCCCTAAAGATGACGAGGGCGACTACCAGAAGATGGAGCGTGAGCTCAACTATATATTCGGGGGCTCGGCTGCTTATGAGTCCAAGTGAAAGCAAAAGTTTACCGCTCGGGACATCATTGCGATTATGCCAACAACTCCCCAATACCTCAAATGGTCCAAGGTTCCGATTACCTTTGATTGTTCGGATCATCTGGACCATATCCCGTATCCAGGTAGATATCCTCTTGTTTTGGATCCTGTGGTTCGCAACATTAAACTCAAGAGGGTGCTAATTGACAGAGGGAGTGGACTCAACGTCCTCTTCTCCAAAACTTTCGACGATATGAAGATTCCACGCTCGGAGCTAAAGTGGGGCTCATTGCCGTTTCACGGGGTAATCCCCGGGACCTCTTCGTCCAACTCGGGCAGATCACCTTGCCGGTCACGTTCGGGACTAGAGAAAATTACTGGACGAAATATCTTAACTTTGAGGTGGCTGATTTTGAGACGGTATATCATGCCATCTTGGTAGGCCAGGCCTAGCCAGGTTCATGGCTGTGCCCCATTATACTTATCTTGTACTGAAGATGCCAGGTCCAAGAGGAATTATCTCAGTCTGTGGCAACGTTAGGCAGTCTTTCGCTTGTGATAGGGAGAGCTGCGAGATGGCTAAGATGCAAGAAGTGGCAGCCGATAGAGAAAAGATCCGACAGGCGGCCGCACATCAACAAGATGAGGGAGAAGTCCCAGCCAAGAAGCAAGTCAAGACAAGCATGAAGCCCGACGAAGGGACTAAGAAGGTAATCCTCGACCCACCCAACTCGGCTCAGATGGCTCTGATCGGGATAGGACTCAACCCCAAATAGAAAGACGCGCTCGTCACCTTTCTTCGGGCCAACCGAGACATATTTGCATGGAAACCTTCCGACATGCCCGGTGTCCCTAGGGAGGTGATCGAGCATTCTCTCAATGTTGACGAGAAGGCGAAGCCCATCAAGTAGTGGCTCCAACGATTCGCTCAAGATCGCCGAGAGGCTTTATAAAAGAAGTGTATCATCTCAACTGGTTAGAGAACCTAGTTCTTGTTCGCAAAAAGAATAAAAGCTGGCGCATATGTGTTGATTATACCAATCTTAATAAAGCATGCCCGAAAGATCCGTTTGGGCTGCCTCGCATCGATCAGGTGGTAGATTCAATGTAGGCTGTGAGCTCTTAAGTTTTTTGGATGCCTACTCGATATCACCAGATCAAAGTTGAAAGAAGAAGATCAGATCAAGACCTCGCTCATCACTCCGCTTGGAGCATTTTGCTACGCCACAATGCCGCTCGGGTTTGAAAAACACGGTGCAACTATCAAGAATACAAAGGTGTTTTCACACTCAAATCGGACGCAACGTGGAAGCATATGTAGATGATATCAACGTCAAATCTCGTGCAAAGGAGGACCTCATATCCGACTTGGCTGAGACATTTGAAAGCTTAAGGGCCTACAAGATGAAGCTCAACCCCGAAAAGTGCGTCTTTGGAGTCCCCTCAGGAAAACTACTCGGATTCATTGTGTCGCAGTGGGGCATCAAAGCAAATCCGAAGAAGATCAATGTCATCCTGAAGATGAAGCCACCGACTTGCCAGAAAGACGTCCAGAAGCTCATAGGCTGCATGGTGGCACTCGGCAGGTTCATTTCCTGCCTGGGCTCGCGGGGATGCCTTTTTTAAACTTATGAAGAAGCAGGGTAATTTTCAATGGACTACTGAGGCACAGCAAGCTTTCGAGGACCTCAAGGCATTCTTGTCCTCGCTGCCGGTACTGGTCTCACCGATGCCCAAAGAACCCCTTCTGCTTTACATTGCTGCAACGACTCATGTAGTCAATGGCGCAATCGTCGTAGAGCGGCAGGAAGCAAGGCATCTCCAGAAGGTCCAGCGGCCAATTTACTCCATCAGCAAGGTATTAGGAGAATCCAAGGCACGGTATCCGCAGGTACAGAAACAATTGTATGCCGTATTGCTTACCTCTTACAAACTCAAACATTACTTTCAAGAACATTCAATTTCTGTGGTTACCTCCTTTCCGATTGGGGATATACTCCACAACCGGGAAGCCACCGGGAGAATTGCAAAATGGGCGATCGAGCTCGGAGCCTTCGAAATCTCCTTCAAGCGCTAACAATGCAGAAGTCCTGGCACTCACGACTTCATCGCCGAAGTGGGTGGAACTGCAGACCCCCACGGCTTCTAAAGAGCTTGAGTATTGGACAATGTATTTTGATGGTTCCCTCATGCTCAGCGGCGCGGGGGCTGGCTTGGTGCTCATCTCTCCGACAGGAGATCGCCTGAAGTATGTCCTTCAACTCCATTTCCCAGCATCAAACAACGCTGCCGAGTACAAGGCAGTCATCCACGGACTCCGTATCACAATATCCCTCGGTGTCCGATGGCTGACAATCCGCGGAGACTCCATGTTGGTAATCAACCAAGTGCAGAAAGACTGGTCGTGCGTTGGGGGCAGCATGGCTGCATATTGCCAGGAAGTGCGGAAGCTCAAAGACAAGTTCGACGGGCTAGAGCTCATCCACGTTCTCCGCCGTGGCAATGAAGCAGCAGACGAACTCACAAGGCTAGGCTCCAGTTGGGCAACAGTACCGGCTGGAGTATTTGTCGAAGAGCTCCACAAGCCTTCAATAAGCCGACAGCAGGAGTCAGACAAAACAGAGGAAAGACCGGCCAAAGAGGAAGTTTTAGTCATCAACCCTGACTGGACAACTCCATTCTTAAACTACCTGTTAAAGGATGAGCTTCCTAAAGACCGCATACAGGCAGAGCGTGTCACATGCCAATGCAAAAGCTACGTGGTAGTCGGTGAAGAACTCTTCTGAAAGAGTGCTTCCGGAGTCCTGAGGCGCTGCATATCGGAGCAAGAAGGGAAGAATCTCCTCAGAGAAATCCACTAGGGAATTTACGGGCATCACGTAGCGTCAAGTACCCTAGTGGGCAAAGCTTATCGTCAAGGCTTCTTCTGGCCGACCGCCGTATCAGATGCGGAGGATATTGTTTGCACCTGCGAAGGTTGTTAGTTCTTCGCTTGTCAAAAACATGTGCCGGCGTAGGAGTTGCAAACCATTCCGATTACTTGGCCATTTGTGGTCTGGGGGCTCGACATAGTTGGTCCTTTGAAGAAGGCTCAAGGCGGTTTCATCCATCTCTTCATTGCTATTGATAAATTTACGAAGTGGATTGAGGCAAAAACCCGTTGCCACGATCATGATGGTCAAGGCCAAAGAGTTCTTCTAAGAAATCGTGGTAAGGTTTGGCGTCCCAAACAGGATCATCACAGATAACGGCACTCAATTCTGCGGTGAAGAATTTCAAGACTGGTGCGACGAGCTCGACATTAAGATCTACTTCGCCTCCGTGGCTCATCCAAGGAGTAACGGCCAGGTGGAGCGAGCTAATGGCATGGTGCTGCAAGGGCTAAAAGTAAGGATTTTTTATCGTCTCAAGCCTTATGCTACACGATGGGTAAAAGAATTACCTTCAGTGCTCTGGGGGCTAAGAACCACTCCTAGTAGGGCCACTGAGCAGTCACCTTTTTTCCTAGTATACGGCTCAGAGGCGGTCTTACCTACCGAATTGATGTTCGGATCCCCATGGGTTCGGAGCTACAAGGAAGCCGAGTCGGAGGAGAACCGGATAGAAGACCTCGACCGATTGGAAGAAGCTAGGGAAATTGCAGCGATCCAGTCGGCCAAATTCCTCCAAGGCCTACGCCACTACCATGATCGAAACGTTCGGGGCCGTGCTTTCCACAAAGGAGATCTGGTCCTAATGAAGAATCAAAAAAGCGAGCACAAGCTCTCCCTAAGCTGGGAAGGCCCCTACATTGTCGATGAGGTGACACGCCCGGGGGCTTACAGGCTCAAGCGGGAAGATGGCGTGGTCATCGGCAACTCATGGAACGTAGAACAGCTATGTCGTTTTTACTCCTAAACCTTGTACATTAGTTATGGTATTCATGAATAAAATTTTTTCTTGACCTGCTACTCAATTGATACTCAATTAAGCAGTAAGTCGGGGGCTACACCTAATAGTGTTGCACATGCGCAACCCTTTTTATAAGTCATTTTTTATTTTTTCTCCCTAATGATTGAGTGAGCTTGAGTGCATCAAAATCCAAATCGTGAAACTCTGACCCCACGAACGGTGAACTCTAGTCTGTCAAAAGCACGTGCTTGGAGAAAATGGCCATGAGCCGACTCCCAATGCCCGGGGGCTAGAGTAGTCGGGCAGAGTGCTTAAACGAAAAAGGAAAGAAACCACTCGGGCAAACTCAAATCAATAGGGCAGAAAGGATAAGTGTCGACGATTCGGGAACTGGTACCCCACCGAGCTTACTTGTTGAATGAGGGATCAACCTAGGGCCCCTTTTTCGCGGAGGGTGTAGCGTCTGAGGGCCTGCCGAGCAACGTATTGCGAGGACACAACGAACAAGGGATCCTTTTTTGTCTGGTTCGGGCCTCTCGCGTGGGAGATAACAACCCTACGTCCAGTGATTGCACTAGTTTCCAAAGGTGGATTACAGGGCACCTGCTCGGGGGCCTGGATGATTCTAAGGACAAGCCTCCAGGCCAACAGCAAGCAACGTCTACGTGTGGAGGAAAAAGTAAAGGGGCAAGTTAATCTAGTCGAGAACTGAGAGCCCCAAATTCTACGTGCATGGGGGTATTTATAGATGATTACAGCGTTTCAGCATTTATTATGGAGCAGCGCGCCACTGTTCCCGGACGTGGGTGAACTGTTCTCTTGCTTTTTGCCATACCGCTACATGGGCGCAGGAGGCGCAGATCGTGGCCTACTGTCCTTCGAGCCACCGAGTGATTAATGCCACATCGTCATTGTGGACTGCGCCCGGCTTTTTGGCGATGCCCGAGGCCGCTTCCTTCGGACCCGGTCGCCGGTCGTGTACCCCCGAGCAAGCATGCTCAGGGGCGAGCTTGACTGAGGTCGGGATAGGTCTGGGAGACGACCTACCCGAGGATCTTTCTTGGGGATGCCACCCAAGGGTGAACATGGTCGGTGGTCGGCTGGCTGCCGAGGTACGGAGGTCGTCATAGGAGATATCCAATCCCCGACAATAAGAAACGTTAAGATTTCATTAAACACACTCAGGTTTGGATACATCAATGCATTACACGAGAAATTTGCAGGAACTTAAAACCTAAGCGCGGCGCACGCGTCCTACTACCTCGATAAGAGCATCCCTCGCCCCGACAAGCTTTGGGACAGCTTCGATCAGCTCATCGACGATGATGACGTCGTGGGCTACAGCCTCTTCCTCTGCGAGCTTGGCTAGCGCGAGCTCTTAATCGGCCCAGAGTTCGGCGAGGAAGGCTTCCTCCTCATCAGGCGCCGGCGGAGCTCCATCTTCAAAGTCAAAGATTGGCCCCTCCGCCGGGGGGGGGGGAGATGGTGGAGCCTCATCGCCAGATGAAGAAGATTGGGATGAAGAAGCCATTGAAGGTTTAAGGAAGAACGTCGAAGGATGCTGAGAAGGGCTTAGAGACGGGTGATCGCTCAAGTAGCGGTGCCACCCTTATATACCCAAAGCGAGGAAGCCGAATGGTCTTGAGTAAATGCTAGCGCAGGAAGCCGAAGCGGCCCTGAAGACGTGCTGGTGCCAAAACTCGAAGCGACTGAGAAGACGTATGGCTGTGGGACACCAAACCAGACACGGCGCATGCAAGCATTAAATCAAAAAAGACTCACATGACACAATGAAGCAATTAAAAGCAAAACATGGCTCAGTTGCCAGGCATTTTTACCAAGGAACAAAAGATTGATTACAAACCAAGTCACAACAAATGAATCACACAGAACCCAAGTCCAGGTCCAGGTTTTTTACTAAAGCAGCGGAGGTATCCCTAACATCGTCAAGCAGAGCAAGGGCTTGATCGTCATCGACGATGCAAGCGAAGCCCTCCTTGATAGCTTCCAGCTCCACCCGTGGATATGAGGACTTTACGATGGCTAGAGCTTGACTAGCGCTTGTGATCGCCGTCTCCTTCTGGTGCGCTACCAGTGTCTTGGGCCCCTCCACCAGTCACTGGATGGTGGTGTCTGCATCGCTGGGCCCAGCCTCTCTAGGTCTCAGAATTCGCAATAGCGCCTCAGAGCCTTCCTAGAGCTTGCTGACTCGCGCTTTAGTGGATTTGATCTTTTCATAAAGGACGCGATAGTGAGCCTGCGACTTAGCCCAATATTTTGCAAAACCAGTCAGATTAGCACAAAGACGCTAAAAAGCACAGCAGGATCAAAGGACGAGTTGGGAGCAAACCTTCTAGCTCTACTTCCATCTTGTCCGACTTGGTTTGGGCATCCTTCTCAGATTTCTCTAGTTCGTTGACATGCTTATGGGCGGTTTCGAGCTTTCCCTGAAGATCTGCAACGACAAAGACTGAAACCAAGACAAGAAGAATGAGTTAAGGGACGAAAGACAAAAGGTGGTCTAAGGTAGTCGGATAAGGCAATTACCGCTAAGGGAGCTCGTCAAGTTTAGCCTTTCCGCCTTGAAGGCTAGGACCTGGGCCCGGAGCCTCTCCAGCTTCACTCGGTTCTCGACCCGGGCCCTGCCGAGTTCCTCCTGTAACTCGACACGGACCCGCTGGACCTCGGCCACATAGTCCCTCCTCATCTTGGTCTTCGGGAGTAACTCCCAGAGAAGGGCGTCCCATTTCTTGGCATGCTCCCCCAGACACTTGAGGCAACAAAATAAATGATAAAGCTACACTATGCACCGAAGATAAAAAGAAAAGAACTGCTAATCAACTCGGCATAAGAAACTCATGCGGGCCAACCGGGAGCAACCAAAGGCGTGGTCGCAGAATGCCTCCCATTCCTTCTCCTCATCCTTGTTGTCAAAAGCCGTCCACTCGCCATCATCGCCAAAAAAACGCAACCCGCACTAGAGATTTCGGGCGAGGGGGCCGAGAGAGTTCTTCCGACGGAGGCGATGGGCGGTCGGCAGGCCTCAGGGGTATAATCCGCCGACCAGATCGGGAGGAGGCGTGGGGCTGGGCAGATCAGACCGGCCACTTCGCCCCAGGCCGCTGAAGCGATCGGGATCGCCATCCGCTCTGGGGCCGCACTGGTTGGTGGAGTACGGCGCGATCGGTGCCTCAATGCCTGACCTGGCCCGACCGCTTGAAATATCTTTGATAGCAGCCCCCTAGGGCTCACGGGGTGCACGTCCATGGGGACTTCATCAACAAGCTTCCTAGAAAGAGAAGTAGTCAGGGAATGACCCGAAAAAACAAAAGGAAGAGCTAACAAAGAAACCAACCTATTAGATCTCTTTATCTTTATCCCCGAGCTCTTCCGACCAGAAGATTCGCCTGTAGAAGAGCCTGGCCGCACGTTAGGTGCGGGAAATGTTGAGCCTCCAAACGGGTACGGGGACGGAGGTGCCCCGTCGGCCGAGTCCTGGGCAGGGGGCTCAGGAGCAATCTGGCCCTCGGACCAGCTCGTTGATGAGGAGGTCGTCGGTGAGATGTGCGCGGCGGCTGAGTCGTGAACCTTTGGGCCTCCAGTCAGGCGCACATTAGCCGCCGACTGCTTCCTTTTCTCCTTGGGCACATGAACGGCCGGCCGTTTCCCTTTTCCCATGGGATTTTCGGCTTCCGAGGGTTTGTCTTTTTTCGCACTCGGCGCCGAGGATGAGGTATCGGCGGGATGTTTCCGCTTGGTGCTTTTGTGCTGTTGGAATTCAAGCAATGGCGCATCAGGGAAGAAGGCGTCGCGACCCTGCAAGCATAGGCAACAGACACATGCTTAGTCACAATACTCAAGAATCAGGAAATCCAACTTTGGGAGATAAGAAAGCATCTTACCGGAGGCGGAGGACTCATTTTGCTGAAGGGCTTCGGGCACCCGGTGTTGACAATTTGGGTGCCTTGGACAAAGAAATCACCTAGACGTCCAAGGAGAATATTCCTGTGAATCAGCTCAGGGGCTTCCCCAGTGGTGTCGTGCTCCCCTTCATCATAATCATATCCAAGATAGACTCACTCTTTGAGGGGCTGTACCCGACAAAAGCCAAAATTAAGGATGATCGCAACTGCAGTTAGTCCGCCTTCTTTCAATTTGGCAATCATCCCCATGAGCTCCTCCACCTGGTCCATTCCACCGTCCGAGGGGGGCGAGGTCCAATCCATCGAAGCCCTCGATGGGACTCCGGAGAAGGAAGGAAGAGAAGGCTTGGGGTTGGCACAGTAAAACCACTCCTGATGCCAGCCTTTGTTCGAGGTCTTGAAGGGGATGGCAAAATAGGACTTTTTCAGACCGTCCCTCAGCTGGAATCCGGCACCCCCAACTGCCTTGGGGGAATTCTTGTTCAGGTAAGGTTTGAGAAGGAAAAGATGGCGAAAAGGTCAAAATGTGGGCGAATGCCAAGGAAGGCCTCGCAGAGGTGGACAAAGACAGCAATTTGAAAAATAGAGTTAGGATTGAGATGAGTCAATTTGATTTCATAAAAATGAAGGAGACCACAAAAAAAGCGCAGGCGGGAAGGCCGAACCCACGCTTCCCACCCGAACCCACGCTGAAAGAAGGACTCAAAAACAACCACCTCCTCAGTGCGGGGCATAGGGCAAGACTCACCCGCAGCAGGGTGGGCGGAGAGCATCACCAGTGGTGGGAAGACGCCGCTAGCAACCAACTCCTCCAATCGCTTTTCCATCATCACCGAAGTGGCCCAATCCTTGGCCAAAGCTGATGAAGGAGCGTCTTTGGAGGAAGGAGAAGACATTTTTGGGCGAAGGAACTAGCAACTGCGCCGGATTGGGATTGCGAGAGATGCTAACCCTAGCGGCGGAGATCGTAGGAAAAGCGCCGAAAGTGAGAAGATGAAGGGGCAAATGGGAACAGTGCGCAGAAAATCGCCTCATCCGCACTAAGTCTCATATTTATAGGGAGCAATGCTAACTTTTGCCTTGAGTGAGAAAACACTTCACCTTCCGCATGTCCTGAGGTTGCCCTAGGGCACGCCTCAAGATGGGCCGGTGGCCATGTGCAGTGATCACTATACATAGGCACAATTGGGCCAAATCTAATTTGGGATATGGTACGCCCCTTGACAGGCCAAAGGCCAATGACCGCATCAGACAAAATTTGGGTACCTTCCAAACTAAAATATCATCTTATGATTTGCCTCATGTTAGGTCGCATACTGGTCACCATTCAAAACGGAATCAGATATCATAAGTTGATCCAAAACAAAGATTCCAGAGGTATGTATCATGATGGGCCATTAGCCGTAAACTGCGAAAAGCAGGTGTGGGTACCACTTGGATAAATCGTGGTATGCCTCATGACAAGCCAAAAGTTGTGCGCCATGACACACAGGTACCACTCGGCTAAAAGCCAACAAAAATGGAGATATACACCATGACGAGTCATGTGTTGGCTCAATAACTTGGGCTGAGAACCACTCGGAATGCTTACACGAGAAGTTCTATCAAGTTCTTCATGACCTCCTTGCCTACAACGAAGTACTCGGCTGGAGAGAAAACCAGTCGGGAAATCTTTTAAATAAGAAGGCAATCCGATCGCAAAGCACTCGGGGGCTACTGTGGAATATATGGATCCCAGAGATCTGCAAGGCAAGCCTGCGAGGCCCAATCGATAAGGCCGGGTGGCCGAAACAGGTTACTAAAGGTACGTAAAGCGTCGAAACAAGGAAGCCTTGAAGATAGCAACTGATTCGGATTAGGTAGGATACAACTGTAATCTAGGTTGTTATCAAGCGGATAAGTATACAAGATATGATCCCTACCCTATATCCGATCAGGACTCTCCTATGTAATCTGCGCCTCTCTGCTATATAAAGGGGGGTGCGAGGGATCATCAGATAATCTCATCAGCAAGTAAGCTAGACACATATAATTCCAGAGCACAGGACTAAGGTATTATCTCCTCCGCGAGAGCCCGAACCTGTATAATTCTTGCGTCTTGTGCTACCATCGAGTTTGGATCCAACGCCTAGCCCTGTTTTTATTATTGCCGACAACAAACGTCGACAGAATCCTTCCCTACATGGAGATATCCTTTTCGCGTATATCTTATCCCATTGAACCGGTCTCGAGATATCCAGAGTTTTCAAATGCTTGCTTGAGTATATATGGTATAGAGTTTTCAGTGTGTGTTCATATCCCATATTTAGATATCTGACAGCCTCTATGACCCACACTAGTGGTGGGCATGAAACACATTCTACAGTAAGCCCTTGCATGGGATGGAAGGCAATGAGAGGATGTGACACTGATGGGTATGCACTTAGCTATACCGGTATAAGCTATGGGATATGCATATGAGCATGTAGCATAATGCATTGCATGAACGAAGTAAAAGAAAAGATTTAAATTGATGTGTTCTCCTATATATATGAATAATATGTCATGATATGTTTACTCATTGAGTTATTTATATGTGTTGATATCTATGTATGACTAGATCAATGCCCGTGCGTTGCTACGAAAAATAAAATTAGTAACAAAACATAAAGATCAAGCAATAAAAGAAAATTATGCTACAAGTTCAAACATCTATTTCTCCCGATTACAAAAGTTTTTATGATTTCTTCTCCGGTATGAATTAAAACCAAATATATTATACGTAACAATATATATTACCAATATAAAAAATCAACCAATCATTTTTATCCCTTTTTGCAATTTATATTACCAGCTCGCGTTCCTCTTCCTCTCGCCATGCCCGCAGCGCGAGCTCCTCGGTGTCGTCGACCTTGTCTTCCTCGTTGCCTCGCTCATCCTCGTCATCCACTGCCTTCACAGGGGTGACACGGGGGCTTCCCCCGAGCATAAGGCGCTGCTGTCGAAGCTACCGCCATTCTAGACCACTGGCCGCTATGCGGTCGCACTCAGGGCGTTCGCCTTCTTCACCGCGGCGTCCACCGTCCTGGCGCTTGTGTTCTTCCTCCTGCCGAGCATGCATGGTGCGCTGTAGAATCCGCCTTCCTCGCCGCCCACTTCGTCACGCATGCGATGGCCGCGTGATCAGTTGTCTCGGAGAAAAGGGCCACCGCCGCCACCCAGCCTTTGCACATTCGCGTCTTCTAGATCGCCACCGCCCTCGGCGCCGCGCTCTTCTCTGCTTCGGCGGTGGTTCGCTGCACCGACGGTTCGCTGCTCTTCCTAAATGACCCTCTCACCTTTGCCGGCCTACTCGTCTCCATGCCTTTGGCGTACCTAGCCATCACTGGCCATGACGCGGGAGCACATGAAGGTGAACCAGAAAACACCAGTGCCGAGGCGCCCGCCACACTGTGCGCTGCCGCGTCGTTCCACTCTCTCGCGACGTTCAGCTGGATCAACCCGTTTATCTCCAGGGGGTATGCCAATGACTCTCTCACTATCGACGACGTCCCACCGGTGTCACCGGGCAACCGCACCGAAGCGTCGTACACTTTGTTCACGTCCAACTGGCCGACGCTGGAGTCACGGCACCCGGTGGGTGTCGCGCTCTGGCTGTCCTTCTGGCTGTAGTTACTATTGACCGCGACGCTCGGCCTCCTGCGCCTCGCAGCCATGTATGTCGGTCCATCACTTATTGATCAATTCGTCGAGTTCATTCACCACGACGGCACGACTTGGGAGATCTCGAATGAATTCTCTTGATTGATTCTGTGAAAACTATTTAACATATATAGAGTACAACAGAATGATTGATCGGCTATTAATTACCAGAATAATCGTGATTTTGCTATAATAATCGCCATATTTAGAGATATGGCTGGTGTAAATCAGAAAGAATAATTAGCTATAATGACCAATCATTATTGGAGATATGGCGACAAAAGGAATGATTGCGGCTTATTAATTACCAAAGAATAATCGTGGATTTTGCTATAATAATCATCTATATTTAGAGATATGTCTGGTCAGAATCGAGAAAAGAATAATTAGCTATAATGATCACCATTATTGGAGATATGGCCGGGGCTAGGAAGAATGGACCACCGCCACCAACGCAAATTTATATTAGTAGAGATTATCTCCAAGGGTATGCTAATGACTCTCTCACCGCCGATTTACATCCCACCGATGTCACCGGCAACCACGCCAAATATCAGACGCTTTGTTCACGCCCAATCGCCGGCGTTGAGTCACGGCACCGGTGGGCGTCGCGCTCTGGCCGTCTTCCGCCATAGTTACTCTGGATCATCAAGCGCTCGGCCTCCTACGCCTCATGACCATGTACATCGATCCGTACTTATTGATCAATTAAATGAAGTTTATTCATCGCGACGGCATGACATGGGAGATCTTGAATGAATTCTCTTGATTGATTCTCGTGGAAAGCTGTGACAAAGATATATAGAGTACAAAAGGAATGATTGATCGGCTATTAATTACCAGCAATAATCAGGGATTTTGCTATAATAATCAGCCATATTTAGAGAGATATGACTGGCTGTAAATTAGGAAAGAATAATTAGCTATAATGACCGGCCATTATTAGAGATATGGTGGACAAAAGGAATTATTGGCCGGCTATTAATTACCAACAATAATCAGGGATTTTGCTATAATAATCAGCCATATTTAGAGAGATATGGTTGGCTGTAAATCATGAAAGAATAATTAGCTATAATGATCGGCCATTATTGGAGATATGGCCGGGGGGGGGGCTAGGAAGAACGGACCGCTGCCACCAACTGCAAATTTATATTAGTAGAGATATCCTTTGCTTAGTTTTGGATTTATGCTTGTTTATTTAATATTTTATGTACTTTGAGGCTGACTTTCTGGGAAGGGAAATAGAACAGTTATGTCACTTGTCACTAAATCATCTTCATTAAGCTTTTCAGTATTTTTATTATGCTTAGCCAATATATGAATAAATTAAATAGGCTCAGTCATGGAATATTTTTTTGAATGTAAAATTGTAAGAACTTAATCGGTATTCTTAAGTAATGTTGTGACTTTTACTATATCTTGTGAATGTTCTTCGTTTGGTGTCTTTGACATAGGTAAGCAAGTACAAGTAATTATTATTGTCATTATTTTCATTATCATTCCCTATATATATCTTATAGTTAGTGTATAATGTATAAAAGAATAATTTATGTTATTGCTGAAATCATTGTTCAAAATGGTTAATTATTATTGTAAAAGCATGATGAAGTGACATTCAGGGCACATGGAATGTCGGGTTGTTATAGGATTGTACTCTTTGATTTGGTTCTTTCAGTGGAAGAATGTGGGGGAGAGACCTTTATAGCAAGTAAAGCCAAGTGTGGAATGGCAATGACCCGAGATCCCAGTCTTTGATGGTTGTTTGATCGTAAATAGTTTAAGTATGGAGAGTAGTGGGCTTTTTTTCATATCTTAGTCTAAATCTACCAAGGAGGATTTGTTAGTAGTTTGTTCCTTAGCGGAACAAGTTTATCTATAAAAGTGGACCAATAGGAAATTCAGGGTAATTAAACTATCTTTCTGTAGTGTGTTTAAATATTTGGTTAAGTTGGGTATATATAGGCCCACTTTGGGACAGCTTCTGCCCAACTTCTGCTTAAAAGAAAATTGGATTTTTGCTGAACGGAAGGATTCTAAATAGCTTCTTCCAAAATCGAAGTTCTCTCTACATAAATCAAAATGCAGGTGCTAGTTGATTCTCGTTGGCCTAGTCCTCCACCTCCATGCGCAGACAAATTAACCTAATTCTCCCACAATGAGAAGCAGCTTCTTCCATAATCCAAAACCTACACAATCAGAAGCTGTCCTAAGGGGGCCATAATGTTATGGCATTATGAAGTGGGATGTTCTATTGTGAACATTATCCCGGTGGTAGTCTCTTAGTGTGAACTAGACCTAGTAGGTGAAAGAATTTAAATTTATGTTGTTTGTAGTAATGTTGTAGAAAAAGGTGTGTTGTTTTGAGCTATAGACCTAGTGGGTATGCACTTAGCTATACCGGTATAAGCTATGGGATATGCATATGAGCATGTAGCATAATGCATTGCATGAACGAAGTAAAAGAAAAGATTTAAATTGATGTGTTCTCCTATATATATGAATAATATGTCATGATATGTTTACTCATTGAGTTATTTATATGTGTTGATATCTATGTATGACTAGATCAATGCCCGCGTTGCTCTGAAAAATAAAATTAGTAACAAAACATAAAGATCAAGCAATAAAAGAAAATTATGCTACAAGTTCAAACATCTATTTCTCCCGATTACAAAAGTTTTATGATTTCTTCTCCTAGTATGAATTAAAACCAAATATATTATACGTAATAATATATATTACCAATATAAAAATCAACCAATCATTTTTATCCCTTTTGCAATTTATATTACCAAATTCCTCTTCCTCTCGCCATGCACATGTGTGAGCTCCTCGATGTCGCCGACCTTGTCTTCCTCGTTGCCTCGCTCATCCTCGCATCCACTCGCCTTCACGGGGGTGACACGGGCTTCCCGAGCATAAGGCGTCATTGCCGGTTACCGCCATTCTAGACCATCGCCGCTATGCGCGTCGCACTCGTATGCGTTCGCTTTCTTCACCGCGGCCCACCGCCCCGGGCGCTTGTGTTCTTCCTCTGCCGAGCATGCATGGTGCGTCAGAGAATCCGCCTTCCTCGCCGCCCACTTCGCCACGCATGCGATGGCGCGTGATCGCTTGTCTCGGAGAAAAGGGCCACCGCCGCCACCCACCTTTTGCACATTCAAGGTTTTCTAGATCGCCATCGCCCTCGGCGCCCGCTTTCTTCTACTTGGCGGTGGTTCGCTGCACCGACGGTTCGCTGCTCTTCCTAAATGACCCTCTCACCTTTGCCGGCCTACTCGTCTCCATGCCTTTGGCGTACCTAGCCATCACTGGCCATGACGCGGGAGCACATGAAGGTGAACCAGAAAACACCAGTGCCGAGGCGCCCGCCACACTGTGCGCTGCCGCGTCGTTCCACTCTCTCGCGACGTTCAGCTGGATCAACCCGTTTATCTCCAGGGGGTATGCCAATGACTCTCTCACTATCGACGACGTCCCACCGGTGTCACCGGGCAACCGCACCGGCGCCAGACACTTTGTTCACGCCCAATCGCCGACGCTGGAGTCACGGCACCCGGTGGGTGTCGCGCTCTGGCTGTCCTTCTGGCTGTAGTTACTATTGACCGCGACGCTCGGCCTCCTGCGCCTCGCAGCCATGTATGTCGGTCCATCACTTATTGATCAATTCGTCGAGTTCATTCACCACGACGGCACGACTTGGGAGATCTCGAATGAATTCTCTTGATTGATTCTGTGAAAACTATTTAACATATATAGAGTACAACAGGAATGATTGATCGGCTATTAATTACCAGCAATAATCAGGGATTTTGCTATAATAATCGGCCATATTTAGAGAGATATGGCTGGCTGTAAATCAGGAAAGAATAATTAGCTATAATGACCAGTCATTATTGGAGATATGGCGGACAAAAGGAATGATTGCCGGCTATTAATTACCAGCAATAATCAGGGATTTTGCTATAATAATCATCTATATTTAGAGAGATATGTCTGGCTGTAAATCAGAAAAGAATAATTAGCTATAATGATCAGCCATTATTGGAGATATGGCCGGGGGGGCTAGGAAGAATGGACCACTGCCACCAACTGCAAATTTATATTAGTAGAGATTATCTCCAAGGGGTATGCCAATGACTCTCTCACCGCCGACGACATCCCACCGATGTCACCGGGCAACCACGCCGAAATATCGTACGCTTTGTTCACGTCCAACTGGCCGGCGTTGGGGTCACGGCACCCGGCATGCGTCGCTCTGGTATCCTTCCGCCATAGTTACTCTCGATCACGGCGGCTTTCGACCTCCTACGCCTCGCGGCCATGTACATCGATCCGTCACTTATTGATCAATTCGTCGAGTTTATTCACTGCGACGGCATGACATGGGAGATCTTGAATGAATTCTCTTGATTGATTCTGTGAAAACTGTACAGCATATATAGAGTACAAAAGGAATGATTGATCGGCTATTAATTACCAAAGAATAATCGTGATTTTGCTATAATAATCACCATATTTAGAGAGATATGACCGCTGTAAATTAGAAAGAATAATTAGCTATAATGACCGCCATTATTAGAGATATGGTGGACAAAAGGAATTATTGGCGGCTATTAATTACCAACAATAATCGGGATTTTGCTATAATAATCAGCCATATTTAGAGAGATATGGTTGGTCAGAAATCATGAAAGAATAATTAGTTATAATGATCGGCCATTATTGGAGATATGGCCGGAGGCTAGGAAGAACGGATCACGCCACCAACCGCAAATTTATATTAGTAGAGATATCCTTTGCTTAGTTTTGGATTTATGCTTGTTTATTTAATATTTTATGTACTTTGAGGTCGACTTTACGGAAGGAAATAGAAACGAGTTATGTCACTTGTCACTAAATCATCTTCATTAAGCTTTTCAAGATTTTTATTATGCTTAGCCAATATATGAATAAATTAAATAGGCTCACCATGGAATATTTTTTGAATGTAAAATTGTAAGAACTTAATCGGTATTCTTAAGTAATGTTGTGACTTTTACTATATCTTGTGAATGTTCTTCGTTTGGTGTCTTTGACATAGGTAAGCAAGTACAAGTAATTATTATTGTCATTATTTTCATTATCATTCCCTATATATATCTTATAGTTAGTGTATAATGTATAAAAGAATAATTTATGTTATTGCTGAAATCATTGTTCAAAATGGTTAATTATTATTGTAAAAGCATGATGAAGTGACATTCAGGGCACATGGAATGTCGGGTTGTTATAGGATTGTACTCTTTGATTTGGTTCTTTCAAGGAAGAATGTGGGGAGAGACCTTTATAGCAAGTAAAGCCAAGTGTGGAATGGCAATGACCCGAGATCCCATTTTGATGGTTGTTTGATCGTAAATAGTTTAAGTATGGAGAGTAGTGGGCTTTTTTTCATATCTTAGTCTAAATCTACCAAGGAGGATTTGTTAGTAGTTTGTTCCTTAGCGGAACAAGTTTATCTATAAAAGTGGACCAATAGGAAATTCAGGGTAATTAAACTATCTTTCTGTAGTGTGTTTAAATATTTGGTTAAGTTGGGTATATATAGGCCCACTTTGGGACAGCTTCTGCCCAACTTCTGCTTAAAAGAAAATTGGATTTTTGCTGAACGGAAGGATTCTAAATAGCTTCTTCCAAAATCAGAAGTTCTCCTCTACATAAATCAAAATGCAGGTGCTAGTTGATTCTCGTTGGCCTAGTCCTCCACCTCCATGCGCAGCCAGCCTAACCTAATTCTCCCACAATGAGAAGCAGCTTCTTCCATAATCCAAAACCTACACAATCAGAAGCTGTCCTAAGGGGGCCATAATGTTATGGCATTATGAAGTGGGATGTTCTATTGTGAACATTATCCTGGGTGGTAGTCTCTTAGTGTGAACTAGACCTAGTAGGTGAAAGAATTTAAATTTATGTTGTTTGTAGTAATGTTGTAGAAAAAAAGGTGTGTTGTTTTGAGCTATATATTTAGTGTAAATGATCCTATTTATGGAAGGGTCTACCGTTTGCGTAGTGTTTCAGTTTTTGGGTTACAAGTGGTACATCTAAATGTTTAAGTGCATGGTTCTGCTGATTCGATGAGAAAAGTGATGGAAGCGTGTTGGAGTGTGCTGTCTTGAATTGTTATTCTTGTCTTGAGTACAACGAATCATGGGTGAGAGGCTGAGAGAGGATAGTAGAGTTAAGCAATTGAAATGAAGAGTGAATTGGAGTTGTAGTTAAGGTTGGTATCATGTCTTCTTGAAAGTATCATCAGTTAAGTGAAGTTGTACTCTTGACTTCCAAAGGAAAACTTAGCCCAAGGTACATCAAACTGTTTCCTATTGTGGCATGATTTGGGAAGTTAGTTTATCTCCTTGACCCTCTTGGATTTTCGCATGGGGTGCACAATGTTTTCATGTTTCCATGTTAAGAAAGTTCTTGTGGGATTTTGAACATGAAACATCATTAGAGCCGTTGATCTCTAAGCCTAAGTGCCTTGCCTTTGAGACCTGTCTAGTGTAGATAGTAGGGGGTCAAAACGGGTATTAAGCATAGAACGTTAAAGTTTGTCAAAATGATGCAGTCACATCAATCTAAGCAAGAAACTACGTGAGAATTGTAGTCTCACATGCATGAGAAGTATACAGAGTTGTTCTCATCGGATATGTGTTGTGACATGATTTAATTTCTATCTCATTTATGTTATCAAGTAGTTAGTGAAAGACCATGTCAAGGTCTAGCCATTCTGGTGATGAGTATTTGACTAAATTCGAGCTTGTTATGCTTTGATTTCAGTTAGATTTAAATTGGATTTTCAATTGTAACATCCCAATTTTTGGCTTTTCAATTATTAAATATTATTTTATTGCAATTTATGATTTTTGTGAATTTTCTGGATTTAATTGGATTTTCTGAGATTTATTTGAATTATTTTGAATTTATAAATAATGTCTTTTGTTAAGAAATAATTATAAAAAGAAATGTGCAAAATAAAGTTTTGTCAAAATATTTTATTTAAGTCCAGAATGTCTCAAAGTATTTTTGAGATTTTTTTGGGAATTTTTAGAAGTATTTTATTACCTTAAACAAATCAAATCAATTTCCTGAATTATTTTAAATTGGAAATCGCAAAAAAATAGCTTGAACAGTACTAGGCCCAGCCCAAATTACTGTGCGGACCGGCTGTGATTCGGGAGGATTGATGCCAACTGTTGGATCAATATCCAACAGCCATTTTCACGCCATGTCGATTATGGAAACCCTAACGTTTGCGACCATTGGATGATCATTGGTCGGACCACATTAAATCATACCGGTTCGGACTCACCTTTTATCGTGTCCGTCGGATCTCGATCGCACGGCTGTCAGTCATCGTGTCCGAGACGGATTCATCGCCGCCGTGTCCGAGTCCAACACCGCCGCCGCCATTGGACTTTCCTTGTTCTCCGCGCCGTGCCAGGTATATAAGGCACCGGACCCCCTTCCCGATACTCACCTTGAGCCGCGACGCTTCGCTTTGCATTGCCGCCGAGAACCACCGAGGAGGCCACGAGTGCTCGCCGGAGTTCCGAAGAGCGTTCCGTTGAGTTTCGCCGTGGTTGGGATACTCTTCCGCCGTTCCAAGGGTGGATTCGGATTCGTCGCGTCAAGACACGTCGGATTCACCGCCTCTTCGTCGTCGGAGTTTGCTCAACCGCCGTTGGTGGTGTCATCGTCCTCAGCGCTGGTGAGATCGAGCCGTCGCGTGACCATCGCCGGATTCGAGCTCCGTGCGCCGTCGGATTGCCATCGAACGATCGGGGTCAAGCCGCGTCGCCTTATGCGCAGTGAATCACACGGGTAAGCCTCAGCCGTTGGATCAAGATCGTAGGATCTAGGATTGGCCACGTCATTTATAAGCACAGTGCACCGTAGTGGTAAGCATGGACCGTCGGATTTGGATCGGGCAGTGGATATTAAGCCACGTGGTGGATTTAACCGAAGCCGTTAGGTTAGGATCCAAGGGTCCAGATCTTGCCACGTTTTGTCCGTACGAGCCGGGGCTGGAAATTCGGATTTTTCTTTATAAAAATAATTCGATAAATTCGGATTTTATGATTTTAAGGATTTTTCAGGAATTTAAAACTTCAAAGTGCTATAACTTTTGCATACGAACTCCGATTGAGGTGATTCAAATTCCTAAAAAATTGTAAAAGTGAGAACTTTCTAATGATGGCTTTTATTTGAATTTTTGAGTTCATATGTTCTTTGGTTTTGGTGTTTATTTCCTATTTCTTCTCAATTCGCGTAGACGTTGAGTTGAGCGAGGTTTCGAAGGAGGAATTAACAAATCAAGAGCAATCTTTAGAGCAATACCAGGAGCTTAAGCAAGGCAAGTTGTGCTTTGATCATGTTGCACCCATGTTTGCAAAATTGCTATTTTGATTTACTTTATTGCATGATATTTTATGTGTACAAATGATTTCAACTTAACTTTAGGATTAGTTAATGTACCCTTTGAATTACACCCTACCTTGCTATTTGTATGCCATAATCCACTTGTCACCTTAGGTTGGATCATTATAGTTGGTTAATACTGAAATCAACATGGAGGGTTAGACCGGATTAGAAATGCTTAGCCATGCCACGTCATCATATGTACATGAAATGTTGAGTATAATTTTTGACTAATGGAATATGGAACAATGATGATAACTTGTGTGTCATGTGTGGTCACACAAAGAGATTGAGTTGTTGTGGCGGGGAGGTCACACAACGATGTTGATTTGTGAGTAGCACGTGGTGCTTGGTAACCAACCGGGGTAATCATTTTAAGATTGAAGCAAGTGGAAAGGGCAAGTGTGCCAAGGTGGGCTCAGAGGAGCTGAGGGTATGTGTATGTCTTGCTTTAATCAATCCTAAGGACTTAACCTTGCGAGCCTTTGACCTGAGTCTATCATGCAACCACATGTCTGTTTTGGGGCAGCCTAGCTGACTAATTTGCAAATGCTTAACTTGAGTGCTATCGTGGTGGCGTGAGACCTGGGTGGTGGTAACCAGTCCATGCTTGGGGGTGGCTCACATAGTCACATGGCGCAAGAGGGGGGCCCTGTTGTGGTGGGGTAACCCTTCAATGTTGAAACCTTAGCGGGTAGCACTGGGTTAAGAGGATGCATTGTAAAGGCTTTGTTATAATCATTCACCTGTGTGGTGCATGGTTGTATCATGTGGATAAAGTGCATAACCGATGCAGAGTGTACAAACTATTCGGATAGCCGTGCTCATGGTATTGAGCAATGCTCGGGAATTATAGTCAAGGGGTAGTTAATTAAAATGGATAACTGGAAGGGATGGCAGGGTGCCATGTGGTTAATGGAACTTGATTTAGGATGGAAAACTTGGGTTTATTTGAGAATCACTGAATCTATTTATTTGTTATTATTTGTTTTATTGTCTTTCAATCTATGTACTGTACGTGTTCTTAAAATGCTGCTTTATTGCAAATGAACCCTTAGCCTTTCCTTTGGAATAAGCCTGCATATAGCTATGATAGAATTGCATCTTGTGCACAACTTGTTGAGTACGTGTTGGTGTACTCACCCTTGCTTAACAACCAACAACAGTGGAGGAATCATCGTCGTTATTGGAGGAGGACTTTCAGGTGGACACGTGTCACTAGGCCAATCCTTGTCATACGCCTGTGGTGTGCTGATGGGACATCTACGTTTTCAACTACTTTCCGCTGCATTTATGTCATTGGTCTTACTATTGCCTTGTGAGGCCGAATATTGTAAGTGATCATAAGATCATACACTAGTTATATTCAATAAATAAAGTCTTATTATTCTTATCGTTGTGTATCATATGATACTTACCGATGTTAAGCTGTGTGCACTAGCGATTGATCCTGGGACTAGTGTGGTAAAACACAGTGGATTCGAATTGGTGAATTCGGGTCCTTACATCAATTTGATGCAATTTGAGTTGAATCTACCATGAGAGGCATTATCGGCTATCGGGTAACTTCGGTGTGAACTATGCCCAATGAAGGGTTCATTCAAGCGCTTGGTTAATTACTGCCAAGTTCTGCCTTAGTCGAGTAGTACTCAACCGGCTTGTGGTCGAATAATTTGAGTAGATTGGGAATCACTAAGTATCGAGTAGGGATGTTGCCAAGTTGAGCGCCCTGCAATCAGCCCATCTCATTGACTCAACTCATCGACTCAACTCTTAGCAGAGTTACTCGATGTTCTTGGGATATGCATTTTGAATTTTTGTGAGAATTATTGCATATCATTTTAGGCAATACTATGTGATGGGTTTTCCTTGTTTTTCATGGTTGCAGGATGACGGTGCTAGATCATGGTGAGGCAGAGGATGATCGAGACTACGCGAGTGTTGGTGTATTCTACACCGGGGTACTCTCTCCACCGCTGTCAGGTGGGACCGCGTGCGCAAGATACAAAAAGAAGAAGGTCCTGTGCAAAGGACTCAACCCGCTGAAGAAAGGCTTGGCGGGCGACCAGGACACGTGGCCGCCCGACGAGCAACTGCGCGATCAATTCCCAGCCCTAGGCGACAAGGTCCCAGCTCCGGGCGACTAGATCATGACCGCAGAGGACCAGGACACGTCGCTGCCCGACGAGCAGTCGGGCGACCAGGCCACGTGGTCGCTCGATGAGCAGGCGAGCCCCTTGTTAGCCATCCATGCAGAGAGGGCTGCGAGGCTTCCACCCGAAGCCTTTGCTAGGATCACAACGTATTATAGCCATTAAATGTGCATGCGAGCCATTGAATGTGCATGGAAGCCATTAAATGCACGAGGAGCCGTTACGGTGCGCCGGAAGGCCATTAAATAGGCATGGCTCTCTGACGCCATGATGACTTGTCCCTCCGACTGAGCCAGCTTCACCAACTCCTGTTCCATCTACACCGCCGAGTAGAGAAGGGCGACGATGTACTGGGGCAGTTACAATCACAAGGTCCAACCCTCCTCTCGGGCGGTCCAAGACAAAGCGTCAAGCAACCGTGAGACAAAGAGGCTCCAAGGACAAGGCAGCGAGGACTAGACACAGTCAATGTAGTTAATGTAAAACCACTCCCTTTGCTCACCCTAGCTAGTCCCGGGAGTATATAAGGGAGCTAGTGTGCATGACGCGAGGGGGTCGGTCGATCGGTTCACAACAGAGAGGAAATCCCTAGCTCGAACGATCAAAAGATCGGGCCAACTAAGAGCAAGCAGAATACTAGAGCAACACGAGCTTGACCTGATGTAGGGCTATTACCCGCATTGGGAGCCCGAACCTGAGTAAATCCTTGTGTGTTCCTTGTGTGTTCTTGAGCTTCCTATCCTGCTCATCACGTAGAGAGAGTAGAGAAGAGAGCCGAGAGTGAGGCAGCTGCGAAGGCCCCCTACCGAAACTCGGTTATACACTCAAACCAATACTGTCTAGCACAAACACACCGACAGGGCACACCAGGTAGGGGTGATAGTAGCTGTTTCACCCTTTACTTTCTTTGGCAAATCGTCGAGCGCCGGCAGCAAAGATGGAGGCTTCACGCTCCCATCAGGCAGGGGACCATCCGACACCTTCTGTAGAATGCCGCGGCACCCCCACCGCGGTAGGAGCGCAGCCGGTCCAACAGCGAATAGCAATGGAAGAGGCCACACCGGCCTAGAACTTGCACGCGGCCCGCCTCCTCCTGGAGCACCCGCCGGTGGAGCTCGGGGGTGACACCCCGGCAGCGCCTTGGCTGCGGGACATCGCCCGCCTCGTGGATGTAGCTCAGCTCCACGTGGAGGCATCAGAATGGCCAGATACCTCTGGTATCCCGCGGTCAAAGTTGCGCGCAGAAGCGCCGCAGCTTCGAGCCACCAAGCGCAGCAACGCCACGCTATGGTGGGCGGGCAAGGAAAGGGCATTCAAGACGCAGTCCCCACTCTCGCCGGGGGTCATGCGACGGCTCCAGAGCCGTCTCGCGCGTCCCCCAGGCATGAGGGGAGTGCCCGTGAAGATCTTAGGGCTCATTTGGAGTAGCGATGCCGAGCGCGCGGTGGTGACTTGCGTGGCAAGTTGCACCATCGGCAAGCGATGGAGCAGGACCGCGGCAAGCGGATGGCTCCTGAGGAGGACGACTCCTCCCACGACCTTGACTTCCCTGCGGAAGAGGAGACCTTCTCCTCCGAGTCTTGTGGGAGCCAAGTCCCGCGCTCCCCAACGCGGCCCTCGGGCCGAGGTTCTGGGGGGCTGCGTGGTTCTCCCTATGGCGTGGGGTGCCAGGCGTTCTCCAACCGGCTACGCCGTGTCGCGTGGCCGGAAAGGTTTCGCCCGGCAACCATCGAGAAGTACAACGGCACCACCAACCCAAAGGAGTTCTTGCAGATCTACACCACAGTGTTGCAGACTGCTGGCGGCTTCGAGAAAGTTATGGTGAACTATCTCTCGACAGCCTTGGCTGGCTCCGCCCATTCTTCGCTGATGAACCTCCCGAGGGGGTCGGTGCACTCGTGGGCGGAGTTGTGTGGCCAGTTCGTCACCAACTTCCAGAGCTCCTACGCCCAGTCGGGTGTAGAGGATGACCTCCATGCCCTCGAACAAAAGAGAGGGGAGTCATTGCGTGCGTTTATCTGGTGATTCAGCCACTGCCGCAACACAATCCCCAATATCTTCGGCCAGCCCATCATCATCGCCTTCTAGAGAGGCGTGTGACATCGCAAGATGCGGGAGAAGATGGCCACCCACGACATCGCCACCACGTCCGAGCTATTCGCCTTGGCGCACAAGTGTGCTCGGGCTGCGGAGGTGCGGGAGCGGACTGCTGGAGCAGATGGCGCTCGAGGCGAAGGTGAGGCTGGGACCTTGAAAGGTCCCAGTTCCGCAAACAAGAAGAAGCGTGCGGCGGCCGATTCCGGTTAGGTCTTGGCCGCTGAGCGCAAGCACAAGGTCGTCAAGCCACGGCGAGACGATCGCTGCGATCGGCAGGACGGCCGCCTCGATTGATAGGACTACCGTCGACAGGAAAACAAGGGTAAGGTCTTCTGTCCTATCCATAATACTAATGCACATGATTTGGATAATTGTCAAGTCGTGCACGAGAAGGTGGAGCAGCGGCTCAGGGAACGCCACCCTCCTCACGACGACGACAAGGGCGACGACTCCGCCCAGCTGCCCTTCCAGCAGGCGGAGCATAGGGAGGCCTACATCCATGGCGAATCGGTCACCCACACCTCCAACACGAAGTACAAGCTCTTGATGAGGGAAGTTTGCGCCATCGTACCAAGCGTGGGGGCGGCTAGGCCACTGAGGTGGTTAGAGGAGCCGATCACCTTCAGCTGTGCCGACCACCCTGCGAGCACTGCTGGCCTAAGGCACCTTTCGATCGTGGTCTCGCCTATGGTTCGGAACATGCAGCTTCGGCGCATGCTGATCGACGGGGTGAGCTCCATCAACCTCCTGTCCCCCAGGACGTTCCGGGCTCTTCAGATCCCGGAGCGAGAACTCCACCCAGGGCTGGCTCAATGCCCCTAGGCCAGGTCCGCCTTCCTGTTACTTTCGAAAATGTGGACAACTACCGCACGGAGTTGGTGGACTTCAACGTCGCCGACTTTGACCTCCCCTCAACGTCTAGCTTGGCCAACCTGCGTTGGTCAGGTTCATGGCGGCCACCCACTATGCCTATATGGTGGTGAAGATACCGGGGCCTGGAGGTCCCATAAGCATCCAAGTGGACAAGCCAGAGGCCCTACGCTACGATAAGCAAGCCTTGGACCTGGTAGGCGCCACCTGCGCAAGGCAGGCTGACGTTGTCTACTCGGGAGCCCCTCCGGTGAGGACCCGTGCCTCGCCCGGCCCTTCCGGCGAGGTTAAGGTGGTCTCCTTGAGTGTGGCTGAGCCCAAAAGGACCGTCAAGCTAGGCGCCAACCTTGGCACCAAATAGGAAGACGCGCTCGTCACCTTCCTCTAGTCTAATGCAGACGTGTTTGCCTGGCAACCGTCCGATATAACCGGGGTCCCGAGAAAGGTGATTGAGCACAAATTGGCAACGCTCCTGGAGGCGCGCCCGGTCCGGTAAAAGGTCCGACATCAGGCCCCGAGCGTCAGGATGCCATCCGCGAGGAAGTGGAGAAGCTACTGCACGCGGGTATCATCAGAAAGGTCATTCACCCCGAATGGCTTGCCAACCCTGTGCTCGTCAAGAAGTCCAACGGGAAGTGGCGAATGTGTGTTGACTTCACCGACCTCAACAAGGCCTGATCGTGGATTCTACGGCGGGGTGCGAGCTGCTGTGCTTTCTGGATGTGTACTCCGGGTACCACCAGATCAGCATGGCGAAAGAAGATGAAAAAAATACCGTGTTTGTAACTCCTATGGGTGTTTATTGCTACATTCGAATGCCATTTGGGTTAAAAAATGCCGGTTTTACTTATCAGCATGCCATACATGCCACTTTTCGACCACAGGTCGGACGGAACCTGGCGGTATACGTTGACGACCTAGTGGTGAAGTCTGAGAAGAGCGAAGGGCTGATTGAAGATCTAAGCGAAACCTTCGCCAACCTCAGGAAGAATCACCTGAAGCTCAATCCCGAGAAGTGCGTCTTTGGCGTACCTTCTGGGAAGCTGTTGGGATTCCTCGTGTCTAGTTGGGACATTGAGGCCAATCCTGACAAGATCGTGGCTATCGAACACCTGAAGCCACCGACCAGACTCAAGCACGTCTAGTGTCTAACTGGCTGCCTAACGTCCGTCAGGCGATTTATCACCCGCTTGGGAGAAAACAGTCTCCTTTGTTCAAGCTATTTAAGAACACCAACCACTTCGAATGGACACCTGAAGCCCAACAAGCATTCGAAGACCTAAAGAAATACCTCTCCTCACCCTCGGTGCTAGTCGCTCCTACTCCCGGCGAGCCGCTGCTCCTATATATCGCAGCTACCCCGGCGGTAGTGAGTGCGGTGCTGGTGGTAGAGAGGGAAGGCGTCAAGAGACCAGTCTACTACATAAGCAAGGTGCTATCTGACACGGAGACCAGATATCCGTAGGCCCAGAAGATGCTCTATGCTGTTCTGGTGGCATCTCGGAAGCTTCGACATTGGTCACAGCCTACCCACTTCGAGAGATACTCCACAACCGTGAAGCAGAACGTCGCGTCATCAAGTGGTCGGTGGAACTAGGTGAATTTTGCCTCAATTTTCGCCCGCTCACTACCATCAAGAGTCAGAGGTTGGCCGAGTTCATCACCGAGTGGAGTCCCTCCACTCCTGAAGCTGAAGAAGCACTCGCGCTCCCCCCGTGGACCCTGTTCTTCGATGGCTCTTTTCGGGTCGAGGGCACGGGGGCTGGGTTTGTCCTGGTCTCCCTGACCAGGCACATCCTCCAGTACCTGATCGTCTTGGACTTCAAGGCGACCAACAACATCGCCGAATACGAAGGGTTGCTGGCGGGGCTATGCATCGCCACCGCGCTCGGCATCCGGCGTCTGCACATCAAGGGCGACTCTCTACTCATTGTCAACCAAGCGCGAAAAGAGTTCCAATGCTCTAATCGCATGATGGCCGCCTACTTGGCGGAAGTCAGGAGGATGGAGCGCCACTTCGACGGGCTGGGGTACATCCATATCCCCCTACGTGACAATCATTTGGCGGATGAGCTTTCGTAGCTCACCTCATCAAAGGCTTCTGCACCGGTTGGAGTCTTCGAAGAAAGGCTTGGCCAACCGTCCATCGCTGCCCCCAACTCCGTCGGGGCTGATGGCGCTATTATTCCAGTCTGCCCCTCCGAAAGGAGTCTCGCGATACCGTCTATCGCTTCCCCGGTCTCAGATGGGGACGATAGTGCATGACAGTCCATTGTCACCCCAGTCTCCAGCGGGGCCAATGACAGGTTGGTTCTGGTCCAAGTCTTCGAAAGAAGGTTTGCGCGACCATCCATTGCAACCCCCAACTCTGGCGGGGCCAATGGTGCGGCTGTTCCGTCCTCCAATTCTGGGTAGGGAGGCACAACACATGTCTCGGTTCCCAGCTCCAGCGGGGCCGACAACGCGGCTGCCACATCCCTCGATCCCGTGAGGGGAGGTGACACGTCTGTCTCGGCCCCCAACTCTGGCGGGGCCAATGATGCGCTGCCATATCCCCCGGTTCTGCGTGGGGAGTCAACACACCCATCTCGGCCCCCAACTTCGACGGGGTCGAAGACGCGGTTGCTATATCCCCCAGTTCCAGGAGGCGGAACGGTAACACCGCCAAGGTGGTATTGGTGGAAATGCCCGACCAAGCGGAGTACCCAAGCGATCACCACGAGATCGCCACACTTGGTTGGGGGGGTCAGTGGATGGATCCCATCCTGGCCTTCCTGTGTGATCAAGTGATCCCTGATGATGATGCTTCAGCTGAGAGAATTGCACGCAAGGCCAAGTGCTATCCCCTGATAGGTGGGGACCTATATCGCCAGAGTAGAAACAAAATTCTTCTGAAGTGCATCACTCGGGAAGCAGGAAGCAAGCTGCTCTCTGATATCCATGGGGGCATGTGCGGGAGCCATATGTCTAGTTGGACACTGGTCGGTAAAGCTTACCGCCGGGGATTCTATTGGTCTACTGTGCCCTCCATGATGCTTGCGAGCTGGTAAGGAGTTGTGAGACGTGCCAATTCCACGCCAAGCAGACCCACCTTCCGGCCCAAGCTCTGCAAACCATCCCGCTCTCCTAGCCATTCACAGTCTGGGGGCTGGATATCCTGGGTCCATACCCGCGGGCCAAAGGGGGCTTCACCCACTTGTTCGTCGTCGTCGTCGACAAATTCACCAAATGGGTTGAAGTCGAGGCAGTGCGCGCCATTAGGGCCTCTGCTGCCATCAGGTTTATGCGCGGGATCTTCACTCGTTTTGGAGTTGCCAACCGCATCATCACCGACAACAGCACCCAATTCACCAGCGTAGTGTTCCTGGATTTCTGCGAAGAGATGGGCACCAAGGTGTGTTTTACCTCCATGGCCCATCCGCGAAGCAACGGACAAGTTGAGCGCGCCAACACGCTAGTCCTGAGGGGCCTCAAGACTAGGGCGTTCGACAGGCTCCACAAGCGCGGAGCACGATGAGCAGAAGAGTTTCCGATAGTGTTGTGGTCTCTCCGAACCACACTCAGCCGTGTGACCGGGGAGACTCCGTTCTTCCTGGTCTCTGACCGGCGACATCGCCTCTCGAGCTCTCCTTGGCTCGCCAGATTAACCTTCAACGAAGAAGACCAGGAAGATCGACGCCAAGACGATGTCAACTTCCTAGAGGAAGTACGAGACCGGGCGGCACTCCGTGTTGCCCGGTACCAGCAAAGTCTTCCGAGCTACCACGCCACCCGGGTCTATGAGAGAACACTGGTGATAGGCGACCACGTCTTGCACCAAATTCAGCCGCAGACGGGCCGCGACAAACTGTCTCCCTGTTGGGAGGGCCCCTCCAAGGTTGGTCTCTGTCTCATGACCCGGGGCAGTTCGATTAGCCGTGGAAGACGGTCGGGAGCTGGCGAACTCCTAGAATATAGAGCTGCTGCGGAAGTTCTACACCTGAACTCACCTCATACGGATGTCATGCATGCCAGTATCCCGGCAGCTCCTTGGCCATAACATGGACCCCACCTCTGCTTAGGCCCGACAGCGCTTGCAGTGCGTGGGCTGAGCGCTACGGCCATGCTCCACCCACCATGGTGCTTCACAGCAAAGTTCCGCTCACCATTTGCCACGCCTCTAGTGACCTGCTCCCTTGCCCTGCAATTCTCTAGCTTGGTCTCATAAAGATGGCAAGAGCATAAGTCCTAGATGGCAACAGGAAATGACAACCCAACGAGCGATGTCCGACATGCTATAAGTTTTCTGTGGCCTCACCCCGGGTCAGCCAGTAGGTTGTTGCACTCTTCCCTAGCTGATCCCTGACATCCCACATGCTCAGTATGCAATTGATTATCATTTTGATCTATTCAACTTGCTAAGGCCAATAGGGTTTGTGTCATACTTGGTTGTCATAAGTACTAGTAACCTGATAGAGCCTTGGCAATCCCTTTAAACCCCCAGCTTCTGCGTCGAGCCCGGACAGGCGCCTAGCAGGTGCATGTGGCCTAGTGCACTGCGGCCATGCTCTGCCCACCATGATGCTTCGCGGCTAAGTTTCGCTCACCATTTGCCCCGCCTCTACATGACCTACTCAGTAGCCCCGCAGTTCTCTGGTCTGGTCCAAAAGGATGGTAAGGGTCCCTCCCTTGGTAATACCGTGGACTCCCTTACATCTTGAGCACAGACGGCGCCCTAGCAAAAGGTGCGACTGCAAGGCCATGCTATGCTCCGCCCACCATGGTGCTTCGCGGTCGAGTTTCGCTCACCATTTGCCCCACCTCTACGCGACCTGCTCCCTAGCCTCACAGTTCCCTGGTCCAGTCTCGGTAAAGTACAAGGGATTAAGCTCTGAATGTCGATAGGAAAATGACAACCTAGTATGCACTTCCTGCCCACTCGATGGCAAGGACTTAGACTTTGCATGCCTGTTTGCCTATTTGTTCCCAAACAAGCATGGTTTAACCTTGACTTGTGTTTGGAGCGGTTCTGTGTGATTGCAGAAAAGACTCCTAAATGTCGATCCATCGAGTCATCCAGAAGGGTCCGTGCAAATGCTCGGGGGCTGGTCGCCTGGCACTGAATCGAAGAAGTCACGAACAAACACGCGCAAGGGTATGTAGCAGGTAAAAGCCAATGACAGGTAAAGGCAAAGTATTTTCATTCAAGATGGTCGAAAGGCCTATGTACATGTTAACACAGAGGAAGAAAAGAAAGAACACGGCAAAGGTAGTCGCCCGGACTAATCATCGGCAATCTCAATATTGCCGATATCCTCCCCGACTTCTTCCTCCACCTCGGCAAGGCGTCGTGAAGTGAGGCACCATCTCCATCGGTCAGACTCGTGCTCACCACCTCAAGACGGCGTCGGCGCCAAGTGGTCACACTCCACCTCGGTGAAGTTCGCCAGGGGGTCAAAGGAGTCGTCATGGCGGTGCAAAGACATCAAGACAAAACCATTGTGGCAATCGCGACTTCAACCCTCCGTGAGCGGTCTTCAAAGCGGTGGTAGGCCTGTAACGCCTGAAATTTGGCCCAATTTTAATTTTTGGAGTTATTTAAATTTTTCTGAATTAATTAAAATGTACTTGCATTTAATTGAATTTATCTGGATTTTTGGGAATTATTTGGATTTAATTGAAATTAATTTGGGTTATCCTTCTCTTGAATAATTAAATATCAGAAAAGATAATTCTCAAAAATAAATAAAAATATTTTATTTAGGCTCAAAATGCTCTGAAATATTTTCTGGAATTTTTCTAGAATTTTTCGAGTATTTTTAGTACCCTAATTAATTACTTTGTATTTCTAGAATTATTTTATTGAGAAAAGTTTAATATCGCCACTCGATGTTTCCGGCCGAGCCCAACACCGTGCGTTTCCCGTAAAACCCTAGCGCCGCCCACTCCGGTTCGTTCGATCCCAATCGGACGATTGTGGGGAAGCCGCGTCGCTTAATAGCATGGATCGTTCGATCTCAGCGTCGAGCCGTTAGGATGGTGACACGTGGCGCAGTATCGCCGAAACGTTATTCCCTCGGAGTCGTCGGATCGCAATCGGACGGTGGGATGTGACCGAACGTCTCAGGAGGGCGCGACTGTGCACCGCCGTCGCCGGTAGGCCGCTGCGGATTTTGTCAGGGATTTTGCGTGCTTTCCAAAGCTTGTCCAAGCGGGGGATAAAGCCCGTTCCGTGCAGCACTGCACTGCCATTCGTCGTAGCACGCATTAGAGCTCGCCGGAGTAACATCCTTCTACCGCCTCGGTTTTCTTCCCATTTCGCCGTCGTCCGCCGCTCTCCGCCGCAGCTAGAACCTTCGCCAAGTTCATCGTGTCTCGCCGCGTCCAGTGGGCCACTTCTTCCGACCGGAGACTCCCGGAAATGCCGTCGCCCACCTCATCTTCCCCAAGTCCGCAGCCACGCCCACCGTTTTTCTCGACGCCGCAGCCTCCGCCATCGGATTTTCATCGGACGCACCAAGGTAACGACACGCTCTTTCCTCTCAGAGATTCTCATCCGATCGCTTTGCATCCACGTAGCCGCCGCAGAGAAGTTTTGATAATGGCCGTTCGATTCTTGCTTTGCGGCCGAGATTAAGCCGCGTAGGTGCGGTGAATAGGAAACCGCTAGGTATACCTCCGCCGTTGGATCTTCATCCGACCGCGCCGGTGCGTCCACGTCGTCGCTACGTCAAGCTGTTTCGCCGTGCCGCATCCGAGCCATAGGATTTGAAATAAGCGGCGTGGATGTTGCCGCGTGTGTAGGTTTGGACGCGTAGGGACCGACCGTTGGATTTGGATCCAACGGGCAGGAGTGTAGGTGACCGCGTGGCCCAGTGGATGTGCGTCGCATGTCAGTTGCTGAGTGGGGCATGCACTATTCACCGGGCCCACTTGTCAGTGTGCTGGCCGCCGTGGGTGCTGACGTCGGCATGACATCATCTGGGGCCCACATGTCAGTGACCGAGAACGACGTGGTTGTCTCTGGTGCTGACACGTGTCACGCCGAGAGGATTAACCGGATTTTCAGTAGGAAAATAAATAGAATAATTCGGTTTTTCTTTTAATTGAATTTCGTAAACTTGTAAATCGCTATAACTTTTATGCTTTTAACTCGGAATTGGATGATTCCAGTTCCTAAAAATTTGTAAAAATGTGAACTATTTATTAGTAAATTTTAATTTATTTTTAGAGTTGATCTTATTGTCTATATTGAGTGTTTATTGTGTGTTCGCTTGAATGCGCGTAGACTCCGAGTTGACGGGAGCTGTTGGAGAAGAATTTGAAGACCCGTCACAAGAGCTAGACCAGAATCAACTACTGTTGAAGGCATGTCATTCTTTGACCATATTGCCCCTAGATTTTCAAATATATCTCGATTCAAGTTATGCATGCTATGTTAATTAAAAATGATATTGCTCATGTGGGAAAAATAGTTAAAATACCTATCTTGTTTATGCCATCTTGTTAATACTATTTGTACGCCCTGAAAATCCTTGTCACCATAAGATGTTAATTTATGTTGGTTGCTATATAAATGCCAACACGGGAGGCTAGACCGTGATTAGCTACTTAGTATGCTTATGTACGTGGAATGACTTTCAAATTTGCAAAGAATATTGACTAAACAATTATGAAACGCATTTTGGAATAATGCGATGATGTCATGAGATGGAATTGAGGGTAGCGACCTGTGTGGTTCTACTCATGCAATGACGTGGGCATTGGCATGTGTTGCATAAATGCAAACCCGATGGGAAATGATTTGGACCGGGCAAGTGGCAAGAAGGCTTCGTGTGCTGTGGGCCTGTGGCAACAGGATGTATTGAGATGGTAAAGGCAGTGTGTCGAGAAGTATAAAACGGATGTCTTGCTCGGATGCTTAAGGACTTCACCTTGTGAGCCTTTGAACTGAAGCCTCAGACAACCACTTGTCCTAATGGGACGGACCTAGTTTAGTAGGTTTCTAATATCTTTCCTTTGATACCTCGGGGCGACAGTTACGCACAATTGTAACTATGTGGGGAAGCGTACCTGTGCTACGGCTTGGTACCCATTCTACGGTATTCGCCTGTTCTAAACTTTAGCTCTGTGTGAGGGAAGTGCAAGGCAATACTGGAGAGGTTCACTATAGTTAAGTGTTAGTCTCTGAAAGACTTTGTTGCAATCAATCACCTGTGTGGTGAGCGACTGTATCCTGTGGGTAAAGTGTACAACCTCTGCAGAGTGTGTGTGTTAAATCTATTCAATAGTCAAGGCGTCATGTATTGGACAATGCTCGGGGATTACAGTCAAGGGTTAGATTTTAAAAATAAAAGATGTGGAATAGGTGGATGTGTGCCAAAGACTGATGGATCAAACTTAGGGCTGTCTGCCAAACTCTTGGAAAAGAATTGAGAAATTAATTATTATTAATATTGATTTACCACCTTTAATCTAATAGGATTACCTGTTAAAAAGAAATGTTGCTTTATGCAAAATAATCATTTAAGCCTTCCCTTGGAATAAGTCATGCATGTGGTAATAGAACTGCATTGTGCATGACTTGTTGAGTATGTTGTATACTCACCCTTGCTTCAACGACAACCTCAGAAGAAGAAGCTACACTAGCTTGGGAAGAAGAGTTCGACGAAGGCCAGGAGGATTAGGGATTAAGCCTCGTCGGTTGCCTGTGGCTACAAGGGGTTTCATTACCGTACTTTTGCTTCCGCTATTGAACTTGTGCTACTTTGATATTTATCGTCCTGCGTGACGAATTATTGTAAGGTGACCATGAGGTCATGTAACTCGGTTATATTTATGCTTGAAGTACTTTATTATTATTAATTCTGATGTGTATGATTGTCGTACTTCAACCTGTTATCCTGTGTGCACTAGCGTGATCCTGGACTAGTACAGAATACACAGATGGGCCGGAATTGCAGATTCGGGTCCCGACAGGGTTGGTATCAGAGCCATACTGACTGTAGGACTTAACCCTAGTTATACTGGCTGTTCTAGAAAGGATAAGAAATTAATTTCTAAAGGATAAAATCTGGACAAGAATAATCAATGAAATCTTAACTTATCCCTTCTTCCTTACTTCAAACATATGTTGTATTTTGCTATTACTTTTGTGATCTTTTAAAATTTTAGTACTGACGCATTGGTTTGGCAGATGCGGATGGTTCACTCCTTCGGCGAGCGTCACGGTGGCTACGCAGCGGAGCTTTGGAGGATGCTCAGTGCCGGGAGGTTTTGACCGCCTCTTTACCGGCCCCGCACTGGTGGTCAACGGATCAACCGCGATGGGAGACGACCACCTTGTACGCGCAGAGCATCGCAGCGTGCTAGCCGCCCGCTTCCACCTCGCGGTGAAGCGAGCCACCACGAGGCAGCATACAGAGTGTGCCTGTAGCGCCGTCCGGGTTAGCAGGACTATGGCTTCGAGTGGGACACTTTCGTGGCACCAAGACGCGGTGGACCCTTCAGCACGCTTGAGCCGGAGGACGACGCTATCGCTGCAGCACTTGGGCCGGTTCGCCGCAGCTCAAGAGGAGGTCATGGACGCTACGACTACAGAGCTGCAGGCTGTGTACCGCACCTTGGAGGAGACCGAGGTGGCCCTACGAGAGACCAGGATGCACGTTGTGCAGAGGATCACCGAGCTTGAGGAGGCTCTCTACGGTCAAGGGGAGCCGGAGGCTGTCATGGAGCTCGACGACGAGGACGAGGAGGAGCCAGAGGAGCAGGAGCCCGAGCCCGCGCCAGAGGACCAGTAGCCAGTGGTGCCCCCAGTAGCACCAGTGGGAGGGCATGGGGATCAGTTTGCCCCAATGCCAGCTCACCCGCCAGTGTACGTGATTGGCGAGCCGCAGCCGGGTTGGATCGAGGACTGAGTCCATTGGATCGAGTAGTTGTTTGGATTTTGCGTTGAGACTCAATTGTTATGAGTCGCGTCTTTAAAATTTAAACCTAGTTGCGCCATGCATTTGTAATGAACTATTTGATGTAATGTTGTGACTGTTATTATGGTTGCATAGTCCCTAGACTTTGTAAAAAACCATACCTATCTATTATCTATGCTTTGATGTTTAAGGGTTTTAAGATACACCTGTTTCCCCATGTAAGTTCCTATACTTGCCTATTCTTTCCCCCTCATCTCTAAACCGTCGAAGCAATCAGCAGATGGTGAATACTCGCAACAACGGAGCCGGAGGCAGTGGTTCACGTCCCGGAGGCAGTCAGAGCAGTACACCACCACCACAGGCAGCACCGCCAGTTGACATGCAGAATCTGGGAGCTTTTCTCGCAGCACAAACGCAGTTAATGCAGACAATGATGGCAACCTGCAACAAATCAACACCCAAGCAGTCGCCAACAACCAAGCTATAAACAATGTGCCACGCCCCTACTCGAGATTGTCCGAATTTATGAGGACACGTCCGCCTACTTTTTCGGGCAACGCTAGCCCGTTAGAGACAGATGATTGGTTAAGAACCATCGAGAGGAAACTGCATATAACACAGTGTGATGGGAATGAGAGGGTGCTTTACACCTCTCACCAACTAGAAGGAACACAGCTGAGTGGTGGGAAAATTACTGCGCATCACAGGAAATCACCTGGGAAGAATTCACTATAGCCTTTCGCCAATTTTATGTGCCAGAAGGTATTATGGAGCTGAAAAAGGAAGAGTTTAGAGCGCTGAAACAAGGAGGCCAGACAGTGGCCGATTATTTGAATAAGTTCACTCAACTAGCACGCTTCGCTCCGGAAGACGTAGCAACAGACAAGGCTAGGCAGTCTCGCTTTATGAAGGGACTCAACACTGGTTTGCAGGTGGGATTGATTACCCACACTTTTTCCGATTTCCAAGAACTGGTTAATAAGGCACACATACTGGAGGATAAGCGCAAGGAGCTTGATGATAATCGCAAACACCACATGGCTCAGCAAGGAGGACGCCATGGTCATCAGAAGCCAAGGATGATACCCCAGCAACTCTCCCGATTCCATCAAGGAAGCAATGTCAGGACACCGTCACCGATGCCGAGGCCAGAGACAAACTCCTCGCACCCGGTCGTATTAATCGTAACGGAGGAAATCAGCAGATGTCAGGAAGGCGCTGCTACAATTGCAATGAAACCGGGCATTTCGCCAACGTGTGCCCAAAGAAGGGAGGAGTAACACCAGTGCGTTTCAATTTAGGGAACACGCCTGCTAAAACTCCTGTCCAGGGAGGAAGCCGAGGACCTGCCCAAGCTGGTGCCACACCGCAAGCATTCACGCGAGGCACGATTAATCACATTTCCGCAGACGAAGTCCAGAACGCTACGGACGTCGTGCTCGGTAAGTTCCTTGTCAACTCAGTGCCAGCTACAGTGTTATTCGATTCAGGAGCTTCACATTCGTTCGTTTCTCGGGATTTTACTGTGATAAATGATCTGGATATTGTTAACCTTAAAAGTACACTTCTAGTCCAATCTCGGATCGTAACTCCGCCTAAGGTCGGATGTTCGGGGTTAAACTATTAATAAAGGGTAGAGTTCCTAGCTAACCATATTATATTAGATACCCAAACCCTGGATGTTATCCTGGGAATGGATTGGTTGACTAAGCATAAGGCTGTATTAGATTGTGGGTGAAGAGTTATGTCTATTGAGAGCACTAAAGGTAGAAAAGTGGAATTTTAAGCAGTGGCAGCTCGAAAAGGATAGATGTTAGTAAACAATCTGGAGACCGTAAGTATAAGAGATGTACCAGTGGTCAGTGAATACCCAGATGTTTTTCCCGAGGAATTACCATGAATGCCACTAGACAGAGACATAGAGTTTGTAATTGATCTAGTACCTGGAACCGCACCAATAGCAAAGAGACCATATCGAATGTCCACCTAAGAGTTGGTAGAAATGAAGAAGCAGATCGAGGAATTGTTGGAAAAAGGATTCATCAGACCGAGCTCGTCACCTTGGGGAGCACCGGTTCTGTTTGTTAAGAAGAAAGATGGGAGTTTTCGGATTGTGTAGATTATCGTGCGCTTAACGAAGTGACGATAAAGAATAAATATCCGTTACCCCGGATAGATGATCTTTTTGATCAATTAAGAGGAGCAGGAGTATTCTCCAAGATCGACCTTAGGTCAGGATACCACCAGTTGAAAATCAAAACTGAAGACATACCCAAGACTGCATTTTCTTCAAGATATGGACACTATGAGTTCACTGTTATGTCATTTGGATTGACAAATGCGCCAGCATACTTTATGAACTTGATGAATAAAGTATTCATGGAATATTTAGATAAATTTGTGGTCGTGTTCATAGACGATATTCTGGTTTATTCAAGGTCGGATGAAGAGCACGCCCAACATTTGAGATTAGTGCTGGAAAAGTTAAGGGAGCAACAACTATACGCAAAATTTAGTAAATGCGACTTCTCGAAGGGCAAGGTGGAATTCCTATGGCATGTAATGACCGCCAAGGGAATTGCAGTGGACCCAAGCAAGGTTGAGGCAGTACTACATTGGGAACCGCCGAAGACGGTTACGTAGATTTGAAGTTTTCTTGGGATGGCTGGATATTACCGCCGATTTATAGAAGGATTTTCGACAATTGCCAGGCCAATTACGCAGTTGCTAAAGAAAGAGAAGAAGTTTGTGTGGACACCAGAATGTGAGAAGAGTTTTCAAGAATTGAAGAAACGACTGACATCAGCGCCAGTGTTAGTTCAACCAGATGTGCACCAGGGTTTTGATATTTACTGCGATGCATCACGCCAAGGGTTTGGATGCGTATTAATGCAAAACGGAAAGGTAGTAGCCTATGCATCAAAGCAGTTAAGGCCACATGAAGGAAATTACCCAACGCATGATCTGGAATTAGCAGCCGTAGTGCATGCCTTAAAGATATGGCATCACTATCTCATCGGCAATCGATGCGAGATATATACAGACCATAAAAGCCTTAAATACATTTTCACCCAATCTGACCTGAACATGAGGCAAAGGAGATGGTTAGAACTGATCAAGGATTACAACCTGGGTATCCATTACCATCCCGGCAAGGCCAATGTAGTGGCTGATGCCTTGAGTCGAAAAAATCATAGTCTAAATATGATAGTGGGAGAAAGCTCGGGAGAATTGTGCAAGGATCTTCAGAGGTTGAAATTGGAAGTTGTTCCGGAAGGATTTGTAGCCGCTTTGGAGGTAAAGCCTATCTTGGAAGATCAGATTAGAGAAGGTCAGAAGAATGATGAGAAGATCAAGCGAATCAAAGCCAAGATGGAGGAAGGGCAAGCAAAAGAATTTAAGCTGGACGAACAAGACACGTTATGAATGAAAGAGCGCATTTGTGTACCTAACAGAAATGAGTTAAAGCAGTTAATACTGGAGGAAGCTCACGACTCCAAGTATTCGATTCACCCAGGAAGTGCAAAAATGTATCAAGATTTAAAAGAGAGGTTCTGGTGGCCAAATATGAAGAGAGAGGTTGCTGAGCACGTAGCACTATGTGATGTATGCCAGCGAGTCAAAGCTATGCATCGAGACCAAAGCAGGTCTCTTGCAACCATTAAAAATACCAGAGTGGAAATGGGAGGAAATCGAATGGATTTTATCACCGCTTGCCAAGGACGCAAGGAGGTTATGACTCCATATGGGTCATCGTGGACCGATTGACAAAGGTCGCAAGATTTCATACCCAGAAGACAACCTACTCAGAGATAAGTTGGCGAGCTATACATGGCAAGGATCGCTTGCTTGCATGGTGTGCCAAAGAAGATAGTATCGATGAGGTACCCAATTTACCTCAAGATTTTGGGATAAATTGCATACAAAGAATGGGCACTCGCTTGAACTTCAAGATAAAGATATCATCCGCAGACAGATGGGCAGACTGAAAGAGTCAATCAAATATTAGAAGATATGTTAAGGGCTTGTGCGTTGGCTTATACGACGACTAGGGATAAATGTTTACCATATGCTGAATTTAGTTGCAACAACAGCTATCAGGTTAGTCTTTAGATGTCACCTTTCGAAGCATTGTATGGTCGACCCTGTAGGACGCCATTAAATTGGAATGAGACTGGTGAGCGTCGTGTCTTCGGACCAGACATACTCCAAGAAGCCGAAGAGCAGATAGCATTGATAAGGGAAAGGTTGAAAATCACACAGTCAAGACAGAAGAGCTATGTGGACAATCGCCGCAGAGATTTGAGCTTCGAGCCTGAAGATTATGTGTATCTCAGAGTTATGCCTCTTAAGGGAGTCCAGAGGTTTCACAAAAAGGGGAAACTCGCGCCAAGATATGTAGGACCATTTAAGATCATAAGCCTTAAGGGCGAAGTTGCATATCAACTGGAGTTACCGTAGTCATTAGCAGGAGTACACAATGTTTTTCATGTATCGCAACACAAGAAGTGTCTCCGAGTGCCTGAAGAGCAAACATCACTGGAAGAAGTTGAACTACAGGAAGACTTGACTTACAAAGAGCAACCGATAATAATTCTGGATACAGTGGATCGGAAAACCAGGAGCAAGACAACCCGCTTTTGCAGAGTTCAGTGGAGCAATCACACGGAAAGCGAGGCCACATGGGAACGAGAGGAAGATTTGAAAAAGGAATTCCCAAACCTATTCTTTAGTTAAAGCTTCGAATCTCGGGGTCGAGATTCTGTTAAGTGGGGTAGGTTTGTAACGTCCCAAAATTTGGCCCAAATTTAATTTTTGGAGTTATTTAAATTTTTGTGAATTAATTAAAATGTACTTGCATTTAATTGAATTTATCTGGATTTTTGTCAATTATTTGGATTTAATTGAAATTAATTTGGGTTATCCTTCTCTTGAATAATTAAATATCAGAAAAGGTAATCCTCAAAAATAAATAAAAATATTTTATTTAGGCTCAAAATGCTCTGAAATATTTTTTGGAATTTTTCTAGAATTTTTCGAGTATTTTAGTACCCTAATTAATTACTTTGAATTTCTACAATTATTTTATTGAGAAAAGCGGAATATCGCCACCACTACGATTCCGCCGAGCTCAACATCGTGCTTTCGGCCGAAAACCCTAGCGCCGCCACTCCGGTTCGCTCGATCCCGACGGACGATTGTGGTGAAGCCGCCGCTTAATAGCATGGATCGTTGATCTCGCCGTCGAGCCATTAGGATGGCGACACGTGGCGTAGTATCGCCGAAACGTTATTCCCTCGGAGCCGTCGGATCGCAATCGGATGGTGGGATGTGACCGAATGTCTCGGGAGGGCGCGATCGGCACCGCCGCCGTAGGGCCGCGATTTTGTCGGGGATTTTGCACGCTTTCCAAAGCTTGTCCGAGCGGGGGATAAAGCCCGTTGCGTGCAGCACTTCACTCCGCTCATTTTGCCCCTTCTCTCGTGCACTGCCACTCGCTGTAGCACACGTTAGAGCTCGCCGGAGTAACATCCTTCCACCGCCTCGGTTTTCTTCCCATTCCGCCGTCGTCCGCCGCTCTCGCCGCAGCCTAGAACCTTCGCCGAAGTTCGTGTGGTTCGCCGCGGCCCAAGAGGCCACTTTTTCCGACCGAGACTCCTGTAAACGCCGCCGCCCACCTCATCTTCCCTAAGTCCGGCAACACCGCCACCGTTTTTTCTCGATGCTCGCATCTCCTCCGCTAGGATTTTCATCGACGCACCAAAGTAACGACACGTTTTTTCCTCTCAGAGCGCTAGACCGATTTCATCGGGTAAAATGACCATTAGATTCTCATCCGACCGCTTTGGTGCATCCACGAGTCGCCACGTGAAGTTTTCATAATGGCCGCTCGATTCTTGCTTTGCGGCGAGATTAAGCCGCCAGAGGTGCGTGAATAGGAAACCGCCGGATACCTCCGCCGCTGATCTTCATCCGATCGCGGCCGGCGTCCCACGCCGCCGCTAGGTCAAGCTGCTTGCCGTGCCGCATCCGAGCCGTAGGATTTGAAATAAGCGGCGGATGTTGCCGCGTGTGTAGGTTGACGCGTAGACCCGGCCGCTGATTTGGATCCAACGAAGCGGGAGCGAGGTGACCGCGGCCCAAAGGATGTCGCCGCGTGTCGATTGTTGAGTGGGGCATGCATCGTTTCACCGCCCACTTGTCGCAGGCCGTGAGCCGGGTGCCGACACAAGATGACGCTATCCGGGGCCCACATGTTAGTGATCGAGAATGACGTGGTTGTCTCTGGTGCTGACACATGTCACGCCGAGAGGATTAACCGGATTTTCAGTAGGAAAATAAATAGAATAATTCGGTTTTCTTTTAATTGAATTTCGTAAACTTGTAATCGCTATAACTTTTATGCTTTTAACTCTAATTGATGATTCAGTTCCTAAAAATTTGTAAAAATGTGAACTATTTATTAGTGAATTTTAATTTATTTTTTGAGTTGATCTTGTTGTCTCAGATGAGTGTTTATTGTATGTTCGCTGAATACGTAGACTCCGAGTTGCCGTGAGTCGTTGGAGAAGAATTTGAAGACCCGCCACAAGAGCCGCACTGTAATCAATCGTTGTTTGAAGGCAAGTCATGCTTTGATCATATTGCCCTAGATTTTCAAATATATCTCGATTCAAGTTATGCATGCTATGTTAATTAAAAATGATATTGCTCATGTGGGAAAAGTAGTTAAAATACCTATCTTGTTTATGCCACCTTGTTAATACTATTTGTACGCCGAAAATCCTTGTCACCATAAGATGTTAATTTCGTTGGTTGTTATATAAATGCCAACACGGAGGCTAGACCGTGATTAGCTGCTTAGTATGCTTATGTACGTGGAATGACTTTCAAATTTGCAAAGAATATTGACTAAACAATTATGAAACACATTTTGGAATAATGCGATGATGTCATGAGATGGAATTGAGGGTAGCGACTGTGGTGGTTCTACTCATGCAATGACGCAGGCATTGGCATGTGTTGCATAAATGCAAACCTCGATGGGAAATGATTTGGACCGGGCAAGTGGCAAGAAGGCTTCGTGCGGTGGGCCTGTGTGGCAACGGATGTATTGAGATGGTAAAGGCAGGTGCCGAGAAGTATAAAACGGATGTCTTGCAGTGACGCTTAAGGACTTCACCTTGCGAGCCTTTGAACTGAAGTTTCTCAGACAACCACTTGTCCTAATGGGACGAACCTAGTTTAGTAGGTTTCTAATATCTTTCCTTTGATACCTCGGGCGTACAGCTACACACGAGTGTAATCAGTGGGGAAGTGTACCTGCTACGGCTTGGTACCCATTCATCAGATTCACCGTTTCTAAACTTTGGCTCTATGTGAGGGAAGTGTTAGAAAGGCACATCGAGAGGTTCATCGTTAAGTGTTAGTCTCTCGAAGACTTTGTTGAAATCAATCACCGTGTGGTGAGCGATCAGATCTGTGGGTAAAGTGTACAGCCTCCGCAGAGTGTGTGTGTTAAATCTATTCAATAGCAGCGTCATGATTGGACAATGCTCGGGATTACAAATAAGGGTTAGATTTTAAAAATAAAAGATGTGGAATGGGTGGTCAGGTGCCAAAGATCGATGGATCAAACTTAGGGTTGTGTGCCAAACTCTTGGAAAAGAATTGAGAAATTAATTATTATAAATATTGATTTACCGCCTTTAATCTAATAGGATTACCTGTTAAAAAGAAATGCTGCTTTATGCAAAATAACCATTTAAGCCTTCCCTTGAAATAAGCCATACATGTGGTAATAGAACTGCATTGTGCATGACTTGTTGAGTATGTTGTATACTCACCCTTGCTTCAACGACAACCTCAGAAGAAGAAGCTACACCAGCTTGGGAAGAAGAGTTTGACGAAGGCTAGGAGGATTAGGGATTAATCCTCGTCGGTTGCCTGTGGCTACGAGGGGTTTCATTACCGTACTTTTGCTTCCGCTATTGAACTTGTGCTACTTTGATATTTATCGTCCTGCGTGACGAATTATTGTAAGGTGACCATGAGGTCATGTAACTCGGTTATATTTATGCTTGAAGTACTTTTTTATTATTAATTCTGCTGTGTATGATTGTGGTACTTCAACCTGTTATCCTGTGTGCACTAGCGTGATCCTGAACTAGTGCAGAATACACAGAGGGGCCGGAATTGCAGATTCGGGTCCCGACAAATGCAGCGAGGCTTCAAATGATAAGGGTGATGTCAGGGCATAGTGTGTCGCCGATTCTTCTAGTGGGTCAGAAGTCACGACCATGCGCTTGAACACGGGCCGGATCATGGTGACAAGGTTGCGTAGATTGCGGTCCGTCTCCGCGCGCAACATGTCGCATTTCTCCTTGGCACCCTTCGCCCGTGCCTCGGCGGCTTCAGCTCGGGCCACTAGTGACGTCTTCTCCGCCTTCGCCAACGCCAGCTCCTCCTGCAGTGACGTCGTCTGCTTGTCGTGGAGGGAGGTCGCCATGGCTAACTCAGTGACCAGGCCGACGAGCAGGGTGGCGAGCACGGAGGGAGCGGACGGAGTGGCCGAGTAGGAGGCGGCCACCCTAGTGAGAGTAGCTTCGGTCTGGCCCAGTGGTAGGGCAGATGGCAACTACTGGGCGGCAACCCCGGTGGTAGCAGACGGCATGGTCGTCTAACCACCTACACCACCTTGGGGGCCCGTCCTGAAGACACCAAGAAGGGGAGTTAGCAGCAGCAAACGGAAGAATACGCCAAGAAAAGAAGAGAAGAAGCTTATGTGGCAGAAGTGCCCCCCAAGCAGACAAAATAAGCACGAAGCGCTAGCCCACTCCTGGGCCCAGCGCTTTGCACCGTTGGTACCAACACCTCCACTGACACTAATGTCGGTACCGGAGGCGGAGGCGACGTCGGCGCGGCATCCTTCCTAGCGGAAGGCGTGATGGCGCCAGTAGAAGACCCACCGCCGTGCTCGACCAAGACGAAGGGCCGGAGCGTAAGAGATGCCCGGTAGGGTCTCTTCGTCCGTTCAAGCATCGGCGGTGTCTAACCGTTTCCCTGTGCTCTAGTCATCAACAGGAACCAGACTTCCCCTTATCGTCAGGGGGGCTCGAGGTGGTATCACAGTCTTTCCGGTGGAGTCCATGAAGGGAAGCTCGTAATGATCGCGAGTCGCTCTGTCGACGACAGTTGGCAAAGTGGTTGGACTTTGGTCAGGAAGACCAGGCTGCTCGGTATTTGCGAAAGCAACACGGTCATCCAGGCCTCAACCCCGGCGGCGCTCAAGTTCCCAGCTCCTGGCAAAAGACAAAAGACATCAATCAGCTGTTGGCGACCGCGAAGGCAAGGCAAGCAAAAAATGGGCGAAGACTTACGGCCTGGTACGCAGTCACGCCGTTGCCGCTTGTGTTTCGCTAAGTCACCGACGCCACCGCAGGGGCTAATCCATCGGGTCACGAAGTCCCCGACGACCAGCGCCCCGATCAATTTGGAAGCCTGCAACTGGTCGATGCAGGCCACCATGGACCGGAGTTTCGCCATCTCCTCGACGAGGGAACCCCTGTTGTCCATGGCGGCTGTCGGCGCAGACAGCAACTCTAGGACGTCGAGCCCACTGTCGTCAGTAATGTAGAGCCACTCGTTCCGCCACATCTTCCAAGTGCTCTTCATTTGGAGGGGGATGTAGCGGGAGGCTGAGCCATCATGGAGGTGGAGGGCCCCTTTAGGGGCCAGGCGAAGAACATTTCCCAACCTTTACTCATCCATCGCCGAGGGGGGAAGCGGCAGAGCCATGCGGCTAGAGTGCTGCTTTGATGCCGTGACTGCAAAGAAGATGAAGGAAGCAAAGAAGCCTAGACAACGAAAGCGACAGGAGTGCGGATCGTGGAGGGGTGGACATGCCTATTTATAAACCGTGCATGGCTTTAGGATGCGAGGAGTCGCGCCCCCACGAACCAACGGTTCGCAAAAAGATCATAATGGCGCGGGGCGACAGGACCTGAAGAGTTGCGGCGGTTGTAGAGAGAATCTGTACAGTTGCATGTACGGGAGTAGGACCCGTCCAGGACCGTGCCCAGGTCAAAGAATATCTTTGAAATCTTCTCGGGCGCACTCCGAGGCAGGTCCGGGGGCTACTGTTGGTGTATTCTACACCAGGGTACTCTCTCCACCGCTATCAGGTGGGACCGCGTGCGCAAGATACAAAAAGAAGAAGGCCCTGTGCAATGGACTCAACCCACTAAAGAAAGGCTTGGTGGGCGAGCAGGACACGTGGCTGCCGGGCGAGCAGTTGGGCGATCAGGTCCCAACCCTGGGTGACCAGGTCCCAGCTCTGGGTGACCAGATCATGACCGTACAGGACCAGGACACGTGGTTGCCGAGCAGGTGGGTGACCAGGCCACGTGGCCGATCAATGAGCAGGTGAGCCCCTTGTCAGCTGTCCACGTAGACAGGGCTGGGAGGCTTCTATCTGAAGCCTTCACCAGGATCACAACGTATCATAGCCATTAAATGTGCATGGGAGCCATTGAATGCGCATGGAAGCCATTAAATGCGCGAGGAGCCATTACAGTGCACCGGAAGGCCATTAAATAGGCATGGCTTCCTGATGCCATGATGACCTGTCCCTCCGACTGAGCCAGCTTCACTAACTCCCGTTCCATCTAAACCGCCCAGGGCGAGATGGGGCGACACGTGTACTAGGCGTTCATCACACCGCGTCTGAACCCTAGCTAGACGGTCCGAAGATAGACGGCGTCAAGCAACGACATAGACAAAGAGGCTTTGAGGGACAGTTGCGACAAGACTAGACACAGTCAATGTAATAATGTAAAACCACTCCCTCTGCTCACCCTAGCTAGTCCGGGAAGTATATAAGGGAGCTAGTGTGCATGAGGCGAGGGGGGTCAGTCGATCGGTTCACAGCAAAGAGGAAATCCCTAGCTCGAACAATCGAAAGAGCGGGCGAACTAAGAGCAAGTAGAATACTAGAGCAACACGAGCTTGAGCAGGATGTAGGGCTGTTGCCCACATTGGGGCCCGAACCTGGATAAATCCTTGTGTGTTCCCTGTGTGTTCTTGAGCTTCCTGTCCTGCTCATCACGCGGAGAGAGTAGAGAAGAGAGCCGAGAGTGATGCAGCTGCGAAGACCCCCTACCGAAACTCAGTTATACACTCGAACCAATACTGTCTGGCACAAACACGCCGACAGTGAGTTGCGTCAGAGGTCCAAACAGTCAAGTATCACCGAAGATGATCGGATATGTAGTTGGTGTAAACCTAGAAGACACAGAATTGATGAGATGCTAGCTAGGAGCTGCTCAGATAAAGGAGGGTCATTGGATCGCGGTCTATATGATAGAGTAGTGGGTCTAGTTTGTATACCTTAAAAAGCATGCATTTACCTGTTATGTGTGTGGTTTTCTGGTTAGCCCTTGTATGAGTGAATGAGTCAATCCTAACCCTTGATAGTAGTCCTTAGGGTAGAAGGAATTCATCCAAGGGTGGAGGGTGACTTAAGAGTAGTATAAATAAAAGGGGTAGGGGTAGCCTTTCCCCTCTTGATGATTTTTGTGGTTTTTGTGCTCCTTTGAGCTTTGCCTATCTTATTGTGAGGCTTTGTAAACCTCCCTTCTAGAAATCCAAAAAACTATCTTTTATGTTTGGATTTACCTTACGCATTTACCTTAGGTCTTAAATTTCGCACTTACTTTCTTGCAATTTACATTTATGTAATTTGGATTTGCCTCCCCTCCTTCTACATGCTTTTGATTTTTATGCTAAGGATGTTGATTGTTGGATGCATCTTCTTTCAGATCATATCCCAATCATCTAGGCAATCCATGCATTTTTTTGCAAGAAATTAATCTTGTGTTCTTTAGTGATTCATTCGTCTAGATCATATTTGTGGAGTTTAGAACTTGTGTTCATGCTTGCTAGGATGTGTGGGATGTTACCCAAGATCATCTTGATCATCAAAACCACACAAGCAAGTCTAAGATCAAGTTCTTCAGTTTTGCTCAATCTTGGTGTGTTCTTCCTTCAAAGTAAAAAGGTTGGAACCTTAACGTCAATCTTTGCGATTGAAGGTTGGAATAAGTTCTTGACATCCTTAGGAGTACATCTACAAAGTTTTGTGAGTTTTTATCTAGCCGATCAAAAGATTCCTCAAATTTGCTTTTGAGTCATGCTGTTTTCAGAGTCTGTTCTTGCTGTTGTTCTTGGGTTCGGTGCTACCGCTCCTTCTCATTTATTCCCTATTGAGTATTTTCTTTGAGGTCTTGGGTGAACAATTTTGAGTGAAAAAATTTTATTTGGGATCATTCACCCCTTCTGATCGCCAATTTGATCCTTCAATTGGTATCAGAGCCTGTTTTGCTCTTTTATAGATTTTGACCAGTCTCGAGAGCCATGGCGACAAACAAATATTCCACCAAGCCCTCATTTTTTATGGAGTTGATTTTCCTTTTTGGAAGTCTTGGATGGAGTCATACATCACTGCCTAGGGCTTCTTGATATGGCAAAAAGTAAAACTCCCGTATGAGGCTCCTGTCGATGAAAATGTCACGGTCGGCAATATAGCTGATATTAAGGCGAACGCTATGGCAAGGAACATCCTCATACAGGGTCTTAGCTGTAGTGAGTACGATAGGATTTATCACCTCTATTTTGCTCATCAGATTTAGGTGACCCTTGATACTAACCATGAGGGCACCACCCAAATCAAGACCGTGAGATAGGACTAATTCAAGAGTGATTATAACAAATTTGAACAACATGCTGGTGAGAGTCTTGACGGGTGCTTTGGTCATTTTATAAATATTTTGAGTGACCTTTGAGTAGACAGTTGCATATACCCCGACTCGAATAATGCTTGACATTTCTTGACCACACTCGATCGTCGAGTTTTGGAGATGAAGGTGACCACCATCAAGGACACCACAGACTTGTCGACCTTGACTTTTGACCGGCTTTATTCCCGGCTCAAGACTCATGAGATCGACGTTGTCTCACACAAGATAAAGTCGCAGTCGATGGCCTTGGTCACCAATCCCATTAGATCCATTTCTAAGACTTCTGTTGGTTTCTCTCTTTCTGCCCTTTGGGAGCTAAGCGACGAACAATTGGATAAATTTTCAGAAAATGAGCTTACTCTTTTAACGCACAAATTTTCTCATGCCTATAAAAGGGTGAGAGAGGAAAAGAGGTGGCATGATCTCCTGCTTCTAGTGTGGTAGCCACAACCACATTTGAGCGAACTATACCAAACTGGAGATAGGCAAGAATGACTTCGGCGGTTCGATAAAAAATGATTACATCGATAAAAACCATAGCAGAAAGCCTTCAGTCCATGACCCGATGTGTGAGAAGAAGTACCACAACTTCTCAAAGAACAAGAAGAGTTTCCACCATGTCCTTGCCACACTCAACGACCTCAACCTCTCTAACATGGAGAACTGGAGCGACGAGGGCAAGGATGATCCACAAGAGAAGAACAAGAGCGACGATCACTTCACCGAGATGTGCTTCATCGCGGATGCCAATGGCATCAGCCACTACGAGCTCTACAGTGACTCGAACGAGGTACCCTCCTATGACCAGCTCAATGAAGTTTTCTGTAAATTAGAGAAATTCCATGCTAGAGTTAGAGCTAGGTGTATGGAGCTAGAGAAGGAAGTCAGTACCTTAACTCAGGAGTTAGCTTTACTCAGATCTTCATTCTCCTGAGCCTCTGATGACTATTCTCTATGTGATGCCTTACTTGTGGAGCTTGAGAATCTAAGGACTATGCTTGATAGTGTGGTTTTTGAGCTTGAGAGTCTTAGGTTGAAGAATGCTAGCATTTGTTCTATTGATGTTATTTCTGTAGATGCTAGTTTTCTTTATGCTCACACTAGAACATCATGTGAAAATTACCCTAAATTGCTTGCTAAAATTGATGTCGCGAGCACTCACCTTAGGAAGCTATCTATCATAAACAATGAACTTGAACTGCATGCTTCTAAGGACTTAGTCAGCCCATGTGAGGGCTATAGGCAACTAAAATTTGACAATAAATCTTTAAATATCAAGTATGCTGAACTTGCTAAGGACTTACTAATTAAGTTACAAGAAAGTTGCTTATGATGTGCTGAGATTGAGAGAGACTTGGATAAAATCCAAGTCAAACTTAGGAAGAAGCCAAAGGCCTAGACCCTTAAGACGAGAAATGCCCCTTGCGTTTCTTGTGAGGCTCTCAAGGTTGAGGCAGTCGTGCTGAGGGAGAAAAATGCACGAGAGTGCTAATAGTTCTTTCTTATCTGGTTCTTTTTCATCTTCTTCACTTTGTTTATCCTATGCCTCTCTCTTCCAAGAGTGTGAGTATTTCATGAGCACTCTTGAGATGTTTGTAGAAGGTAAGAAGAAGCTCAATCTCATTCTAAACCAATCCAAGATTACGTTAGGACTCATCTGTTAGTGATATGCCCTAGAGGCGATCATGTGAGATGATTGTATCATACGTCTATGTTCATGTACTTATCAGTTCCATGAATAAATGTCACTCCTTTGTTTATTGAGTATGACTTAATTGTGAAACACATTGGTCATATGATATTATTCTAGACGATCCTGGTCACATATCATTATGTGGGACAATAATGATTTGACCAGCACATGTATTGATTGATGGCAATGTTTCACATACCATAGATATGGAGATATCAAATCAATAATGTGGGCACATGTTAGAGAACATGGGGTTGATAGACCCGCCCGAGACACCGATGAGATTGTTATCTTTGAAGTGCCATCGAGTGTAGTCTCGAGTGGTATACCTATACGATCCTTTGACCGAGATTCTTATTGATTCTCAAAGATGTGTAATTGTATACTTTGGGGCTATCAAACGCTTCTCCGTGAAGGGGAGTTATAAAGGTAGCTACGAGTATGCCATGAAACATGACGTGAGATATAAGAGATCAAGATGGAATTTGCCCTCCTTGATAACGGAGAGATATCTCCGCCCCTCGTGTGATGGATAAGGAAAGTGCATGGCCATGCCAAAGTGATTAAAGTGTTAATCACTTAATTATATCCATTACATTGACGAGTGAATGGGTCGAGCTATCACAAGGATGGCACGATCTTGCCTTGAGCTTGACCGGTATCGCGGGCAAAAGGATTGGTATATGAGTATATCAAGGTTCAGCCGATACGATCACTCTGTATTCGGGGACAACATGTCCCGCTAGGTACCATCGTTGTCCGATGGTCCGAAAAGGAGGTTTCAGGCCTATGGCCGCTTATGCATGAACCTAACGGGTCACACACTTAACGGGTTGGATCATGTCCGATGGATTGGATCCATTAGTGGGTTTACACGATTTGGATCCTCTCCGCGCCTTAATGGATTTCATCAGAGAAGATCCATTAGTGTGAGTCCTAGTGGGCTTTATCGAGAAGGCCCGTTAGTGCACTCTATATAAAGGTGCGTGGGGTGTGCGCCCATGAGGCTCTCCCCACCACGAAACCCTAGCCGTCGACCCCTACCCCGCCAGAAACCCTAGCCGCTGCGCGACGTGGTGCTAGCACACCGCCAAGACGGCGTTCCACCCCGGACGGTGGATACCGAGAGGCGCTGCAGATCCGCCCCTGGCGCGATCGGCGATCGGTTTCACCTTCCAACTCGCGATGCATATCTTCATCCGCCGCGACGGCACCGCGACGAGGAGACGCTCAGGACTCAGAGACCACTCGGCGAAAGCACTCGGCGAAAGCACTCTGGGTGATCTCGCTAGTACTCGGCGAAAGCAATGGATTACGCTCGACCACGACAAGGCTTCGAGCACGCGGGAGGCTTCACCCACTCTACTCCGCCGCTAACGTGCTCCAAGGGTAATGCTCCATGATCTTTGACTCGCATGTATCCTGGTTGAATGCGTAGAAAATTTTGTTTTCGGCTAGTGTAGCATACGCGTTCTCCAACAGTGGTATCAGAGCCGATCTTGCGTTGTCTTGGATTTGGATGCTTTGCATATGTTGATATGCTGTTTGATTAGTCACGGGTTGATGTGATCAATCGGTATAGGGTTCATGAGGTACGAGTTGGTAGTGCTACGAGGCCAAAAAGATTAGTTCGTGCTTTATCTAGATCATGTCGCGACTGTCCATACCGGCTGAAAACACCATCTAGACTTCCGTGATGTGCCATCTATTATATTAGCCAACAGATCGAGGCCGCGTGCGCGCAACCTTCTCGAGGGGCCTCACGCATTGGATGTATGAGTTGATGGTTCTACACGATCAAAAGATTAGTTCGTGCTCGTTTCGCTTCATGCCGCATTACCCCTACCTACCGGTAACACCATCGGGTAGTTGCCCGTGCTGAATAGATCGTGCCAACAGATCAAGGTCGGTGTGGTCGCCGCTTTCTCAAGAATCTTGTGGAAATTGAGGCATTCTCGATGGCTCGAATCGGTATGATTTGTTCAATCCGATTGAATTTCCATAGCTGCCAGAGATGTGATCTACGCTCCCAAAAATTTGATTCCCATCGCAGTTGATAGTCACAAGAGCGCCGTTAAATAAAACTTGATTCCCATCGCAGGTAGAATACGATTCTGCGCTTAACTTGTTTTTGCAGGAATGATGTGAATAGTATGGCTCCTTGTGTGTATGTGATGCATTAATGTAATTTTCATAGCTCGTGGTTATGGTTAATTGCGCTTGGGCTGCCATGTTATTGTATAACGCTCAAGGTGGTCGATTTGTGATGCTTGAAATCCTCATGTAAGTTGTTTACTAGCTATTAGATGTAGTAGCGTGGTACTCGATCATGGAGGCCGGCTTCAAGCATGATGGCTTGGTGATGTGAAGCGACAATGGAGATTGGAGTGCTATGGGCCATACTATTTCACAAGTTAATGTGATTATCTGTGATGATTTCGCCATGCTATTCTATCATGTTTGGTGGATATGATTATCATGTTAGAATGGTTTCTCGAAAAATTAAGAGTTTCATGCCCTTCCAATAGCTGCACCTATAGAGATCTTGTACGCTGAATGGTAGTTTCGCTAAAGCGGTGCCATCAACTTCCTTGATCAATAGGGTGGATGTTAGACGCCGCATGCATAGTATTGGTTTACTTATCGGCTATCAAAACGGTTTTGGGCTTCGGGCATGGATGTTGGGAGCCGGCATTGATGCCACCTAACAAACAAGAATCACATATGATGTGATTGGCAATGTTATGCCTACCTATGTTATCGGGTTCTAGCAAGGATGCCAAAGCTCACTAGGACTTTAGTGAATATGGATCTTGTCCTATCAAGGTCGCCAGAGGGAAAGTGACTTTAGTGGGAGTATCTTTTATTAAAATGTTTAATAGAAGATTTACATGAACATTGTGCTAAGACTTTGCATATTTATTTCGCTGTAGATGGCACCTAATATCGCCACTCAAAACACCGGTTTTAATTTGCGATCGATTCTCGAGAAAGAGAAACTCTCTCGAACAAACTTTATTGATTGGTACCAAACTTGAGAATTGTTCTCAAGAAGAGAAAAGGAATATGTCATTGAGGAGCCATATCCCGAGGAACTAGCCGAGGATGCTATCGCCACCGATCGATGTGCTTATGATAAGCATGTCAATGATGAGGTTGATGTTGGTCGCCCCATGCTTGCTACAATGAACTCGAGCTTCAAAAGCAATATGAGAACACGAATGCCTATGCTATGATCACAGCCTTCGTGAGCATGTTTGAGAACCAAGCTAGGGCCGAGAGATACTCGATCTCAAAAGCTCTGCTTATGCAAGCTAACTGAAGGTAGTTCGTGAGTCCTCATGTGATCAAGATGATTGGTTACATTGAGAACTTGGAGAAACTGAACTCCCCTTAAGCCAAGAGTTGGCCATCGATGTGATTCTCCGCCGCCTCAAGAAGCTTCGAGCCTTTCATCATGAATTTTCATATGAATGGCATGGAGAAAACATGTCTGAATCGCATGGGATGCTTAAGACAAGAGAGGAAAGCATCAAGAAAAGCAATAATCATGTGATGATGGTCCAAAAGGATGGTGGTAAGAAAAGGAAGCGCTGAGCAAAAGGCAAGGGTGTGGATACGATCCCCAACCCTAAACCTAAGACCAAAAGTGGTCCTATCATTGTTGATGCATGTCACTACCGCCATAAGAAAGGTCATTGGCGAGGAACCGCAAGAAATACTTGGAGGATAAGAAGAATGGAACTCTAGCTTCCACTTCGTATTAATGTTATAGAAGTTAATCTTGCTACTTGTCCTAATGAGTCATGGGTATTTGATAACGGATCGATGATTCATGTTTGCAAATCGCTCGTGGACTAAGAAAGACTAGAAGTTGTGCAAGTGGTGAGGTGGACATTCGCGTCGGCAATGGCGCAAAGGTTGCTGCAATGGTCGCATGCTTATCCCTTATCGCTACCTTCGTGATTAGTTTTGGAATTAAATAATTGTTATTATGTTCCAGCCTTGAGCAGAAACATTATCTCTTCTTTATGTTTGGAAGAAGATGGTTTGATTTTGTAATAAAGAACAAATGTTGTTCAATTTATTTCAATGGTATGCTCTATGGTCATTGTCCATCATTGAATGGGCTATATGTGCTAAATCTTGAAGATAATTTTTGTCTATAATGTTAATACGAAAAGACTCAAAACAAATGATTTGAATTCGCTTATCTCGTGGCATTGTCGCTAGGCCATATAAATAAGAAGCGCATGGAGAAGCTCCATAAAGATGGTCTTCTTGATTCATTTGATTTTGAATCATTTGACACGTGCGAGTCTTGTTTACTTGGCAAGATGACTAAAACGCCTTTCACTGGTTCAAGTGAGAGGGCGAGTGACTTATTGGCCTTGGTACATGATGCGCACGGGGGTCGGCCCGATCTTCTGATGAGAACGATACGTCGGTTTGATGGTGCACGAAGTAGATGGAACGGCTACTAACCACGAGATCAGCAACCAAGCAATCGCAACGTCACCACATGAGGCGATCAACCGAATCAAGACCCGATCGATCCTTGTACCTGCTGCAACCGAGAACAAGCAAGAACAAGGTGAGAGCAATTCCAATCCAATAATCTCAAAGATACAAAAGCGAGGTTCTGTTTCTCGTCACGGGTGGTCTAGTCGACACACGCGAACACGAGGAGGGACGCACAAGGGGTCTACCAAAACACAACAAAACCTAACCGTAAAAGAACGGCGGCGGCCACATATATAGCGGCGGCCAAGAGGTGTAGGGAAGCCAAAACAGCGGTGGCCACCAAAACCCTAAGATACATGGGCCATAGGCCCAAAAGTGGGGTGATGCAGCACCCTGAATTTCTGGCCTGTGACATTGTTCCGCATTTTCCCATCGTTCTGGAGTGAATTTGGAAGTGGGGCTGGATCCATTGGAAAGCTTATCTCCTAAGCTTTCAAACGGGTGGTCGCACGCTGAAAACGGAGTCCGGGAGCCCAAGTTATGCCTGTTTGAAGTTGGCAAGCTGCTGGATGGGCGAACCGGGCTTTTTGGCATCTTGGGCTTCCATATGGGCCTTCCTTGACGCGTGGGCTGTTCTCGGGGTGTGTGCTTGAGGCCCTTGTCTGTTGATGTGGGCTTGAATAGCTGATCTTTTGGATTAAGGGCTCTCGGCGATGAAGTTGCCGCAGCATCGATCATTTGTGACGAAGATGGAGCAAATAAGGTAGTCATTGGAGAAGCCGAGAGGAAGGAGGGGCAGCGGTCACACCGGTCGATCCATGTTGGTGATGTCCTCATCATCCTCCCTTCTTGAATTGGAGTCGCCCTCGACTCCTTCTTATGATCCCGCAAAAGGTTAGTGGCAACAGGAGGCAAGGAAATGATGTCTGCAAAGCAATATCATGTGAGGAAACAATCTTATTTAAAAGAACTTCTTTCTTGAACATTGGTTTAGATTGTTGTACACCACTAACAAGTTTGTCATCCTCTTGTTCTTTACCATTAGTTCTTTTTGCATTAATTTTGGCTAGTTCAAAGAGAGTCATTGATTCAAAATCAATTTCTTTCCATTAAACTTGAAAGTATATTGATTGGTTCTACCATAGTGAATAGCATCAACATCATATAACCAAGGTCTACCTAATAAAAGTGAATATGATTCCATAGGTATGACATCACAATAAACATGATCATGGTATGAACCAATAGAGACAGGAACTTGCACAGCTTAGGTTACCCTAACCTTACCAATTGAGTTAAACCATTCCATTGAGTAAGGTTGTCAAGTGGAGTCGTGGTCAAGCCAAGCTTCTCGACCATGTGTAGACTTGCGAGGTTGTTACAGCTTTCTCCATCAATGATGACGGTATCAAGGCGTTTTGCACAACAAACTTAGTTTGGAATAAGTTGTTGCGTTGAGTTTCATTGGCATGCTCCATCGGGTGCACTAAGTAGGCGATGAGACATGAGGCTCATGTAGTTGTCCATCATTGCAAAGACTCATGTGCACACCATCTTGATCATTCTTGCTCATGTGGTTAGTCGCAGAATAGCAAGCACATTCTTATCGTTACATATTGAAATACACTTACTATCCTTCTTCTTAGATTGTGTAGGCTTGACTTCTTTCTTCAGTAGTTCCTTCTCATTCTTGGTCGAAGGGATAGTCCCATGCTCGACCTTTTCAATTTTTAATTCTCCATTTCGCCATTTCTCCATGAACTCACTGTGCTTTTTTCTTTCAATTTCTTCTCTTTTCTCAAACTCATGACTAAGTTTCCGTGATATATTTCTTTTGTTCCTAGCGGAATGCTTGGATCATCCTCAAGTATAGATCATCGTTTTTTCGTGGACTCGCCATTATTAGTGGTAGACAAGAAAATACACGCAAAAATGTATATTCCTATCTACTAATATGTGGATAGTGGAGGATCTCACACGCCAAGCTCACACCAAGTTCTTACCGCCTACCCCGCAGCTTTTCAAGGTTCAATCGAGGGATGATGGTAATCACTTTCGTGGGTGACAAAGCGATTGCAAGGTGCTTCTCCTGTGGTTAATAGTAGGCGGAGCTTGGATAGGTATAATATGTAGCAAAGGATATACTAGAACCACACTAGCCAAAACAAGTTGAAAGAACGTTCAACGGCGGTACTTTGCTGGTTCTAGGCTAGACCGTACTAGAGACGCGAGCCTAGACACCAATGAAGTCACAGAAACAGCAACCAGAACGACCTCAACACTCAAGCAAATAGTTAGGACTCCTTTTTCCACCTTTTAGTGCGGCTCTTTTATATGCACTTGCCTTTTTTTATTATTTTTCTTCCTTTTATATCAAAACTGGCACATATGATGAATTACAACTCAAAAATTTTCCTGCTGCAAAACAGATCTACTATGCTGAAACTTCAAACGCTGTTTTCGGGTTTTTATTGGCTTCCAATGCAAAAACGTATAACTGGAAAGTTGTAGATCTTTTCGAGCTGATTAATTTGCATATATGGAACGTCTATTTGGGATAAGGGAAGCTAGAGATATTGACCCCGAAATACAGACTGCTCAGAAAATCAAGGATGAAGACAGATTCCAATCCGACGGGATTTTGTGCAAGAAGACGGCGTTTTTGGAAAGTTTCACAATGGACAAGTTGTAGATAATTTCGCAAGCTTTCAGGAAAGTACAAGAACAGCAAAATCCGAGTTCGTATGAGGGAGTTATGACCAAAATACCGAACTGGACAGAGGAGGATCCGAATTGGACGCGACGACGCGATGGAGTTCAACTAGGTGACAAGAACGTGACAAGAACTCGAAACTCTAAGGATCAAAACACTAAGACCAGCAACGACATGACGATGCAACGCAAATTCAACAAGAATTAAACCAGGTAGTAATAGTAAAGGCCAAAAGCGGCTCGGATTAGATCAAACACACGACAAACAGAATTTTTTTGTGGCTATTTTCTCGACTCTAGGACTAACAAGATGAACTAAACAAAGATAAGGGTGTTCTCACCAGCAACCGCCGCCTCGATACCACTTGATGCGCGGGGTCGGCCCGATCTTCGATGAGAACGATACGCCGGTTTGATGGTGCACGAAGTAGATGGAACGGCTACTAACCACGAGATCGAAGAACCAAGCAATCGCAACGCCACCACACGAGGCGATCAACCGAATCAAGACTCCGACGATCCTTGTACCGCTGCAACCGAGAACAAGCAAGAACAAGGTGAGAGCAATTCCAATCCAATAATCTCAAAGATACAAAAGCGAGGTTCGCTTTCGTCACGGTGGTCTAGTCGACACACGTGAACACGAGGAGGGACGCACAAGGGTCTACCAAAACACAACAAAACCTAACCGTAAAAGAACGGCGGCGCCACATATATAGCGGCGGCCAAGAGGTGTAGGGCAGCCAAAACAAGGGTGGCCACCAAAACCCTAAGATACATGGGCCATAGGCCCAAAAGTGGGGTGATGCAAGACCCTGAATTTCTGGCCCGTGACATTGTTCCATATTTTCCCGTCGTTCTGGAGTGAATTTGGAAGTGGGGCTGGATCCATTGGAAATCTTTTCTCCTAAGCTTTAAACGGGTGGTCGACGCTGAAAACGGAGTCCGGGAGCCCAAGTTATGCCCGCTTGAAGTTGGCAAGCTGCGGATGGCCGAACCAGGCTTTTTGGCATCTTGGGCTTCCATATGGGCCTTCCTTGACGCGTGGGCTGTTCTCGGGGTGTGTGCTTGAGGCCCTTGTCTGTTGATGTGGGCTTGAATAGCTGAGCTTTTGGATTAAGGGCTCTCGGCGATGAAGTTGCCGCAGCATCGATCATTTGTGACGAAGATGGAGCAGCGCTGGTAGTCATTGGAGAAGCCGGAGAGGAAGGAGGGCAAGGGTCACACCGGTCGATCCATATTGGTGATGTCTCATCAAGACATACCGATGTATGTGGACCGATGAGCCTGGGGCCAGAGGTGGATTTCAAGATTTCATTACCTTTTATCGATGACTTTAGTAGGTATGGCTATATCTATCTAATGAGGCATAAGTCTAATCTTTTGAAAAGTTCAAAGAGTTTCGTAATGAAGTGCAAAATCATTTGGGCAAAAACAATTAAATTTTTGCGATCCGATCGTGGAGGTGAGTATTTGAGCCATGAGTTTAATGATCATCTTAAGAATTGTGGAATTGTTCTCAATTAACTCCGCTCGAACGCCTCAATGGAATGGGGTATCCGAACGAGGAATCGAACTTTGTTGGACATGGTTCGGTCTATGATGAGTCAAACTGATCTTCCATTGTCATTTTGGGGATTTGCTCTAGAAACAACAAGCTCACACTAAATAGGGTTCCATCAAAATCGGTAGAGAAGACGCCATATGAGATATGGACCGGAAACGCCCTCGTTGTCTTTTCTAAAGATTTGGGGTCAGAATCCTATGTAAAACGATGACGCCCGATAAGCTTCACGCCAAGTCCGATAAGTGCTTTTTGTGGGTACCCTAGGAAACTAAAGGGTATTATTTTTATAACCGAGAAGAGGGCAAAGTGTTTGTCGCTTCGGCATGGTGTCTTTTTGGAAAAAGAGTTTTTCAAAAGAGCTAGTGGGAGCAAGGTGCAACTTGAAGAAATTCGAAACATCTCAAAATGTTTCAGCTCCTACTAACCCCGAACGGAAATGCAAAATGTTGCGTAACCCGTGGTAGAGGCACCAGCCCCACGCAGTCTATGAGGACTAGCCGTGCACCCGAGAGGTACATGTTCCTCACGACGGGTCAGCGCGACGTGTTGTTGTTGGACAACGATGAGCCCAAAGACTATGAGCAAGCAATGGTGGGACCAGACTCTGGGAAATGGTTGGAAGCCATGAGATCTGAAATAAAGTCCATGTATGATAATCAGGTTTGGAACTTGGTTGATCTACCTGATGGGGTAAAAACCTATCGAGTGCAAATGGGTCTTTAAGAAAAAGATAGATATGGATGGAAATATTCACATCTATAAGGCACGATTGGTGGCTAAAGGTTTCAAGCAAATTCAAGGTGTTGATTATGATGAAACTTTTTCACCAGTCGCTATGCTTAAATCTATTCGGATCATGCTAGCAATTGCCGCATTCTATGATTGGGAATTGTGGCAAATGGATGTCAAAACGGCTTTCCTAAATGGAAACCTAAGTGAGGATATGTACATGACACAACCTAAAGGTTTTGTCGATCCAACCGATGTCGGTAAGGTATGCAAGCTTCAAGTCCATTTATGGATCAAGCAAGCATCTCGAGTTGGAATCTTCGCTTTGATGAAGCGCTTAAAGAGTTTGGCTTCATCAAGAATGAAGAAGAATCTTGTATTTACAAGAAGGCTAGTGGGAGCGCACTTGTGTTTCGATCTTATATGTAGATGACATATTGTTGATCGAAACGATATTCCAATGCTTGAAGTCAGTCCAATCTTATTTGAGAAAATGTTTCTCGATGAAGGATTTAGGAGAAGCAGCCTACATATTGGGCATAAAGATCTATAGAGATAGATCGAGAAGGCTAATTGGATTAAGCCAAAGTACATACATTGATAAAATATTGAAACGGTTCAATATACGAGATTCCAAGAAGGGTTTCTTGCCAATGTCGCATGGTATTCATCTAAGCAAGACTCAAGCAGTGCTTCACACCGATGAGCAAAAGAAAATGAGTGTGATTCCATATGCCTCCACTATTGGATCCATCATGTATGCCATGTTATGTACACGCCCAGATGTATCATATGCTCTAAGTGTTACGAAAGGTGTATCAATCAAACCCGTGAAAGTCATCAGGCGGTGTGAAGAACATCCTCAAATACTTACGTAGGACAGAGGACATGTTCTTGGTCTTTGGAGGAGAGGAAGAGCTAGTTGTAAAGGGTTACACTGACGCAAGCTTCCAAACCGATAAAGATGATTCACGATCGCAATCCGGTTTTGTATTCTGCCTCAATGGTGGGGCAAAGGAGTCGAAAAGTTCCAAGCAAGAGACAAGGGTCGATTCCACGATCGAAGTTCGAGTATATTGCGCCTTCAAGCCGCAAAGGAGGCCGCTTGGATCAGAAAATTTGTTTCTGAGTTGGGAGTTGTCGCTAGTGCATCTTGTCTAGTGGACCTCTATTGTGACAATAGTGGTGCCATTGCACAAGCGAAGGAGCCTAGGTCTCACCAAAAATCCAAACACATACTCAGGCGTTATCACCTCATCCGAGAGATCATCGATAGAGGAGATGTGAAGATTTGCAAAGTGCACACGGATCTGAATGTCGCTGATCCGCTGACAAAACCTCTTCCGCAACCGAAGCATGAGGCACACACAAGAGCCATGGGTATTAGATACTTGCATGATGCACTCTAGTGCAAGTGGGAGATTGTTAGTGATATGCCCTAGAGGCGATCATGTGAGATGATTGTATCATACGTCTATGTTCATGTACTTATCGGCCCATGAATAAATGTCACTCCTTTGTTTATTGAGTATGACTTAATTGTGAAACACATTGGTCATATGATATTATTCTAGACGATCCTCGGTCACATATCATTATGTGGGACAATAATGATTTGACCAAAGACATGTATTGATTGATGGTAATGTTTCACATACCATAGATATGGAGATATCAAATCAATAATGTGGGCACATGTTAGAGAACATGGGGTTGATAGACCCGCCCGAGACAATCGATGAGATTGTTATCTTTGAAGTGCCATCGAGTGTAGTCTCGAGTGGTATACCTATACGATCCTTTGACCCGAGATTTTTATTGATTCTCAAGATGTGTAATTGTATACTTTGGGGCTATCAAACGCTTCTCCGTGAGCGGGGAGTTATAAAGGTAGCTTACGAGTATGCCATGAAACATGACGTGAGATATAAGAGATCAAGATGGAATTTGCCCTCCTTGATAACGGAGAGATATCTCCGCCCCTGTGGATGGATAAGGAAAGTGCATGGCCATGCCAAAGTGATTAAAGTGTTAATCACTTAATTATATCCATTACATTGACGAGTGAATGGGTCGAGCTATCACAAGGATGGCACGATCTTGCCTTGAGCTTGACCGGTATCGCGGGCAAAAGGATTGGTATATGAGTATATCAAGGTTCACCGACACGATCACTGGCAGTGCATTCGGGGGACAACATGTCCTGCTAGGTACCACTGTTGTCTGATGGTCTAGAAAAGGAGGTTTCCAGGGCCATGGCCGTTTGCGCATGAACCTAACGGGTCACACACTTAACGGGTTGGATCATGTCTGATGGATTGGATCCATTAGTGGGTTTACACGATTTGGATCCTCCGGCGCCTTAATGGATTTCATCAGAGAAGATCTATTAGTGTGAGTCCTAGTGGGCTTCTATCGAGAAGGCCCGTTAGTGCACTCTATATAAAGGGGCGGGGGTGTGTAGCCATGAGGCTCTCCCCACCACGTAAACCCTAGCCGTCGACCCCTACCCTCGCCAGAACCCTAGCCGCTTAAAGACGTGGTGTTAGCACACGGCGCACGGCGCTCCACCCCGGACGGTGGATACCGAGAGGCGCCACAGATCGTCTCTGGCTACCGATCGGCGATCGGTTTCACCTTCCAACTCGCGCTGCATATCTTCATCCGCCGTGACGGGCACCAAGGGCGAGGAGACGCTAAGGACTCAGAGACCACTCGGCGAGCACTCGGGTGATCTCGCAAGTACTTGGCCGAAAGCAATGGATTACGCTCGACCACGTGACAAGGCTTCGAGCACGCGGAGGCTTCACCCACTCTACTCACCGCTAACGTGCTCCAAGGGTAATGCTCCATGATCTTTGACTCGCATGTATCCTGGTTGAATGCGTAGAAAATTTTATTTTCGGCTAGTGTAGCATACGCGTTCTCCAACATCATCCTCCTACTATTGTGCGCGGCTCCAAGAGTGGAGAGATTATGGTTGCTCCCAAAGTAAGCACCACTGTGTTGAGGTCTGCTAGGATTGTCCATGGGATATCTAACCAGAAGGTTACTCCTCCTGTTGTTTCTACCTTTAGCAAGGCAAAGTATTCATGCATCTTCTGTATAAGAAGCATAGACACCTAGTAGATTTCTATTTCAGGCATGCCAAGATCACGAGGAGTGAGCGTGTTCATGCTCTTAGGGGTATTCAGGGTCACCCCCAGACTCTAAGTGCTCCTAAGGCACACACTGCATCTAGACAGGTTAGAGAGTCGCATGTTTTGGGCATCATTCAGGATTTTGATTTCATGCTGTTCATTCGAGTTTTCATCCTGGAGCTGCTCGTTGTTAGTCTATCCATCGTCCTCTTGATATTCCTCATTTTTTCCATCGAGGTAGAGAAAGACTATGTGGAGGTCTATCCTTGTGTGTGATGAGTTATTGACATTATTTAAATATGTCGTGCCTTTATTTGACTTGGAAAGTGCATTTGAAGAAAAGTTGAAAAAATTTCCTACACTGGCGGTCATACTAGTCAAGGGAGGTATGACCGACCAATGGTGCAACCGGCCTGAAGGCGGTAGCACCAGTCATGGGCGGTCATACCGGCCTAAGGCTAGTACGTTTTTTCCAGAGAGGTGCCTTTGCGATTTTTTAGGGGTGGTCATACTAGCTAGGGGGTGGTATGACCGGCCATCAGTGCTACCGGCCTGGGGCAGTAGCACCAGCCCTTATGAGTGAGGATGAATTTTTAATTTGTGATTTTTGATGAATTTGATCAAATATCTTTTTGGACATTGCTATTGATGTGTTTCCTTATTTTTGATGGTTGCAGGACGACAGTGCTTGATCATGGTGAGGCGGAGAATGATTGGGATTAGGCGAGGTGCGCCAGAGGTCTAGATGATCGAGGATTACTAGAAGATGATCGGAGTGGAGTTGTGGCAAGCCTAGAAGACAACGAAAGGAAAAGATGCTAGCTAGACACTGCATGGATCAAGGAGAGCCGTCCGATCTCATTCTAGTTGATAGGATAGCAGGTCTAGGTGCAAGAAAAATTGGTTTGTTTGGTGCGTTTTGTATTAGCCCTTGCATGGCTATGTGAGTGGGTCAATTCTAGCCCTTGATGGAATGCTCTAGGGTTGAGGGACTCATCCAAGGGTGGTAGGTGGCCCAAGAGTAGTATGGTTGCATCCCGAAGTGGCTAGGGTTAGGGTTTGGGTTGAGGGCTTTGTGGCGGGCGCCTCAGTGTTCGCATGGCACAAGGAACGGTGTAGGTGTCTGTAGTAGACACAGCGTGCACTCAGACTCCAGCATGTATATGGGGAATATGACCCTAACAAGTGGGTCCCACCTGTCAGTGGCTAATGTAGGCGCAACTGGCAAACCGGGTTGCTTCGAGTAGGCTGGGATAGCTAGGAAACTTTGGCCACTGTAGCTTCGGTGAAACAGATTGAGTTTCAGCACAAAAGTTTTTCTAGGATTTTTATTTACTTTTCTTTTTTATAAAATACAGAAAATACAAATGGCCTTTGAATAAATAGCAAATAGGCTTGACAAAAATCGCAAAAAATCTTTAAAATGCTTTAGAGTATATAAAACTCAAATAAAATAGTTTTGACCATTGTTCATTGAAGCATTATTCATATTAAGTTAACAGAAACCCATATTAGGATTTAATTAACAAATAAAATTATGAAGATTTTTGACAATACTAAAATACTTAAAACAAATTTAAAGATATAAAAATTGAGATGTTACATTGTGCTAAGGCCACTATGGGAGGCGGTGCTAGAGACCTGCGAGAGCTCATGGAAGCCGCAACTTACGGCAGAGTTCGAGATTCCTGGGAGCTCATAAACACCACGAGCTTAAAATCTACATTCCAGAGATGTCTCCACCACAGTTGGAGAGAGAAAGCACTGGAATAGAGAGCCTAGACTCTCGGGGAATGACTTCAAGTGGTCCTTAACTAGCTGGCTGCTAGGACGCTAGGTGCGTGTGTGGATGTTGGAATCATACCGGATGGTGGATGCCCGGTCCGAACGAAGCTTTCGTACCGTACGTTTGTCACAAAGTGTTTACCTTTTTTCTGTTCTTTCGAATAGACAATCCTCAACTGCTAAATTTGGGTGGCAAGAGAAATATGTAGTGTCGTACCATTTAACATGTTTGGTGCATCGTTAATTTTGCTAGTGGGAATCGTTGGCAACCTTGATGATGGCTTGATGGAAGTTGGGCGTGGGCAAAATTTTGTTCCTTGGATGGAGCATCCTTATTTTTAGTATGTAATATTAAGAAGGGTGGTCTATGTGTATTAATACTAATCCTATGATCAGTGATTAGTACGTGTATTTATAACAATTAAAATCATATCCATACATAATTTTATTAAAACGGAAGTTATTTATATAATGTAATCTTACAATTCAGAGTATATTGCAACAGAAAAAAGCAAAAATCTTGTAGTATATCTATCCAACCCTTAGATAACTGATAAGGTATAATCCCTAAAAAGTCACATCATCGAATTTTCCATATCCTATGGCAAAATAGTTACCTTCTGGACTTCATTTTTCTCTCCATCTAAAATCACAAATTAAGACCGAGTACTTTCGTATTCAGAAAGACTTAAGGTATATTTACGAAATGTAGTAATGCAGGTTATGTCAAATGAGGTTTATACGGTTAATTTGCATAAAGTAAAATTGAATTTGAAATTCAAGAAGTTTGCAAACAGAATTTTACAAGAACAAGTTTTACTGGTATGAAAATAATAAGTATGTAAAGGTTAAAGTAACAACTCACAGTCCTCCATGACATGAGTAATAATTCGTCCAATTCCTACCAACACATAGCATAACACCAATCTTTGCCAACACATAACATATCAGATGAAACCAATCCATTGTGAAAATAATAAAAACATCTAATTATGTGATGACTTCACCAAGTGCCCTTAACCACAAGCACGACTTTTCAAAATGATTTACACTCTACAGTGGTGTACAAATTTACCTACAAGACATAACCGACACTTTGTGCAGGTCATTAGCACACTTTTTTAATGTGCCACAAAGAGTCATGACATAACCATTACATAGTATAGACCTAACTTTGCACCAATCTAGTGACACAAATCTTTACTATGGCAGTAGAAGATTGTCGATTTATTCGGGAACCGGTCCCCGCCGAGCTTACTTGTTGAATGAGGGATCAACCTAAGGCCCTTTTTTCAAGGGGAGTATAGAAGGCCCGAGGACCTACCGAGCTACAGACGAGGTAACCAAAGCCACAACGAGCAAGGGATCTTTTTATCTCGGTTCGCCTCTCGGGGAGATAATAGCCCTACGCCCAAAGAGTTGCAATCGATGTATGAAGATGGATTACAAGTATCGCGTGACGAGTGGAGATAAGGTGTGAGAATGAACCGAACCCCTTCTTCTTCAAGAAAGGTGTATTTATAGGGAACGCAGCGACAAAGCATTTATTACAGGGGCGTTTACTATTTGGACGTATGCGCCGTTTCGCGTGCCTTCTCACGGCGCAACGTGACGGGTGCAGAGGGCGCAATGGCGACGCGAGACATGGCGCAGATCCTCGTGGCTGCAGACCTCACGAGCCGTCACAAGCTTAACGCCGGCCGCCTCAGAGATCATGCCTGGCTTTTGGGCGAAGCTTGAGGTACCTTCAGCTGGAGCGGGTCGCTAGGTCGAGGACCCCCGAGCAAGCATGCTCGGGGGCGAGCATGGCGTTTGACGGAGGGCAGCCCGAAGACCTCACTTGGGGGACGAAGCCCGAGCAAGAACATGCCTGGGGCCGCCAGGGTGCGACGGTCGTATATGGAGGATATTCAACCCCCAACGGCTAGCCCCCGAGGCTAAAAGGGGGGCGTCGTTTCAGCAGGGGCCACCGCCTTAAGCCTCCTGACTCTTGACAAGGGACCGGAACACCGCGGCGAAGGCTACCGCAGTATCCGAGCAACGCCCGCTCGGGAACGAGGATCTTTGCGGTGAAGGGCTACCGTAGCATCCGAGCAACGCCCGCTCGGGAACGAGGATCTTTGCGGCGAAGGGCTACCGCAGCATCCGAGCAACGCCTGCTCAGGAACGAGGACTTTTGCGGCGAAGGGCTACCGCTACGAAGGCAAAAGGCCGCGGTGGTTCCTTCTCCGCGCTTTATGCACGGCTCGACAAATTTTTGGGGATCAAGCCATCAGAGGGCGGTTTCAAAACTGAACCGCCACGCTATTATCGGCAGACGGAGCGTTTTCCCGCCTGTTCAATTCTCCGCCTATAAATATCAGCGGAACAATTTCTGCAAACTTTGGACTCCCACGACTCGCAATTAGACTCGAGAAAGCATTTCGTCTCCCGAACCCCTTTCCACGCTCGACGCCTCTCCTCCGACTTCCCCATGGCGGTTCGGTGAAAGCAAGACTACCATGAGAGGTCATGAGTACCCCGGATTTTGGGTATTTTGGCGTGGGCTCTCGGCGGATCCTCAAGGCGAAGAAGCCCCGGCCACAAGACGATGATGAGATCGTCGCATGCGAGTTGTACATCGTCAATGGGCTTCGAATGCCCGAAAGTGAGTTTGTGGAGTTCGTTCTCGAGCAATGTGAGTGCGAGATCACCCACTTGAACCCCAACTCCATTCTCGTCCTGGTCGTGTTCTCCCATCTTTGCGAGGGCTTCGTGGGTGTCCTGCCCACGGCAAGTCTATTTTTCCATTTCTACGCCTTGTTCCAAGACCGGGCGGCGCCAGACCTGCTCAGATTGCTCATGCCCCACCGCCCATACGAGTACCCCTTCTTCTCCCTGAAGGACTCGGTGGTGGGGTGGGCCGATTACTGGTTCTATCTTTGGAAGGCGGAGGGGAGCGCGCTGCGCTACACCGACGCAGCGGTGCCCAGCATCGACAGCTCCCACCGCCCATCGCTCCCAAGGAGGAACGGATCCTGATGCAGATTAGCGAGCTCATGAATATGGGGCTCGCTGGCCGGGACATCATCAGGGACTTCCTCCGGAATAGGGTGTCCCCTCTGAGGAGGAGGGAGCACCCTTCTTCAAGATCATCGGGTGGGACGACCTCACCCGTGAGGATACCTCCTGTAAGTTTATGGTCCTACGCAGATCTTACCGCGCACGCCACGTCAAAACCCAAGCTGACTTTATCTGTTGGTCGATGGCAGCCCCAGGCTTCGACTGGGTGGAAAAGAGGGTCGGCGAGATGTTCGGGACCCCAAGGGCAAGGAGCTCAAGCGCAAGCGGCAAGTGCCGAGCAACGTGCTCGAGAGGGGCGACACGGTAAGCTGCGCCAAGTTTCATGCTCGGGAAAAGCATACCGAGCCATGCTGACATCTTCTTGGCCTCCTGATAGGAGAAACTTGCGCTGGAGCTGGCTGTGGCTGAGCTCAGGCCCTTGGCAGGAGGTGAGGGAGTGCTCGTGCCGGCCGCTAAGGCCAAGAGTACGAGGAGCAAAAGGAAGGCCCCGCCACCGGCCACCACCCAGCTATCCAAGAAGCGGGTGAGCTCATCCAGCAATCTAGTGGGGCAGCACATGGAGTCCACCGACCGGGAAGAGGTAAGACGCCTGAATGCCTCGTTGGAGAGCTATGGCAATGCCAGTTTGGAGCAGCTTGAGGTGGGGGCGAGCCTGACCAAGGAGCTGGTGCAGGCCGAGCAGAGAAAGCTGCAGGAGGAGCTGGCCGTGGTCCAGGCCAAGTTGAAACGAATCGCTGTGGCTCGGAAGGCCTCAGCGCTTGAGGACGCAGCTGCCGAGGAGGAGGATGAGGAGGATGACCAGCCCCTCAGGGTGAGGCGCGGGCGCTCGAGGAAGGCCCTAGAGGCGGTTGACATGGAGAAAGTCGACCCTCTCCAGGCGAGAATCTGCAGCGCCGTGGAGGAGAAGGCCAAACTTGTGGTCGCGGCTGCCAGTCCCTCCGAAGGTGACAACGAGGGCCAGGCCGAAGGTGAGCCTTGAACTTTGCCTTTCCCTTGCCTCCCTTGCCCCTTGCTTCGTGTATCCTAGCTAACCCCACTCCCCTGATGTGGGCGAGATAGCTCGTAGGACTTTCCCAGACTACCGCAGAATAGCTCACGAGCTTATTGATTATGCCTTAGTGGGGGTGCTCGCCGATGCCGCGGACCTTGCGATGGCAGAGGGACTGGAGGCGGTACACAAGTTCGTCGCCGATGACCCCATCCAGGTGGACCCCGTCGCCTAGGAGGGAATGCTACCCCTGGGCGGGCTCCCTGCCCCCCCAGCACGGAGAGCACAAAAGGAGGGGAGAAAGTCGACCTCGCAGCCTTTGGGCGGTGCTACCCAGAGGGTGCGGGTCTCCGCCAAGACGCTCGCTCAAGACAGGTGCGGAGCCCCAAGCGAACAAAGATGCTCGGGGAGACGGCGACTGCCCCGAGCGAACTGCATGTTTCGACAGTGCCCCGCCCTCCCAAGTAACAACATGACCGGTGGATAGAGAAGACACTGAGCGATCCAAATGGCCAGAGGAGGGTGTGATGCCCCAGGGAGAACCACATGCCCGGGGGGATGATTCGTCATCCTCGACCAACCCGCCTTTCTTTAAGGGTTCTGGGGAAGGCTCCAGCCCCATGCCGGTCCTTGAGGATCCTCGGGAGCGCGTAGTTTCCAAATGCTTCCGGGACAATCTTAGCGTCGGCTTTGCTCAGGTGAGGACGCTTCTTTTGCGACCGTTGTAATTTCTCGGTTTTTCGGCCCTTAGAGCCGGTCAACTGAAGTTCTTCTACCCGCAGCTCCTTGAGAAGGCCTTGGAGGATTTCGACGCCACGATGGTTGTTTCCGAGGAAACGGCCCAGCTGCTTGCCGCGCATGAGGCCAAGATAGCAAAGCTTGAGCAGCGCGTAGGCGACCTCAAGGATCGGGACACCCTGCAAGTGTACAGATGCCACCAGGCAGAGAAAAACGCCACCGAGGCTAAGGAGAGGAACCTTGGGCTCGAGCAAGAGCTCGAGCAAGAAAAGCTGCACTCCCGCCAGGCCAAGGAAGGTGCTGCCGCTGACAAAGAAAAAGTCCTTTCACTCGAGCGGGAGCTTGAGCGGGAGAAGCAGCGGTCCCTTGAAGCAGTGAAGGTCGCCGCCGAAACCGGGGAGAAAGCCCTTAAGCTCGAGCAAGAGCTCGAGGTGAGGAGGCAGCACTCTAGCGCCCTTGAGTCGAAGGTGGCGGAGCTGGAACGGGCAGCGCGAGTGGCCACCAACCTTGCAGAACAAGGCAACGAAGAGGTCGAGTAGCTCCGCGAGGAAGCCCGCCGGAAGGTGATTGATCATGAGGCCAAGATCGATGACTTGAGGCGGAGATTGTCCGCGGCCCTCAAGGGAGCGAAGCCCGGCGCGTATGGGATTTCTTCTTTTTCTTTTTCTTTGACGATTTTTTGGATGACTTTTGATGTCGCCGGTGGAGCGTACACTTTCTTTCGCCCATGGGCTGTGTTTGCTGTGATGTTCCTTTTGTGTGCTCCTGTGCTGTTTCCTGCAAAGAACGGGCATAGGGCAGATAGCAAAGTGTAGACGGGTAGAAGCGTAGTTTAGGGCGGAGCGTGTGTGGCGTAAGCCTGGAACGAGCTAGGAAACGAGTTCATATAGGTGACAAGTTCTTAAGAAAGAAACAGCGTCACGATGTTAAAACTGGTGTGAGGCGCTTAGCGATAACTCTTTGAAAAAGATACTTAACGCGACAACTCGTTCCCCCCAGCCCTCGCTGCGAATGAAGGCCGTGCAGCTAGGTTGTGAGCATGGGCTCGTTCACAGGAGAGTTGAGAAAGCGCGCGTAGGGCCTGAAATTCCTTAACACTTAGGACGCATACACCTGAGTTGCGAGTATGGTCGTAGGCAAGGAAAAGACGTGCGGTGGACTGGCAGGATACGCGACGACCAAACACAAGCCGGACTAAATCTTCGGACCAACCAAGACGGTGTCTGCATGCGGCTTGCATCGTGCAGCGAAAAGCTACTACGGACCAAGGTCGGATTATCGAGACTGGAGCCTCTGGTGGTGAGTTTTAGTGGCAGGGTGTTGATTGTGGTACCTTGTGTAGTCATGCGCGCGCCGGCCTGATTTTAGAGTGAATGAAGGCTTGGCGCCATAGGTCTTGATTGACCTGCGCGTCTCATCACCAAGATCGTGAGAAAAATATACCCTTGTGCGAGGTTAGGCCGGCTTACCAATGAGCAGTGACCTTGCATATATTCACAAAATCATGAAGGTAATGGACGCTGCGTGGGCGAGACAACCAGACTTGCCATTTTAGCAAAAGAGAAGGCATATATCTACATAAGACGCAAGGCGGAGCACATGTTTACACAAAGAACTTGCGTAGTTGGTCGATGTTCCACGAGCTCGCGAGCACGCGACCATCCTCCCTTGCCAGGCGGACAGCCCCTGGGCGCGCTACTGAGACGACCGTGAAAGGACCTTCCCACTTGGGGGAGAGCTTGTTGGCCTTCGACGTATTCTGGATTCGCCGTAGGACGAGGTCCCCGACCTGCAGGGCTCGGGGCCGAACTGACTTGGCCACGTGCCTGCGAAGAGTTTGCTGGTAGACGGCGGATCGGAGCAAAGGCTCTTCGCAAGACTTCCCATGAGGTCGAGGTCTAGGCGGCGCCGCGCTTGGTGGATTTCGTCGACCAATTGCACCCTTGGGGATCCGAGCACGATTTTAGGCGTGATGCCTCGGCACCATAGACGAGCCGAAGGGCATTTCGCCAGAGGCTCGCTCGCCGTGGTGCGCATGCACTGCAGGACGGAAGGAAGCTCGCCCACCCATGATCCGCCGTGCCGGGCGAGGTCTTTGAAGACCATTTTCTTGACCCCTTGAAGGATTTGGCAATTTGCTCGCCGCCGCTTCCATTACTCGTGGATGAGCTACGAGGCGAAGGCACTTTGTTCCGATATCCTCGCAGAGGCTTGGAACAGCCGCTGCAGAACCGAAAGTGCCATTATCTCGTGATGAGGCGATTATGACCCCAAAGCGCGTGACCACATTGTCATGAAAAATCTCTTGGTCGCCGAGTGAAATGGTTGATACAGCTCACCGATCCACTTGGAGAAAGTGTCGATGGCCACAAGCAAGCATTTGCAACCCTTTCGACCACGGGAAAGGCCCGAGGATGTCACCCCGTGTCGAGAATGGCCATGAGAGTGGGATGGTCTGCAGCCACAGACGCTGGCCGGTGGGCCTTACGGCATGGAATCGCACGCCTGATGTGTCGCCACGAAAGTGCCCGAGCCGCCTAAAATCAAGTACAATAATATCCCAAGCGAATGCTTTGCTTACGAAGCCGCCTCGAAGGACGAGTGAGCGCCACACATTCCTCATGGCTATCTCTCGAGAAGGTAGTTGCCCTCTTCTCGAGATATACACTTGGAGAGGACTCGAGTGCCCTTTTTGTGATAAGGCGCCTCTACTAGCTCAGAAGCAGAGGACCGCTTTTTAAGCCGGAATGCTCTACTTCTTCTGCAATATCCCATGGGCAAGATATCGACGAATGGCGCTATTCACCAAGACCGGCCGAGGAAGGAGACGAGCCGCTGCCTCGTGGCCTCCTCTATAGAGGGAATGGAGGGCTTTGCAGATGCTTGACTAGCGCCTGTATGCATCCGGGGTTTGCCTCTACGAGGGAATGGAGGGCTTGTGCAGACAGCCAACGAGCGCCTTGAGGGGCGGCATCCGCGAGGAACCGACCTTGAAAGGTAGTCACCAGGAATTGTCCTTCCCGGGATGTAGAGTACTTCAAATTTCTAAAGTACCACTTATCTTCCTCACTTCAACCAAGTAAAGTGCCATTAAGTGATCGAACACCGATACCTTGTTGACTTGGTTGACGACCAACCGTGAATCGCCTTCACAGGGCCATTGACCCCGAGCGCTTTGCACGCCAGAGTCCCGCCAAGAGGTTTCATACTCCGCCGCATTGTTGGTCGCGCGGCGTATTTGGATGACATATTGAGGCGCCTCGAGGGGATACAAGATAACGCCAAACCCGAAGCTCAAAGCTCGGACCCGTCTGGCACATTGTCCAAATGGGCCGCCCTCGATTCGTGGGTCTTGGTGGCGGGTCAAGGGTTCGTCCATTCCGCTACAAAGTTCGCTAAAATCTGGGACTTAAATGCCGTGCCGGCAGAGAAGTGGACATCGAACTTTACGAGTTCCATGGCCCACTTCGCTATCCGGCCGCTAGCGTCCTGATTCCTTAGGATCTCCCAAAGTGGAAAGTTGCTCGGGACAACGACCTTGTGAGTTTGGAAATAGTGGCGCAGCTTCCTCGAGGCTACGAAAGCAATGAAGTATAAGAGCTCGACCTCGGTAACGCCCTTTGGTCCATGCAAGACTTCACCGACGAATATATCGACGCTGCGTTCTTCGCTTCTACCGCCAAAGACCGCACTTACTACCGGGTGTCGCCGCGAGGTATAGAAGGAGCGGCCTCGACCTAGGCATGGCTAAGATCGGGGCCGACAGTATCGCTCAGCCTCGAAGGAGCTGGCTAGCCTCCTCTCGTCTGCACGAAGCCTCGTGATCATGAGCGCCTTGAAAAGGGCAACCCGCCGCCGACCGAAATGAAGCGACTCAGGGGCTTATGCGTCCGGTCAGGTCTCTGACCTCCTTTACGGAGCTCGGGGCGATCCTTTCGATGGCCTCGATTTTCTCCGGTTACGCTGATGTTCGCGTCCGATGAGGTACCCGAGTACCTTGCCCGCCTCACGTCAAGACACATTTTTCGTGGTTGCTTTATTCGATGTCTATTAAGGTTACAAAAGGTCTCCTCAAGGTCGGACACATGACTCAAGGCGAAGCTTACTCTTAACTACAATATCATCCACATAAACTTTCAAGTTTCACCTACCCGTCCCGGAAGGTCACGCCATTGCCGCAGATCCGGCGACATGGTCGCAGCAGAACGTGCTAAATGGCGGGTCAAGGAGGTCTTCTTTGTCTCCGGGAACAAGCTAATCTGGTGATAGCCCGAGTAGGCGCCCAGAAGCTCATCACCGAGACTCGCTGTCAGGCCGATCACCGGTCAATGCGTGGTAGCGAAAAGTTGTCCTTTGGGCAGACGGCGTTTAGGCCGGTGTGGTCGACGCACCTGCGCCACTTGCCGCCTTTCTTCTTGACAATGACTGGGTTGGCCAGCCACTCCAAATCCTCGACTTCTCTGACGAAGCCGGCCTTAAGGAGCTTATCGAGTTCTTCCCGGATGATTGCCTGTTTTTTCGGGGAAAATCGATCGAGCTTCCGCAAGACAGTATTTTATTAGGTCAATAGCTAGCCTGCGGCTCAATCACTTCCCTTGGGACTCGGGCATGCTCGGACGGTTCCTGCTTAACACGCCCGCTGTTCCTCCGGAGGAAAGCGATGAGCTCGAAGTTCCTATTTGGGATCTAGGAAAGATCCTGATGGAACACCTTGGTCGGTCGGCCTCGCTTAGAGGGAACGCCTTGGTTTCTCCTCCGGCCGAGGGTAACTTTGGGTCGAATGCGCTTGCCACCGGCTCGGGCCACGCTGGGGCAGCCGCCGACCATGTCAAGCGACTTCGTCACGCTCAGGCACCTGCGTGATCGCCTCGACGGTAATGACGCCCTTTGGTCCGGGGACCTTTAGGCACTAGTAAGCGTGGTGCGTAGTGGCCATGAACTTGGAAAGGGACGGCCTGCCAAGGATGGCATTGTAGGTCGATTTGAAGTCAACCACCTCAAAGTTGACTAGTTCGGTCCGGAAGTTGGCGAGGCCTTCGAACGTCACGGGCAGAATGATCTGGCCGAGAGGCTTGATCGAGGTGCCAGGAACGATCCCGAAAAACGGGACAGCTATGCACTTGATCTTGAAACGAGGAACTTGCATCTCGTCCAGAACTGTGGTGGATATGAGGTCCAGGGAGCTTCCGTCGTCGATGAGAACCCGGCCGACCTTGGCATTGTTGATGGTCGGGCTCACGACCAACGGAAGCTTTTGAGGTTTTGTCATTCCAAGGGGACAATCTTCCTTGGAGAAAGTAAGGGGCAGCTCGGACCACTTGAGCTGTTGCACGGGTGGTTTGCCTTGAGCGATGTGGCCAACCTCCCGCGCCGCCTCTTTCAAATCCCTATGGGATCTATAGGCGGAGGAGCCCCCGAATATCACGGCTATATGGTTGTGGGGCTCCTGGTAACTCATGTCGTCGTCGTCATTGTCGGCGGGACCCTTGCCCTTGCTACTCTGCCTTTTCCTGGGAAAGTGGGCATGGGGCCTTCACCGTTGTAGAACTTCTTCAGGCGGTATGCCCATGTTCGGCAATTGCGGAGGTCGTGGCCGACCGCCTAGTGGAACGGGCAGACGCGGTCGCCTGAATGGGCGACCCTTTCCTCGTGCTCCTGGCCTCCGTGAACCCGGTCGTCGCGACCTTGGTCACCGCGGCCGCGGTCATCGCCCTCTTGGTCGTCGCGCCGTGGTCGTGGCCGACCCCGTCCGCCCTCACACCGCCGAGCAAGCGGAGCACGCGACGGGCGGCGATCACGGTGGCCACCATGCCCTGCAGGACCTCTTTCTTCTTCTTGATCTTCTTTTCACGGCCCAAGTGCTTTTGCTTGAGGAGCCCTCCACCAACAAGGCAATTTTGCCCTCGCCGAGCATCTTCTTCCATTTTACTACCGCTTGGCGTTCACGTAGCTGGCCGGCCATACTAATGTACTCGCTGGTCGGCTGTGTTTGATGGATCTCCAAGTCTCAGGTGAAGCGGACGCCACGGACGCCGAACTTGAAGGCCCTAGCAACAAATTTCATCCAAGATACTGGGTGGAGTTCTCACCTTAATGAACCTCTGGACGAAGTCCCGCAAGGTCTCTTTGTCCATCCGGATCACCGCTGAGGTCGCGCCATGTCTCGAGCGGTATAACAGCTTTTGAAGTTGGTCCGCAGCTTGCAGCAGAGTCAGCTTTCACGAGCGGATCGACCCTCCTTTCGCTGAAGAGCCATGTCCCGCGGGCTGCCGAGGACCGTTCGGAGGTAGTTAGCCATTACTCCCTCATCCCCTCTGGCCGCCAGGATGGCCGTGGAATAAATAGAGAGGAACTCGTTCGAGTTCTGGGTTCCATTGAACCGCTCAATGTGACCGGGCTTGAACTTGTTTGGCCACGAGACGTCGCGCTGGGACGCCGAAAAGGCCCTGCACCAATGCCGGTAGTCGTGGCGACTTCCGCATGACGACCGGGCGATTGGTGCCAGACGGTCCTTTGCGCCGGCCGCGAGGCGAGAGAATACGCCTCCAAGCTGGCGCGACGACGGTGGGTTCGAGGTGGAACACTCGAACTCTCGGGCGAAGAAGCATGCCTCGAGCCCGCGGGACGCCCGGAACTGCCTGGCGCCCTCGCAGATCGGGTCTCGCTTCGCGCCTCCCGAGCAGGACTTCGGGAGGTGCTACGGCGGAGCGAATCGGGAATGTTGCTTATGCCCCGGAAGAGCTCCGGGGCTTTTCTGCGACAAGGGGTCCTGGGAACCCTAGGTCGGCGGCGAGCTTTTCCAGACTCTCAGCTACGACCGCACCCATAGCCGCCTGGTCCGCTTGGTCGGAGAAGTTTTGAAGACTGCGCACGACCGTCGCCATGGCTCGTGAGCCGGCGCCTGGGAGCGGCGGGCGACTTCGGAGGCGGCACGCGACGTGCTCCATGGAGTGGTATTCGCTGCGATCTCCGTGAGCTCGGCCTCCAGCCCCGGCGTCCCCGCCCTCGCTAGGGCATTGATGGTTTGCCGCCAGACTCGCCGGGCAACTCCGAAGCGATTTCGCCAAAGATCACACCGGTGATGCGAGAAATTGCCGGAGACCGCCGCCGCCTTGATCCTCTTCCTTCCCGCCATGTTGACGCCGCGGAGCACCAAGATCGCGAGAACGACACCGTGGTGCCACCCGTCGCCGCGTCCTTCGATCGCGCCGGACGGTTGGGACCGCCGAGCCGCTATGAGGTCGCTAGATTCTTCCTCGCTGACGAGGGCATCGCGCCATGAAGCGAGAAAATGCTCTCACACATGGGCGATCGGGGAAAGATTCCTGACTCGCAGGGCCTTCCAGATCGACCGCACCACCCACGCCATCACTGGAGTAGTATATGTCGTCGTCCTCTACGTCGTCGAAGACGCAGAGGTCTTGATTGTCTTGCGAGTTCGGCATCCTCAGGGATTCCTCACGAAAGGACTTCAGTCGATCCCCACGGACGGCGCCAGCTGTCGACGATTCAGGAACCGGTCCCTCACCGAGCTTACTTGTTGAATGAGGGATCAACCTAAGGCCCCTTTTCGTGGGGGGGTATAGCGTCTGAGGTCCTACCGAGCTACAGATCGAGGTAACCAAAGCAGTCACAACGAGCAAGGGATCTCTTTTTTATCTGGTTCGGGCCTCTCGCGAGGGAGATAATAGCCCTACGCCCAAAGGGTTGCACCGATGTATGAAGATGGATTACAAGTATCGCGATAAGTGGAGATGAGGTGAGAATGAACCAACCCCTTCCTTCGCGCGAGGAGGTATTTATAGGGGAACGCAGGCGACAAAGCATTTATTACAGGGGGCGTTCTACTGTTCAGACGTGGGCGCTGCTGTTCCCGCGCCTCTCGCCGGGCACAACGTGACGTGGGTGCAGTAGGCGCAAATGGCGGACGTGGAGACCGCGGGCGTGCAGTCCCTATGCGCGCAGACCTTCGAGCCGTCACGCAGTTAACGCTGCGCGGCCCTCGTAGATCGTGCCCGGCTTTTGGGCGAAGCTCGAGGTACCTTCAGCTGGACCGGGTCGCTAGGTCGAGGACCCCTGAGCAAGCATGCTCGGGGGCAAGCATGGCGGTTGACGGAGGGCAGCCCGAAGACCTCACTTGGGGGACGAAGCCCGAGCAAGAACATGCCCGGGGCCGCCGGGGTGCGACGGTCGTATATGGAGAATATTCAACCCCCGATAAAGATATTTGTACATACAGTACGACAAATGGTTTTACATACCGTTGTCCCACTTCTCTCCACAGTAAGGCATATACCATTGTATCGGTAAATATTAGTTCCATAATCTCCTCAGTGTGGATGTCTCTTCGAGCAATCAGTCCAGAAAGCCCATACTACTACAGCCTACCAATGTGCAAGCTAATTCTAAGTAATTTAATAGGTTAAAGTCATCCAATACTAACACTTGTGATTGTACGATTATCTTGGCCTAATAACAACACAATAGTTTGATCCTTAATTTGATTTCGGCAATAATCTCCTATATTATGTGCAAGTCCCATGCACAGAGCTATTACCAATAATCTCTCGCATCAAATTATAGTTTTATTTTCATTTTTAACCAAAATATCAACAACCTTTAATTTTGTCTAACATCTTTAAATCATAAAGAACATGTCTCTTTATTCATGATTTCATTACTATGCATGACTAAGCATGATTATTATGTAATCGTATATACCCAAATTGATATTATATATTGTTATCAAGGTTAACATATCAATATTTATTAAAGAAGTTTCATAAGATAGGTAATAACTACCCGTACCACAATATAGCAAATTTATAGAAAATACGCGTATGCATAAATAGATTTGACAAAACAAAATAAAAATTAAAACATTGGGGTCAATATGATCAAAGGGGATGCTTGCCTTGCTTTGTTGGTTTAGGTATTGACTCGAGGTCAAGGCCATTAGTGGTAGCTCCAATTGAGTGAGTGTCTACACGTTCGTACCATACAACGGTGATAAGAAGCAATAACAATAAGAGGTAAAAGAAACCAAATAAAACCAAATTCAAAATGAATTAGAATTGAATGTTTTGGTGATAAAAATATTTTAAATATTGATTTCTCACTATTGAAGTTTATTAGTTTGTGTTATTGATTTTGAGGTTTATATTATAAAGGATTAGGTATTCTTTAATAGGATTAAGATCGAAAGCATATTATAATAGAATTATTCTTATAGAATATGATGGTCTTAACTCGAGGTAATTTGAGATGATCCTACATGTATTAATGTTTATTTATGATATTTTATTCATTTCCTAATCTTATGATAGAACTAGGTGTCCCGATCTTTCGATGAGAGGAGGTAGCATCGATTTGATGGAGGGTGTCGACGATCGGGATCGTCGACCGCAAGAAAGAGGTAGGGGTCAGAGAGTTTATGGGACCCGAGCTGCGTTTTACTCGAACGAAGGAAGAAAATCGACGGGCGATGGTCGAGCAAGGCGAATAACGAGCACGAGACAAGAGTTTATACCGTTCGAGCCCCGTGAAGGTAATAGTTTATCTGCCGCCTCATGGCGGTGATTCTTGTTAAATGGGTGTACAGAGCAAAGGTTTACAACTTAAGACAAGAATGGTGATTCCTAACTCGAGCCATTGTGTCCCTTGTCTTCGTGGTATCCTTGGTCTTTATACTTCCTTTGTACGCAACGGCCGGAGCCAACCTCGAAAGGGGGCCTCCGGCACCTTGAGGGCCAAGAAGAATCGCCTCGAACTTATGGCAGACTCGAGTCACCCCCACAACCCGCCTCGCAACCGCACACCAAACGCCGATCCAAAATCCTAGGGCGACCAGGCTTCAGCGAGAGCCCGCCGAGCTCGAGGTCGAGAGGTGCCGAGCTCGGCGCCAAGGCCGAGGTCGAGCGCCCCAAGGCGCACTCCAGTGTCACGGCCGTGGCCTTCCGAGCATGGGAATCACGACCACACTCCGGCTGGTCAAGGGGTACCCAACCCCGCTGCCTAGCCCCGAGGCTCTAGGCCTGAGGGAACCCTCAGATCGCACCTCGAGCCTTATTCTTGAGACGAAAAATAACCTTCATAGGTCTTGACTCTTGGTCGAGGCTCAAGTGAGACCACATGGCAAGTCTCTGGCCACGACACCGGGCGACCTTCGATTTCGATGTTGGTACGGATGTGAACGGTACAGGGCACCGGCGCTGCCTCGACCAGAGCCCAAGCCTTAATCACACCGCCAAGTCATAGTTGGCATGCCTTTTAAGGCGCCAGGATCGGATTTTACCGTGTTATGTTCATAATCCCAAATACACATCTTCAAAGAAGAAAACTCTCGCCTTGAGCCCCTTGTTTTCCAAGTCCTCTCGCCGAGCAAGGTCCTCCTCTCCTCGACAAAAACCAGACGATCGCCATGACCAAGTTAGAAGGAGCACTCTATCGGACTCGAGGATGAGAGAGCTCGAGTCCCCGGGTCTGCTGGACCTGCTTAGGCGATGGCCGCCGCAACGAGACCGAAGTCACGCTTCAAGGATCGATGAGATCGCTCGCACCGAGCACTACGCCCTCTTTGGCTTATGGACCGGAGAGTGAGTTCGTCAAGGTCCTCTCCACCGCGACATCGAGCTCATCAACTGTGCCAAACTCCGCTCTTCTCTCACCATCTTTTCCCATCTATGCGAGGGGTTCCCGGGATTCTCCCGACCCCTCGCTTCTTCTTTCTAGATTTCCGCCTCTTCCGCTTCCCGAAGGACCCCGTGGTCGGCCGCTTCTACTTCCCAAGAACTGCCGGCTCAAGTGGGCCTTCCTAAGTTCTAGCCCCAGATTCCTCGCCCGTGGAACGAGCGCCGGTTCTACTCCGAGGAGGGGCGAGGTCGACGCCGGTGTACGGCGACCCCCATCGCCAACCGCAAGAAGGAGACTCGAGTCGGACGACTCGAGGTCGATAAGGAGGCCATCGCCTCATCCACATTCGCGCCACGCTGTCTTAACGGCAAAGGCCGCCAACGATTTCTCGAATCGCGGTCCTCTCAAAGTGAGGGAGCACCCTTCTTCGAGATCCAGGGACCGACGATGCCACCCGCGAGGGCACGCCTAGTAAGTCTTTTGTCTCAAGGTTCCGCTTGCGACACCCTTCGATCCTCTCTGATGTACCGCTTGTCCCGCAAAGGCCGAAGAATCTCGGTCTCCGCCAGATGGCCGAGATGTTCGAAACCGGCGCGACGAGTACGCCATCGCAACCCCGCCCCAAGAATGTACTCCGCCGAAAGGACGAGGTAGGTCACCCGACCAAGCGCCGAGTCTTATACCCACGAGCCCCTTCTCGAGCCCCGCCCGCACGCAGCCCATCAGAGTTACCGACACGCCAGAGGATGTTCCCACCGGCGGGCAAGGGGCAAGAAGGTGAAGAGCGACTTCCACCGGCCGGACCAAGCCGAATCGGTGGCGGCGAAGCGCCATGTCGAGGGGGAGACTGTGCCATGGTAAGGGTCCTTCTAGTCGAGCCCCGAGCTTGTGTTTTCCGCCGCTTTGCCGCTTTTGACGAAGTTTCTTCGTAGCAAAGAGAGCACGGCCGCCGCCGCCAGTCTTCGTGTACACCCCAGAGCTCGAGCCCGAGCCTCGCCGCGGCGGGTGATGCGGAGCCGCCGACCCTAAGACCTCAAAGCCGCGAGGACGCCAAGAACGTGACATCCTCAACATCGGGCAAGAAGACCTTCGACGACCTTCGACGAGGAGGAGATCGGTGACCTGTAAGCCCTCGCATCCGCTCGCGCCGCCTTTTCAGATCTTTTTCGCTTAGTGTATGCTTTTGATCGCAGACTCGAGCACCTCGCCAAACTTGCCCGCTTTGGACGATGGTCATATCCGTATGCAGTCCGAGTCCGAGGAGGAGAACGCCGAAGCCGGTACCACGCCGCGATCGCCGTGGGACACACACTTTCGGCCAGCCCTTGGTCGGTGAGTTCTACCAAGGGCTCGACGACCGTCTGAAGAAAACGAGCCCGCGGTCGGCCATGACTACGACACGGCGAGGCCCACGGCGCAGATGTCGCCGACGGGCTTCCGACGCCCCGTGAGGGGAATACTCAGGCCTTGTGGCCACGATTGAAGTGGCCTCCAAGACCCCACCACCACGATCGCCCGGGCGCGAGGTCGCGACCACGGCCACCGGGCGACGGGCCGCAGAAGCTCCACAGACCTCCCACCGGATCGTGCCGAAGGCCGAGGTCATGCACCCTGTGCCACGGAGGTCGGGAATACCGAGGCGGATCCGCCGCCATCCCTTGGCGCCGGAGACGAGCGGACCTCGATCAGGAGATCGGGCTGGCTCGCTGCTATGTCCTCCCCCGTCGGCGCCTCAACCCACCGGGAGCCAGCGGATAACAGAGCGCTCGGCGGGACTCGAGTCCCGCCAAGCGCCATCATCGGTGGTCGTGGTCGATCCCAGACCGGCGTGGCGGTCGACGAGGAGGAGGAGATCCTCGCGATCGATTGACGACCGTGAGGACTTCACCACAAGACGCCTCGAGGGGCGACTCTGGCGAGGTGAGGGTCTTCCGCAGACTTCAGAGCTCGAGTTTGACCTCCTTGTCCCTCACTTTGGGCCATCCTTTCGTCGTGAAGGTGATCGATCAGGCTCTCGAGGGTTACAAGGCCTCCGAGAGTATGCCGTCAGGCCGGGGGTCTCCGACGCAGCTGGAGGCGCGGAGGTTGAGCGCTGGCCCCGCCTCGTGCAGACCATTGAGGTCGAGCAGGGGGAGCTCGAGCTGAAGGCCCAAGAGCTCGATCATCTACGCCGGACGATGAGGGCGCAGGAGATAGTCCACGCGGAAGAGCTCGAGCAGACCAGGGTCTCCGAATGCGACTTTTGTGTTAGGGTCGTGGAGCGGGAGCGCGCACGTTCAGCCACGGCGCTCGAGGCTGAGCGAGGCAAGATCAAGGCTCTGGAGAAGGCTTCCGCGGAGGCGTCAACTCCCGAGCTCAAGGCCAAAATACTCCACTCAAGAGGAACTTGGGAGCGCCAACAAGACACTTGAAACCGAAAGGTGCCAAGGTCAAGGACTGAGGGCCATGAGCAGCACACTGGGACGAGGGTGTCCCCGAGCTCGAGGCCAAAATCCTTGAGCTTGAGGGGAAGCTCGAACGCATACCAAGGCGCCGAGGTCGAACGTATAAAGTCGAGGCGCTGAGAAGGTTCCCATGATCGCTTTGGGCCCGGACTAAGGTCACCGGCTTGAAGAAAAGCTCGAGCGCTCGGTAAAGCAAATAAGAATGCCCTGCCCAAATTTTGAAGATCTAACGACGCTAAGCCGTGGATGCTTCCCAAATAAGCCTTCCACCTGTGGTGAGATCGCAACCCTGAAGGCAAGAGTGGCCCAACTCGAGCAGGAAAAGCTTACCCGCGAGATGGCCGACCTGTAAGGAAACATCAAAGAGCGCGGAATGTACTAACAAAAGTGGTTTGTTTTTGGTGTACAAAGAAACCTCGTCCCTATTGTAAATCCGTAGCTTGGGGAAACTTGAAGTCTTCCTTGCCTTGCTTATTGGTCGTTCCCGTGCTTTCTAGGCCGTGCGTCGATAGGGTAGCCTTACCCAGCCCCCGTTGGGTCCGAGGTCGAGCGACGCGTGCCTCGGGCACAAGATTTAAACATGGACGAGAGGCCACGACCTGCAAAGTGGAGGAACAATTCGCAATGGCAGAGGGGCACGAAGCGGTCATCGTTAGTGCTCGAACGGTCCATGCGACCATGCATATCGCTCGACGGCTAAAGCGGCGAGGTTCTCAGCTCGAGCCCGAGCACAGGGAAGAGCTAGATTGCGAAGAGGTTCGGCTTACGCTTAGCTCGCTCACGGGCGGTGAACGCCAAACTCAAGGCCGCTAGACCAGAGCTTAATGTGTTTGCGCACGAGGGTCGTGGTTCGAGAAAAACAAACGAGGAACCGCTCAAAAGAAATAGCAGAATATCAAGAAAAGGCATATAGAAAATGAAAGATCGCTTTATTGAAATGTGGGGCATAGGGTTTACACATAAAACTTCCGGGTTGATCTATATTCCACGAGCTAGAGAGCTCTCTCGGGCATCGCTAGCCCAGAAGCCCCCGCGCGATCTGTTGAAACAACTCTATAGGGCCCTCCCACCGGGGGATAACTTGTTGGTGCCGGACGAGCTCGAATCCGCCTCGTGGCTAAGTCTTCCTAGGTCGTATCGACCGAGACGCATGTCTCGCGAAGAGTTTGCGGTAGTGCGTTGATCGTAGCAATGCACGGCATCTTACTTCTTCGCGAGGGTGAGGTCGAGAGACCGTTTCAAGGCCGAAGTCGACTTTGGTCGACTGTCGACTCGGCAGAGCTCAACAGGACCTCGGGAGGCGTGACGGCCGCAATCAACACGAGCCGGAAGGGTGTGGACCCCGTGGCTCGGCTTGTTGTGGTACGAATAGACCATAGGACGGTGGGAAGTTCGCCCACCTGTGCCTTGCCAGATTCGGCCGAGCTCATCTCGCGACTCGCTTTTGACGCCTCGACGACGGTTCGCTGCGCTGCTCACGCTCCGCTGTTTTGGGGGTGAGCCACCGGCGAAGCAATTTTAATGCCGAAGTTCTCGCAAAACTCCCGAACAACTCACCGTAAACCGAGTACCGCTTGTCGCGATAATCTTGCATGGAACCCCGCACTGTGACCACGAACAAGCGGAAAAATGAACCGCCGCCCGAAAGCGCTATGGTCGAGACCACCACCTCTATCCACTTGGTGAAGGTGTCGACAATGACGAACGTAAACTTCTTCCTCCGGCCGCTTGAGGAAAAGGGCCGAGGATGTCCAAATTTCTGTGTCGAGAAGGGCCACGCGAGCGGATGGTCTCGAGCGCTGAAGCGGGTTGATGCGACTTCCGGGCGTGGAATTGGCGTGCTCGGCAAAAGTGACGATATCACGAGCATCCCAAGCGCCGAGGGCCAATAGTACCCCATGCGAAGGCCTTCCACCATTGTCCTCAGACGAAGAGTGCGCCTACGAGGCCCGAGTGAATGTCATGCAAGAGGTACTTACCTCCTCCGTGGAGATGCACCGCGTCAGATACCTAAACATTGCGCTCAGAAGCTCTCCTCGACAAGCGCAGGCTGCACTCGCCGCTGATCCGCTCTCCCGGTAGGGTCGGGTGGCGTGTCGCCCGAGCAAGGAAATCGTGGATGGCCTCGCCCAGAGGGTGTACCGACCATGGTGAGCGCGACCTCTTGGTCGGAGATTGACGGGCCGCTAGTGTCTCCGTGGATGACGTCGGGTGGGACTTCGCTGCCGGAGGAGCCAAGCTTGGAGAGGGAGTCCGCGCTGAGTTGTCCTTCCCGGGATGTGTTTGAGCTCCAAGTTCGAACCACTTCTCCATCTTGCGTGCCTCGGCGAGGTACTTTGTCATCGAAGTCTCCCGAGCACCGGTAGTCCTTGTTGAACTGATTGATGACGAGCCGAGTCGCCTTCACGACCAAAGGCAGACTCCCAAGGCCTTGCAAGCTCGCAAGTCGGCCAAAAGAGCCAGATTCCGCCACATTGTTGGTCGCCGAGAAGCCAAAACGACTACGCACTCGCTTTGTCGCCACTGGGTGAGGATAAGGATCCCACTTCGAGCGCTTGAAGGATCTCGAGCCGTCAAGAACATGACCCGTGGCTTTTCGCCCTCGACCAAGCTCGAATGGGCTGCGACGCTCGCCGACAACGAAGTCGGCGAAAGCACTTGCGACTTTTATGGTCGCGCGCGCCACGACCGGACGCCGAACGCCGCCAGCCCATGGCCCACTTGGCGATTCGCCCGCGCCTCCGGTTCTCAGATGTCCCCGAGCGGAAGTTGCTCGACGCACCACGGAGTGTGCCTCGAAATAGTGCCTGAGCTTGCGCGGCCATGAGGAGAGCATATAACTTCTCAGACTGCGGGTAGCGCCTTCTGGCCGTGCAAGACCTCACCGCATAATAAATGGGTGTCCGAGGCCCCTGCTCCGCTACCAAGACGGCACTAACAAAGATGGGGGGTGGCCGCGAGGTATAGCAATAACTTCTCACCAAAGTTGTGGCGCTAGGTAGGGGTGGGGGCGACAGTATGCCTTCGTCGCCGAAGGATCGCTGGCCTCGAGTCCACTCAAGCCCCCGTGCTTGTGCAAGGTTTGGAAGAATGGGAGCCCGCCGCCGAGCCTCGAGATGAATTGCCGAGGGCGCTATGCGCCGCCAATGAGGCTTTGCACCGCTTGATCGAGGCCGGGTGCCATCTTTTCGATCGCCTCGATCTTCTCCGGTTTGGTCCAACCCCGAGCCCCGATCATGTAGCCGAGCACCTTACGGACGCCACCAACACGCACTTCTCGGGTTGAGCTTGATCTTATGCCTGCTCAGTTGGCGAAGGTCTCTCGAGGTCGCGAACGTGGTCGCCTTGGCGGGCTTTTGACGATGATGTCGCCCACGAGACCTCAAGGTTCCGCCCGATCCGAGCTCGAAAGTCTTGGTCATCGACGTTGAAAAGTAGCCCCACATTGCGCAGACTAAATGACATGGTCAGATAGCAATAGGTGCCAAACGGCGTGATGAAGGAGGTCTTGTTGCCATCGACCACCGCCTTGATCTGGTGGTACCCCGAGTAAGCATCCAAGAAGCTCAAGACCTTAGCATTCATGGTGGAGTCCACGATCCGTCGATGCGCTGAAGCGAAATTGTCCTTCGCAAGCCGAGTTCAACCCCGTATGGTCGACGACATTCTCCACTTCCTCCCTTTTTCAAGACGATGACCGGTTGGCTAGCCACTCGGAGTAGTTGATCTCACTAATGAAGCCGCCCTCAAGAGCTTGTCGAGGTTCTTCTTGATGATCGCGACTTTCTCCGGAGAGAAGCGACGCAGCTTTTTGGCGCATGTGCCGGGAGCCGGATCCCACTGTAGTTTGTGCTCAATCACCTCCCTCGACGCCGCATATCCGCTGGCTCCTGCTTAATATACCCTTGTTGGCGCTGAAGGAAGGTGACGAGCTCGAGTTCCTATTTGGGACTCACCATCGGAGACGTGGACACACTGGTCGGGTCGCTCTCATCGAGCAAGCACGGCTTTCGCTGCCCCGCTTAGGTCAGACGCCGCTTCGGGCGGGCGTTTTCGCCGCTCTCCCGATCAAGACTGGGCAAGATGCTCGCAAGGGCCAAGGCCTTGGTCTCACACCATGCGCCGCTTGTAGGTCGCCTGCACGATGATGACACCGCTAGCTGTAACTTCATGCATCGATGGCTATAATGGTTGGCAGCCATGAATTTGACCAAGGCAGTCACGGAGGATGGCGCTATGGGAGGTCACCCTCGACCACTTCAAGGTGATCAACTCGGTGAAAGTTGTCGAGCCACCGAAGGTGACCGGCAAGACAACCCGCCCTAAGGGGGTGGTCGAACTCCCGGACTATCCCAAGAATCCAGATGGTGATGTTCTTGACTTTCGATCGGGAATCGTGATCCGGCCGAGCGCCTCCCGCCAGAGTAAATTAAGAGAGCTGCCGCCATCGACCATGACGCGACCGATCGTGGTGTTGCCGATGGTCGGGTCACGACCAAGGCGGTCTTTAGGTCTCGAGCCATACCGGGAGAGCATCCTCCGGGAGAAGGTGATGGTGGCACCGCCCACTTGCGTGGTCGCTCGGGGGCTTCCCAAAGCGCGACTGTAGATGGTACGCTGGGCGACCTTGACCTCGCGCCGATCGTAGGCCGACGAGCCACCGAAGATGACGCCGATCCGGCCGCTTTGCCGAACCTGTGTCGAGGTCGCCGCCCGCTCCGCGCCGGCATTCACCCGGTCGGGCTGGTCGTCATCCTTCGGGAGCATGGGCATCTCACCCCGCCCATCGTAGAAGGCGCCTAGCTTATTCTCGCCAAGCCCCGCAGTTCAGAGATCGTGGCTGGCGCCTGTGGAAAAGACGTAACTTTGTTTCATTAAAACCCGCTACCGACCCCGGCCGCCGAGCATCATCTGCCGGGACCGCACGTTGGCCCTCCTGCTAGGGCTGGTTCTTCGCCTGGTGCGGTCGGGGTCGGTCTTGGCGAGGCTTAGAGTCCTCCCGAGCTTGGCCTCGACTTCGAGGACTCGCGCTGCCATCCGCCGAGACGATCACTGCAGTAGCCCTCCGCCACCTTCGCGATCGCTTCGCTTCTTGGTGGTGGCGCTTGGTCGGCGCCTCGAGTTGGACGGCCGCTCGCTTGGTTTAGACCAAGCTTACCTTGGTCGAGTCGCTTCCAGCAGACGGCATCGTCAGCGTCCGCTGCATCGCTCCGCCATGCGAAAAAAAGTTTGTTGACGCTGAGCCTCGAGGTGATCTCTGTGTCTTCGGTGAGACGCCGATCACGACCTCAACTTAAAGGCCTTGATGATGGCCTCATCGAGATGCTCGATCGTTCCTTGTGCAGATGAATCATCGCACAAAGTCGCCAGATGGGCTCGTTCTTCCCCGATGACACGATCCAGTCTTTCTCCTGCCTGCCGCCAGAATAACTCGAAGTTGGAGCGAATGGCGCTCGATCTCGGGCGCCACGACCAAGGAGCCAAAGCTTCGATTAAAGAGCCAGTCCTAGCGGCCCCATCCGTAATGCCGGAGGTAGTTTGCCATTACGAAGCTCGTCTCTCCAACCGCCAGATAGCGGTCGAATAGATGGACAGAACTCGCCAGGTTCTTGGTCCCGCTAAAGCGCCGATCAGCGCTGGCTTGAACCAAGCCGCCATCGCGACGCGACGAAGGCCGTCGGAGTACGCCATGCAACCGTAGGCCGGGACAGGCGCACGCCGGTCATGGTCATTGCCGACAAGATCCCTGCTGCTGCCAGACTCGGAGTCGAGGCTCCCTCGGCGGTCCGACTTCCGTCGGGAACGACCATGGTGCCGAGCACGGAATCGCCTGCTGGTAACGCAGCGGTCCAAGACCGCGGCGCTCGGGCGGACGCCCCGGAGAGGTCCGCACCGCCGCCGCTCCGACGGAGCGGCCCGCCGGCCTCGGTCTCGGTTGGCGCGGCGCCGGGGACGCCGGCTGCGTCTGCCGGAGAGCCTCGCCCCAAGCTCGTTGCTCGGGGCTAACTTTGTGCAGAGGTGCCCGACGCGACCGATGGCGCGACGTGTTGTCATTACTTCTCGGGAGCGGTCCCCGAGTGTTGACTTTGATGTCGCGGAGGTGCCACCTCGGCCGCAGCTCGATCGAGTTCCTCGCCGTGGCTCGCCAAAGAGCTCGATCTCGCCCTATCGGGGTTGGCTATGACCCGGCGATAAGCGCGAGGCGCCCCGGAAGGGGGAGCTCGGTGGCCCGTAAGATGTGCCGCCTTCTCTCGGCCTCCCGCCGGAGAGTCATATGGCTTGGTTGATGGCAACTCGCACCATCCGGCGAAGCGTCTTCCGGTTCGCGGATCAAGGTCATCCGCATCTCCTCATCGTTTGCCCGCCCGCCGCCGTAACATGCCGCCGAGCGGCGGCGGCGAGGGCGTGAACAGGGACACGGAGTCGGAGTCCGCTCCCGAAGAAAATTCGTCGATGAAGGGTGCCATGCTCCTGGAGTCTTGGTGTCGCTCTCGCGAAAGAGCAAAACAATTGGGCCCCACTTGGCGCAATTGCCGACGACGGATCGCCGACCGCAAGAAAGAGGTAGGGTCGAGAGTTTATGGGACCCGAGCTGCGTTTTACTCGAACGAAGGAAGAAAATCGATCGGGGCGATAGTCGGAGCAAGGCGACAACGAGCACGAGACAAGAGTTTATACTGGTTCGAGCCCCCGTGAAGGTAATAGCTCTACTCCAGTCGCCTCGCGGCGGTGATTCTTGTTAAATGGGTGTACAGAGCAGTGTTTACAACTTAAGACAGTAATGGTGATTCCTAACTCGAGCCGCTGTGTCCCTTGTCTTCGTGTATCCTTGGTCTTTATACTTCCTTTGTACGCAACGGCCGGGAGCCAACCTCGGAAAGGGGGCCTCCGTGCACCTTGAGGGCCGGCAAGAATCGCCTCAACTTGCGGCGACTCGAGTCACCCCCACGACCCGCCTTCGGCAACCGTCTACCAAACGCCGATCCAAATCCTAAGGCGGACTAGGGGCTTCAGCGAGAGCCCGCCGAGCTCGAGGTCGAGAGGTGCCGAGCTCGGGTGGCCAAGGCCGAGGTCGAGCGCCTCAAAGGCACACCTGTGTCGCGGCGGGCCTTCCGAGCATGGGAATCTGCGACCACACTCCGGCTGGTCAAGGGTACCCACTCGCCGAGGGCTTAACTTGGCGGCACGACTACAACAAACCCGACGCTGCGCTTTAGCGACCGCACACCACCTCCCTCGAAGGTTATTGATCCCATGAAGCGCGACCAACCCGACCATGAAGGTCTTTGTTCCTCGCAAGCAATCGAAGAACCAACAAGAACAAGGGATATCAAGCAACTCACTTGCGAATATGAATTCAGATCGGTTCAGAAACAAAACACGAAGTTGGGGTTCCGATGAACAAGTAGACGGGCAGTCTAGTTGGCACGCGCAAGTACAAGCAGTAGCAATGGCTAACTGAATCAAACAAAACCCAAAACCCTAACTATGGTGGCGGCTGGCTAATTATAGACCAAGGGGCGTGTAGCACTAGGCCTTAACATGGGCCTACTGATTACAACTCGAAATAAAAGACTAAAGCCCAATTAGACTCGGACTGGAAAAGTGTTCTAAATTGTTTTGCGTATTCCCGTTGACTCGGAAGGAATTTGGAGGTGATCTCAGATCGGTTGAAAAGAGGACGACCAGGGCTTTCATTCCTGTACTCGTAGACCTCCAGAAGCCTTTTGGATCAAAAGTTATGGCCGTTTGAATTTGACCATCTCTGGGAGTTCGAATCTGATTCCAATTTGCTCTTCCCTCCGGACACGAACTCCCTTGTGCGTTGTGGGTCTTCCCCATGGTTCCTAAGAATAATCACATCATCATAAAAATTAAGTAGCATCCCATTCATTGTATCATTAATTGGAATACTTAGGAACGCCTTCACCTGATAATTTAGTTGACGTGCACGGGCTTGAGTGAGTGGTCCTTGAAGTGGTGGTTCCTCCTAGTGAGTTGAGTTAGAGCTGGTTGTATCCATTGTAGAGATGTCCTCATCATCCTCCCCCTCTTGAAATGAAGTCGTCCTTGACTCAAGCTCATCTTCATCACCCATGTACAGCTTCAAATCAGCAACATTGAAAGAATTACTTACACCGTAGTCTGCAGGCAAATCAAGCTTGTATGCATTATCATTTATCTTAGCAATCACTTTAAAAGGACCATCAACTCTAGGCATCAATTTAGACTTTCGCAAATCAGGAAACCTATCCTTTCTCAAGTACAACCAAACAAGATCTCCAGGTTCGAAAGTTAATTCCTTCCTACCCTGATTACCAGCAGCTCTATATTTAGCATTCATGCGCTCAATGTTATCTTTAGTAGTCTGATGTAATTTCAGCACAAAATCAAGACGCTTAGCAAAGATCTAAGTTTACTTTTTCAGAACATGGTAAAGGCAAAATATCAATGGGTGCACGAGGATTGAAACCATATACCACCTGAAAAGGAGTCATCTTGGTAGTAGAATGCAATGAGCGGTTGTTGGCAAACTCCACATGAGGTAGGCACTATTCCCACGTCTTCAAATTTTTCTTCAAAATGGCTCTCAACATTGTAGACAACATTCTATTGATGACTTCAGTCTGGCCATCAGTTTGAGGGTGACATGTAGTAGAAAACAAGAGCTTGGTACCTAGTTTCTTCCAAAGCGTCCGCCAAAAATGACTCAAAAATTTCGCATCCCGGTCTGACACAATTGTGGAAGGCACTCCATGTAGGCGAACTATCTCCCTGAAAAACAAATAAGCAATGTTTGTAGCATCATCGCTCTTATGACAAGGTATAAAATGTGCCATCTTAGAAAACCAAACCACGACAACAAATATGCTATCCCTCCCCCTCTTTGTCCTAGGTAGGCCTAAAACAAAATCCATTGAAATATCCTCCCATGGAACACTAGGAACAGGAAGAGGCATATATAAACCATGTGGGTTCAGTCGTGACTTAGCTTTATTGCAAGTAGAATAGTGAGAGACATAGCGCTCCACATCGAGTCTCATCTTTGGCCAATAAAAATGGTTGGCCAACACATCCTCTACCTTCTTCACACCAAAGTGGCCCATCAATCCTCCTCCATGCGCTTTCTGAAGCAACAACAAACGAACAGATCCAGCTGGAATGCAAAGCTTGTTAGAACGAAACACAAAACCATCATTAACAATGAACTTATTCCAAACTCTTCCTTCCTTACAATTTAGCAAAACATATTTAAAATCAGCATCAAGCGCATATTGCTCTTTAATCGTTTCCAAGCCAAAGATTTTAGAGTCTAGTTGTGAAAGCATGGTATATCGTCGAGATAAAGCATCAGCAATAACATTATCCTTCCCCTTCTTGTGTTTGATAACATAAGGAAAAGACTCAATGAATTCTACCCATGTTGCATGCCTACGGTTCAACTTATTTTGGCTACGAATGGTGCTTCAAGGATTCATGATCGAGTGTATAACAAACTCTTTGGGCCATAAATAATGTTGCCAAGTCTCTAATGTTTGAACTAGTGCATACAATTCCTTATCATAAGTTGAATAGTTCAAACGAGGCCCAGATAATTTCTCACTAAAATAAGCAAGTGGCTTACCTTCTTGGATCAGCACGCCTCCAATCCCAATGCCACTAGCATCACACTCAAGTTCAAAAGTCTTACTAAAGTCTGGGAGTTGGAGCAGTGGTGCATGAGTCAGCTTCTTTTTCAACAAGTCAAAAGCATCTTCATGTGACTTGCCCCATTGGAAAGCCACGCCTTTCTTGGACAACTCATTCAGCGGTGCAGCAATTGTACTGAAATCTTTCACGAAGCGACGATAGAATCCTGCAAGTCCATGGAAACTCCGCACCAACAAGGACTGCTTTAGGAGTCACCAACTCAATTGCCTCAACCTTGGCTTGATCAACTTCAATTCCCTGTGGAGTAACAACATAGCCAAGAAAAACAACTCGATCGGTGCAAAATATGCACTTCTCAAGGTTACCAAATAAGCATGCATCTCGTAAGGCATCAAAAACAGCACGCAAATGAGCAAGATGTTCATCTAATGATTTGCTATAGATCAAGATATCATCAAAGTATACCACCACAAATCTACCAATGAAAGCACGCAAAACTTCATTCATTAGTCTCATGAAAGAGTTAGGTGCGTTAGTCAATCCAAAAGGCATCACTAACCACTCATATAGATCGAACTTAGTTTTGAAAGCTGTTTTCCATTCATCACCTAATTTCATACGGATTTGGTGGTAACCACTACGCAAATCAACCTTAGAGAACACAGTAGAGCCACTTAATTCATCAAGTATATCATCTAACCTAGGAATAGGATGACGATATCTAATGGTAATGTTATTGATTGCTCTACAATCCACGCACATGCGCCATGATCCATCCTTCTTAGGAACTAAAATGACTGGAATAGCACAAGGACTAAGAGATTCACGCACGTACCCTTTGTCAAGCAGTTCTTGCACTTGGCGTTGTATCTTCTTAGTTTCTTCCGGATTAGTCCTATATGGCGCTCGATTGGGCAAAGATGCTCCAGGAATGAGGTCAATCTGATGCTCAATCCATCAAATTGGTGGCAAGCATGGAGGAATGTCCTTGGGAAAAACATCAACGTATTCCTGCAAAAGGTTAGTCACAGCAGGAGGCAAAGCAACAGGTATCTCCTCAAATGAGAACAAGGCATCCTTGCAAACTAAGGCATAGCAGACAGATTCATCAACAACCAGTTCCTTTACATCAGATTTGGTAGTGAGAAAACATGCACCTTTCAACTTAATCTCATTTTTGTTATCACAAACAGAACTAGAAGGTTTCTTTTTAGCATTTTCATCAATCTTTTGCTTACTTCTAGCAATGTCCTCTTTAAGAATGGATTCAGGAGTCATAGGATGCAATACAATCTTCTTTCCCTTATGAACAAAAGAATACTGGTTGGTTCTACCATCATGCACAGAACTTTTATCATATTGCCAAGGTCTCGCACAATCAGCACACGCTTGCTCGGACATTGACTCCTCATGTGACCATACCCCTTGCATTGATGGCATTGCACATCCCTCGTCCTCCCAGTTGAAGCAACCGAAGAAGAGCTCTTGGTGGGTTCTGGTGCAGAAGTTTTTGTTACATCCGAAGCCTTGGAAGTAGGTGCGGAAGATGATGGTCGATTCTTGTTGTTGTTGGAGGACGGTGCAGCCGGTTGCCTTGTGGTTGTAGGTGGAGCTCGTGTTGACCAAGTGTTAGCACGACCTGCAGAAACATTAATTCTCATGCTAAACCATTTATGCTGCCCCTCAGACTTCTCTTTCAAAGATGGCAAGCAAGATGAAACAAGCGAGTGATTGAATTATATTCCTTGTAATTAAGAATGTCATAAATCTCACGGTTCAGCCCACCCATAAATCTAGCCATAGCAGCCTCCTCGGACTCCTCTATACCACAGCGCAACATACCCATTTGTAATTCCTGATAATATTCCTCTACACTCTTACTATCTTGCCTAAGCAGCTGCAGCTTATTTATCAAATCACGCTGGTAATAAGAGGGAACAGATCTAGCTCGCATGATTCTTTTCAAATCAGCCCAGTTTTGCGTAGCATTGGGATTCTTACGTCAAAACTCACTCCACCAAACAGAGGCAAAATCAGTGAACTCACGAGTGGCAGCCCTAACTCTTTTGTTTTCAGGATACTCATGATATGCAAACTTTTGTTCTACAGCTAATTCCCATGTGAGGTATGCATCAGGATCATATTTACCATCAAAAGGTGGAATAGAGAATTTAATTCTGCCAAGTGTATCATCATCAGCATGTACCTCACGTGGCATGCACAAGGGAGGCATGCCGAAGTGATTGCGGCGCAACTGCCGTCGCAGACGGGCTTCCTCATCGTCCACCTCCATGTCAGCTGGGGATCACGTCGCCGTGGCAGTGAGGTCCCAGCGACATGGCCTCGGGTGAAGTATTGCGGCTTGACCGGTGGTAGTTGGTTCGGCTGACCGGAGAGAGGACAAGGGAAGAGGCGGTGGAGATTGTCCGAGCATGAGGGGGAAGAAAGGAAGAAAGAGAAGGAGAAGGCTACGGCTGACAGGTGGGGCCGAGTAATGGTGGAGCCCATGTATAAGTGAAGCAAGAGAAGGCAACTAGATTTTCTGACAGCACATGTTCTTCTCATTAATTGACCTTACAATTCGTGCCCCAATTTTCTGAAAATAATTGAGTATGAGGTTTAGATAATGTTTGTCATCCAGTAAAAGTTTCAGGTTGAAATCTTGTGTATAAAAATTCCAATAATTCTTACAAGCTGTATTGTTCTTTTTCATCTTCTCTTTTTTTTCATTTATTTGAGGATCTAAACTTTGTCAAGAATTTTTGTAAATTACTTTTGAAGATTTATTATTATCTAATTGTTCTCGTTTAAAAAATTAAGGTTGAGATCTTGCACATATATTGTCTAATAAAATTGATATTTTAATTTCACACTATTAGAAAAATGCACATCAGTGGTGGTTCGTAACTACTATCAGTGGCGGAACCGTCACTGATAATATTATCAGTAGTGGTTCTTGGCTAGAACCGCCACTGATAATCTTATCATTAGCGATTTTTTTCTATTTGGCAGTTTAAAAATATTAAATTAGAGGGGATTTCCTAGGAGATCACCCATCCTACCTAATACTCCTCTCGTCTAAGAATGCTTAATTTAAGAATTCTGATTGAATTCGGACATTTTTAATGTCACACAAAGACTTCACTTCCCAAGAGTTTACCCATCAATTACTACTCTCCTCCAAGCACGCTTAAGTTCAGAGCTCTTATAAGATCCAGTACTTTAGTGGTAGTATAATAACATTTGATATATAATGCATCCCTCCTCCCTTTAACCCTATGAAGTACCCAAACACTGATTTCCAATTATTTCAAATTTGCAAACTATAGAGGTAATTAGCAAACTATAAAGGTAATTAGCAAAATTTAAAACTTTCAAATTTATTTTTCATACTTTTGACTATTAATTATGCTTGCAATATATATGCCATTACTATTCATAAAACTTGTAAAAATACCATAACTTTTGACTCGTACATTCGATTTTGGTGTTCTTATGCTTTCTGGAACCATCACATGATGAGTTCTCCGATTATATTCTTTTGGGCACCGATTTTAGTTTGCAAATATGAAATCCGAGTACTTTTGTTAAAATAGCTATAACTTTTGACTCGTACTGATCGGGCATGTTTTTAGCTTTTGATAGCTCGCTTGAAAGATGATAACAAAAGTAGCACACTAAACAATTTCATAAGTGTGTGAAAATCGATGGTTGGATCCTAAATAAACGATGATTTGTGCTCTAAGCTAGAATTGCCCCCAAGGGGTATTTATAGCCTCCACCAAAGAAACTAGCCGCTGGGGAGCAAACTCAGGCGGCAAAATAAAATCCGGCCGGACGGGCCTCGGCCGGTCCGATCGTCTCACAGCACTAACGGTCGAAAACCGACAGATTATGCAGGCCGGTCAGACCGCACATAGGCCGTCGCGCATCACGGATCAAAACCCAAAAGCTTCTCTCGAAAATACACGCCGAGCTCCAAATGGCCCGACCGCGACGGCCGGTCACACCGATCCAGCACGGCCGGTCCAACCACAGACTCACCAAGACGCACCGCCCCTCCGGAAAACACAAACCGAGAAATCGCAGTCCAACCCTACGGCCGGTGTGACCGCACCAGGGCCGGTCACACCGCCCTCATATGGCCGGTCCAACCGGACCACTTGCGGTCCGACCGCCGCGAGCCAAACAGAGCGCCGGAGATTTTTGCCGGGGCGGTCCGACCACACACCGGTCCGGCCCGACCGACCAGGTCGGTCCGACCGCCCTGCAGAAAAACTCCACAATTTTCTCCGAAAAACCAAATTCGATTCTTTGAGCCTCAAGGATGATCAACACATGATCATTTACCCGTGCAAAACACATTTGCACCAATTCAGACCATGCCCAAAGAATTCCAACCAAAATGCGAAAACGCATTCCGCAATAAACACCGAAGTTACGCGTTCAACCCTCTAGCCATGTAAGGATCAACACATGACCCGACACTTTGCAAAACACATTTGCAAATGCCAACACATGCTCTAGAATCGAAACGCATAACTCCAACGCTTATTTGCAAAACACATTTGCACAACCGCAATCAACTCCAAATGACGAAAACACATTTCGCCAACAACTCAAGATCTATTTGCAAAACGATAAGCAAATCAAACTCGAGTTTATGAGATTAATCCCCTAGCCATGTGAAGGTCAACACAAGACCCGGTCAACTTGCCAACACTCGTTGCAAGCCCCACTCACATGCTCTCGGGATACCGGACTCATAAACCTCAGTTTATTCGCACAACGAACTTGCAAATAACACGATAAACATCATTTCATGCTTGAGCACTACTCTTTGCAACACATGCAAAAGTCTAGCTCCAAGCAACATCAATCAAGATGCATGAACTCTCTAATTGCAACACATGCAATTTCTAGTTCTATGCAACACCAAAACCAACTCCACATCAAAACCAAATCAACCGTATGAGCTCTTTACTCGCAACACATGCAAGCCTCTAGCTCCATACAAACACACAAACATCAAATCATGCTTGAGCTCTCTCCTTTTGCAACACATGCAAAACTTAGCTCCAAGCAACACCAAGGTTTTATAAAGAAGTTTTATAAACCAAAACATGAAGCGCCAACTAATGCAACACATGCAAAAGTGAACTTCACGCAAAAGCCAACGACTAGCTTATCCTATTTGCAACACATGCAAATCAAAGCATAATGCGAAACCAAATACATATACTCTTTCATCTTTGCAACACATGCAAATCCGAGCATAATGCAAAACAACCAAGCATAGGCTTAACACATTTGCAACACATGCCAAATGGTTAACCTCATGCAAAAACCAAATCCAAATAAGATTTGAGCTTTGAGTGAACGCGGATTGAGATCATCAACACATGATGAAACTCAAGCTTAAAGAGACAACCCTCTTAATAGAACGGCGGTAAAACCTTAGACACAAAGACTACAAAAGTCCTTAGCCTATCTAGTTATACCTTTTCACGCAAGACAAGCAATCCCTTTGGGGTCTTTATAATCATCGCATATTTGCTCCCCGGATATCAACTTGACTTCATTTCTTCGATCCATTCTTGACGCCCATCAACTCATGACGCCGTCCTTGTCCCGTTCTCATCCATCTTTGGACCTAACTCAAACATAACTCATGAAACTTGTTAGTCCAAGATGCATGGTTGTCTCAATCATCTCTTGCACTCCATTAACACATAATGGATGCCTTTAGATCAATTGAGCACAACCCTAAATCAATTGAAATGATTTAAGTATGTCTTAAGTACAATAATGCAACTCATGCCTTATCATATTTAAGAACTATTCATTTGTCCTTTCTTAATCATGAAACACCATCAACACATGATGAAGTGTTCTCTAATGATTAACACGATTAAATGAACTCAATTTAAATTATCATTTAAATTGATTCTTCAAGTTAGAGTGTGAACTCCCCCTAAATATGTGCATCCATGTATTATATGGATTGGGAAACATGATGCACATTGTGGTTAAGTTAACGGGGATATCCATACTTTAACTTGACTCCAAAGTACGCAAATAATACTATGATGAATGCGCATACATACCTTGGGTTTTCCATTTTTCAATGCGATGAGACTAACCAAAGATATTCTAAATAAACAAGTTAGTCTCGATACAAGATTTGTCATTAATAATAATATCGCATTAGGGGATAATCTTAATACGAGATTTGTCATTAACAATAGATTAGATTTGTCATTAACACCAAAACCACAACTAATGATGGTTGAACTTACAATCTCCCCCTTTTTGGTGATTAATGACAAATCCAAGCTTAATGAGCACATTTGGTTAAAACTAACATGTTGAGAGAATTTAAGCTAATTGAACACATATGCATATTAATTCTCCCCCTTAATCAAATTAAGCTCACTTTTTAACCAAATGACATAAGCTTCCTAATTCTCCCCCTTTTGGCATTAAGCACCAAAAATGGAAAACTAAAAGATTAACTTGAAGAACATTCCACCCCTTTTTGGCAAACATATATCATTTAATAAGATGATTTATCATTATCCCCCTTTTGGCATTTAACTTAAGAAATAATTCTCCCTTTGGCATTTCATTATTCTCCCCCTTTTAGCATTTAACCATTTCTTTTTAATGAAGGTCATATAAGAATTAGAATGCATACTTATGACCTTGGAGTGGAATTTGAAGAACTTAAGCCAAATGAAAAAGATAGGCAATGAAATCCCAAATGAAAAGGATATACAAGGAATAAAACAAGTTTTCATTTGAAATATGGCCTGATACTAAAAGAAGAAAAACTCGAGAATAGACCATATTCGGGATTTTGGATACCACTTTAAAAGAAATAAGCACTTTGCAAATATGGATACCACTTGTAAATACAATTAAGCATAAAAAGCAATGAAGGGTATCGCACGGTTTATTTGAAACGATTCAAATAATTCACTCCTCATTTTATTAGGCTTTGCAAATTTCAATATGATTCTTTTAAAGAATCCAACACTTTGCCTAATAGGACAAACGAGGAACCCAAAAGAATAGATACCACTTGAGACAATAGATACCACTTGTAAAATTAATCTCAAGGGTTTGCTTGAAGATCCAAAGGAAATGAGCCTTTTCAAATTTTGATTTAAGAACAAAGCTCAACGATAGATTTTCCTCTTTTAAGTATTTCAACACATAAAGATTCTCACACAGAGAAGTCTTAGGCGGTTGAACTTACAATTTGAATTTGAGAGGAAATTCTTAATCAAGAATGTGGGTATCGGAAAGATACTACAAAGAGGCAATGAAATACCACTTATAGGAAATAATTGAATTCAATGATACCACTTAAAAGGAATCCATATAATCAAGGATATCTTATAAGAAATGAGCAATAAAGTCCAAGATACCATTTGGAGAAAAGAATCTCAATTATATCACTTGTAAGCATATGGATGAATAAATCCTCAATTGATACCACTTAGGATCAACTCACGAAGAATTGATACCACTTGAAATAATTTATCGATAAGATCGATGGGTATCGAGCAATATAATCGAGCATCATATACTTACGTATCAAAAGTTCAAGAAGGATCAATAAAATCTCAAAGATTTAGTATCAGAGCACAATAAAGACATGATCTCACTTGGAAGCATTAAAGTGCCCCAAAACTTGCAATGAATAAACTCTCCAAGATATTCAACAAGTGAATCATGGAGTTATTTGCATTTGAATTGCACAAGTTTTGTCTTTTCAAAAGATCAAGTGAAAAACACTCTTTAAAATAATTAAAGTGCTCATAACTGATACTACTTAAAAACTTGACCAAACAAATTTTAGAATTTTTCAAATTTTCCACAAATGAACTTTGGGATAGTAAGAAGCTATTGCAAAAAGAATTTTTGCAAAAGGAAGTACCAATGAAAAGATATCCCAAAGCGAAGTCGAGAAAAATCTGAAATTTCAGAACAGATTGCGCCATGGCCGGTCTGACCGCCCCATGCCCGGTCCAACCGGCCCTAGGGCGGTGCAACCGCAGGGGGGGCGGTTGGACCGCCCTGACAGGCTGAGACATTTCAAATTTTTGCAAATTTTGTCAAAAACGATTCAAACGAAGTCCAATTGATTTGAAATTTTGCATGGATGAACTTTGGACTAATTAGAAGGTAGTGCAAAAGAATTTTCTCAAAATCAATTTTATTTTAAAAGATATGGCAATTTGCGCTTTAAGGCATAAAAGAAAATCGATTTTCACAAATAGCCTCAAAATGCACTTCGGTTTGGATTTCATGCAATTTTGATTTTCATGGCTTAGATTGGTGTATCAAGAAAGTTTATAGCCAAGATTTAATATGAAATCCAACTCAATGCCATAATTTTTGCATATTGCTAGAATAGGCTATTTTGGATTAAATCAAATCGCTTTTGAGCCAAAATTAGATTTCAACATAGAGTTTTCATTTTGAGAACTTGTAAAACATTTGAAATACATAATAGAATACTTTTACAAGTCTTTTCACAAATTTGGGCCTTTTAAATATGATTTTTGACTTTTGTCCTAAATAGTTCAATGAAGAAGCAAAGTCAAATCCAATTTAACACAAAACTTCAAATAAAGCAAGGGTAAGATATATGGATTTGAATTTTGTGTATGAGTCTAAAATACCATTTTGAATCACAATTCTACACAAGAATTGATCCAAATGGTGAAACTCACTAAGTGCAATAGTATGACCATTACGGGTCAAGTATGGTTTTTCAATGAGTTTCAAAATCAAATATCTTTTGACAAGTTGGTCTTTTGAAAATCTTTTGAACACGAAAGTTGTTAAGAATGACCAACTCTAGGATTTTTGTTTTGGAAATACTTTCAAAATCCTTTTACTTTTAATTCTATGAAAATTATAAGTTTAAATCAAAATCAAGATACTAGTAACTAGTTTTTGGAGTTAAAACTCATTTTCTTTTCAAAATAGATTTTGTAAAGCCAAAACCTTTGAGAAACATTTCAAAAGCATTTGTATACAATTTTCAACTAGTTTTTCACAAGATTAGTAATAGTATTCAATATTTTGACTTTTGGCTAAATAGTTGATTTTGAAAATATATATATATGCACTTATTATTAATATGGGCACATGTAGGGATGTGATACACATGGATATGAATTAACACTCCCCCTAAATGTGCCACTTCCTAACTTGCTCAAGGTTTGCAATAAGAGAATAGGTAAGAGGCGAGAGCAAGTGTCCATACCAAGCAATCTAAATTGATTTTAGCATGAATATTACAATACAACCTACACAAGGCTATAAGACATAATAGTAATCAATTTAAATGCTTGTTACCGAGATGGCATTGGCTTATGATGGTCATGATTGTCTTTATGCTTGACACCACTTGTAGATCAATATAATCCTTCTCCTCTTGAGTGGCAAGCGTCCAATCCATCTCATATCACCTAAAAATCTTTTAGGCGGTTTTTGGTACCCAACCCTTGTTGGGTCCGACAATGTTAGTCACAATAGATTTAGGAACCCATATGGTCCTAATTTTGGCATTTTTAAATTGACTAACATGACTAGGAATAGTTTTGCGATAATGATTCCTCCTAGGCGAATAATTTGCATTTTTATGAGAGGGCATAGGAGAATAATGATACTTTGCAAAACTATTTCTAGTTTGATCTCTTCTAAGCATATGACAATCATTATAGTAAGAACGCTTAGAGGATCTAGCATTTCTAGCAAATGTTTTGCTATAATTATTTTTCCTAAGCATATGATTATCATGAATTTTCTTATTCTTAGGAAATCTATTATTTTGAGCAATTACATTTCTAGAAATACTCTTCCTATGCAAATGAATATCATTTTTAGCGGGCATAGGGGACTTGACAAGTTTGGCGAACACATTGCCATTCTTGTCCTTCCTAAGCAAATAATTATCATTTATGAGAATGGGCTTAGGGTAGTACCTTTGGGACAATCCTCACCGAATGTCCCTTTTCCTAATTGAAGCACGCCACGCTATTTGGCCCTCTCTTGACCGATTTGACTTGCTCCTTGCGGTTTGCCTCATAGTTGGTGTTGTGGCCTTGTTATCCACTTGATTAGGGCACACGGAGGCGAGGTGGCCCTTCTTGTTGCAATTGAAGCACTTGATGGTCTTCGAGTGACGCTACAGTGCCTCATCTTGCTATTCTCCTTTTGGAGTTGTGGCCGAGTCCTCGCTTGTCTTGAGGCGCCTTGGCTTGCTCAAGATTTCGCCGAGGAGGGCTTTTCCTTTAACGCATCTCTTCAAGTCATTTTCCAACTTAATGACTTGACCCTTGAGCTCATTGTTTTCCTCTACAAGGTTAGCATCTAAACACATAGAGGAACTAGCAATTGAATTAGAGCAACAAGGTATATTAATTAGATCATAGCAAGAGGTGGACATGTCAATATTTGATGAAATATTAGAATTGACATTTAAGCATGGCATTTCATCAATTAAATCACATGATATACCTACATCCACCTTAGACTTATAAACTTCTTTGAGAAGGAGGGTTTCATGATTTTCTTTAAGCATATTATAATCACTTTGAAGTGATTCATGTTCAAGCTTTAGAATCTTATATTTTGTTTTCTCGTTCCCAAGATAATTATTGAGCTCCTCTAACATATCCATTAAATCGTTATAAGAGGGCTCATCATCATTTTCATCATCACTTACCTCATTTTTACCTTTTGCCATAAAGCAACGAATTTTTGATATAAGTGAAGATTCGTCGTTGCTTGAGGCGGAGGTTGAGGTTGATGGTAATGCCGGTTCTTCACTTGATGAAGAGGTTGAAGAATCGTCAACCGACATTTCCTCCTCAATGCAATCCTCATTTGATGTGGACACTTCATATAATTCTTGAATTTTGGTCCACATTGCATGAGCGCTCGAGAGGTTGCATATGAGATTGAAAATCTCTACGCTCACAACGCTAAATAAAACATTAGTAGCTTGAGCGTCGAGATGTAGACATTTCTCCTCTCCTTTAGTTGGAGCAATATCATTTATCGGAGAAGAAATGCCGACATTTACGATCCACCATATTTGTGGGCTCATGGATTTAAAATGATTAATCATAAATATTTTCCATGAAGCATAATTTGAGCCATTAAGCATTTGTGGATCGTGAGAGTGCACTAGACCACTATGCGCCATCCTTTTTACTCTCTAGACGGTTAAGCCTAAAATGAGAGTGACCGTGGCTCTGATACCACTTGTAGGGTCGAGGATGCGCCTAGAGGGGTGAATAGGCGTTTACAAAATTCGATCGCTCACTAAACAATCGCCTAATTCAACCCCTAAATCAAAACCTAATTAATTTATATGCGGAGCGATAATCTAGGTTTTGACAATTAAAGCCTAAATAAACTAGGCTCACTATGTGCACTAACTAAATTATGTCTCTAAGCTAGAATTGCTAAATTGAACTAATCAATAATACTAAGCAATTCTACAATCAAGCAATCATGAATATATCAACAATGTAAATACTTGAATGTAAATGAGACAAGAGACAAACGACGTTTTTCCGTGGTGTTCGGAGACTTGCGGTCTCCCTAGTCCACGCTGAGGCAAGCCCGACCACTCGGACCGGCTCCCGCCGAGCACCGCCTCTTTCCACTAGTCGTGGTTTTTCACGCCGCATGCGTAGGCTCAACCCGAACCTTCACAAACTTCGCGGGCTTCTCACAACCTTGAGAGCTCCCAAGACGACGCCCACGCCGCCTAGGAGTCGGCAACCTCCAAGAGTAATAAGCCGCTCCTCCGCTTGAACTTCACCGAGCACAACACATGCGCTCGGCGATCACCAAGTGCAACACATGCACAAGGACCTCACTCAAGTGCAACACATGCACAAGAGCTCACTAATCCACTCCTAATTGCAACACATGCAATTAGTGCTCACACTCAAGCTCAAGAAGCAAAGGAGGAAGAGCAACACATGCACAACCCTCCAACACACACCAATAACATCAACAACCAGCCCCAACCCCCAAGGGGTATTTATAGCCTCCACCAAAGAAACTAGCCGCTGGGAGCAAACTCGGCAGAACAAAATCTGGCCGATCGGGCCTCGGCCGATCCGACCGTCCTCACAGACATCAACGGTCGGAAAACCGATCAGAGGCCGGCCGCACCGCACATAGGCTGGCCGCACCACGGATCAAAACCCGAAAAACAGCTTCTCCGGAAAATACGCCGAGCTCCAAATGGCCGATCAAGACGGCCGGTCACACCGACCGCCGGCCGGTCCAACCGCTGCACTCAGCCGCACGCACCGCCCCCTCTGGAAAACACAAACCGAGAAATCCCAGTCCAACCCTACGGCCGGTGTGACCGCACCAGGGCCGGTCACACCGCCCTCATATGGCCGGTCCAACCGGACCACTTGCGGTCCGACCGCCCGAGCCAGCCGCAGACGCCCTGGAGATTTTGCACGGGGGGCGGTCCGACCACACACGCGGTCGGCCCGACGACCAGGTCGGTCCGACCGCCCTGCGGAAAAACTCCACAATTTTCTCCGAAAAACCAAATTCGATTCTTTGAGCCTCAAGGATGATCAACACATGATCATTTACAGTGCAAAACACATTTGCACCAATTGAGCACCATGCCCAAAGAATTCCAACCAAAATGCGCATTCCGCAATAAACACCGGGTTACGCGTTCAACCCTCTAGCCATGTAAGGATCAACACATGACCCGACACTTTGCAAAACACATTTGCAAATGCCAACACATGCTCTAGAATCAAACGATAACTCCAACGCTTATTTGCAAAACACATTTGCACAACCGCAATCAACTCCAAATGACGAAAACACATTTCGCCAACAACTCGAGATCTATTTGCAAAACGTATTAAGCAAATCAAACTCGAAGTTTATGAGATTAATCCCCTAGCCATGTGAAGGTCAACACAAGACCGGTCAACTTGCCAACACTGCTGCAAGCCCCACTCACATGCTCTCGGGATACCGGACTCATAAACCTCGGTTTATTCGCTGTGAACTTGCAAATAACACGATAAACATCATTTCATGCTTGAGCACTACTCTTTGCAACACATGCAAAAGTCTAGCTCCAAGCAACATCAAATCAAGATGCATGAACTCTCTAATTGCAACACATGCAATTCTCTAGTTCTATGCAACACCAAAACCAACTCCACATCAAAACCAAATCAACCGTATGAGCTCTTTACTCGCAACACATGCAAGCCTCTAGCTCCATACAAACACACAAACATCAAATCATGCTTGAGCTCTCTCCTTTTGCAACACATGCAAAACTTAGCTCCAAGCAACACCAAGGTTTTATAAAGAAGTTTTATAAACCAAAACATGAAGCGTCAACTAATGCAACACATGCAAAAGTGAACTTCACGCAAAAGCCAACGCACTAGCTTATCCTATTTGCAACACATGCAAATCAAAGCATAATGCTGAAAACCAAATACATATACTCTTTCATCTTTGCAACACATGCAAATCCGAGCATAATGCAAAACAACCAAGCATAGGCTTAACACATTTGCAACACATGCCAAATGGTTAACCCTCATGCAAAAACCAAATCCAAATAAGATTTGAGCTTTGAGTGAGCAGCGGATTGAGATCATCAACACATGATGAAACTCAAGCGAAAGAGACAACCCTCTTAATAGAACGGTAAAACCTTAGACACAAAGACTACAAAAGTCCTTAGCCTATCTAGTTATACCTTTCGCCCAAGACAAGCAATCCCCTTTGGGGTCTTTATAATCATCGCATATTTGCTCCCCGGGATATCAACTTGACTTCATTTCTTCGGATCCATTCTTGACGCCCATCAACTCATGACGTCCGTTCTTGTCCCGTTCTCATCCATCTTTGGACCTAACTCAAACATAACTCATGAAACTTGTTAGTCCAAGATGCATGGTTGTCTCAATCATCTCTTGCACTCCATTAACACATAATGGATGCCTTTAGATCAATTGAGCACAACCCTAAATCAATTGAAATGATTTAAGTATGTCTTAAGTACAATAATGCAACTCATGCCTTATCATACTTAAGAACTATTCATTTGTCCTTTCTTAATCATGAAACACCATCAACACATGATGAAGTGTTCTCTAATGATTAACACGACAAATGAACTCAATTTAAATTATCATTTAAATTGATTCTTCAAGTTAGAGTGTGAACTCCCCCTAAATATGTGCATCCATGTATTATATGGATTGGGAAACATGATGCACATTGTGGTTAAGTTAACGGGGATATCCATACTTTAACTTGACTCCAAAGTACGCAAATAATACTATGATGAATGCGCATACATACCTTGGGTTTTCCATTTTTCAATGCGATGAGACTAACCAAGGATATTCTAAATAAACAAGTTAGTCTCGATACAAGATTTGTCATTAATAATAATATCGCATTAGGGGATAATCTTAATACGAGATTTGTCATTAACAATAGATTAGATTTGTCATTAACACCAAAACCACAACTAATGATGGTTGAACTTACAGTGTGCGGCAACGAAATTCCAAAAAAAGGTTGTTTAGGGCCTCAAAACAGCCTTCGAAGTTTTGAATCTATTTCGGTCGTTCTTTTCAATTATTGCAAATGGAATATTAGTTCTAATTATTTCAAATGTAATATTATTTAATTTCAATTCTTTCAAATTAGAAGCAGAAGAGATAATTAGCAATATTTAAAATTTTATATTTTTTATTATTTGTGACGGTTTCAAATTAAAACTTCCATAGATAATATTATCAGTAGCGGTTTTAGTCAAAAACCGCCACTGATAATGTGAGCATCAGTGGCGATTTTAGCCAAAAACCGCTATAGGTACTCACATTATTTTTACAAAAATCTAACAATGTACTATTTTCAGTCGAATTCCATTAATTCTCAATTCTTTTCATTCATTAATGTGTTCATATTACTTTTGACTGCAGAAGAAGAGTTCTAGAGATTTCTTATATTTTAATATGATTTTTGTAGATTTTTTTATTTTTTTTTACTTTCTTACATTTGCCTTTTACTAATTCATTATAAAATACTTTTCTTTTAGGGCAAAAAACCAAGAAAACCAAATAAAGCTAGGAAATTTAGAATTAAAACATATTCAAAATTCATTTTCAAATTCTTTGATTTTTTTGGTATGTTACACTTGGCCATTTACCCTTTTAAATTTTAGACGTTTTCTGTAGATTTAACAATTGGAATGTCCAATTAATTCAAAAGTAGTCCTGTAATGAAGTTTCATCTGGATAACTTTTCTGGCTACACTACAGAAACTTTTATGTAAATATTATTTTTAAACCTTGAGTGTGGGTGGGAAGGTGACAAAAAAAACTTTTATGCAAATATTATTATTTTTTGCAGCATGCTTAACCTCTGTAACTGAAAATTAAATTTTGTTCCACAAAAAGGATTAAGAAATTTTCTTCATATATTAGAACCAATACAATTATATTTTTAACAAAGTGGGTGGTTGTTAGAATTTCCTTTTTTTACTTCTTGAGATGCTACATACGCACCATCTCCAGAAATTTTGCAGTGAAAGGGTTGAAATTCGGAGATCGTGCAATTTTTTCTCAATATTTTTTACCCTCACAACACTACCTTGATAAAGGTCATCAGTGGCGGTTCATAATTGCCATCAATGGCGGTTTTTAAACCGCCACAGATAACATTATCTGTGCCGGTTTTTTGCTAGAACCGGCACTGATATTCGGGTATCAGTGGCGGTTCGAGCCAAAAACCGCCACTAATAGTCCAAGTATCAGTGGCGGTTTTTTGCTCGAACCGCCACTCATACCCGAATATCAGTAACGGTTCTAGCCAAAAACCGCCACTGATACTAGGACTATTAGTGGCGGTGTTTGTCTAGAACCGCCACTGATACAACTATCAGTGGCGGTTGTATCTAAAACCGTCACTGATATGCCTATTATCAGTGGCGGTTTTTTGCTAGAACCGTCACTGATAGTATATCAGTAGCGGTTTTTGCCAAAACCCGCCACTGATAATCCCACACACGAAAATAAAAAAACTGGTATTTGTGGCTAGCCTCAGGTAGCGTTAGCCATGCCCTCTGAGCATAATGAAAATAGTGTACAGAAAATAATCACAGACAATAGTATACAGAAAATAATCTAACTGTGTATCTGTACCGAAAAAAATAATCACAGGCCAAGGTACAAATGATTATTGACACAAGAACAAGAACAAGAACAACCTAGCCTTTACGATTATTGACACAAGTTCTGAATTTGCTTTTCAACAAAACTGATGTGAATAAATTTTTAGGACTTTGTACCTTGATCTGCTTCACAAAAGGAACAGGGATGATAAATTCACCTGCATCCTGATCACCAACTGTGGAAAGAAGCACACAGTATGATTAAGACATAACTCTTTCATGTCCTTATGTCCATTACAAATAATTTGGAAAACACTACTGCATAGAGTAGATCTAACCATTTTTGGAACTCCAGGTGAAACCACACAAAACGCCCCAATAAGCCAAGTTAGATGGAAACAAAAACACCATGACACTAAGAGTTTAGAGTTGAAATATTAGAAATACAGTTAAACAGCAAATTTTATTCAAGAGATATACAAGGAAAACAAAGGGGGCAATTCCTCATATGCTAATGAAAGTTTGCCTCATCTCTTATATATATGCCACTCATTGTCTCACTAATATGTGGTCCTTGACCCCACATGTCAATAATACATTCAGGCATTTTCCCAAATTCCAGGGACATATAAGGAATTAATCCAACAAAAAGGCATCACCAATTCAAGATATACCAGTAATATTGCTACTGGGCATGTACAAGTTATTTCTTAATGAATGTAATTGGAAAAATAACATACTATAGCACTGTAAAAATATTGCTAAGCAGCACAATAAAAACTTCAGCTAGCCTTAATTAAAACCATTAACATTCAACTGTATGTGGTCATATAGTTTGCTAAAAAACAGTCAAAATTCTTCATTGTGCATAAGAAAAGGAAAACACATACTTTCCATGCTAGCTTCCCCGAAAGCATAACCGCATCAACACCTTCTCGGATAGCTATAGCAATGTCTGAAACCTCTGCTCAGGTTAGAGTTGGATGAACAATCATGCTTTCCAGCATATTAGTGGCAACAATGACAGCTTTTCCCATGCTCCTGCATGTCCTAATAATTTCTTCCTGCATAATTTAAAGAATATTGTGTATATGTTATACATATCCAACTAATAGAAGCACGAAAAGTCAGCAACATGTTCCAAATTGGATGACTACCTAGATGCCATGTATAAACAAGAAGAGAATGCAAAGCGACCCTCAGTTCATGTTGTTTTCAACCAATTCATAACTACACACATAAAGAATGGGCTATTATACTCAGTATACTCAGTGTGTAGTTTATTGTTTAAACAAAAAGCTATGCAGAGAAGTTGCCATTTTAGTACAATGGACTGTAAGTAATATGATCAACAACTTCATACCTGCAGCAAAGGTACTTCCTCGATAGGGAGTTCAGCTCCCAAGTCACCCCTGGCAACCATAGCCTATGTCATTCAAAATTACATAGGTCAGAACATCAAATGTTGAAATTAAAAAGGTCACATTCTAATGCTAAAAATCAGGTCACATTCTAATGCTAAAAATAAGAGCAAGGGGGAAAAAGGAGGAAGTCTTATTCATGATTTCCCATAAAACTCAAAGATCATTCATTGTTGAGTGAATCTTTTGAAGGCGACTTACTAAACTATAAGCGTAATCAAAATTTTACCCCATCGATGTCAGAAGATGTAGAGAAATAGTATGCATAGAAGTACTAGCAGGAATCTTGAAACTGGATGTAAATAGTAGAAAATAGGAAGCACCTTTTATCTCTAGATCCATCCCATGGATAATTTATGACAAGAGCACCTGCAAAATTCAAATCGGTGGCAATGGATGACAATAAGGATATAGTTTGTAAAGATTAAAGAACTATCATCAGAATACTGTCCATTAAGAAGGATAGTTTGAAAATGTGGACAAATTAGTGAATTCTTTGTATTGGGCCATTAACAATTAATCCTGAAAATAGACTGATGCTACACAAATGGCCCTTGTCTTCTACATACAACCTTATAATACATGCTATACATGAAATATTCCTATTTGCAAATACCACTTTTTCTAGATTTTAAAAAATCTTTCTCCCTCCCATCTATTATCGCTGTTCCTTTTCTGGCTTAAAACCAATAATGTTCAGTTCTTGATCAATTGGTAGTGCCCTTAGAGTAACTATTAGATTACCAAAATTTCCTGAACTACAAGTTCAGACTCAATTCAAACCATCTACTTTTAGAAATTAATAGTATATATCCCAGCAAGTAAGAATATACTTCACCATATTTATGTCATTATCAATATCAAGGACTACAAATGACAACATCAACCCATTAATAGCAGAGCAAATATAAATAGCTTAGGCATTTTCTGTAAGAAAACTGATAAACATAGCATCTAGTAGACTAGTACTGAACAGTAAAGTTGACAACAACCACTCCATATAGCAGGTTGAGAAAGAAAAAAACATGCGACAAAATAGTTTCCTTGATTATAACTAATAAACAGAAGACAAAAAATCGGCACAAAACACATAATTTGGGACATGCCCATAAACAGAACATGACAATACACCAGAAAAGGAAACCGCGATGTGGTTCACCATTTGTGGAAGTTGCCTTGACCACAGGGAGATAATTAGGCACATAAAAACATTACTAATTTAGTAATTTAACATAACTGTTGTAGGGAAAGAATAATTACCCCATGCAAACTAGTAGAGGCCATGAAGTGTTCTTGCTTTATCCAGTTCATGATAGCTCTAGTTTCAGGTTGTCTGTAATCAATCTCATCGTTATTATTAACCGCCACAGATAACTATCATCTGTGACGGTTATTATTATTAACCGCCACAGATACCGACTTTCTATGGGTCAAATAGACATCCAAATAAGTAGTAGAAGTAGAAGTGAGATGGACAAAAGTACTAAATATATTAAATTCACTATCTAAGAATAAATGAATACAATTTATGCATGGATTCCGATGAAATACTGATACTCTATTCCATAATCCATAAGAGTCGAATAGGAAGTTAAGATGAGAATGGTATCATCATGAGGATTCTCCAGGATCTATTCTGTGGTTCTTACAATTTTGCTAGATACAAAACAATAAAATAAATAATATATACAAAAAATCCAGATGTTGATGAAATTCCATTTTTGTGTGGTACTTTAGTAGATTTTACTATGTTTATCCTTTAGTTTAATTCAGTTTTAATTTTGATGTATTTTTGTAATGTAAATACAATGAAATTAATTGTGTAAAATGAAATTTCAATAAAATAAAAAAGGAGTCTTCATGTCTCGTTATCGAGGACCTTGTTTTAAAAAAATACGCCATCTGGGAGCTTTCCTAGGTCTCACTAGAAGATGAAGAATAGAAGTGCGACAGCGTTTTTCATCGAACCTGATGCATTAGAGTGTATGATTTTATATTTTCACAATAATTTCATACTGTTTTTGGGAAGATATGGTAAAATTTTAGCTGGACAAACATATTACATTCGCAGTTAAAAGGAGTCATATCACATTTCACTTCGTTACCTTATTTTTCACATATATAAGGACAAATATTGCCATTACTCGTAACTACTTATTTTCTTTTACAATTTGGCCTTCGTTATGATCATCACGATGATAGGTAGCTTCTTGAGTGGCTTCTTCCTTGAGGCTGATGATGCCATTCACGAAAGGAGGCAACTCATCAAACTGGTTGTACTCTTCCTCATCCACGACATTCTCAACTCCGACGATCCTTCTTTTTCCTTGCAGAACTACATGGCGCTTCTTATCTTCCGGGTCGATTATGTAGAATACTTGTGCTACTTGATTCGCAAGTACGAATGGTTCGTCTCTGTATCCAACATGTTCGATGTCCACAGTAGTAAATCCGTACTTGTTCACCTTGACACCCTTCGGGAGTTATACCCAATGACATCGAAATACCGGGATCTTGAAAATGCAGTAGTCGAGCTCCCAAATCTCCTCTATGAACCCGTAGTAGTTGCTCTCCGTACTGCCTATGTTCTCGTAGGCATCTATACGGACACCACTGTTTTGGTAAGTGCTCTTGCTATCCTGAGCTCTCGTGTAAAATGTATATCCATTGATGTCATATCCTTGCCATGTCGTGATTGTACCTGAAGACCCTTTTGCCAACCACCTCAATGTAACACTCATTTTTTCACCAGACATGTGCTTCCTGAACCAATAACTGAACAAACGATTGTGCTCTTTTGTTATCCAAAGCTCTGACTGTCCTCGGTTTTCCTTTCTTAGCTTACCCTTGTGTATGCCATATACGGGTACACATCAACTGACTGTTGCAATACTGTGAAATGGGCTTGTTCGAACAAAATATTATCGTAAGAATTTGTAGATTTCTTTCATATTACACCTTTCCCACCTAGCCTACCCTCATGGCGAGATACAGGCACTCCTACCGGTTCGACCTCCTCCATGTAATCGACACAGAACTCAATAACCTCCTCAGTTACATAACCTTCTACAATGGAGCCTTCCGGCTGAGATTGATTACGTACATATTTCTTCAGAACACTCATGTACCTTTCAAATGGGTACATCTGATGTAGGAATACGGGGCCGCAAATATTTATCTCATTGACAAGATGAACAATGAGATGAACCATGATATCAAAAAATGATGGAGGAAAATACATCTCTAGCTGGCACAGAGTCTTTACCATATCAACCTGAAGTTCATAAAGTCCAACGGGATCGATGACCTTCTGTGAAATCACGTTGAAGAAGGAACACAACCTCGTGATTGCCTCTCCGACCTTGTCAAGCAAAATACCTCTAATTGCAATAGGGAGCATTTGTGTCATCATCACATGACAATCATGAGACTTCATGCCAGTTAACTTCAAATCTTTCATCGATACTAGTTTCTTGATGTTTGCGGAGTAACCGGACGGAACTTTCACACCATACAAGCACTTGCAGAGTTCTGTTTTCTCTTTCTTGTTCAAAGTGTAGCAAGCTGGGGAAAGGTAAAGCCGGCCTTTCCCAGTGTCTTGAGAATGTAGCTCGGCTCTGATTTTCATGTCTTCCAGATCCCTTCGTGCCTTCAGTCCATCCTTTGTTTTGCTAGGAATATTCAGTAAAAGACCAACCACGCTGTCACATACATTCTTCTCTACATGCATGACATCGATGCAGTGTCGAACTTCCAAGTCCTTCCAGTAGGGCAAGTCCCAAAAGATGGATCTCTTCTTCCACGTGCTCTTCTCAGTATGGGACCGCGATGTATTACCAGTACTCCCCTTTTCAAGTACAACATTAAGATCCCTAACCATATCATACACATCTTCTCCATGAAGACGCCTCGAGCTAAACCATCCTACTTTGTCCTATCGAATTGTTTCTTCATACTGCGGTACGGATGATTCCTGCGAAGGAACCTCCGGTGACGCATGTACATTGTTTTCCTCGAGTTGTTAAGCCACACACTAGCGGTTTCATCCATGCACTGGGGGCATGCTTTGTCTCCTTTTATAGTATGGCCAGACAGGTTACCAAGCGTAGGAAAATCATTGATGGTGCAGAACAACAATACGCGTAGAGTGAAGTACTCTCGTTTGTACTCGTCCCATACCTGTACACCTTCGTTCCATAGTATCACAAGATCTTCCACCAATGGTTGTAGGTATACATCAATATCGTTGCCAGGTTGTCTCGGCCCTTGGATAAACAGCGACATCATAATGTACTTTCGCTTCATACACAACCAGGGTGGAAGGTTGTATATACATAGAGTCACGGGCCAAGTGCTATGAATGCAACTCATGTTACCGAAAGAATTCATTCCATCCGTACTCAAGCCAAACCTTACATTCCTCAGTTCATTTCCGAAGTTCTCCCTGAAGATTCTATCGATGGTTCTCCATTGGCGCGAATCGATCGGTGTCTCGCTTTTCCATCCTCTTACGGTCTTCCGAAAGTGCCATCGCATCAATTTGGCGTGCTTTTTGTTTCCAAATAAACGCTTCAAACGAGGTATTACTGGCAAATACCACACCACTTTAGCAGGAGCTCCTTTCTTCACCTCGATAACTTCGCTGTTATCGCCCTTACACTTGTATCTCGATGCTTTGCACACTGGACATACATGAATGTCTGCGTAGTCTTTGCGATAGAGTATACAGTCATTTGGACAAGCATGTATTCTTTCTACTTTCAATCCCAAGGGACATACAACCTTCTTAGCTAGATATGTGGTTTTAGGTAACACGTTTCCCTCAGGCAGTATGTCCGCTAAGAGATGTAACAACGCTGTGAAACTCTTGTCGGACCAACCATTGCCTGCTTTCAATTTCAGCAGCGAGAGCACCATGTGCAACTTTGTGTATTCCTCCTTATAACCCGAGAACAAAAGTTTCTCCGAATCCTCCATCAAACCCTTGAATTGATTAAACTCTCTCTGACTAGTGTAGTTCTCTTCTGCATTGCGCAACATTTGAGCCAGATTATTGTCGGCATCGACGACCAACCTATCCTCATCGGATCCATAACTGATGTCAGCTGCCACATTGTCGGCTCCGTCGTCGTCGACGTTATCACGTTGAAGTATGATCTCCTCTTCACCGTGCCTTGTCCAACTTGTATAGCCAGGTACAAAACCGCTCCGAATCAAGTGCAAGTGGATATGGTTTTTGTTCGAAAACATCTTCTCATTCTTGCAATCAATGCATTAACAGTATATGTACTCCGTCTTCTTTTGCAAGCTGTTCTCCTCGGCGGCCCTTAGAAAAACAGATACACCGTCGATATATTCTTGGCTGCAACAGTTCGCATCGCACATCCATCTCCGGTCCATCTACAGTTAATTAATTTAAGCAATTATTAATATCCAAAAATCTTAATTAAATAAAATATTATTCCAATATTCAACAATATCTACTAACGGGACAACATTAATGCTAAGTAAATGTTGCAAACTTAATTAATTAATTAATTAATTTTAATATATACTCATACGTAACCAAAAATTATATATATCCTCCGTAAGATCAACATAATAAATTCCTTATCTCAAAATGTAAGGCAATTTCATGGTCACCCATCTACCATATTAACTAAAATTTATTTAACATTCATATCCAACAATCTTAATTATATAAATTTGATATAAGCTTCATACAAATTCACTAAAAATAGCCACTAATGGAGCAATATGTATATGCACGCGCTAACGAAAAAAATAAATGGTAACTAACAAAACAAATTTTATGTCTTTGTAATTTCTATATATACTGCATACCTAGCCAAACTTAAATATATCCTCCTAAGAGCAACATAACAAATTCCTCATCTCAAAATGTAAGGCAACTTCATGATCACCCATCTATCATATTAACTAAAATGTATTTTTCATTCATATCCAATAATCTTAATTAAATAAATAAATTTCATATATGTTTGACCAAAAGTTCATCATCTAAGTAAGGTAGACAACTTAATCTAATACAGCAAGGTAATAAATTCATCATCTACAAATTGCTAAGTAAATAAAAAACAAACTAAATATGAACCTTGCATCTAAACCTTAATTAAGTTAGGAATAAACCTTACATTGCAACTTCACATTACAAATGAAGGGAGGAGACACAATTTACACACCTTGGAACAATTCTAGGAAGTAGAAGCACAATATTTTGGCCAAACGAAATCTGAAATCAAAGAGCTATCTTTTCTTCTCGGGGAGGAAAATGACCAGCGACTGGTGACAGGTTGTATTTATAGGAATAATTATTTGTGGCGATTTTAAATTAAAACCGCCACAGATAATTATATCATTGGCGGTTCTAAGAACAAACCGCTAGAGATAATTCATTATCTGTGACGGTTCCAACTAAAAACTGCCACAAATAGACCCAACCTTATCAGTAGCGGTTCCAAAAATAAACCGCCACAGATAAATGAGTTATCTGTGGCGCTTTTTGGATGGAACCGCCACAAATAGTCCCAGCGTTATCAGTGGCGGTTTCAAATAAAAACCGCTACAGATAATGCATTATCTGTGGCGGTTTTTGGAGGAAACCATCACAAATGGTTCTCCCGCCAATTTTCGTATAGACCCGCCACTGATATATGTATTTGTGATGGTTCCAAAAGAACCGCTACAAATAGGACGTCACATATGTGCTGTTTTGTAGTAGTGCAAAGATAATGTGGGTAGGCATGCTATTGAACCTCGTAGTATGTTATACATGTATTCAAAAGATTAGCAGAAGATCTGTTAAAAGGAAAAGATTAGAAGAAGAAGACAATACTTTTTGTTTACACTCACGCTAGCTGGTAGGGTAATCGATCAACTCTCAATACAAAACTTGCAAGAACCTTTGCCGACGATGCGAACGTAGGTACAAACGTTTGCTATCTACTATTCTACATGTAATATATCGTCACGTAAGCAGAAAAGAAAAGGACGGTTCCCATGGGAAACGAAAAAACAAATAAGCGTTTTAGACATCAGATATCAGAATCCTGGGACGAGCATGCTAGAGAACCAGATCACCAGGTCCTCAGCAAGCGGCTCGCTAGTATGCTTTGCCGCCGCTGGCTTGTTCCCGTCGACGACGTACACCCGGCAGAGCGGACACGTCCGTTTGCACGATGTGAGCCACCTGTCGACGCAGTCCCGGTGGAACGCGTGCCGGCACGGCAGCCGTCGCGTGGCCTCGCCAACGCGGATCCTTGACAGACAGACGCAGCACTCCGTCGGGCCACCACCGCCGTCCTCGCCGGTCTGCTTTGCCTCCGATGGTATCTTGATGCATAGCATCTTGGAAATGTAGGAGAGGAGGTAGTTCATGATGCGTACAGCACGTTGCAAGAAGAGTTAGTGTTTAATAGAAGAGGATATGTAATGGGGAGGTGGTGTCTTTGGTCAGCGGTCAGGTGGTATAATTGCTTTGTTGGTAAGGGTGGTTGCCAATATCGGAGTGTGTTGAGAGATCCCCATTGGAAGGTGCACCTACATTTCAACTTTCTTTAGCACCAAGCTTGGATAAAGCAGGTGATGTGTGCACACAAACACTGACGTTCAGAGGAACATGTCAGTGTCATGGGAAGAAAAACAAGCTATAGACGGAAGAAAGTTAGTTAATGTGTTGATATCCATGGACATGTATTAACATTTTAATGGTGGGATTAGAAAAGGAGGAGATCTAGCAGAAAACTAGTTCCTTTCGATATTTTTTTAAAAAAGGAATAACTAATGTTGATGATAATTAATAACCCAAAAAGTTCACTAGCTAGATATATATATTGATTTAAGAGAAAAACGTACTAGAGAACAGTAATGTAGGATCAGTTACACAGTAAGGATGAACTACTCTGATAACTTTTTCCATAGATATTCAACAATCTCTTCATTCTGCAGCTATAAACAGCTACAAAGATCAAGTTTCAAACTGCAAGAAGCGGAATACATCATCAACCAACAAAATCAAGCACTCCACCCTATCTGGCGGTCTGACCACCAACTCGTAGGCTTGTCCTCCATGAAGTCTAGTCACCGCCGCAGTTTTGTAGACTACTCACTTTTCTAGACATAGGCAAAGTGACCATATTGCCCCTCAACTTATTTGTCTTAATTGTGTCACCTTAAAGCATTGCCTATATATCGCCCATCTTTCATGGGCCTCTATAACTTCTCGCTAGGCCTCTCACATGTTTTGGTCCATAGAATCATTCTTGCTTGTAAATGGGTTCAAGTCATTTGGCATACCATATGTCTTAACCTTGACCATTTGTTCCTTCCATGATCCTTGTCCATCATGCACCTTTCTTGAGTCTTAACTATCTCATCAACATCTATGATCTTTATGGACCTTGGTTCTCCTAACGAAGTCCCAATCATCCTCATTATTAACCATAGTTGACTTGTTAGGACTCGAATATACAAATATTGACCCTTTATGTATATTGCACTAGTCCAGAACCATGCTAATACATACAGTAGCAACATAGTTAGAATATTATCCCCATTCATAGCAGAACAACAACAAAAAAATTATATTTAATAAGAAAATAGGTGTTATGAACTTAGGGTTGAGTTTACACTTTATTATGCCACATAAGGCATAAGCACTAGATAAATAACTACAACTAAAAGAAGCAAATAAACTCTAAAGTGACCCATTGACCTACCATAAGCAATCGACTAGGGCTCAAATCCTAATAACCAGTCTCTTCACGATAATCCTCTAAAGGAGGTGCTGACTCCTCTTCACCAAATGAGTGTTGTTTATTGCAAGGCTAAGCACATATAGTATTCAATAAGTTGTGCACCGAATGCAAGACTAAATAACTATATGCAAGGTTTATTCCAGTAGATGGCTAACATGGTTTATTTTGCATAAAGCAACATTTGTAGTTTGAATACAATAAATATATTGAAAGCAGCAGGTCAAACAAATAACAGTAATAATAACATTTGAGAACTTTCACAAACATAGCACATAGCGTAAACTAATTTTCGCATGACCTTCCACCCAAGTTTTATTTTATGAAATCTAACCATTGCATGAAATTCCAGAGCATTGTTCAAAATTGGGGGCATAGCTATTCAAATAGTTTTACTTTGTAGAGGGTTTACACTTTCCCCAAAAGACGCAAACTAAGTGATCATAGAAGATCACGACAAAGTTTTTCCGAAACATCATCGCATAGAGAATAGGTCCAAAGCACGCCGTTGGATTAAAGAACAGAAACAGTCCATGATGCATCTTACTAAGTGAGCTAGACTACACCCTTCATCAAAGCACACAGCTTAGCCTATCTGTTGAGGCAACAAATGATGCGATTTTGTAACTTACTAAGTTAGATATGTCTCATTCCAAACATGTGGTTGTACGATTAGCTCAGTTCAATGGCTTACAAAGTTAAGTCCTTAATTGACCATGGCAATACTACCCAAAATACTACACCTATTCACATAGAGTTATATGGATTCGAACATAATCAATAGACTAGTTTCACATGGAACCACTAGAACATTGCTTCTTGCCACTCATCCTAGTCTAAAATATTTGTTCACTCCATTTGATTATAGAGCCACACATGCCATCATCAGGGGCAGCTTTTACATGGTTTACCACACTACCTCCAAATTCGGTCAATCCTTGGACCGATTTGGAAAGCCGATTCCACAAGTACCTTTTCTGTGGAAGTTTAGAACTTTGAATTTCAGGCTTAAGTTCTACCTAAAAAAAATTCAAGGAATCGATAAGTGATTAAATTAAGAGGTTTAGGGAGGTCAGGAATCGGTGTTTTGGTGTTATCTTTCCCAATAATCAGTTAGCCGGTTTAGCTTTCCAAGGGTTAGTATCTTAATTGAAAGAAAAATTCGATGGATAGGAATTCTCTAATTTAATTCGATGGACAGCATTGGGTATCAGCTCAAGAAGGTTGTTTCTTCGATAATAAAAGCTTTAAGGATAAGTTTAGAAATAACAAGGATAAGGAGCTTTGATGACAATGGGGCCGAAATAAATATAGCCGAATGGGTTAAATGGTCCAAGAAGTCTTAAATCTGTTTATGGTTTAAGCCGACTAAGAACCGGTCAAAAGTGAAATATTTCTTCGATGTGACGATGTGTGACCATATTTTTGACCTACTCTAGAAAGAAAAAATAATATGCTTACTAAAAGGCCATGTCCTACCATCAGTTATGATCTCCATAGCATATCCAAACTTCTGTAGCTATTGGCGTATTCGAGTAAGTTTCCTCGTAACGGGAATATGATCGAATACTTACTTTCATGGAGATATCCCCCTCTGTGCATGTCTTATATCTCGGATGGAGACCGAGATATCCAGAGTTTCCTCATGCTGGTTGTAATATATGTGGTGTGAACCTTGAGTTTATGGCATACGTCTATATCCCATATTTAGATATGTCGGACCCGAACATCTCATCTAGGTTGAGCAAGATGTTCCAAAACTTAGGACCTGGCCCTTGTGGCATTGAGGCGTATTCACTGGCCAATCCTTGGCCCGAGATGAGTATTGGATTATGACTTGTAATGCCCCATTTGCCCTCTTGGCATCTTCTTTAACCCAGCATATCCTCAGGAGACCAAGTTCGATGATGAGGAAGGGCAATTTGAGGGATTCATCAACTTGGAAGATGAGCCGACCCAAGATGACGATCAAGCTCTAGGATCTGCTCTCATTAACATCGTTCCTCCTTTGGATGATACAATGCCTATCATTGACCGCAGCGAGGGTGAAGCGGCTCTGGAGCAAGAGGCAACTGAGTTTCCTCGAGCGAGGAGGTCAGTATCTCTAGCACCCCATCGACCAGCCAAACAGCCTCAAACCTTGTTGACAAGACCATCCGACCTGGTGACCTTCAATCGCTCGCTTGGGTGTTATGAGATTGCTTTTGACATAATTCAGCAGATGTTGGAGGACCAGCGGGTCGCTTGGGGAGCTGATGTGCAGAGATTGGTGACTCCCACGCCATCGTCTCCTAGAATGGGATCTCCATCGACCAGAATGGTCGAGCAGATTCACCACTATTGGGTAGCATTTGTTAAATTTGTTCACAACAAACGTTTTGTTTACAATAATCACATGTGTGCAGGCTTCATCATCGGTCACTAATCTGCCGGTGCCATCTTCTCGACCGGTCGGGCTGAGCAAGAAGCCAGCTGCTGGGACCAGATCAGTCCTAATGAAGACAGCTGCACATAAAAAGAACGTGATGGCAAAGCTTCGGCTAGTGAAGTAAGCTACTTATCTTCCCTCATAATTCTATTTTTTTCTTTTTTTGGAGGTATTACGTAAAGAATCTCTTGTAGGAAAGGTACATTCAATGGCACTGTCGATGTTATCGCCGTCATTGCCTTGTCATCCCTTAGCATGGTCGCTATCATCCCAGCCCCGCTCTGGCAGCTCTAGCCACGTCAGCAGCTCTACCTCCTCCAACTCGTCATGAGCCTCTAGAATATTGGTCTATTCTGAAGCCCCAACTTCAGGTATGCGACTTTCGGCAAACCTTTTTCGATGCTCTGTTTATCTTCCGACATTCGCCAAACCTTTTTCGACACTCTTCTTTATCTTCTGCTTTGCCTTTTTTTATGTCTCTTGACTTCTTTCTTCTTTAGTGCGTAACGGATACATTGCACAAAGTTGATGTCTTCTACGAGTAAGCTCATCGACAAAACATGTGGCTCACTGCTTTCGCCCAGCAAGTACTCAAGATGAAAGACACCGAGCTAGCGATCCTCAGGGCCAAGCTAAAAACCGCCAAGGCTGAGGCCGATAAGCAGAAGGGTGAGGCAAAAAGGATGAGCACTAAGGTGAAGAGCCTAAAGGCGGAGGCAAAGAAGCTGAAGGCAAAGGCAGAGAAGCTAAAGGCTAAAAAGACTACCGCGATGCTGCATGGCTTGAGGCCAAAGTTAGTCGGGACAAGGCAGAAGCGAGCAGGAAGGTGGTCGAGGTCGAAAAGGCTACAGTAGATGTGGCACTTGCCACTCTGTAGTCAGAGACACTCGAGCACATGACTTGGTGAAGAGCCACCATCCCGATTTGGACCTCTCGATTGTGGACAAAGGGTTCGCATGTGAGGAGAACGAGGCTGCCGCTCATATCGAGTCCTTCGGAGACCTTGCGGAGAGGTTCGTGGCTCAGCTGGAGCTATCTCTTACTGGGGACATTGATGATGCCAGCTAGAGCTCTTTAGGTCTGAACATATTGCATGTAATGCTGCTACTACGTCTTTAATGACAATGCTAAGTGTTTGCTTTTCTATTGTGCCTTGTCTTCTATTTCCTTGTTGATGAAATAGAGTAACACAAGTAGATGCAAATCCGATTTAGCACTCATAGACTCTCAACAACTAGCTTTGCTGCTAATTGAATCTGCACACAGGGCTAAAAAATTTTCATTAAATAGCTAAGCCCTCAAGCTTACACTCATGGAGGTCGAACATAACATAAATGTTAAATAAGTGGAATTGAGACTACATGGTTTTTGCAAGTCTTCATCGACCATAAGACTCAAACTTTGTAGCAAACATGAACTTGCTGAGCAACGCATGTAGAACTAACTAGAGGCTTTGTCTCGCATCGACCGCTGAGCTTTAGATGTCTAACAATCTGGTTCTCGTATGCACGCAGGATAGAATTGCTTATCGTCAGGTTCAAGCATGGCCACACTTGGGTTTTGTTTGTTGACATGCTAAGTACATGATCAAGTAAATGCGTATAAAAAATTCGCATCTAAGTGAGAATAAAGAATCTTATGCAAGAGAAAATAAAGAAATTGTGCCTATAGGTCCCCGCTCGATATCTATATTGACTAGGAAATAGGAAGAGTTACCTGTAGCCCCTGATTCCATACTCGATGATTCCATTGAGTAGGGAGTAGATTGCCGTAAGCACAAAGCCGTGATGTAGCCCCCGACTCTTTACTCAATAGCCAAATTTAGCAAAAAGCAGAGCATTGGCATCATAGACACCTATCACGACTCTGAACCTCTTACTCGATAGATGTGTCAAGCCCAGAGTGGAAACGATCAAGCGATTTAGCTCTCGACCTTCTACTCGATGAATGCATAAAGGAGATGGTAGAGCAAATGCGCTGATCAATGCATAATGTAGCCCTCTGACTTTCTGTTTGATGACTGTATCTAGGAGAAAGTAGAGCATGAGCATCATAGAAGGTAGCCCTTGACCAAACATTTAGGCGCGTGAGCCCCTGAGCATATTGGTAGAGCTCAGCATTCATTCTTTTTTTTTCTTTCGCTATAACGATTACAAACTATCACAACCTTCGCGCCCCTTCATCTTCCGCATGGCACGCCATAACTTAGCATCTCTTCGATTCCCGCATTTATGTAGGAGTGCAAAACAACGCCTCATAGATTGGGACCGACGTGAATCTAGATGGGTTGCAATTTTAGTACGACCCATTCCCTGAGCTATAAATAGACGGGACTTGCAGTTGCCTGTCAAGACTCATCTTCTTCCTTTTCCTTCTACTTGCGGCGCCTTTGCTTTTTCAATCTCCCTCATGGCTTCCACTCCCCTGCCATCCCCATCCGCGGAGATCCTCGGAGAGTCCCCTCCCCTACATCGCTAGCCATCGTTTCTCCGAGACGGATCATCATTTCCTCCGATGAGGAAGAGATCGATTAGCAGACCGTTGAGAGGGAGGTTTGGCCGGAGGAGGAAGATGAGGTTACCAGCAAGCTATGCATCGTCATCGAAGAAGATGATGCAACTTTTGCTTCCCTCGTGAGAGAAGATGCCACTATTGGCACACGAGGAGAAGAAAGTGAAACTGCTAACACCATCGAGGGAGGTGAGGATCGAAACATCTTCATCGATCAGGCACCTGCTCGCCCTCCAAGCCCTCATGGTGCTCAGAGGCATTTGATGATGGAGAGGTCACCTTCTCCATCGACAAGTGACCGGGACTTCGCTGCCTCTTCTGGCCCATATAGAGGGCGTAGGCCCATCCCAGAGACCCTCCTTTTACAATCCCCATGGATGCAGGGGAGGCGATGCGACGCCTCCGTGGACAAGTAGTCATAGGATAACTACCTAAAATGTAATAGAATAGCTTTTTTAGTGAATTTAATAAAGTTTTACTTGCCTGAACTTTTGTTGTTCGATGCACTGTCTCTTTTATTTATGTACGAAATCTTCTCAGTTGATCGATGTTTTATGAATTATCCAGCATCATTCCTTCCATCGTAGATAGCCGTACTGATCCTAGTCGAGTCACTTCGACCACCACGTAGGGACATTCCCACTTAGGTGATACTTTGTTACGGTTGTCTTGCTTCTGCACCTTTTGTAGTACAAAGCCCCTATCAGTGAGCACTCTTTTCTGGATTCTTTGGCTATGATATCTACATAAGGCTTGCTAATACTTGGCTGCCCAAATGGATGCTTGATCCTTGTACTCTTTGAGTAGATTTATGTCAACGGTCCGCACTTGCTCTTGTTCCTTTCCAAGTAGTTGTCCACACTGGGTGATCTGAATCTTAACTCAGTTAGAAGCACTGCTTCTGCTCTGTGGACCAGGAAAAATGGTGTTTCACTAGCGGCTAGACTAGTCGATGTGCGCACGGCCCACAACACCGAGGGGAGTTCTTTTGCCCACAAGGTCGAATAAGCCTTGAGCCTATCGGATACGCCGGTCTAAATCCCCTACAGGACTATGCCATTGGCACGTTTGACCTAACCGTTACTCTGAGGATGAGCTACAAAGATGAAGCAAAGTTTGATACCCAATTCTTCGCAAAAGATTGTGAAAGCATTGCTCTTGAACTGGCTACCATGGTTTGTGATTACTCGATTGAGGATGCCGAATCGAGTAACAATGCTCCTTATGAACTTGTTGGCCGCTTATAAGGTGATGTTCCTGATGGGTTCGGTCTCGATCCACTTGGTGAACATGTCGATTGCCACAAACAAGAACTTATAACCTCCTTGGACTCCTGGGAATGGTCCCAAAATATCCAAGCCCCAGCTGGAGAAAGGCCAAGACAGAGGAATAGTTTGCAGGGCTTTGGCTAGTCGGGTGATTTGCTTGTCGTAAAATTGGTAGCTTTCACACTTTTTCACTAGCTCGTATGCATCCTAGAGGGCAGTCAGCCAGTACAACCCTTGCCGAAATTTTTTTTCAACTAGAGTCCGGTAGGACGCATGGTTGTCGCAGATACCTCCATGAACATCGAGCAATATTTTATTGCCCTTTTCTTAAGTGATGCACTTCATCAAGATTTTGTTACTCCCTTTCCAGTAGGGTCTGTCGTTTACCAATACGTATAGCTTGGATTTGCGTGCAATTTTCTCGGCTGAGGCATCATCATCAGGGATCTCTCAACCTTCGAGATAGGCTTGGAATGGAGTCATCCAAGTCAGCTTGCATTCGAGTAGTGCAACTTCTGTGTCCACAAATTCTGCCTTGCTGACTCGACCAGGCTACTGGTCGAGTTAGGCAGCATCTGTCTCCTAAATAGGGGAGACAGATGGTTTAAGGAGCTTTTCAATGAAGACTTCTGCAGGTGCGAGTGAACAACACGAAGCAAGCTTGGCAAGTTCATCGGCGGCGGAGTTATCACTTCACCTGATATGCCTTACCTCAAGCCCTTCGAACTTGTGCTCTACCTTGCGAACCTCGTTCAAGTATACCGCCATGTTATCATCCGAGCACTGGTGCTCCTTCTGCACTTTGTTTATGATTAGCTATGAGTCTCCTTTCACGAGTAATCGCCTGATTTCAAGTGATGCCGCTATTCGAAGCCCAATGACCAGTCCCTCATATTCTGCAATGTTTATTTGAGGCATGAAAATCGAGTTGGATGACATATTTGGGCTCCTCACCTATCGAAAATTTGAGCATGATGCTTGACCCCGAGCCCTGAAGCATGAACAATCCATCGAAGAACATAGTCCAGTGATCATCGACTGTCTTGTGCTCCATTTCCTCGACGTGCGTCCATTCTACAATGAAGTCTGCTAAAACCCCTGACCTAATACTGGTCCATGGCACAAAATTGACCTTGAACTCATTGAGATCGACCACCCACTATGCAATTTGCCCTGTCTCCTCTCAGTTGCATATTACCTTCTTGAGCAGGTACGTTGTCATGACCGTAATCTTGTGCGCCTATAAGTAGTGCCACAGCTTTCGGAAAGTCATTAGGATGGCATACAACATCTTCTATGTTTGAGAGTATTGTAGCTTGGCATCATGCAAGACTTCGCTCATGTAGTATACTGGCTTATGAACTTTGGCCATTTTCTCGTAGCAATCCCGCTTGACCACAAGAACTATTCTTACTACTTGAGGGGTAACTGCAATATACAGAAAGAGCTCTTTTTTGTTAGGTGAAATTAGAATTGATGGAGATGATAAATACCTTTTCAAGTTTTAAAAAGCTTTTTCTACCTCCTCGGTCCACTCAAAATTGTTCTGCTTCTTAAGTAGTTTGAACAAAGATAGCCCACGCTAAGAGATGCGATGTAGCCTGCGAGCTTTTGCACTTCTCTTAGCATCCGTAGAGGACGCATCTAGTAGATAGCCTCAATTTTGCATGGGTTGGAGTCGATGCCTCGACTGAACACGAAACCGAGAAGTTTACTGGACAGGACACCGAACGTGCACTTCCCGGGGTTAAGCATCATTCGATATTTCCTGAGGTTGTCGAATGTTTCCTCTAGGTCACTAATTGAGGTGCTCCTAGTTTTTGATTTAACCATGATATTATCGACATATGCTTCTATATTACACCCGATTTGGGACTTCAAGTAGTTTTGAATACAGTGTTGATACGTAGCACCGGCACACTTTAAACCAAAAGGCATCTTAATATAGCATAATACACCGAAAGGAGTAGTAAAAGTAGTTTTCTCCTCATTTTCTACAGACATGCTAATTTGGTGATACCCCGAATAGACATCCAGAAAACTTAGCAGTTTGCAGCCTGTAGTAGAGTCTAATATTTGGTCGATGCGGGGGCGAGGAAAAGGATCCTTAGGGTAGGCTTTGTTGAGATCGATGTAGTCGAGCACATCCTCCACTTGTCGTTGGGCTTCTTGATGGGAACAGGGTTTGCCAGCCACGTTGGGTGACAGACTTCTCGGATGAAGGCAGCCTTCAGGAGTTTGCCGGCCTTCTCTTATATAGCATGTTTCTGATCTTCTGCGAATCATGCTGCTTCTACACCATAGGCTTGGCGCTTGGTTTCACAGCAATGCTCGATCACTGCCTTGGGGACTCTGGGCATATCGGACGGTTGACATGCAAACACATCGTGGTTTGCCCAAAAAAGGTGACGAGCTTGAGTTCCTATTTGGGGTCAAGATCAACGCCCACCTTAATCATTTTGGAAGGCTCTGATGGGTCTAGGGGCACCGTTTTGACACCTCCATTGGTCTTCTTGTCCTTCTTGTCACCGTCGATTGGGTCCTTGGTAGCGCTATTAGACTCGGGAGATTGATCACTACTCTTGGATTTTTGGCACTTAGCTCCCTCGTCGTCGGCACTGGTTGCCAATCCACAAAGATGTTCAGCCATCTCCAAACTCTTCTTGTCACACCTGACTGCAGCGCGTTGGTCCCCCCTTGATTGTAAGGACTCTCTTTGTCGCTGGCATCTTGACGGTCTACTACACGTAGTGCACCACTACCATAAATTTGGCTAGCATTGGGCGGCCAAGGATCATATTATAGGCAGTCACAAAATCTGCCACATCGAAGAGGATCTTTTTAGTGCGAAAATTGTCCATCATGCCAAACATGATCGGCAACTCAATGTGGCCAAATGGTATTGATGATGATCGTAGAGTTATGCCATGGAACAGCTCAACTCTAACCTTTATTTCTGTCTGGGGGATCCCCATGTTCTCTAGCGTCCTCGCGAAGATAAGGTTTAGAGAGCTGCCTCCATCGACCAAGGTTCGAGCGACCTTAACATTGACAATGGTGGGCTCGACCACCACGGGCTATCTCCCTGGGTGTGTAATCATGGCTGGGTGATCTGATTGGTTGAAGGTGATCGGCACTTTCAACCACTTGAAGAATTTGGGGAGAGCTGGAGTGGCCAGGTTGACCTCTCTTTTCATTGCCTTGTATTGTCTTTTCGACTCGTACGTGGTAGATCCCCCAAAAATATGTGCAAGCTTGTGATCAGCCCCGCGGTATTCAGGCTCATCGTCCTCAGGCTTATCCTTAGCCTGCTCGATTCTATGCTTGGTGAGGGTGGCCTTAAGCTTCTCTTGGACCTTCTTGTTGATTACTTGGCACTCATCGAAGTCGTGTTTATCTGTATGATGGACTAGGCAGTACTTATTCCCTCCATGGCTTCGGCCTTTATTGTCATTGACATTGCGTGCCTTGCCCCTTTCGACCGCGGCTATAGTGGAGTCGCTTTTGCATTTCTCCCCGCAATTCTTGTTCTTCTTCCCCCCTTGCTTGGACGATTTAGGCTTGGGGTCATCAAGATGGTCTCGGGCCTCAGCGTGTATGGCATACTTATCTAACAACTCGAAGAGTTTCTTGGTGGTTCTGATCTTTTGAGTAGCAAGCATTCCCTTCAACTCTTTATCCTTGACACCATTCTCAAAGCCACTATGACCGCCTCATCTGAGATGTCAGGTATCAAGTTGCGCTTGTCGCTTAAGCGTCGGATGAAGCCACACAATGACTCTCCTTGCTTCTGTATCACCTGATGCAAGTTGTTGCACGAGGCATTCATACGTACCTTGAAAATTGGTGATGAACTGGGCCTGCAACTTACCCATGATGAAATTGATTGAGGTGGGAGGTTGAGTAACCAAGATCTTGCTATGCCATCCAAGGTAGTGAGTAGGTAGTTGGCCATCACCCTTTCGTTTCCTCCGACAGTCCTCATGACTGTGGTGTAGATTTGCAGCCATTTAACGGGGTTGATTTTGCCTGACTATTTTTCCATAGGGCCTGGCATGAATTTGTCAGGCTATCTGACTGCGCACAGCTCAGGAGTGAATGCTTTGCACTCCTCATCGACATTCTTAGGGTTCACCTGCCATTGCCATTAGTGTGCATCTTGTTGAGAAGGGAACATGTACCAATCGTGATATGGTCCTGGCAACTGGCTCCTAGCACCTTGTTGGCTGGGACGTCTGAACCTTAAGTTGGCTGCTTGAGTGGTTTAAGCTTACGCCACATTGAGTAGCATTTTTATCTGGTTGAACACTAGAGTCGTCAGGTTGCCCAGGTCCAGTGGTGGAAGAGATTTTAGCAGCATATTAGTGCATTGGACATTAGCCTCAGGAGTACTGAAGATGTTGCTGTTGTGGCTCTGATGGGATGCTGCTCCTAGGATGTGACTGGGCCCTGTCATTGTGATCACACTACCAAAGAATCTGTTGTCCCTAATAATCTAGCGCTCATGGGTGGGGCGTCGCTGGATTATCAGGATCGAGTTTCTTCGACAGATTGGCCACAATCCTGGTTGTAGCTGCGGCGGTTAGATCTCGCCGGTGATCCGTAGTGTTAGGAGCAACAGCATTGGCAGTCGTTCGTGCTATAGTTGTCACCATGCTAGGATCTTGAGGCATGCATAGGGGGATTTGGTGTCCCTAGCCACTTGTGGTGTCTGTCCCTGGTTCCATCTCTTGGGAATTTCTAACAGTAGCACCCTTGTTGGCTCTGGCTATAAACACGCATTGATCTCTTCAGCTACCGCTCTAACTACTAAAGCCATCGCTGTCGCTGTCACTCTCCGTCTCGACGTACTTGAGGATGCTGGGCTCTATAGGGTTCAAGTCTATGAAGCACACCTCTTGGCATGGGTCCCAGAAGCGAGACTCGATGGAATCGATGTGCTCAAGATCTCCTCCCGGCCTCCATCAGTAAAGCATAGTTCTAAAGGCGATCTCGGATCCGACTATTGGAGCTTGGTCGGTGAAGGCAATTGAGCTAAAGTCGCTGCAAGGGTCGACGTTAGAGACTGTACCATAAACGTGCATCGAAAACATGTCTGATCCGCAAAAATAGCTAAAGGCCCCTACCTGGCGCACCAACTATCAAAAATCGACAATAAACTTTTAGCCTTGGGTACCTTCGAATCAGCAGAGTCAGACACAAAATCTGGGGCACACGATATAGACAAGTTCGGGCCTCCGGATAGAGTAATACCCTACTCCTATGTGGATGATGTATAGAATCAATCAACAGAGTACAAAGCAGAACATCTAGCTCTAATTTTAATGAAGATCGAATCTAGAGGTGGCTAAGCTATGACTAAGTATTAGACGAAGCGTAGTTCGTCAGCTCTTGGATGCTCTCCTCAAAAGGTCTTCTCACTTGTCTAGCTCTGGATGGCTTGTAGTTTGATAATAGCTTGTCCTCTTGGGGATGCCTACCCTGTCCTTATATAGTTGGGGTAGCTTTACCTTAGGTCGAGTTGTAGTCAGTTTGGGATACCAAATTATAGCCAATGAGAAGTCCATCGTTGCATGATCTTCACAGCATATCCAAACTTCTTTGAATAAGGCGTACTTGAGTTGGTTTCCTCGTAATGGGAAAACGATCAAGTCCTTTCCTGTATAGAGATACCCTCTCTGTATATATCTTACCCCATTGAACTGGACCCGCAATATCCGGCCTTTTCAAATACTTGCTTGAGCATATGTGGTATAGCCTTTGAGTTTTCGGTGCATGCTCATACTCCATATTTAGATATTCGACACCAAGGTTCAATTGTAACAAAGAAGATCGCACACCAACCCTTAGATAATTTGTTTTTTTACCCTAGAGCACTACAACTCTCGAACAAGAATAAGATCAAAAGATCCGCTCGTGAACTTGATATCAAGATCAATCGACACGACTACATGCAAAACTCTAGATGAATCTCACAAAAACGTAAGCACATAAGACTTGGTGCCAATCTTGGCAATTTTCTGGGTTTATTCTCAAACAAATCAAACAACACCCACTTCCATAGGGCGCAGCCCTGTCCCTTTTATTTTCACCACAAGGCTGAAACTAGCTTGGACTCAACTAGAGAAAAATACGTGACTTAGTTATCACGTAAGTATTCCTCTCTAACCCTAATGAAACTAACAAATAGATTAAAAAAACTAAGAGATAAGGGAATAAATTAAGAGTGCGGATTGGATTCTGTTTTAGTAGTTGATTCGGACTTTTCCCACCCAGAAAAAGTTCTTGCTTGCACGCATAGATTCCGGCTCTGCTTCTTCTTTCTGGCCTCCTTCTAGCTCAATCTTGCATAACAAAACTCCTGCACACGCTGCCGTCCCATCCATGCGGTATTGCAGTCCATGCGACCGAAACGCCCGCACCGCATGCATTACAAGAGCGGCACACCTCTTGGGCGCCAGTAGGCCCATGTGCACCACTGCTCGACCTCAGCCTGCCTCCTCCACGCATCACGTCCCACACACACACCAAATGCCCATGCGCTGCATCAACCTTGGCATTTGTTTTTTCATGAATCGGCGTGCATGGAAGGGGATGGTGTCAGTATAGTACTAATATTTCTAAAGAGGTATAGTTTCGAGTTTGCATTTAAGATAAATCATAGATGCTCAAACAACCAATCCAAGTATGAAGCTTTATTAAAAGGCTTATAGTTTAATCGGCAATATCGATGCTGACTCTATTGAGGCCTATGATGATTCTTTATTAGTTATCCAACAAATTAAAAGAGAGTATAATACGATGAGACATTGATTAAATATTTAGAGGAATGCCTCAACATTATCGGCTCATTTAGTTTTTTCTCGATTCACCACATTCCTCGTGAAATGAACAGCAAGGCCAACTTTTAGCACAACAAGCATCGGATTATATTCCTCGTGAAATGAATAGCAAAGCCATCTTTTAGCACAACAAGCATATCGGATTATAAAATGTTTGGTCATTTAGGGGACTAGGAGTTGATGGACAAAGCGATCTTGAGTATTGAGGTCATGTGTGCCGATACAATTGATTGGAGGGTAGATATAGACGATTATTTATCCACTCCATCAAAGCCCAGTCGATGATATGCTTTATTATTGGACTTTGGAAGGACTATTATTAAGATGCCTCGAAATAGAAGAAGCCAACGTAGCAACGGGAGAAATAAATGAAGGGATCTGAGGGGCTCATAAAATGAAGTGGTTGCTAATGCGCACTAGGAATTTTTGGCCAATGATGTTGGAAGATTGTTTTAAATATTACAAGCGGTGCCAAACTTGCTAGAAGTTTGGCAATTTGCAATTGGCTCCAGCATTGCTTCTACATCCTTAGCTATTTAGAGGATGGGGGATATATGTAATCAGCTAGATTTACCCTGCATCGACTAAAGGACATAAATACATTTTTACTACAATTCTCTAAGTGGGTTGAGGCGACACCTCTAAAGAATGTAATTCGTGTTGAGGCAATTGGATTAGTTTGAGAGCATATTGTTCAAACTATTATGACCGATCAAGGTTTGCTATTCGTGTCTAATGAATTTCAAAGTTTTGCTCAAAGCCTAGAAATCAAGTTACTAAATTCGTTGCCTTACTATGCGCAATCCATTAGTCAAGTTGAGTCATTGAATACAACATTGATAAAGTTGATAAAGAAGAAAATTGAAGAAATACAGGAAATGGCATGTAACGTTATCGGAATTCTTATAGGCTTATCGGATTGCTTACCATGGGGTGACAAAGCTGTCACCATATCAGTTCGCTTGTGGATAAGAAGCTGTGTTGCCTTTAGAAATAAATATTGACTCAATAATGGTAGCCAGGCAAAATCAATGTCAGCTCAATATTATAAGGATTCAATGAATGACAATCTAGACAACTTGGTGGAGAAAAGGTTGCACACATTAGATCGAATTCAAAATAATAAAGTTAGAGTTCCAAGGGCTTAAAACAAAAAGGTATTACCTAATCATTCAATGAAGTCAATCTAGTCTGGAAAACTCTATCGCCTGTTGGTTCAAGAGATTGCTGATTTGGTAAGTGATCTCCAACGTGAGAAGGGCCATACAAAGTGCAACGGCATGCACAGGGTAACTCTTATATTCTAGAAACGCTAGAAGAGGTGGTATTTCCCAAGATGATCAATGGTAAGTATTTGAAAACATATCACCCAAGTTCTGAATTTGATCTTAATCGACTAAAGATTGAGTGGGCTCGTTGGTACAATTACAAGTAGATGAAATTAGCTGATTACTAACCTAAGAACCAAAATTTACTCGTTGTTGTTAATTTTTGGCAACGACACAATGATAAATAAAATTATGACCGATGAGAATCATTGTTGTTATGATAGAATTAAGTTTAAATGAGATTCAACTGTACAGCTGATAAATGATCCTTACAATAAATATTGTTCCAGAAGAGATAAAGCTGATTTACAAGATAGCATGAGTTCAATCCTAGTGGCTAAGACTAAATAGAACGGCAATGGCTTTGGCAATGGTCCTCTCGAGGTCATCGAGTATTTTTAGATCCTCTTCCTTGCTAGAAGATATTGGAGGGAACTTAGTCGATTTCTACTTCAAGGGATGACGTCAAATGATGCGCACTAGGGTCGGCCCGATCTTTTGATGAGAACGATACGTCAATTTGGTGTAGTGATGACGCTACCAATCCACGGGATCAGCAACCGAACAATTGCAAAGTCACCACACGAGGCGATCAACTGAGCCAGGCATGATCAATCCTTGAACCTGATAGCAATCGAGAACAAGAACAAGTTGATAGTAAATGGGTAATCTCACCAACAAGTTGAGGTTCTGTTTCTCGACTCGGGTGGTCTAGACGACACACGCAAGAACAAGGGACATACACGGGGTCAACCAAAACACAACAAAACTTAAGCATTGAAGAATGGTGGTGGCCATATATATAGTGGCGGCCAGGAGGTGTAGGGTGGCCAAAACAGTGGCGGCCACCAAAACCCTAAGATACATGGGCCATAGGCCCAAAAGTGAGGTGACGCAGCACCCTGAATTTCTGGCCCGTGATATTATTTCATATTTTTCCATTTATCTGGAGGGAATTTGGAAGTGGGGCTAGATCCATTGGAAAGCTTATCTCCTAAGATTTCAAACGGGTGGTTGCACGCTAAAATCGGAGTCCGAGAGCCCGTGTTACGCCTGTTTGAAGTTGGCTTGCTGCTGGATGACCGAATCGAGCTTTTTAGCATCTTGGGCTTCCACACGGGCCTTTCTTGGCACGTGGGCTATCCTCGGGGTGGGTGCTTGAGGCCCTTGTCCATTGATGTGGTTTTGAATGGCTGAGCTTCTTGATTAAGGCCTCTCGGTGATGAAGATGCCGCAGTGTCGATTGTATGAGACGAAGATGGAGCAGCTTCGGTAGTCGTTGGAGTGGCCGGAGAGGAAGGAGGGGCAACGGTCACACTGGTCGTATCCATGCTGGTGATGTCCTCATCATCCTCCCCTTCTTGAATTTGAGTCATCCTCGACTCCTTCTCATGATCCTGCAAAAGGTTAGTAACAACAGGAGACAAAGAAACAAGTGTTTGCAAAAGGTTAGTAACAACAGGAGATAAAGAAACAAGGTTAGTATCAGGGGAGGACACAACCTTATCTAAATGAACTACTTCCTTTATCTTTGTTTCAGTGTTTTGTGCATGGTTAACAATTTCATCACCCTCTTTGCCATGATTTTTAACTCTCTTTGCAATAATCTTATTTATTTCAGTAGGAGTCATTGGTTCCAAAATCATTTCTTTGTATAATACATAAAGAAATTTTGATTGGTTCTACCATTGTGAATAGCTTCTACATCATATAACCATGGTCTTCCTAATAAAAGTGAGTATGTTTCCATGGGTACAACATAGCAATCAACAAAATCATAATATGAACCAATAGAGAAATTCACTTGCATAGTTTGTGTTACCTGAACCTTACCACAGGAATTGAACCATTCGATCTCATAAGGTTGTTGAAGTAGAGTCGTGGTCAAGCCAAGCTTCTCAACCATGTTTTGACTTACGAGGTTGCTACAATTTCCTCCATCTATGATGACTTGTACCCCACATTCTCGGACAACAAACTTAGTGTGGAATAAGTTTGTCGGGGATTGGCTACACTGTGCCGGTACGACCATCCAAGCTCGGGACCAAGCCGACCATGCTCTTGCCCGGATGACGCCTACGGGGCCAACCTTCGGACCAGCCCGGCTCACGGAACCACCCCGCCCCCGAGCAAGCCAAACCCGGGGGCCCGCGACAAGGCGATGTGGCATTAAATGCCGCGTGGCTCGAGGGATCGCCCGCCGGGGACTCTGTTGCCACGGCTGCGCCGACTTGGTCTGCCATCGCACTCCACGTCCGTGGTGCCGTGACCGGCGCTGACATTTGCACCACCCACGTCCTCTGATGAAGCCCCTGTAATTCTTGACTTGTCTCCTGTAAATTCCCTATAAATACCCCCCTGACACAATGTATTAGGGGTTGGACCTTCTGTACTACACCCATACTTGCACACCCCGCTTGTTCACGGGAGCCCTTAGTATTGATCAGGCCCCCGGGCAAGTGCTTTGTAACCCGTTTTCGCATACTAGTGCAATCACTGGACGTAGGGTTATTATCTCCCCATGAGAGGCGAACCAGTAAAAACGTCCCCGAGTTCCCGGTTGTCCGCTTGCCTCGACCAGTAGCTCGGCCGCCCTCGGACGTCGACCCTTGCGGAAAGGGGCCCGTTGATCCCTCATTCGACAAGTAAGCTCGGTGAAGGACCCCGTCCAGAATCGCCGATAATTTGGCGCCGTCTGTGGGGACCGATCAAGTCCACTGCGAGGAATCACGAGAATGCCGAACTCGCAAGACAACCAAGACCTTTGCGTCTTCGACGGCGTGAGGGCGGCGATCGTACTCGCCCGCCGATGGTGTGGGCGGTGCGGCCGACCGAAGGCCACACCGAAACCGGAGTCTTCTCCGGCCGCAGCGGCGAGCGATTCCTCCTTCGCGGTCGATACCCTCGTCCACGGGAGGAGTCCGGCGGCGGGGAGCGATCCGATGCTCCGACCGTCTGGAGCTCAGCCAGGGACGCGGCATATGACACCTCCTCGGAGTCGTGTTCGCGGTCCTGGTGCTCCCGCGGTGTCAACGTGACGGGGAGAAACGAGATCCAGGAAGAGCAATCTCCGGGGATCTCCCCCCATCGCCAGCATGGTGCCGGCGGCAGCCATCTGGAATTGTCCCCGGGCATGCTCCCGACGGCCGACCCGGTCAGCCGGAAGAAGCGCGACGCAGGCGGCGGCGACTGAACCCGCAAGGAAACTAGCGATTATCACTCCCAGGAACACGCTCGCCACCATCTCCCGAGGTCGCCTCCTGTCGCTCCCCAAAGCGCCGAACGTCTTCGCACCAAGGCGACGGTCGTGCGCGGCCTCCAGAGCCTCTCCAACCCTGCGGATTTGGCGGCCATGGGAGCCCTAGTGGCCGAGAACCTAGAAATGCTCGCCACTGACATGGGCCTCCCTGCGCCCACCGGCGTTCCAGGGGCTCGGAGCGTTTCCCGGGACCGAAAGCGCCATTCCCCGGCCGGTGTCTCCCGAAGCCCTGCTCGGGGGGACCACGGGAAGCAGCATCGGCGTCGCGAGGACGTTCGGAGCAGTCCTCGGCCGCCCCCTCGGGCTCGCGGTCATGTCTCGCCCGTCCGCGAGCGTTCCGCCTGCTCCACCTCGAACCGGCAGTCGTCGCGCCGGCACGAAGGCGTGTTTTCTCGCCTCGCCTTGTGCGCAAAGGACCGCTTGGGCTCCGGTCGCCACGACCGCTACGCCCGGAGGGGCCGCCATAATGGGCCGGCATTCGGGTGCCGGGCTTTCACGGCGGCCCTCCGGGAGGTCACGTGGCCGAGCAAGTTCAAGCCCGGCCACATTGAGCGCTTCGACGGGACTCAGAACCCGGACGAGTTTCTCTCGATCTACTCCACCGCCATCCAGGCAGCCGGCGGGGACGAGGGGGTCATGGTCAACTACCTCCCTACAGTCCTCGACGGCTCCGCCAACGTGGCTCTTCAACGAAGGGAGGATCAATCCGCTCATGGGGCAGCTCTCACGAGGCCTGCGGGTCAAACTTCGAGTTGCTATACGCCCGCAACGAAGCGCGACCTCGGCGGTGATCGATGCATAAAGAAAAGCGTTACGTGATTTTGTCCAAAGGTTCATCAAGGTGAGAACTCCATTCCGAGCATCTCGGACGAGGCGGTAGTCCGGGCCTTCAAGTTCGGGTCGCGATGTCCGCTTCACACAAGACTTGGAGATCCACCGGACACAGCCCAACGAGCTGTATTCCGTATGGCCGATCGCTACGCCAACGCCGATGAGGTGTATAATGGAAGAGCGCGCCGACGAGGGCAAGTTGCCGCCCACCGGTCTGGAGGGTTCTCCGAGCACGAGACCCTCGTCCCGGCGGCAAAAGGCAAACAAGAAAAAAGTCGTGGATGCCCGATCGGTGGCGCTGCCGATCGCCGGCAATTTCGCCCCCCAAGACCGACCGGCGTGGGGCGGTCATGATCGGCCGCGGCGCAGCCTTGCGACGAGTCATGATCTGACCAGAGGTCGCGGCGGCGAGGTCCGGACGGCCAAGAAGGCGGCGGCGAGATCGCGCGGCGGGCGCCCAATGGGCGACCGCTTCGCCGCTCCACCAAGTAATCGGCCACGACCTCCATAGCTGCGCAGAACTTGGGCGCATGCTGGAGAAGTTCTACAGAGGCGAGGACCCATGCCGACTCTCCCAGCAGGGAGAGAGTGGTAAAGCCAAGGATCCGCGGAAGGCGACGGCGACATGGCTTATCGGGGCCCCACAATCACATCGCCATATTCGGGGCTCCTCGGCCTACAAATCCGTAGGGATTTGAAGGAGGCAGCCATGAGGTTGGCCACATCGCCCAAGGCAAGCCGCCAGGCAACAACTTCGTGGTGCAGTGCCGATCACGTTCTCCAAGGATGATTGTCCCTTGGAATGACTAAACCCGAAGCTCCGTTGGTCGTGGTCCGACCATCGACAACGCAAAAAGTCGGTAGGGTTCTCGTCGGCGGTGGAAGTTCCTGGACCTCATATCTATCAAGGTCTGGGCGAGATCTGAGTCCTCATTCTAAGATCAAAAGCATCGCTGTCCCGTTCTTTGGGATCGTCCCCGGCACTTCGATCAAGCCTCTGGGCGAGATCGTCTTGCCCGTGACCTTCGGGGACACCATGAACTTCAGACCGAGCTAGTCAATTTGAAGTTGTGGACTTGAATTATACCGCCATTCTTGGCGGACCGGCCCTTTCGAGTTCATGGCCGCCACGCACCACGCCTACCAATGCACAAGGTCCCGGGCCAAAAGCGTCATCACCATAAAAAGCGACCACAGGCGGCCCCGAGCTGCGATGAGAAGTCCTCGACATGGTCGGGCATTGCCTCAACAGGTGGCGGACCAAGCGCCGCGCCTTCCGACCTAAAGTTACCCTCGGCCGGGGAGAAACCAAGGCGGTCCCCCTCGTGAGCCGACCCGGCCAAGGTTCTCCATTTGGGGTCTTCCTTAGACCCCAAATAGGAACTCGAGCTCATCACCTTCCTCGGGAGAACTTGGGCGTGTTCGCTGGGAGCCGTCCGATATGCCCGGGTCCCAAGGGAGGTGATCGAGCACAGGCTAGCCGTCCAGCCTGGCAAAAGACCCGTCTGTGGCTCGAGGCGATTTTCCCCGGAGAAACAGGCAATAATCCGGGAGGAACTCGACAAGCTCCTCAAGGCCGGCTTCATCCGAGAGGTCGGGCACACAGAGTGGCTGGCAAACCCGGTCATCGTCAAAAAGAAAGGGGGCAAATGGGCGCATGTGTTTGACCACACCGCTTGAACGCCGCCGCCCCAAGGACAACTTCGTTGCAGCGCATCGACCAGCTGGTAGACGCGACGGCGGAGTCCCAGGTAATGAGTTTTTTGGATGCCTATTCGGGCTATCATCAGATTGGCTTGTTCCCAGGGGACGAGGAGAAGACTTCCTTCATCACGCCCATCGGCACGTTCTGCTACACGACCATGTCGCCCGGCTGCGCGGGGCGACCTTCGGCGCTTGATGCAAAAGACTTTCCGGCGGCGGATAGGCGGAACACGAAGTTTATGTAGATGATATCGTAGTTAAGACTAAAATCCCTCGGGCCCGTGTTCGACCTTGAGGAGACCTTTTGTAACCTCCAAGGCATCGAATAAAGCTTAACCCCGAAAAGTGTGTTTTGGTGTAGATCGAGCAAAGTACTCGGGTACATCATCGGGCCGCAGGGCATCGGTGCCAACCCGGAGAAGATCGAAGCCATCGAGAGGATGCGTCCCCCGAGATCGGTAAAGGAGGTGCAGACCCTAACCGGACGAATGGCCGCCCTGAGCCGCTTCATTTCCCGGTCGGGCGAGCGCGGCCTACCCTTCTTTAAGGCGCTCCGCAAACACGATGGTTTCATCTGGACAGACGAGGCTAATCGTTCCCTCGAGGAGCTAAAGCGGTACCTATCCAGCCCCCCGATCTTGGCCACACCGAGTTCGGGAGCCATCTTGTTGTACCTCAAAGAACGCCCAGCCGTAAGCGCGGTACTGGTGGTAGAGCGAGAAGGGACGCAGCGTCCGGTGTACTACGTCAGCGAAGTGTTGCACGGGCCGAAGGAGCATTACCCAGAGGTCCAGAAGCTCCTATACTCGCTGCTCGTAGCCTCGAGGAAGCTGCGCCACTATTTCCAAGCGCCGAGGTCGTCGTCGACCAGACTTTCCACTTAGGGAGATCCTAAGAAACACGGGCGCCACGTATGGGATAGCGAAAGTGGGCCATGGAACTAGTAGAGTTCGATATCCACTTCTCTGCCGCACCATGATCAAATCTCGATTCTAGCGGACTTCGTGGCGGAATGGGCGAACCCAATGACCCACCACCAAGGACCATGAATCGAGGCGATCATGGACCATGTATTGACGGGTCCCGAGCTTTGAGCCGCTCGAAGGGCGTCAGACAGTATCCCTCGAGGGACCAGCTCGATACATCATTCAATTACACTTCCCGCAGCGAATAATGCGGCGGAGTCGAAAACCTCTTGGCGGACTCTGACGTCTAAGGCGCTCGAGTCCAGTGGCCGATCGTGAAAGGCGATTCACGGTGGTCGTCAACCAAGTCAACAAGGAGTATCGGTGTTCGATCGCTCAATGGCGCTTTACTTGGTTGAGGTCGGGAAGATGGAGCGGTACTTGAAATTTCAAGCACTCTACATCCCGTGAAGGATAATTCCTGGCGACCAACTTTCCAAGGTCGGTTCCTCGCGGATGCCCGCCCGCCCGGGCGCTTAGTCGAGCATCTGCACAAGCCCTCCATTCCCTCGAGAGGAGGCACCAACAGATGCCCGCCCGGCCGGGCGCTTAGCCGAGCATCTGCACAAGCCCTCCATTCCTCTCAAGAGGAGGCGCCAGAGACGCAGCAAACGTCTCCTTCCTTGAGCAAGGTCTTGGATTGGATGGCGCCATTAGTCAATATTTAGCCCACGGACATTGCAGGAAGAAGCCGAGCGTTCGGTGCAGAAGGCGGTCATCCATCTACAAGCTAGTAGACGGCGCCTATATCATAAAGGGGCACTTGGAGTCCTCTCCAAGTGCATATCTCGAGAAGAGGGCCAGTTCCTCCTCAGAGATATCCATGAAGGAACGTGCGGGGCCCACTCGTCCTTTCGGACGATCGTGAGCAAGGCGTTCCGGTTGGGATACTATTGGCCAACAGCGCTAGACGACGCTCGGGTAATCGTGGCGACCTGTCGGGCGTGCCAGTTTCACGCCCGTAAATCCCACCGGCCAACAGACGCTACAAACCATCCCACTCTCATGGCCATTCTCGACACAGGCCGACATCCTCGGGCCTTTCCCATGGGTCGAAAGGGTTGCAAATTCTTGCTCGTCGCCATCGACACTTTCTCTAAGTGGATCGAGGCCGCGCCTCGTATCAACCATCTCGGCTCAAGCGACCAAAAGGTTTTTTCGCAGCAATGTGGTGACACGCTTTGGGGTACCAATCGCCTCATCACGCAACAACGGCACCAGTTCACCGGTGAGTCAAGTTTCAAGCCTCTTCGAAGATATCGGCACAAAATCTTCCGCCTCTGTAGCTCACCCAGCAGAGCAACGGAGCGTACGAGCGAACCAACGCCAACTACTCAAGGATCAAGAAAAGAGTCTTGAGGAACTTTCCGACAAAGGCGGTTCGTGGGTGGGCGAGCTCTCTTCCGTCCTTTGGTCGATGCGCTGCCATCGCAAGCCCAAGCCACGGCGAACGCCCTTCCAGCTTCGTCTATGGTGCCGAGGCCGTCCTTCCCGCGAAATCGTGCTTGGGTCCCCAAGAGTGAACTCCGCGGCGACATCCACCAAGAAGCGCGGCGTCGCCGACCTCGACCTTGCCGAAGAAGCTCGTCTAAAGGCACGACTCCGGTCGGCCGTCTACCAAAGAAACCCTCGCAAACTTCGCGGCCAAGCGCGTTCGCCCCAGCTCTGCGGTCGGCGACCTCGTCTGTGTGGATTCGGGACACATCGAAGGCCAACAAACTCTCCCCAAATGGGAGGGACCATTCACGGTCGTTTGGCGTCACGCCGGGCTGTCCGCCTGCATAGCGGAGGATGGCCGTGAGCTCGCCAGTTCATGGAACATCGACCAGCTACGCAAATTCTACGTCTAAAAAGCTCTCTGCGTTATATTGTAAATTCGCGACCTTTCGCATCAGTGCAACGTTTGTTCGCCTACATGCTTCTCGCTTTCTCGTACAAGGTGCATGGTCGCTACTCACCATGTCCGTCCATGCGCCGCAAATGTTAAGAGGTGTCCGGACACATTCGTTTTTCCCCCACCGACCTAACCTACGCCTGTCGCTCGGATAAGGTGGTCGGAGGGCCAGCGCGCGCTTTCTCTCATCTCTCCTGCGAAATAGACTCGTACTCGCGTCCTAGAATGTACGACTTCCATTTGCAGCGGGGGCTCGGGTAGGAATGAGTTACCGCGCTAAGACATTTTTGCCGCAAAACACAGCTCGCCTTCAAGCGCTGTTCGCGTGCGCAAGTGGTTTTTTGGCTTCGAATAAACCCGGGCTTGCGTAGCTCACACATCGACCTAGTCCATACTACGTCTATCTCGCAGCATTTTTGCGGCAAAAGCGATAGGGGGACCAAAGAAAAACATCATCACAGGCGCATCATTCGAGCAAACATCATTACATTCCAACGAGCGTATAATTTTACACACCGGGCGTCGTCCCTCTAAGCGCCGCGGAGAGCTTCTGCCTGTAGTCGGCCACCTTGGTCTCCAGGTCGATCACCTTCCGCCGGGCGTCGCGACCTTCACGGGCCTCTTCGCTGGCCGCCGACTTCGTCTTTGTCCTGGTCGGCGAGGGCGGCGGCCGTCCGCGCGGCCCGCTCCAGGTCGGCCACCTTGACTTCGAAGCCCCGAGCATGCTGCTTCTCTTGCTCAAGCCTTTGCTCAAGCCCAAGGGCCTTGTCGGTGAGGCAGATCCTTCTCCAATGGCGGCCCTCGCCTTCGGTCCAGCTCCTCCTCGGACCGTCGCGACGCCTCAAGCTCGGCCGCCTTGGTCTCGAGAGTCCGGGCATGCTGCTTCTCCTGCTGAAGCTCTTGCTCAAGCCCGAGGACCTTGCTCCGGCTTAGAGAAAGGCGCTCCTCCGCCAGCCAGCCGGTCTTCTTCATCGCTCCAGCTCTTGCTCGAGCGTGAGCACCTTCTTCTCGGAAGCAGCAGCATCATCCTTGGCCCGACAGGCGGCAGACCTTTCTTGCTCTCGCTCTCGCTCAAGACCAAGGACACGCCCCTTTGTCTCGCCGACCTTTTGCTCCGCCTCGCGGCACCTCTTCACCATTGTAGCATCTATGAGCTTGAGGTCGGTCACCTTTTCCTCTAGCCTCGTGACCAAGCCGCTTTCTTCGTAAAATTGGGCCAAGGAGGCGGGGACGATCAACACCTCTTCGAAATTGGCAAGGGTCCTTTTGAGAAGCTGTCGAAAGAGGAAACTCTAAGCAAAACCCGACAAAAATCGGAGAGGAAGGATCGTCGCGGCAGCAGTTCCTTACCTTAGCAACATCGGTGCGCAGGTTTCGCCGGAACTGCTCAAAAATCTCCCCCGCCTGAATATCATCCGGCTTCGGCAAGGGGGAACGTACGAGCCCGGAATCCTTAAAGAGGGGCGGGTTGTCCGACGATGACGAATCTTCCCCCAGAGCCTGGCGTTCGCCATGGGGCACTAGACCCCACTCCTGAGCGGCGCTCTCACTCAGAGACTGCTCGCTATCCGCCCGAGCAGGTCGCTCACTCGGGGCAGGCACCCTCTCGTCTCGAGCAAGCGCCTCGCCCGGGGGCTCCGCGCCCTGCCGAGCGGTCTCTTCGCCCGGGGCCACGGGGTCGCCCTCCTTGCCCGGGGGCTCCGTGCCCTCTCGAGCAGCCTCTTCGCTCGGGTCATGGGTCGACCTCCTCGCCTCCCTCCGTTCCCTCGGCCATCGCAAGGTTTGCGGCCTCGGAGAGCAAGCCCTCTAAAGCATAATACGCATAGCTCAGTAAGCCATTTTACTGGCGGTCAGGAAGGCCCTACGAGCTATTAGCGCCCACGTCAGGAGAGTGGGGTTAGCTCGGGCGCGCAAGACAAAAAGCGAAGAAAGAAAATCAAAACAGGGACAAAAACCGACGCTCACCTTTGGCCGGGCCTCCTTATTTGCCATGGTAGGTCCCGCGCGCCGAGATCACCAGCTCGGCCCTCTTCTCGGCGGCCTGGGTAATCCTCGCCAGCTTGGGGTCGACCGCTTCCATGTCGGCCTCCTCCAGCGTTTTCTCCGGATGCTCGGGTTCCGTCTCAAGAGGCTTCGCCCGGCCAACGATCCCAAACTCCCGAGCCTTAGAGGCTCGCGCGAGTTGGTCCTTCGCCTCGGCGAGCTCCCTCCTCAGTGCCTCCCGCTCGATCTGCACCATTCCTTCGATCAATCGCCCCTCCGCTGCGATTTGTTCGATTTGAACTTCCAGGCTATAATTCTTCAGCCAAAGCCTCAGGCGGCTTACCTCCTCCTTCCGGTCAGCGTACTCCAGATGCCGCTTCGGAGGGTCCCCGCAGCAGCCACAGTGCCTCTTCGGCGACCGGTGCTTGCGAGGCGCGATCGATCTCTTGCTCCTTCTCTTTTTGCCTTTAGCGCATGGTATGGCACCTTGCAGCTACGCTTTGGCTTTGAGGTCGGCTCGCCCAGCTCGAGCAAAATTTGCTCCTGCCAAGGGGCACAACCCGTCGACAAAACACGATCTGATCCCAGCGAACGCCCGGTAAGGCTTGGATGCTCTCCTCGAGCATGAAGGGCGGAGACACTTACGCTGCCCGCTCGAACACGTTCGGCGGGACTGGCGTTCTTCTCGAGTTCCTTGCCCTTGGGGGTCCCGAACATCTCGCCGACCCTCTTCTCCACCCAGTCGAAGCCCGGGGCTGGTATCGTGTCGCGCAAAGATGTCATCACGAGTTCGAGCAGCGCGTATGAAGCAAGATTATCACAAGTCGGGAGGGCATACCTGAGTCAGCTTCACGGGTGAGATCGTCCCACCCGGTAATTTTGAAGAAGGGATGCTCTCTCCTCCGCAGAGGGGATATCCTATTCCGGAGAAAATCACGGACGATGTCGCACCCAGAGAGCCCCATGGTCGTGAGCTCGTGGATCGTCATCAAGATCCGCTCCTCATCAGGATCGGCTGGCGGGCGCGGCGTCTCGATGGCGGGCGCCGCCTCTCCGGTATAGCGCAGGGAGCTGTCCTGCGGCTTCCGCAGGTAGAACCAATGGTCGGCCCAGCCCGCGACGGAGTCCTTGAGAGTAAAGATGGGGAACCCGTACGGGCGGACGGCCCACAAGCGGAAGTAAAGAGAGCCGGTGGGGGAAGGCCCTCCGGTGCGGAAAAGATTGTAGAAATGCAAGAAGAGGCTTGGCGTGGGAAGGGTACCCACGAAGCCTTCACAGAGGTGGGCGAAGAGGTTCAACACAAGGATGGAATTGGGGTTCAGATGAGTGAGCTCACACCGGCATTGTACGAGCACGTCCCCAAGGAACTCGCTCTCCGACAGCCGGAGCCCGTTGACGGCGTAGAGTCGCCGCGAGACTATCTCGCTGCGTGCGTCTTGTGCCGGCTCCTCGCTCTCCGGGATCCTCCAGGTGTGGGCGTCTAGGTACCCGAGCTCCTCCAAAACCCGGAGCCTCTCCGCCGTGATCTTGCTCGCCCCGAACCGCGCCATGGGAAGACTCGGAAGATGAGCTGCCGCAGTAGAGAGAAGGAGCTCGGAGGTTGTCAAGGGTTTTTGGCGGAGTTCTTATCGCAAGCAATGAGAGTAAAGGAAGGAAGGCGAATGAAGCGTCCCCGCCAGTTATTTCTGGGCGGAGGAGCCGAAAAGTGAAGCGGCAACCGATTGCCGCAGCGTGGCGATCGTCCCAAGCGGTCTGGACGGCGCGATCCCCAAAGAGAAAACTGTCAGAACCACACCACGACGCTTCGCGGGCAAGGAACCGCTGCAATTTTTCCCGCGCACCCCTCACGAGCGCTATTTTGCTCGGGCCCCGGCCGAGTGCGCTCGGTCTCGCGGGGTCGCACCTTTTCCCGAGCATGGTTGCTTTCGGATGCATGCGATTCTTCGCCGCTCGACTCAATCCTCTCAGAAAGTCTGAGAGGCTTAAGGCGGAGGCCTTGGTACGGCCTTTTCCCCCTTTAGCCTCGGGGGCTAGCTGTCGGGGATTGGCTACACTGTGCTGGTACGACCATCCAAGCTCGGGACCAAGCCGACCATGCTCTTGCGGATGGCGCTGCATGGGCCGACCTTCGGACCAAATTTCCGGCTCACTTGAACAACCCGCCCCCGAGCAAGCCAAACCCGGGGGCCCGCGACAATGTAACATCCCAAAATTTGGGTTTTCAAAAATATTTTGTGAAGTTTAGCTCCCCAAAAATTCGCGATAATTTTCTCGCTTAATTAAAGATTAATTTGGAATTTTCTAAAGTTAAAATAATTTAATTTGATTAATTAATACTTTAATTAAATGCAAATATATTTTATTTAGATTCCTTGTGCTTCAAGGACTTTTTGTGTATTTTCTGAGATTTTTCTGAGCTTGTTTGCTATTTTTGGTATTTAATTTGATTCTGCTGCCGTTTGATGAAAATCCAACGCACCAGAAGAGGCCACGTCATCGGTTACTGTAGCGCGTGCGCCAGGTGCTTGATCCGGGTCCTTTTCAATCCGTTTCCTATTCAAACTCCTTCCAAATTTATTTTCCTTACTTGGCACGACTTCCCTAGCCTATATAAGAGTCCCTAGACCCCTCCCACGCAGCCCTAATGTCCAGATCATCCCCCAAACCCTATATTTCTTCAGATCAATCTATGCATGCCATCCTGCGTCGGCCGAACTTTGAGGCGCGTTCCCCGTCAACTCGTCGACTCTTTTCAAGATCCGTCTTCTCCACGGCGTGCTATATGGTACCCTCTGTCTCCCATCCAAATTTGGTGCAATTTCATCCACGGGATCAAAAGTTACGGCTGCCCAAAGATCAAATCTTGCCGGAGCCCGTTCTCCCTCGTTCTTGCGAGTTTGACCATGAAATTTTTATGGTAGGCTCCTCTTGATGTCCCCTACACGGTGCTCACCCTAACTCATGGTTTTGCTGGCGGGATTGGCGCAGAAAAATCAATCTTCCCCGATCAGACTGTGTTGCGGACGGCTGAAACTTCGTCGTGCGTTCCCCGTTGATCCAAAAGGTAAAACTCATATCCGTTCGCGTCACTTTGTGCCAAATGATCCCAGATAGCTCTCTGTAAAATTTGGTTAAGTTTCATGCAGTACTTTAATAGTTATGACCGTTTGATCTATTAGCTCCGAGAGCCGTTCATCGGCAGTTTGTGATCAATCCGGTGGGTCGCCGCCAAATCCGCCTATATTGTTGAGTTCGTCTCATCGCGTTCTCGTGATGGACACTTCCCTTTGCTGTTGCATCTACCGAAATTTTTTTTTAAATGCGGCCGCCGCCTTTACGCCGCCGCCGTCGCCCTTTTGCCGCCAACCATCTTGGATTGTCGTGACCATGTCACCCTGTCCGGTAGGTCCATACCCTACTGTTTTGGCCATCCTTGGAGTTCATTTGATCTCCGGTTGCCGTCAAAGCCATAATCTAGTATCTACCGTCGTCTTCGGTTTAGTCCTTTGCATCGGTTCGCGTTTGGTTCGCCATCCTTGATAAACTTTAATCGCAGAGCCAACCCTAGCGTTCTACCCTATGCCAAGTGTATCCAACCTTGAATCGTTTCGCTCTAACCCGGACTTAACCTTTGGTCCAATTTGTCGTTAAGTCACGACATGTGTACCCCACGATCGCAAATCAAACATGAGCCATGTCATGACCTCGCTGCCCTACCATTGTACCGATGGTCGCCACCTTGTAATCTCATAAGTGTTCTGTTAACGCTTCACCTTCATCGTTAACGTTCCACCGCGTTAAATGCCGTTAACGCTTCGCCGTTAACGTTAAAATCGTTAACGTTCCATCGTTAACGTTCCACCGCTAACGTTCGCCGTTAACGTTCCACCGTTAACGCTTTGCTCTCATCGTATCGCTGCCATCGCATGGGTGCATGCAAGTGAAAGCCCTAATGTGATGTCCTTACCTTTTCTATCGCCTTATTGTGATCTAGCCCATCACGTTGAGTTCAGCCTCGTATTCGGTCATAACCGCCTCGCCGTTGTCGAGTTCCGTCTCCGATGTAAGACTAACCTCTGGATCGAACCATAGTGGATGCCGATCACATCCGTCCTTGTCTTATCCTTGAAATCTAATCTGCCATTAACCTAGAATTCATTCGTGGTCTTGGTCGATAGACCATTAGCCATATGACATATTCTTGTGCTAGACTTAGTCTATCAGTCTATCTTCCTTTTGGTTGACTGTGCCATTCGGTCAACGAAAGTCAACCTCAAGCATCTGCTTAGTTCATGGTGAACTAACGTAACTTCGTGGACCCGGTCTATAGATCGAGAGTCCATATGACATCGGCTATCCAATCAAGATAATAACTTCGGAAGAAATATTCTTCGGGATATTATTCCTTCTTTCACAGTTATTAATCTTTCTCTTCGGTGTATTTTCCGAAAGCCGTTCTCTTTTGTCTAATCATCGACCTAATCCATTCTAGTTCCTAATTTCATCTAAGCCGTTGTGCCCAATGCTATTCGTTCTTAATTTGGAGTTTACTTGATTTGCCTTTTGAGTTTTGTTGTATTTGTGTTTGTTTATCGTTAGACGCGTTGTTTTAAGTCGCTCGAAGGAGCTGAGAATCAAGCAAGCGGATATTGAAGATCGAGAATTAAGGATCGAAGATAAAGAGTAAAGAATAATAAAAATTGCAAGGGCCAGGCAAGTTGTGCTTTGACCATATTGATCCCATTTTTAAAACTATTTCGTTTGAAATTATTGCATGCTAGTTTGAAATAAACTGTTTTCAATTAATCTGGGATTAGATAATCAACCTACTTGTTATTGCCACCTTGTCGCTATTATTTGTATGCCATGATTCATTTGTCACCCTAGATTGTGGGTTAATAGTTGGACATTAATAATTTGCCAACATGGGTTAATTAGGCCGTATGTAGTGTGCTTAGCCCCGCCACGTAGATTTGTCATGATTTTGGAAAAATTAAAGTTAATATTGACTTAATGAGATATGGAGCGTGTTTTTGAGAATGTGACATGTGTTATTGAGTTGATGATGTACGTGGTGCATGGTAAAGGACTGGGGTGGGAAAGTGATTTAGGCCGAGGCAAGTGGCAAGATTGTTTCGATGGGCCAAGAGTGGCAATTAGGCGGTCGATTTGGTTTTAATTGGCCGAGAGTGGCAAGGGCGTCGATTTGGTGGGCCAAGAGTGGCAATTGGGCGGTCGATGGTTTTATGATGAACTTTTGGTTAGTCTTGCCTCGGTCAACTAAGGACTTAACCTTGTGAGCCTTTGACTGAGTCTTTCATACAACCACAAGTTCCGAATGGGACGGACCTAGCCGAGTAAACTGTGAAATCTATTCTTTGGTACTTGTCGTGGTGGTGTGAGGCCGGAGAAGCGAATGAGAACTCACATGGCGCAAGAGGGGGCCCAGGTGTGGTAACCAGTCCCTCGGTGTTGAAACCTTAGCGGCAAGATCTTGGGTTTAGACGGATCTTTGGAAAGGCTTTGTTATGATCGCTCATTCGCATACTCTTGTATGGCGATGCACGGTGACGTGGTGAGTTGATCATATCTTGTGGGTAAAGTGTATAACCTCTGCAGAGTGTAAAACTATTGAATAGCCGTGCTCACGGTATTGAGCATTGCTCGGGATTCTGATCAAGGGTTAGATTTTGATAAAAATGAGGCCGGGAATGTGGATAACGTGATATGGAACTTGGTTAAGGATGAGAAATGCTTCACTTGAGAATGTTTGCGAAAGTTATTATTGGTATTACTTGTTTTATCTTTTCTATCTACTACGATTATTTGTGAAAGCTGCTTTATTGCAAAAGAACCATTCAGCCATTCCTTTGGAATAAGCCATGCATGTAGTAATAGAAGCGCATTACATGCATGACTTGTTGAGTACGGTTGTGTACTCACCCTTGCTTTAACAAAACATCACCAGTTGAGGAGAAGTCTTTGTCTTCGAAAAAGGAGAAGTTCTGCAAGAAGGCGATTATCTAGGAGTCGAACCCTGTCAGATGCCTCGTGGTATATTGAAGGGTTCACCGACGTTCTTCGTTCATTGCTACTTATTTGAAGTTGAAGCCGTCAAGGCCTCACATGTGTAAGGTTGACCTTAAGGTCGCTCAATAGTTTATATTTTATAATTGTGTTACTTTTATTATTCATTGTGTATGATTGTGATATTCATCTATGTTGAGGCTGTGTGCACTAGCGTGATCTGGACTAGTCACGAGAATACACAGAGGGTCCGGATTTGCACATTCGGTCCCGACAGAGGTGGTATCGAGCCATCTTGTTGTAGGTCTTGACCCTAGATAGATTGGTCGTTCTTTAGGAACTTCAAAATTATTTTCTAAAAGAAAATTTTAACTTGAAAGAATGATAAGTTCTTGACTTGTCTTATTCTTCTATTCTTTCCTCCCTGCTGAAAATTTCTATCTTTCCCCGTTGTTTTAAATGAAGATCTTATCTGAGTTACTCCAAATAGCTATCGTTGTTTCACACTTAAGGAGAAAGCGCTGGGTGTCGCTGCCAATCCTGAAGATCGTGAAGACAGGAATCGTCGAACTCAAGAAAAGTGGATCAATGAAGTGTTCCAGAAGCTAGAAGAACCAGTGCTTTTGTAGCCAATTGAGACTCATGTGTGAGAGTCGCGTCTGTCTAAGATAGAAGTGTTACCCTCTTATATGGTAGATTATTGTGTGTTTAGGTTAATTTGGTTTTCCTTGTTTCTTTGAGTGTGCGATATCGTTCTGCGAGCTTTTAGGCTTGGATAAGCAACCATACCAAGTTATTAATAATGTTTGTATAAGTTTTGGGTTAAACTTTGTTCCCGCACTAGGATTCATGAAACTCATCTATGCTATTCCTCTTACCTAAACCACAGAGTGGTCAGCAGTTGGAAAGGATCGACGCAGCAGAGACTCAGGGCGATTCACGTTAGTTCGATTGCTACTACTAGTGTCGGTGCTAAAGCAGATAGTGACCAAAGAATAGTCCTTTGTACCAAGCGTGACAATTCAAAACTTGGATCGATTGTTCACCGCTTAGACTTTGCTTATGTAGACAATGATGCAATAGATGAATGTTATCGGTGCCAACATCAATCCCTCCCCAATCAAGTCGCAACCCCTTCACACAACAAAGATTACCTTGTTCATGAAGACCAAACCGCCCACATTTGAAGGATCAACCACTCCTAGAGATGCAGAAATTTGGCTTCGCATCATAGAAGAGAAGCGGCTTTGGTGTAATGTGAAGAAAAGAGAAAGTTCCTCGCTACGTGCGCTTAGAAGGAAATGCATTAGTCTAGTGGAAGAGTTTCTACGCCACCTCTAAGGATGAACATACCATCACTTGGTTAGAGTTTACCACCGCCTTTCGTTGGCTCTTCACGTCATCAGAAGAAAGTGAAACCACAGTAAGACAAGGAAGAATGGTACCTCCACACCCGATGCCATACCAGGACGTTGTTCTTTGAAGTGTTGTCAACTAAACCAATCAGAAGACCGTACATGCATCCGTTGTGGCAAATTAGGACACACTGCTGATGAACATGCAATTAATTGTTCTAGCTGTGAAGGAAACCACTAATTGGAGAAGGTCCTATAAACAACATCACCTGCTATCTATGTGAAGGCCAAGATCATTGTCTAGCTCACTGACCCCTGGATCCAGTAGTGACCGCTATGACTCATCATCAGCGATAGAATTTTCGAGCAGTCATTGCTCAAGAGTTAGCGAAAAGAGAAGGATTGCCATCCGTACTTGCTATGCCACGTGAAGAAACGAAGAAGAAACATGTCAACCCTATCTATCTACCTCAGGAAATCAATGATACTTGGTCACCATGGAACTATTTCTTGTGTGATAAACGAGGACACTAGGCTAGAGAATGACCCAGCAACCCAGCACGATGACCAAAACATTTATGTTACAACTGTGGTGAGTTAGGTTATTTTGTTAAGGAATGCCCACAAAAGAGTCAAACAATTTCTGAAGCTATGATCATTCCAGAAATTTCTTTAGTTAAGTTTATAACCCCAAGAGTGAGTGATAAGACTATGGAACCAACTTGCTCCAGGAGTCAGTTGAAGCAAGAGTAATTGGTTAACAAGACCCTTGACCTAGAAGATGAGTGCAAGGAATTGGAAGACAACTGCAAGCGTCAGAAAGCTCGTCAAGAAGGATCACCGCAACAGCGAGTAAGGAGTGCCCCTCAACAACTCGATTCTTGTCAGCTTCGCTTAGCCTTTGTTCGGGACACCTTCACATTGCCATACGATGGTCGAGTTTCCATAACACCACCCCAGTGAAAAGTCCGCAAGGAAGAAGCTTATTGTCTAGAAATTGCCTTGCTTGTCGCCAGCCAGGACATCTCGCTAATAACTGCTCTCAGAAGAAAGTGATCACTGCGGATCGCATCAATCTCAGCTCTACCCCTACCAAGATTAAGGCTATGCATGTCAAGAGGAAGCCAACAGATGTCGGTCAAGCGTTGCTTCAGATGCAATGAGCCAGGATACTTTGCCAATAGTTGTCCCAGGAAAAAAAAAGGTGTTATACCTACCCACTTAAACCTTAGTCCTCCACCTCACCGAGACACTTGCGCTAGAAAGTGAATTGTGAAGCGATTCAAGATGAAGCCATGCATAAGTGCGATAATGAAATCTTGATGGTTAATTTGTCCATTGTTGAGACCAAGTTTTTAATAAAGCTTATCATATTGGAAATCAATGCTTGAGATGTTTATGCATGGAGTTAAATTAGTTACCCATGTGCAAGGCAGTTTGGGTCCATGGCAGGAGATGTAATCAGTTAAGAGGAGCTAGAGTGTTCCTGAGATAAAGTTGTGATCAGGTTAACTTTAGTTTGTTGGAGACACGGAGGACCGTGTCTATTCCATTATGGTTGAGTCAAGAAGGTGGATGCGCCATCACATCCGAAGGAATAGTTGTTGTGTATGTTTAATAACTACACAAGATAATTATCTTCTGAAGAATTACTCTAGTTACCGCAATGTATGCCAACAAACCAATACCATTACATCAAGAATAGTTGAAGCTTGAGTCAATGTGAAGGAATACCCAGTTGAAATAGAGTTCAAGCCAATACTCGAGAGTCAAGCCGACAAAGATAGTGCAAGACAAACCGGAATGCTGTTCAAGTCTCGTTCAAGACCGCAGAATTTCAAGTAAGTTTCATCGTCAGATGCAGCTTGTTCAGTTTCTACAAGAAGCAGAAAATCAAGTGTTCAGGAACAGAAGTAAGGAAACCTGTCAATGGGGTTGCTAGAAACGTCAGCATGGATGTGTGATGTGTTCCAAGAGCCTTAGCAGAAGAAGTGCTTTCTAGTGTAAGAAAATCTGACCCTATGGGAGTCAGTTCAATTGCAAAAGGATTTTATTACGAAGAGCAGCCTGCAAATTTTGGATGTTATCAAGCGTTTGGTCAGAACTAACCTTGTCCAGTGTGCAGTTGCTTGGAAGTTCGAGGAAGTCACAAGAGTTGAGTTTCCCTGATCCTATTTCTATAGTCAGCCTTGAATCTCGGGGACGAGATTCTGTTAAGGGGGGGAGGTTTGTAACATCCCAAAATTTGGGTTTTCAAAAATATTTTGTGAAGTTTAGCTCCCCAAAAATTCACGATAATTTTCTCGCTTAATTAAAGATTAATTTGGAATTTTCTAAAGTTAAAATAATTTAATTTGATTAATTAATACTTTAATTAAATGCAAATATATTTTATTTAGATTCCTTGTGCTTCAAGGACTTTTTGTGTATTTTCTGAGATTTTTCTGAGCTTGTTTGCTATTTTTGGTATTTAATTTGATTCTGCTGCCGTTTGATGAAAATCCAACGCACCAGAAGAGGCCACGTCATCGGTTACTGTAGCGCGTGCGCCAGGTGCTTGATCCGGGTCCTTTTCAATCCGTTTCCTATTCAAACTCCTTCCAAATTTATTTTCCTTACTTGGCACGACTTCCCTAGCCTATATAAGAGTCCCTAGACCCCTCCCACGCAGCCCTAATGTCCAGATCATCCCCCAAACCCTATATTTCTTCAGATCAATCTATGCATGCCATCCTGCGTCGGCCGAACTTTGAGGCGCGTTCCCCGTCAACTCGTCGACTCTTTTCAAGATCCGTCTTCTCCACGGCGTGCTATATGGTACCCTCTGTCTCCCATCCAAATTTGGTGCAATTTCATCCACGGGATCAAAAGTTACGGCTGCCCAAAGATCAAATCTTGCCGGAGCCCGTTCTCCTCGTTCTTGCGAGTTTGACCATGAAATTTTATGGTAGGCTCCTCTTGATGTCCCCTACACGGTGCTCACCCTAACTCATGGTTTTGCTGGCGGGATTGGCGCAGAAAATCAATCTTCCCGATCAGACTGTGTTGCGGACGGCTGAAACTTCGTCGTGCGTTCCCGTTGATCCAAAAGGTAAAACTCATATCCGTTCGCGTCACTTTGTGCCAAATGATCCCAGATAGCTCTCTGTAAAATTTGGTTAAGTTTCATGCAGTACTTTAATAGTTATGACCGTTTGATCTATTAGCTCCGAGAGCCGTTCATCGGCAGTTTGTGATCAATCCGTGGGTCGCCGCCAAATCCGCCTATATTGTTGAGTTCGTCTCATCGCGTTCTCGTGATGGACACTTCCCTTTGCTGTTGCATCTACCGAAATTTTTTTATTAAATCGCCGCCGCCTTTCGCCGTCCGCTGTAGCGTCCTCTTTGCCGCCAACCATCTTGGATTGTCGTGACCATGTCACCCTGTCCGTAGGTCCATACCCTACTGTTTTGGCCATCCTTGGAGTTCATTTGATCTCCGGTTGCCGTCAAAGCCATAATCTAGTATCTACCGTCGTCTTCGGTTTAGTCCTTTGCATCGGTTCGCTTTTGGTTCGCCATCCTTGATAAACTTTAATCGCAGAGCCAACCCTAGCGTTCTACCCTATGCCAAGTGTATCCAACCTTGAATCGTTTCGCTCTAACCGGACTTAACCTTTGGTCCAATTTGTCGTTGCGTCACGACATGTGTACCCCACAGATCGCAAATCAAACATGAGCCATGTCATGACCTCGCTGCCCTACCATTGTACCGATGGTCGCCACCTTGTAATCTCATAAGTGTTCTGTTAACGCTTCACCTTCATCGTTAACGTTCCACCGTTAACGTTCGTCGTTAACGCTTCGTCGTTAACGTTCCGTCGTTAACGTTCCATCGTTAACGTTCCACCGTTAACGTTCCGCCGTTAACGTTCCACCGTTAACGCTTTGCTCTCATCGTATCGCTGTCATCGCATGGGTGCATGCAAGTGAAAGCCCTAATGTGATGTCCTTACCTTTTCTATCGCCTTATTGTGATCTAGCCCATCACGTTGAGTTCAGCCTCGTATTCCGGTCATAACCGCCTCATCGTTGTCGAGTTCCGTCTCCGATGTAAGACTAACCTCTGGATCGAACCATAGTGGATGCCGATCACATCCGTCCTTGTCTTATCCTTGAAATCTAATCTGCCATTAACCTAGAATTCATTCGTGGTCTTGGTCGATAGACCATTAGCCATATGACATATTCTTGTGCTAGACTTAGTCTATCAGTCTATCTTCCTTTTGGTTGGTCGTGCCATTCGGTCAACGAAAGTCAACCTCAAGCATCTGCTTAGTTCATGGTGAACTAACGTAACCCGTGGACCCGGTCTATAGATCGAGAGTCCATATGACATCGACTATCAATCAAGATAATAACTTCGGAAGAAATATTCTTCGGGATATTATTCCTTCTTTCACAGTTATTAATCTTTCTCTTCGGTGTATTTTCCGAAAGCCGTTCTCTTTTGTCTAATCATCGACCTAATCCATTCTAGTTCCTAATTTCATCTAAGCCACAGCCCAATGCTATTCGTTCTTAATTTGGAGTTTACTTGATTTGCCTTTTGAGTTTTGTTGTATTTGTGTTTGTTTATCGTTAGACGCGTTGCCGGAAGTCGCTCGAAGGAGCTGAGAATCAAGCAAGCGGATATTGAAGATCGAGAATTAAGGATCGAAGATAAAGAGTAAAGAATAATAAAAATTGCAAGGGCCAGGCAAGTTGTGCTTTGACCATATTGATCCCATTTTTAAAACTATTTCGTTTGAAATTATTGCATGCTAGTTTGAAATAAACTGTTTTCAATTAATCTGGGATTAGATAATCAACCTACTTGTTATTGCCACCTTGTCGCTATTATTTGTATGCCATGATTCATTTGTCACCCTAGATTGTGGGTTAATAGTTGGACATTAATAATTTGCCAACATGGGTTAATTAGACCGTATGTAGTGTGCTTAGCCCTGCCACGTAGATTTGTCATGATTTTGGAAAAATTAAAGTTAATATTGACTTAATGAGATATGGAACGTGTTTTTGAGAATGTGACATGTGTTATTGAGTTGATGATGGCACGTGGTGCATGGTAAAGGACTGGGGTGGGAAAGTGATTTAGGCCGAGGCAAGTGGCAAGATTGTTTCGATGGGCCAAGAGTGGCAATTAGGCGATCGCATTTGGTTTTAATGGGCGAGAGTGGCAATCAGGCGGTCGCATTTGGTGGGCCAAGAGTGGCAATTGGGCGGTCGTATTTGGTTTTATGATGAACTTTTGGTTAGTCTTGCCTCGGTCAACTAAGGACTTAACCTTGTGAGCCTTTGACCTGAGTCTTTCATACAACCACAAGTTCCGGAATGGGACGGACCTAGCTGAGTAAACTGTGAAATCTATTCTTTGGTACTGTCGTGGTGGTGTGAGGCCCGGAGAAGCGGAATGAGAACTCACATGGCGCAAGAGGGGGCCACAGGTGTGGTAACCAGTCCCTCGAGTGTTGAAACCTTAGCGGGCAGTACTGGGTTTAGACGGATCTTTGGAAAGGCTTTGTTATGATCGCTCATTCGCATACTCTTGTATGGCGATGCACGGCTGACGTGGTGAGTTGATCATATCTTGTGGGTAAAGTGTATAACCTCTGCGAGTGTAAAAACTATTGAATAGCCGTGCTCACGGTATTGAGCATTGCTCGGGATTCTGATCAAGGGTTAGATTTTGATAAAAATGAGGTTGGGAATGTGGATAACGTGATATGGAACTTGGTTAAGGATGAGAAATGCTTCACTTGAGAATGTTTGCAAAAGTTATTATTGGTATTACTTGTTTCTTCTTTTCTATCTACTACGATTATTTGTGAAAGCCGCTTTATTGCAAAAGAACCATTGACCATTCCTTTGGAATAAGCCATGCATGTAGTAATAGAACGCATTACATGCATGACTTGTTGAGTACGGTTGTGTACTCACCCTTGCTTTAACAAAACATCACCAGTTGAGGAGAAGTCTTTGTCTTCGAAAAAGGAGAAGTTCTGCAAGAAGGCGATTATCTAGGAGTCGAACCCTGTCAGATGCCTGTGGTATATTGAAGAGGTTCACCGACGTTCTTCGTTCCTCTGCTACTTATTTGAAGTTGAAGCCGTCAAGGCCTCACATGTGTAAGGTTGACCTTAAGGTCGTTCAATAGTTTATATTTTATAATTGTGTTACTTTTATTATTCCGCTGTGTATGATTGTGATATTCATCTATGTTGAGGCTGTGTGCACTAAGCGTGATCTGGACTAGTGCGAGAATACAGAGGGTCGGATTTGCACATTCGGTCCCGACAGACAAAGCGACGTGGCATTAAATGCCGCGTGGCTCGAGATCGCCTCGCCGGGGACTACGTTGCCACGATGCTGCGCCGACTTGGTTCTGCCATCGCACCCACGCCCTGTCCGTGGTGCCCGTGGCTGCGACCATCGCACCACCCACGTCCTCTGATAGAGAACGCCCTGTAATTACCGACTTGTCTCTGTAAATTCCTATAAATACCGACACAATGTATTAGGGTTGGACCTTCAGACTACACCCATACTTGCACACCCCGCTTGTTCACGGAGCCCTTAGTATTGATCGGGCCCGCAAGTGCTTTGTAACCTGTTTTATACTAGTGCAATCACCGGACGAGGGTTATTATCTCCCCGCGAGGTCGAACCGTAAAAACGTCCCCGAGGTTCCCGGTTGTCCCGCTTGCCTCGACCAGTGGCTCGGCACGCCCTCGGACGTACGACCCTTGCGGGAAAGGGGCCCGAAGTTGATCCCTCATTCGACAAGTAAGCTCGGTGAAGGACCCCCTGTCCAGAATCGCCGACAAAGTTGTTGCATTGAGTTTGACTAGCATGTGCTGGTGGAGCACTTAGTACACGTTGCGATGTTAGGCTCTTGTAGCTGTTCGTCATTGCAGCACTCAGGTGCACACCATCTTGATCATTCTTGCCTATAGGGTTAGTCGCAGGAATAGCAGGAACATTCTTATCATTACATATTGAAATACACTTACTATCCTTCTTCTTGGGTGAGGCAGGCTTCAAATCTTTCTTCAATAGTGTGTTCTCATTCTTAGTCGAAGGGATAATCCCATGCTTGACCGTCTCACCTTTTGATTTCTGGAAGGACTCAAGTCGCTTAAGTTTTCACAAGTATTTCTTTTCTCTTTCTATTAAGAATAGATAATCCTCAATATGATCATCGTAAGTTGTCATGCTATGTGAACCTGCCATTGTTAGGGGTAACAAATAGAGAACTCACATGAGAATTAGTTCCTATGAACTACTAATATAAGGGCAGTGGAGGATCTCACACGCTCAAGCCACTACAGGAAACAGGAACAGTGTCCTCGGCCGAAACATTTTTATCGTCGGTAAAACGGCCGACGACACAGAGTTAACCTCTGTCGACGGCTCAAATGCGACCCGACGACATATATACACCAAGCAGGGCTGTATCCTCGGCCTCACCGAACCCGCCGACATAGAGCTCGAGCTGTGTCCTCGGCCTCACTTAACCCGACGACACAGGCACTCCGCCCAAACAAGGAGTATCGGCGCGCGATGAAATTTGAATTGGAGATCCCGCCAACACAAGCTGTGTCTTCGGCTCTATCATACACCGACGACACAGGCACTCCACCTCTATCGTCGGTAAAACGGCCGACGACACAGAGTTAACCTCTGTCGACGGCTCAAATGCAACCCGACGACATATATACACCAAGCAGGGCTGTGTCCTCGGCCTCACCGAACCCGCCGACATAGAGCTCGAGCTGTGTCCTCGGCCTCACTTAACCCGACGACACAGGCACTCCGCCCAAACAAGGAGTATCGGCGCGCGATGAAATTTGAATTGGAGATCCCGCCAACACAAGCTGTGTCTTCGGCTCTATCATACACCGACGACACAGGCACTCCACCTCAAATCGGCGCGTGAATCAATCTATGTCGTCGGGGGAGAGACAGCCGCCGATACAAATCAATCTATGTCGACGATACCAAAGCTACCGACGACACAGGTGAAGCATTGTCGACGGTTTTATTTTAGCTGACGACAATAGTAATTGCAGATTAAGTCAGAAAATCTATATGAAAATGTTTTTGTTGTTTTTAAAATTAAGAAAAATTAATTAGAGCTTTTAGAATAGTTGTTAGGCAACATACATCTATATGATATGTAACTTTTTATTATTTAATTAATTGGTATGTTACGGCGTTGTGTGTATGTCTCCGTACGTACGCGCGTTAATTAACTCTCGAGTTTGAGTAGAACCTTCTGCCGATTCAACGCTGGGCGATTGAAGAGCGATCAATTAATGACCTGAAATAGGTGCATGTTGTAAAACCTTAAAGTGACCTTAAAAATGTCTCGTTCGACCCGTCGTAGGCTACAAAAGTATCAAAGAATGTACTGTGGTGGTGACACGTACTCTGTTACTCTCCGTGAGTTTTCAGAAGAACTTTTTATGACGATGAAATGCCAGACGAAAGAAGAGCGAGCAATCACCTGGAATAGGTTGTGCATGTTCTAAAAACCTTAAACTGATCCTAAAATTGTCTTGTTGGACGTTTTGCTGGCTAGGCAATTGGGATCCATTGTGTGCGCAGGGTTGTGTCCGCAGCCGTGTATTAGCCGCCGACACTGACTTGGTTACTGTCTCTGCCAGTGGGCCCGTGCGTGTTGTGTGCCTTGTGACCCATATCTGTGTCCGCGGGGTTTTATTAGCCGCCGACACGGAGTTCATATCTGTGTCCGCGGTCTTTCATTAGCCGCCGACACTGAGTTCATATCTCTGATAGTGGGCCCGGCCGTGCGTGCTTAGTGGGCCCGTGCGTGCTTAGGGTTACATGACCATATTTGTGTCGGCGGTTTCCGTTTGGCCGACGACACAGGTACCGTTATCACCTTTGCACCGCAAACTCTCCCGCTCGTGACACTGAGTTCATATCTGTGTCCGCGGGGTTCTATTAGCCACCGACACTGAGCTCATATCTCTGACAGTGGGCCCGGCCGTGCGTGCTTAGGGTTAGGTGACCATATCTGTGTCGGCGGTTTCTGTTCGGCCGACGACACAGGTACCGTTATAACCTTTGCGCCGCAACTCTCCCGCTCGGTTTTTTGGCGAGCCAGCCCTGCGCCCCATCTCCTCCGGACCTCCTGCGCCCCGGCCCGGCCGGCCGCCGCCCGTCGCCGCCACCACTTCGCCGCCGCCTCCCGTCTGCCCGCCACCGCCTGCCTCCCGGCCATCCCGTCTGCGCCAGCCCCGCCACCCCCCCCGGCCGCCGCCTCCCGTCTGCCCGCCCACCGCCCTGCCAGCCGCCGCCGCCTCCCGTCTGCCGGCCACCACCTCTGCCCCGCCCGCCCACCTTGCCCGGCCGCCGCCACCGCCACCGCCGGCCACCGCCCACCGACCTCCTCCGCCTCCTCGGCGGCCCGAAGACGCTGGGCGTCGCCGATGCCCGCCCGACCGGGAGGTCGTCCACCTCGAACCACGCCGCTCGGCTTTCCCGAGCTTCGTCCCACGACGCGGCCCGCCCTCGTCCTCCTAATCGCCATCTCGGTTAAGCTAATCTCCGGTCGAATGAAATGTATAATGGTGTGATGAAATAAAATGTATATGCAGAATGTAGCCGAGCAATCCATATTAAATATTGTGCGTGGTTGATTATCGTTAGTTGCTATATATGGTTGTTATTATATTAAATCGTCTTTTGTCTGCTGAGTGGATGTCCTAGTTTTAGGGAGGTCTTTGCCAAATTTCTAATAATTTCGTAAGTTCTTTGTATGTTAGCTTACTTTGCTAAATTATTCTAGCGTATTGTGCGCTTGTTGTCCTTCTTCTCTTTGGTCGGTTTGTCCCTAGATAATGTCTCTTTGGTCGGTTTGTCCTAAGCGTATATGCGAATCTGGGCATTATTTTAGTGTGGCTAACAAATCATATATAATTAGTGAGTGGTATGGTTATTATGCGTTTTAATTTCTATAGATTCAAATGGACATGATATGTAATTGTAGTGTTTTCGATTTCACGCAATCCAAATAGGAACTAAGGCATTTGTGTGGGAAAAAGTAAATGATTCAAGTGTATATATATAGTGTATATTGCTTGCAAATCACAACATATAATAATTTTATTAGAATTGCATTTGTAACGTCCAACCGAGCGAGTTAAACCCGTTCGGGCGCTGCATATTTTTGTAAGGAGCTCGACGGTGATTCGTTGGGTTCCATTACGAAAAGTGTTGCGCTCTCGAGTGTCCATGTTTTGGACAGCCCACGGATGTCTTGCGCTTGAGTATGCGATGGTCGTGACACGAGGGTGTACGGGTTGGGATTCCGGCGGTATTTCCTTGTCGTTCTCCTAGTGCATAACATAAGTGGTACGTCGTACCCGTCGTTGCACTCGGAGAACAACGGGGTTATACTGCCGGAATTCCGACCCGAGCACCCTCGTGCCACGACCACCGTACTTAAGCCCACATCAGTGGGTGGGTAAGCCCTCCTATTTAGCAAGGCTTAAACTGTCTAAATCTGAAATTTGGATGCATGCATTGACGTTATGTAGTAAGCGATCTTTGGATGGAAAATCGGCGGTGGATGTACGATGGTTGGATGAAGTCTGGGAGACACACGGACGAGTGGATCGAGAAGGCTAGAGCATTCATGGATGATGCTTTTGAAGATTCCCGACCCTAATGCAATGATCGTGTGGTGTCCTTCGCTGCGTGCTCGAACACCGAGAAGAGGACCAAGAAGGATATTAGCCATCACTGTGTAGGCATGGCTTCGCACCAAATTACTTTGTATGGGTAGCTCATGGCGAGAGGAAGCGTCCGCGCCGGTGTGTGTACTGTGGATTTTGAAGAGGGCTACGACGAAGTCGAAGTTGATAGATTAGACGAGCTCACGGATGATGTGGTTCGGCTTCGATCTCTCCCCGAGGAAGAGTCCGAGCCACTTGCCAACAATTCAAAAGCTCCTTGATTACGCCAAGTTGCCGCCGCATGAGCATACCGATGTGATCTGACTCTCGGCGATGTCGCGTCTAATGGCGGTGAAGACCAAGTACAACCTTGTCGACCAATTGCTTCAACGACCTTTGCAAACTGCTGGATAGCCTCCTTCCGAGTGGACACAAGATGACTCCGAATCTTTACGATTCAAAGAAACTTCTTCGCGTGTTAGGCATGCCGTGCGAGAGGATAGACTATTGCCCAAAGTTCTGCATGCTTTATTGGAAGACCGATTCTGGGCTGACTCACTGTAAGCATTGTAATGAGAGTTGATACGAGGAAGTTAAATGTACAGCGTGGAATGAGACAGACGACGGTGGCCGGAAAACATTCCGCTTCTTTCCGATCACTCAACGCTCTGCAGCGATCAGACATGTCCAAGGCCACGGCGAGACACATGAGGTGGCACAAAGAGGGCAAGCGAGAAAGGAGGGCGTGATGATTCATCCGTCGATGCGTAAGCTTGGAGACACTTTGACCAACAACACCACAATTTGCGCGGAGCCTAGGAATGTGCGTATAGGCCTCTCGACCGACGGGTTCACGCCATTCAATATGATGGCGCACCAGACTGCGTCTTTGGCGGTGTTCGCAATCCCGCACAACCCGCCGCCTCAACTCGCTTGAAAGAAGAGTACATGTTTCTTTCTCGTTATAATACCCGGGCCTAAGTCTCTGGAAAAACTTAGATCTATTCATGCAACCTCTGGTAGAAGAGCCGACACTGTGGACTAAAGGAGTCTTGACACATGATAGCTACAAGGGAAGAACTTTAGGATGCGTGCGCATACACGTGGTCAATACACGATTTTCCAGCGTATGGCATGTTCTCGGTGGAGCACGCATGGAAAGTTGTCATGCCCTATATGCTGCGTAACAATCGATGCATTCACACCGAAAAATGGGGTAAGTCCTGTTGGTTCGATTGTCACCGTTGTTTCTGGGCCAAAGCACCCATTTAGGAATCAAAAAGGCATTTCGCAAAGGCAAGATCGTGAAGAAGGGGCCACCCGAACGTTTCGAAGTGCAGGATATCATCGACTGGCATGACGATCTAGCGGATATCGGGTATGTGAAAGACTATGGTGAGGAGCACCATTGGACTCATAAGTGCAGCATCTACAACCTTCCTTATGCAAAAGACCGGCTACCTCACAACATCGACATGATGCACCAAGAGAAAAATATGTGCGAGTCAGTCGTGAACACAAACTGGGACATCCCACAGAAGACTAAAGATAACAAGAAAGCACGCCCGATCAAGCTCGATATGTGATCGGCGAGACATGAACCTCGATGAGAATGGGAGGAAACCTAGGGCAAAATTCTGCCTTACACGTGGGCAAATAAAGCAGATTCTTGATTGGATTAAGGAAAAGGTTAAATTCCCAGATGGTTATGCGGCGAACCTTCGACATGCCGTTAGTATAGAGCAATGCAAGTTAAATGGGATGAATGCCCACGACTACAAAGTCTTCATAGAGCGTCTGCTTCGGTAGTGTGGCGTGGATACGTTGACGATGATATATGGATCACATTTGCGAGCTTAGCTTCTTCTATCGAGAGCTCAGGCAAAAGAGATATCCGCATCGAGGATGGAGGAATTGGAGAAGGACATTGTCGTGCTTGTGACAAAGCTTGAGAAGATTTATGTCCTTGGGTTTTCAATTGCATGCAACATCTATCGGTTCATCGCCATATGAAGCAAAAGTTGGGGGCGTAGCGGTTTAGGTGGATGTATCTTTGTGGGCGCATGATGAAAAGTCTTAGAGCGAAGGTGAAGAACAAAGCACGAGTCGAAGGCGATTGCGAAGCTTGGCCGATTCAGAGATCGCCTACTTCACGGACAAATACTTTATGCGAAAAAACAAGGTCCATGTGCCACAACCAAGGTATAAGAAGGCACGTCCACGTAGTACTTCCAACTTGGAGGTGTTCCATGACCAAGCCGGATGCAATGTCGGCAAAAGCACCACACGTGACTTGGATGCAATGAAAAGGATTTGATTCAGTTATACGTGTACAACAACATGGATGAAATGAAGGTGTACATCGAGTAAGTCAATAAATGTCTCAAATAAGTCATAAATCGCACTTATGAAATAAATGTCTGAAATAAATATTAAATATTGTAGTCAATTTATTCAAGAAGAGTGGGAAGGATCGTGAACCTTCTGCAAACAAATTGACAATCAAACTACGAGGTCGTGGACAAGGCCATCCAAACTTTCTAACCTGGTTTCATTACCACGTAACCTTCTTCCTCTTATACAAGTTCACTTAATTTACAAATGTGTGGTATTTATTCCTTAATGAATTTTGCCTCGAATGCTTGTGTAGTGTCAAAGACATTGCAGCGTGCACAACGATCTCCGACAAATGTCACGTGGATGCACAGAGAATTAAGGTCCATGGATGCTATGATTGCCATGGATATCAATTTCGATCCGAAGCGGTGAGTCACCGCCCCAATGCAACTACGGTGAGCAATGGCGTCGTGAGTTATGTCACCGATGAATCTGTGGTCCGACATAGAGTACTATGGGATCATTGAGGATATTGTAGAAATTTCAGTATGAAGGCAACAAAGATCTCTCGCTCGTGCTCTTTAGTTGTGAGATGGTTCCATCCAACTAGTGGGTGCGGCGTACTCCAAAACTAGGACTAGTGGAGATCAATCATAAGAAGTCAGATCAAAAGCTGGACGTGTTCATTCTCGCCCAACAAGTCGAGCTGGTGTTCTATCTGCCATACGCTCACCCGAATTACAAAAGTTGGTGGATTGTACATAAATGTCTTCCACATGGTAGATTGCCCGATCTCACGGAAGACGACTACGATTCTCACCCAGACGTGGAGGTATTCCAAGAACAAGAGTTACTGTGAGAGTCAGCGTCGATATTGGTGATGGGCTAGATAATATTTTGGGATCGGTATACCCATCTCATGTAGAAGGAGAAGAAGAGGAGGAAAGGGTAGAGGCAGACGCAGAGGAAGAGGAAGAGGAAGAGGAAGAGGAAGAGGCAGATGAAGAGGAAGCCAAAGATTTTTAAGCTATTTAATTTTATATACTTTATGTCATTTAATTTTATATACATTTATATTTTATTCGTTTCAATTAATATCAATGTACTTTATGTCATTTAATTTAATTTGTGCAGGATGGCTGGAGGTGCAAAGAAGTTGGCTTCAAAATTGAAGAAGGTCTTCGGGAAGGGGGGCATGAGGAGTGCAGGCCAGGGCAGCTCACCCCAGTACGACGCTTCCCAGGAGGAGGAGGAGGTGGCTACCACCGACTCCTAGGAGGAGGAGGAGGAGGAGGTGGACGACGATGAGGATTGTTGGGGTTCTTGGCATCAGGCACTTGAGGAGGGGGACGAGGACGGGGACGAGGACTGGAGTCCATGGGAGTCTGTTGGTACCGAGTCAGGGGGTGCCTCCGCCTTGAGCTCTGCGGGATCCAAGAAGAGTCGGGGGCGAAATAAATTGCCAAAAGCCCCCACAGATGAGGCTGACAGGATACTGATAGTTGTTTCTAGCGGGCAAAGGTATGTGCTACAAATTTTCGATGTCTTTTATTGCTAACCACAAACTTGCTAACTACTTGTTATGAATTCTTCATGCAAAGGGCTTGGTGTGCCTCAACAAGGGTAAGCGTGAGCCGGGCCACTTGCTAGGGGTGATCTTGAAGCGGCTCTACCCCAAGCGAGTGGGCGAGGTGGTGCTCGGCGCCGGTGACTAGATGGAGCGACTACTCGCTCGTGGAGGACGACCAGGGAGGCACTGTCGCGGATCATTGCATAACCGAGTTCTGGGTAAGTTGTCATTTCTATTAATGTTTTCGTGTTTATAGCTTCACGTGTTTGTTTCGTTTCAGGCGAGGTATCAGCTTGGCCCTGACGCATCCCAGGAGGACTATCGTGCTTGTCGCCATGTGATCGACACAATGGCGGCAAAGACGGTCAGGGACGCCATCAGGTTATGCCGCCGGGACGTGGTGATGAAGCACTACAAGAGCACGGGGATGAAGATCTCGAGGGCACATGCCTTGCAGCAGTACCTCGAGGCGAAGGAGTACCTGCCTTGGCGTCCGGACTAGATGGACAAGTGTCCACATGCCTGGAGGGATCTTTGCAAGATGTGGGCATCGAAGGAGTGGATCGAGAGGTCCCAGAGGAACAGGGGGAATCGAGAAGCCAACCCCGAGATCTGTGTGACCTACCTAGGTGGACGAGGCATGGGTCACGTCGCGCGCGATATCGTAAGTATACTAAGTACAACTCTAGCATTCTTGTCAATTCAGTTTTTCATTTCACATTTGAAATTGAACTGCAGGAGTCGGAGACGGGACTTGAGCCCGACGGGTTCACCGTGTGGACGCAGGCACACACGCCCCGTGTCCGACCTGACGGTACACAACCACCGATGCACCCGGCTGCCCAGGAGAGGATTGTAAGTGACTTTCTCTTTTCGCTACTCTACAGCTATTGCAACTGTGGCCGAGCTAATCCACTTCATATCTTATTTGTTTCGCAGGATACATACAGTGCAGCCATGAAGGAGAAGCACGGTGCCGACTGTGACCCCTTGACCATGCCGGTCGACCCTATGGTCATCTACGACCAGTTCGGTGGGAGGAGTCACGGCAGGCTCGGCTTCGTGGACTCGGTGGTCGCGCCCGACTCGTATAGGGGCCAAGTCAGGACACGTCGATAGTGGACCGCCTCTTCCGCCAGTGCACGGCTGGAAGCCCAGGCGAAGATGATCGCAGAGTTGCAGCAGCAGAGGCAGACGTATGAGCAGCAGAGGCAGACGTATGAGCAGCAGAGGCAGGCGGAGAGGCAGGCGGAGCGAGAGGAGGATAGGAGGCGGTACGAGGCCCTCCAGAATCAGAACCTCTTGATGTACAACTATTTCTAGGTAATTAAGATTGTATACGTAGCTACGTTGTACTTACACGTTTCAGATGCTAACATATCATATCCACAGTCATTGCAGGGGGCGGGAACCTCCGGCCAGCCGCAGATGCCACCTCTGCCGCCGTTCCCGGGGGTAATGCATTTTGTTCCAGTTTTCGTGAACTATTCATATAAGTACACAAATGCTCAATAGTTTTGAACATTGTGGTTTCCTCTAATCTTGCAGTTCTCCGTCTCACTCATTGCGCTTTGCTCTGCGGCGAATGCTCATGGAGGTGATTCGATGGCACAAGATCGTCACGCAGATCAATTAAATCGACGGCGTGTTTGCCGATCCTTTTGCGGTTCGCAATCTTAGTTAGTTATTGCTTTTGCTGGTTCATAGAAGTTCTAAGCTTGCCATTTTGGATGGACGATGTAAATGAACGATTAATGCACCCTTTAGATTGATGTTCTGCACACTGTACTAAGAGAATTTGCTAGTTGTGGTAGTTGTTGTGCTTGGTTGGCTATCCTAATTTGCTTTATGTTGTTATCATATCAACTGTTGTCTTTTGTCTGCTGAGTGGATGTCCTAGTTTTAGGGAAGTCTTTCATTAGAAATTTTTTACTCTTTAAGTGCATTACAATCTTTTAACAAATGGAAATTGCTTTAGGTTGAGTCAAATATGGTGTTTTAGTTTGTAATGAACATAGCCGAATCTTGGTGGGATGAGGAACAGTCAATAAAAGCAGAACCATGACTTTGAATCTTGGTGTGTTCAACATGGAAAGAAGGAGCATGGCTACTGAACCAAAATGTGATGGAAATATTGATTATCACAATCTATTTTGTGATCAATTGTGAATTGTATTGGTGAATGTGAATATGGTAATGTGTGTGAAATTATATGTTGTGATTGTTCTGGGCAATTGGGGATATAAAACTGCTGGGAATGGGGTTTTTTTGCAGGTTAAAATTGGATTTTTTTTAAATTTCCAGTATTTTTTTTTATTTTGACAACCTGTGTCGTCGGCATTAGAACATACCGACGACACAAGGTAGGGGTCTGTGTCCTCGGCTTTAGTTCATGCCGACGACACAAGGTAGCCCCAGGCTGATTCTAGCACTTGGTCGGTAGGGGTCTGTGTCCTCGGCGTTAGAACATACCGACGACACAAGGTAGGGGTCTGTGTCCTCGGCTTTAGAACATACCGATGACACAAGGTAGGGGTCTGTGTCCTCGGCTTTAGTTCATGCCGACGACACAAGGTAGCCCCAGGCTGACTCTGGCACTTGGTCGGTAGGGGTCTGTGTCCTCGGCTTTAGAACATACCAACGACACAAGGTAGGGGTCTGTGTCCTCGGCTTTAGAACATACCGACGACACAAGGTAGGGGTCTGTGTCCTCGGCTTTAGTTCATGCCGACGATAATGATGCCCCATCTGTGTCGGCAGCCCTAGTTTAGCCGACGACACAGATGTCCCATTTGTATCGGCAGCTTTAGCTAAGCCGACGATAAAAGTCTGGGTGTCGGGGCGGCCCCGGATGCCACCTGTGTCGTCGGGATTTACTAAAGCCGTGGACATAGGCGCCTGTGTCGTCGACTCTGTGTCGTGGGACTTGTGTCGTCGGCAGGCCGACGACAAAGCTTTGTGTCGACGGTAAAAGCCGAGGACACTGAGCAAGATCCCTGTGGTGAGCTCACACCAAGTTCTTACCAGTTCTTACCCTGCAGCTTGTCAAGGTTCAATTGGTGGATGATGGTAATCTGCACTCAGGGGTGACAAAGCAATTGCAAGGTTCTTCTCCTATGGTTAATAGTAGGTGGAGCTTGGATAGGTATAATATGTAGCAAAAGATATATTAGAACCACACTAGCTAAAACAAGTTGAAAGAACGTTCAATGGTGGTACTATGCTAGTCCTAGGCTAGATCGTACTAGAAATGCGAGCCTAGATACCAATGAAGTTATAGAAACAGCAACCAGAATGATCACAGCACACAAGCAAATAGCTAGGGCTTCTTTTTTTTACCTTTTAGTGCGACTCTTTTATATGCACTTTCTTTTTCTTATTTTTCTTCCTTCTATATCAAAAGTGGCACATATGATGAATTACAACTCAAACTTTTTTCTGCTGCAAAACAGATCTACTATGCAGAAACTTCAAATGCTGTTTTCAGGTTTTTATTGGCTTCCAATGCAAAAATGTATAACTGGAAAGTTGTAGAACATTTCGAGCTGATCAATTTGCATATATGGAATATCGATTTTGGATAAGGGAAGCCAGAGATATTGACCCCAAAATACAGACTGCTCAGAAAAATCAAGGATGAAATAGATTCCAATCCGACGGGACTTTGGGTAAGAAGACAACATTTCTGGAAAGTATCACAATGGATAAAGTTGTAGATAATTTCTCAAGCTTTCAGGAAAGTACAAGAATAGCAAAATCCGAGTTCGTATGAGGGATTTATGAGCAAAATACCAAACTAGATAGAGGAGGATCCGAATTGGACGCGATGGCACGATGGAGTTCAATTCGGTGACAAGAAAGTGACAAGAACTCAAAACTCTAAAGATCAAAACGCTAAGACCAGCAATGACACGATGATGCAATGCAAATTCAAGAAGAATTAAACTAGGTAGTAAGAGTAAAGGCCAAAAGGGTCTCAGATTAGATCGAACACACGACGAACAGATTTTTTTGAGCTATTTTTCTTGACTCTAGGATGAACAAGATGAACTGAACAAAGATAAGGGTGTTCTCACCAGGCAACTATTGCTCTGATACCACTTGATACGCACTAGGGTCGGGCCGATCTTCTGATAAAAACAATACGTCGATTTGGTGTAGTGATGACGCTACTAATCCACAGGATCAGCAACCGAACAATCGCAAAATCACCACACGAGGCGATCAACTGAGCCAAGCACGATCGATCCTTGAACCTGCTAGCAATCAGGAACAAGCAAGAACAAGTTGATAGTAAATGGGTAATCTCACCAACAAGTTGAGTTGATAGTAAATGGGTAATCTCACCAACAAGTTGAGGTTCTGTTTCTCGACTTGGGTGGCCTAGTCGACACACGCAAGAACGAGGAGGGACACACACGGGGTCAACCAAAACACAACAAAACCTAAGCATAGAATAATGGTGGCGGCCATATATATAGCGGCGGCCAGGAGGTGTAGGGCGGCCAAAACAGTGGCGGCCACTAAAACCCTTAGATACATGGGCCATAGGCCCAAAAGTGAGGTGATGCAGCACCCTGAATTTCTGGTCCATGACATTGTTTCACATTTTCCTATCGATTTGGAGAGAATTTGGAAGTGGGGCTGGATCTATTGGAAATCTTATCTCCTAATCTTTCAAACGGGTGGTCGCACGCTGAAATCGGAGTCCGGGAGCCCGAGTTATACCCATTTGAAGTTGGCCTACTGTTGGATGGCCGAACCAGGCTTTTTAGCATCTTGGACATCCACACGGGCCTTTGTTGGCGCGTGGGCTGTCTTCGGAGTGGGTGCTTGAGGCCTTTGTCCATTGATGTAGTTTTGAATGGCTGAGCTTCTGGATTGAGGCCTCTCGGTGATGAAGATGCCGCAGTGTCGATCGTATGAGACGAAGATGGAGCGGCTTTGGTAGTCGTTGGAGCGGCCGGAGAGGAAGGAGGGGCAGTGGTAACACTGGTCGTATCCATGCTGGTGATGTCCTGATCATCAAAGAGGCCTTTTGGATCTTTAGAGCCAATGAAGAATGGGCTAGAGAATGTTGAGTGTCAGCCAGATGAGCAAATTGTCTTGGAATTTCTTTACTGACTCTATTGTAGAGCAAGTTAGCTTGGTGGTCTTATGCTCTTCATGGTCTCATCATAATTTGACTTCTGGACTTTTGCATTGGCCACCAATTAGTTTAAGTGCTCTTGGTCTCGATGTTGTGCTCCCCGATGCTCCATCCTCTCCTTAGCCGCATGTACCTACTCCATTTTGTCATCGATGAAGCAAACATCCAAGAGGGCAGCAATGGCTTCTTGAGGGAGGTCTGCTTTCACCGCATCCAAGGCCTCTCTGATTGATTGAACATTTTAGACCAGTGAAGCCAATGGAGTATGGAGTAGGTCGAAGAAGTGCTTGATCTTCTGCTTCATCCCTGAAGCCAATGCCACCTGAGCCGATGCATACTTTGAAATTGAGATTATCTTCTCAATCTCGGTGGGGACCCTTTCCAGAACCTCATCCTCCTCATCAAGGTCTGATAAGTCAGACCCCAACAAATGAGTGAGGGAAGAGGCCAGTTTGCTAACAGGCGGAGCGATAGTAGAAGCATGGTAGGAGTTAGCTGCGTCGGTTATGTTGGTAGAGGGGGTAGGACAACCTCTGTTTCAAGCATAGGTTACAAAAGGTCTTGTTAGAAAAAGGTGATTGTTAAAGGGAAACAAATATAATCAGCTCAAGATGTATTTTTACCTCGACTACACTCGATCCTTGGGGTGAGTGCTCAATCGATGCTTCTTGGGGAGGGCCCTTGGAAGTAGCTTCTTGCTAGGGTGCCCATGCTCCTATATGTTGAGAAATTAGCTCAAGAAGGTTAAAATAAGAGACATAAGGCAACATTTGAAGGATTAGTTGATAGAAGAAGATTTAATTGGTTGCTACCTCTCTTAAGTCAGAGAGGGAAGGGGATTGGACGGCCAAGGTAGCTGACAAATATCCAGCGGTGGTCACTCCGATGTTAGGGCAAGGCCTTTTGCTTGATTGGCCCGTGCCTCACGATTCGCTTGCTACCTTCTTCCTTGCTTGCTTGGCCTACAGAATATAAAGCAAATGTCGATGAGCAAGATTTGAGAGCAATAAAAATTACAAGAAAATAAATAATTACCTCAGTCTATCCATTGCAAGTTATATCAATATAACTCGAGTTAGTATAGCCCGATAAACTAGCATCACTACTAGAACTCGAAATGCTAGTTCGAATTGTCGGTTTAGGCTAGAAATCCGAGAAGTCGGAGATGACAACTGATAGTGTACGCTCTTCGTAACAAAGCACAGTAGAGATTATTGACAACCACTGAAGAAACATGCCTGCCTATCAATTGTGTAGTAGAAAATGAGGGAAGTCTTTTACTTGGATCGTCAGCTGTGTGGAGGGCAATCTGAGCCCCTGAGGCATGGCGTGCCAGATCCCTTGGGCATAGCTGATCGAGATGGCATAAATTAGGAGGGATCTAACCAAAGCCCAATTGCCTCACATAGACTATCTTGTGATAGAATTCATAGGATGGTTGGAACGTTTGTCCACTAAAGAAACATGCCTACCTATCAATTGTGTAGTAGAAAATGAGGCAAGTCTTTTACTTGGATCGTCAGCTATGTGGAGAGCAATCTGAGCCCCCAAGGCATGGCGTACCTGATCCCTTGGGCATAGCTGATCGAGAAGGCATAAATTAGGAGGGATCTAACCAAAGCCCAATTGCCTCACATAGACTGTCTTGTGATAGAATTCATAGGATGGTTGGAACGTCTGTCCTTTTGAGTGTAAGCTGACAGAGAGCACACTCCGAGTGATGAAGATCTTGAAAAAGTCTTGTGTTTATTGAGGCATGTCATCACTGTTGGTCGTCAAGTGAAGGAATGAAAGACTATGTGGAGGTCTAATCTTGTTGGTGATGAGTTATTAACTGTGTTTAAACATGAAGTGCTTGAGTTTGAGTTTGATTTGAATTGCATTTTCAAAATAAAGCAATTTGAGTTGTGTCTACTAGGAGCGGCACTGCCGGCCTTAGCAGCGCGGTATTGCCGGCTAGGGGGCGACACTACCGGTCTGGGGAGCGGTAGTTATTTTCTAGAGAGGGGGCTTTCGCTAGGACTTTAGGGGAGAGGCACTACCGGCCATGCTGGGGCTAAGCTAGTTACTGAATTGCATTTTCAAAATAAAGCAATTTGAGTTGTGTCTACTAGGAGCAGCACTGCCGGCCTTAGCAGGGCGGTATTGCCGGCTAGGGGGCGGCACTACCGGCCTGGGGAGCTGTAGTTATTTTCTAGAGAGGGGGCTTTCACTAGGACTTCAGGGGAGAGGCACTACCGGCCATGCTAGGGCTAAGCTAGTTAAATACAGGAAAAGAATGTATCACTCAAAAAGCTTGATCGGCTAAGCTAGTTAAGATAACAAAAGAATAATGTTGTCAATCACTAAAATCATTCAAATAAATCGTAAGTAGCCACAAACTAGCTATAAAAAGTTTTTCATAGAACAATAATCACCTGATCAGCTGGCCTTGTTAAAGTGGGGGATACAGTTGTACCAACAACAAAACCAGAACCTGAAAGAATATCTTCATGTGTGCCGCTAATTCCAAGAAGTGTTTTAGCTGCCAACGGTCATCCGCTTGAGCATGTTGAGAGAAGACGAATTACACCCTGAACGAAAGTAATAGGTAAAGTTAGCACGTTCAGAATAAATAATAGTACTAAAATGTAAAATCTAAACATACTGTATATGTCGATGTACTCAATGATGCTTGTCCCGCGGAATTACTAACAGATATTAAGCCAGCAGCTTGTGTAACCAATCCATGATTGCACAACTCATCCAATTTCTCTGGAGATGAAGCAAAAGCTTCCACTATCTGAGTCGAACAAATGCGAAGCATGTTCCAAAGATCTCGGAATAGCGAAATAGAATATGAACATCTTAAGGATAGATGGTGCCATGATAGAATCAGAATTTCAAACATCAACAGTATTTTTTTGCATCATGGTAGTTCAGGAGATTAGCCAGCAGTGGAACCGCTTCCATTGAAAAATCTGATGCATCAGAAGGAAGCTTCCTACACATATTAGTAGCTGTAGATAATGCAACTCTCTGTAAACAATCCACCAGAAAAACAACATTAAGTAAACATAATTATATAGTCCATTTTGTTAGAGTACAAACAAACAATGCACAACAAAAAGATGAGGATAACACAAATTGTTATGCACTAACTTCTAAGGGCTGAAAGAAATTAAAGTGTTCAACTATACATAGGTGAATAAAAATGAATTTTGATATGTCCAAATACTGGAAGCACTAAAAAGTTGAGTACTTACTTGAACACCTGTAGAGAAGAAATCAAGATATGATAGCACTACCATAAGTGCACCAGCCCGCAAGCAGGCAGTTGGATGCTCCTGCGATACCTTCTTAAGAGCTTGCAAGGACTAAAGAACCCAGAAAAGGCATACTGTAAATGTTAGTGCCACATCAAGACCATTCATACACATATACAAAGGCAGCATATTTATGCATCTATTTGTGTAGTATTTCAAACAACGGTAGATTATTTGTGTAGTATTTCAAACAACTAGAAAAAAGGAAACTAATTAATCTAAAGCATCAAAGAAGCATTACAACATCAAAAGTAAACCAAGTAATTCAAGTATCCGCAGGTGATACTTCTCAATGTCCTATTGCACATCCTCCAAATAAATTCAACAGCAAAGAAACATTTGAATAGAATTGTTTTCATTTAGATCCAACAGCACTACAGGATGGTCAAATCATATCATATCCATAAGATAGAAAGGAAAAAAGGGGCCAAAAAAGCGACAAAGCGGTGCCCACCTGCTCCGCCAGGTCCATATATTCTGATGCGGTCATATCCTCTATTGATGTATCATGTCATGACTCCAAGTCACCAAATGATCTGACTACTTGTTTTGTTTCTGCCATAGCTCAAGGGGATGACAAGGCCAATGCAAGTTGTGTTGATGATATGCTACAGGCTGAGAATTGCAATCCAGATGTTGAAGAGAAGAAAGGTGACATGGCTATGCATCCACAAGGAGTAAAATCCATTTCATTTGGAGATATGCCACCTCAGGAGGGAATTCTAATTGGATCCATATTTGTTGGCATTATTGGCATTGATCCATTAGCATGGAAGGAGAGATACATGTGCAAGGGTGGCTCACTCAAATATGTCCATCATTTTGATCATGATGCTGGTGCTAATCACGACCATAAACATGGTCTTGGGCCACACCAATGGAAAGAAAATGAAGTCTAGTTTCTAGCATTTCAAACGGAGCAACTTTTTGACTTCCGAGCAAGGAGTTAAACCTATTTTGGTGGGAGTCATACAGGCTGTCAAGAGCTGCGCGAGATCTGCTGTTGCTGCCCAACTTCCAAGACTTTAAACCTTTTATCTACCCAAGAAAATCCCTTTAGTTTCTTGTTTAGTTTCACACCTAAGCTAGGAGGGATGTTCCTAGTATAAATATCTATGTATCCCATCTGTTAAGGAGTTTTTGAGACTTTGATTATCAGAAATAGACAACATAACCCATGGTTGTTGTGACGCAAATACCATGTGTTCTTGATAAGTTCTTCCCGTTTTTAGGTTTGTTAGTGTTGGTGCAAGTCAATAACGTCCTGTTCTTGTGATTGTCCACAGAATCTATACGATTCCTCCACTCAATTCGCGTTCTTGTGTTGATCGTGGTTTGTGTGATCGGTTTCTTGCTTCTTGATTGGCTCTTTTGCTGTTCGAGTGCGAGTACCACCAAGCTATCGTCATCGTACCATGAAAGATCGGGCCACCATTCACTCAACAACAGGTTGGGTCCTCATCATCTGGTATCAGGGCTTTCATTGCTCACGGTACATAGGAATTCTTGTGGCTGATTTCAGATTGCTTGCAACAATGTCGGGGGCAAGCCACCACGGTGGAGAAAATGAAGAAATTGTTGAGGAGCAGCTGCCAATTAACCCCAATCTTCCCACTGCTAGGCGTGCTCAATTTGAGGCCGTGTCGGTCTTCTACATGAGCGGGAGAATCGGCTTGGTGGTGAGCTGAACGTGATGCACACTCGCATCACAGATGGGTTCAATGATGTCAATGCCAATCTTTGACGTTTGGAAGACATGCTACTAGCACGAGGAGGAGATGGCGCACGAGGGCAGTGAGCACAAGCCCGTGGCATTCGTACTAGCTCACATGGGAGTGATGACTGAGAGTGTGGGACTTATTTGGAGGACATCATATCTGATGCTCGTTCTGATTTTCGTCCTAATCGGCGTGATCGCAATGATCGTCAAGGTGCTAGACATGGAGGAATTCATAGGAGAGGTGCTGATCGTGATGATGGTATTGCTCGTGTAAGAATCACCATACCGGAGTTCAAAGGGCATGCAGATCCTGAGGAGTATTTGGAGTGGGAGATGCGAGTCAATCAAATTTTTAACAATCATCGGTACTCTGACGAAAAAAAGGTTCATGTTGCTTCGATTGAATTCACCGAGTATGCTATAATTTGGTGGGATCAATTGAATCGTGCAGGGGAGCGTCCATACACCTGGGAAGAGATGAAGAGGGTCATGCTTTCTTGTTTTGTGCCAGCGTACTACACCCGAATATTGCATACTAAGCTGAGGCAGCTTTTCCAAGGTGATAAATCTGTTGATGAGTACTATCCAGAGATGCAAATGCTTATGATTCGTACTGCTATTCGTGAGTCAGCGGATGCCACCATGACAAGATTCTTTGAGGGGCTAAATGAGGATGTACGGAACTGTGTTGATTTGATGCAATTCAATACCATACAAGAGTTGCTTCATCAAGCGCATCGTGCTGAACAGTGGTTGAAGGATGCTCAAAAGCCTTCTATGCATCATGGTCGTGGCATATCTAGTGGTTGGCGGCGCTCTTTGTAGCAAGGTGGCGAAGGAGGCTCTTCTTCTACACCGGTTCCATCAATAAAACCGGGTGGAACGCTACCAAAAGATGTGTCAAAGGCAGTAGGGACAACAAGCAAAGATTCCTCCAAAGCTGATTCTAGTGCGTTCTCTACCGCTAGAACTCACAATATTGAGTGCTTAAAGTGCAAGGGCAGAGGGCACGTGATGAGAGATTGCCCAAATCTGAAGATGGTGTGCTCACAATTGATGGCAAGTATGTTTTAGAGAGTGAGGAAAGTGAGAAATCATATATGGGAGGTAAAGAACAAGATGATGTTGTTCATTGTGAACCTGAAGATGGACCATGTTTGATGGCTCAGAAGGCGAACCATGATGGTGCACCTATTGTGGAGAAGGGACATCGACGTACTGTTTTCCAAACCGAATGCAAGATCAAGGGAAAGAGGTGTAAGCTTGTGATAGATGGAGGAAGTTACAACAATGTGATTAGCAAGGATGTGGTTGATGCGTTGAAATTGACCACACAGCACCACCCAAAGCCCCACTACATGAAGTGGCTTCATAATGTTGGTAAGCACCAGGTGACCCATAAAGTGCATGTGCCATTTCCCATCGATGGATATGAAGATAGGGTGGAGTGCGATGTCATTGCAATGCATGCTAGTCAAATTCTTTTGGGGTGTCCATGGCAATTTGACCAGAATGCTACGCACCAAGGAAGGACTAACCGCTATATAATTATGCATTGAGGGGTGTTTGTTTTTTTGCTGCCCAAGAGTGTGAATGATATTCATTGTGATATAATCAACAAGCCGAAGAGCGTGCTAAAGGGCAATTCAAAACCGAGGACGGTTTCGCTTGAAGGGGGTGGGGATGATGCGGTCATATCCTCTATTGATGTATCATGTCATGACTCCAAGTCACCAAATGATCTCACTACTTGTTTTGTTTCTTCCATAGCTCAAGGAGATGACAAGGCCAATGCAAGTTGTGTTGATGGTGCGCTACATGCTGAGAATTGCAATGCAGATGTTGAAGAGAAGAAAGGTGACATGGCTATGCATCCACAAGGAGTAAAATCCATTTCATTTGGAGATATGCCACCTCAGGAGGGAATTCTATTTGGACCCATATTTGTTGGCATTATTGGCATTGATCCGTTAGCATGGAAGGAGAGATACATGTGCAAGGGTGGCCCAGTCAAATCAGTGATTTGTCCATCATTTTGATCATGATTCTGGTGCTAATCACGTCCATAAACATGGTCTTGGGCCACACCAATGGAAAGATAAAGAAGTCTAGTTTCTAGAATTTCAAACGAAGTTACTTTTCGACTTCCGAGCAAGGAGTTAAGCCTATTTTGGTGGGAGTTGTACAGGGTATCAAGAGCTGCGTGAGATCTGCTGTTGCTGCCCAACTTCCAAGACTTTAAACCTTTTATCTATCCAAGAAAATCCCTTTAGTTTCTTGTTTAGTTTCACACCTAAGCTAGGAGGGTTGTTCCTAGTATAAATATTGAAAGACCATGTGGAGGTCTATCCTTCTGTGTGATGAGTAATTGACAAGAGTTGAGTTTGGTTTGATTTGAAATTGAGTTTGATTTGAATTGAATTTTCGATATGAAGCAATTTGAGTGTTGGTTGCTTTTCCTAGTGCTACCCGCGTGGGGCGGTAGCATCGGACCGTTGAGCGTAATTAAGATTGATTAATGATTTTGGGATAATCATTGAAAATATCTTTGTGTGCATTGCTATGTGAAGGTTTTTCCTTGTCTTTGATGGTTGCAGGATGACGGTGCTAGGTCATGGTGAGGCGGAGGATGACCGGGACTAGGCGAGGAGCGTCGGAGGTCCAGACGGTCGGGAGATCGCCGGAAGATGACCGGAGACGGAGTCCGGGCAAGCCAAGAAGATAAGGAAAAGGAGATGATGCTAGCTAGATGCCGCGTGGATCAATGAGGGCCGTCTGATTGCGGTCTAGTTGATAGGTTAGCGGGTCTAGGTAGTATGCTTTGAAAATCGTGCAAGAAAACCCGGTATGTGTGTGGGTTTTGGGTTAGCCCTTGCATGGCTGTGTGAGTGGGTCAATCCTAGCCCTTAGATGAGTGTCCTAGAGTTGAGGGACTCATCCAAGGGTGGTAGGTGGCCCAAGAGTAGTATAAATAGGGGTGGAGGGGTGGCCTCCTCCCCTTGAAGGTTTGAGTTGCTCCTTTGAGCTTTGCCCACATGAAGTGAGGCTTTGTAAATCTTTCCACCAGAAATACAAAGAAATTTCTTTACATTATTGTGAATTTAAATTCCGCATTTACATTATGTCTTTACTTTACGCAATTTAAATTCAGCATTTACGTTACGCATTTACTTTCCCGCAATTTATATTCATGCAATTTGGATTTGCTTCCCCTCCTTCTAAATGCTGATCTTGGATGTTTTGAGTGTGTTCATATGATTTTACATCTCTTTTGCACCCTTTGATTAAGTTGAGATCATCTTTTCTTTCAAGTTCCTGTTCTGTCCAGAACTTGTTTTTCACGCAGTAGTTAGTATTTGATTTTTAGAAAAATCTAAAAAAATCCTTTTTGCATGATTCATGATGGAGATTGTGCGGGACTCCCATATCCATCTGTAGAAAAATTTTGGAGTTCACTTGTTGCACCTTTTGGGCGCCATGAGGTGAAAACTGAGCCCCAAATTTTCTGCTCGAAGTTCCTAACTGTCTGTGTTCATATATTTATGATGATTTTTCTACATGGCTTTTTGATCTAAAATTTGGTAGAGAGCTTCAAGACTCATCTGATCATAGGGAAAAAATTTCTCATAATTTTGTGAGTAGCAGAAACCCACCAACCTCCTGTTCAAATTAAAGACAGCTTCTGGAAATATCTGCTTTTGCTTTTCTAAAAGAGACTTTTGTGTCTTGGCTTGATCTCTTTTAGAAAAGAAGTATTTGAATTGATTCCTCTTTATTTGGATACTTGACAACCAGGATTGTGATTGAAAAATCCCTCACATATTTTATGGATCTCATCCATGTAAGCTAGGGATACACATAGTTGTCTAGTCGTTCCGTTTTTGTGGGTTTTGCGAATTTGAGGAGCACCAGCTTTCTTTGCGCGATCTTGTCAAGATTTTGGTTGGAGTATTTTTGGGAAAATTTATTTGCGACCATTCACCCCCCTCTGCTCGCCATCTCGATCCTTCAATTGGTATCGAGCGGTTTTGCTCTTCCATAGATCTTGACCGGTCTCGAGAGCCATGGCGACATGCACAAGTATTCCACCAAGCCTCCAATTTTTTCTCTTTGTTGATTTTCCTTTTGGAAATCCCGATGGAGTCATACATCATTGCCGGGGCTTCTGATATGGCGAAGGTGAAGCTCCCATATGAGGTTCTGCCGATGAGAACGTCACGGCCGGCAATATGGCTGACGTTGAGGCAAATGCTAAGGTGAGGAACATTCTCATACAGGGACTCAGCCGCAGTGAGTATGTTCGGATTTCTCACCTTCTCTCCACCCACGAGATTTGGGTAACCCTCGATGCTTACCATGAGGGCACTACTCTAATCAAGACCGTGAGGCAGGACCAGTTCAAGCGCGAGTACAACAAATTTGAACAACGCGCTGGTGAGAGTCTTGATGAGTGTTTTGGTCAGTTTACCAAGATTTTGAGTGACCTCCGAGCAGTCGGTTGTATATACCCTGACTTGGACAATGCTCGGCATTTCTTGACCGCACTCGACCTTCGGGTTTGGGAGATGAAGGTGACCACCATCAAGGACACCAGCGATCCGTCGACTCGACTCTTGGCGGGCTTTATTCCGCCTCAAGACTCATGAGATTGATGTCGCTCTCGGACGAAATCTCGGTCGATGGCTTTGGTCACCAATCCCATTGGGTCCTCTTCGATTTTCTCTTGACTTTGCTACGGTTTTTCTCTCTCGCTCTTTGTGACGTAGCGATGAAATTGCAGAACGATTTCGAAAAATGAGCTTGCTCTTATCGCTCGAAAATTTTCCAATATTTACAAGAGAGTGAGAGAGAGGAAGAGAGGTGGCATGATCACCGCTTGAGTGTGGTGGCCCCAACCACATTCGAGCTTAACCGCCCTATGCCGGAGAAGGGCAAGAAAGACGTCAGCGGTTTGGGCAAGAACGACTACACCGACAAGAACTGCAACAAGAAGCCTCTAGTTCGTGAACCGGCGCACGAGAAGAAGTACCGCAACTTCTCCAAGAACAAGAAGCTCTTCCACCGCGTCCTCGCCGCCCTCGACGACATCAACCTCTCCGACACGGAGACATGGAGCGACGAAGGTGAGGATGATCCGCAAGAGAAGAAAGGCGGTGACGACTTCTCCGGCATGTGCTTCATGGCAGGCGCCATTGAAGTGAGCGACTCCGAGCTGTACAGCGACACGGATGAGGTACCCACCTACGACGAGTTAAATGATGCCTTCTGTAAATTAGGCAAGTTTCATGCTAAGGCTAGGTCGAGGTGTTCTGAGTTAGAGAAGGAGGTAGATAGTTTGTCTTGGGAGTTAGCTTCACTTAAATCATGTTCCTCCCGAGACTCTAACAGCTGTACACTCTGTGATGCTTTGCTTGTGGAGCTAGAGAACCTAAGGACTTTGCATGATAGTGTGCTTGTTGATCTTGAGAATCTGAAGTCGAAGAATGCTAGTCCTGTTGTTATTGATATTCCTGCTGATGCTAGTTTTTCTCTTGCCCACACAAATGCTTCCTGTAATAATTGCCCTAAATTGCTTACTGAGATTGATGCCATGAGCTCACACCTTAGAAAGCTTTCCTCTAGAAATGATGAACTTGAGATGCATGCTTCTAAGGACCCAAATCGGCTCATGTGAGGGTGAAGCAACTAAAACTTGACAATGATGCTTTGAATGTCAAGTGTGATCAACTTGCTAAGGATTTACTAATTAAATCACAAACTGGTTGCTTGTCAGTGTTGGGGTTAAGGATGACGTGGATAAGGTCCACGCAGAGCTTAGGAAGAAGTTAGAGGCCCAGGTTGGTAGAATTAGAGATGCTTCTTGTGCTTCTTGTGAGTCTCTCAAATTTAAGGCAGCCGTGTATAGGGAAAAATATGCACGCTACTGTTCGATCCTCTTCTTCGCCTCTTCTTCTACTCCTTCCCTTGCTCTTCATGCGCCTCACTTTTCCGAGAGTGTCGGATCTTATGAGCACTCTTGAGAAATTTGTTGGAGGCAAGAAGAAGCTCAATCTCATTCTAGACCACCCAAGATTAGCGAGATTCAATCAAGGTCTAGGATTTGATTACTTGGAGCACGCTAGGACTCATCCTCCTACCATTGTGCGTGGTTCCAAGAGTGGAGAGATAGTGGTTGCTCCTGTGTTGAGCACCACTTTGTGTTTAGGTCTCTTGGTGTGGTCCACGGGACTTGACGAAGGATGCTTCTCTTGTTGCTACGCCTCTAACAAGGCAAAGTACACATGCACCTTCAGAAGAAGGATGGTCACCTAGTAGATTTACGCTTGAGCGCGCCAAGATCACTCGGCGTGGCGTGTTGATGCTCTTAGGGTATTCAGGTCATCCCGGACTCTGAGTGCTCTAAAGCGCTACTCGCTACTAGACAAGTTAGAGAGTCGCTTTGTTTTTGGGCAACATCCAGACTCGGTTTTCATCTTTGTTGATCGAGTTTTAGTCCTGGAGTTGCTCGTGGTCAGTGTTTCCGCCGTCCTCTTGATATTCCTTGTTTTTCCCATTGAGGTAGATATCAGCGGCGTGAGGTGTTTTCGGGTAGGAGATTTAGGCAGCCTCGTTGGGATGGTCCGGCCTTTGCACCACGGCGGGCCAAACCAGTGACAGCTCCTAGATCTTCCACTAGAGCTGCTTCTTCTGATCTTGTTAGAATTGAGCGTCAGAGAGACACTAGAGTCCAGTCTTCTTCTTTTGTGGCTGGTACTTTGAGGCGTCGTGTAATTCAGTATTGGGTTCTCAAGTCTTCACTTTATCGATCTTGAGTCTTCTCTTTGACTTGATCAGGTTAAATCGGATGGGGAAGGAGATGTTTGGATTGTTGACTCGGTTGTTCTCGCCATATGACCGGAGATTCTCGTTGGTTCTCTTCCTAGTCCGAGCCCCGTGATGAGTTGATCACTTTTGGGGATGCTTCTTGAGTAGAGTCATTGCTAAAGGTACCGTCTGCATTAATGAAAATTTTATTCTTAAGGGCGTTGCCTTAGTGAGTAAGCTGCAATATAATTTGCTTTCTGTTTCTCAGCTTATCGATGACTCTTTCGAGGTAAGATTTAAGTGTAATGCTTGTAGAATCCTTGATTCATCAGGAGAGTTAGTTTGCGGGATTTCTAGATTTGGGAAAGTCTTTCGTGCTGATTTTTCTGCTTTCTTCCGGAGACTCTCTTGGTGTTTGATTGCTTCGAGTCCCGATCTCTCCTTCGGCATAGGAGACTTGGTCACATTGGTTTTGATCATTTGACCAGAGTTAGCGACCGCGATCTTATTCGTGGTTTGCCCAAACTCAAGATGGTCAAAGACTTAGTTTGCTCTCCTCGCCGACATGGCAAGATGGTTCTTGCTTCTCATCCTCCGATCACCGTAGTGATGATGATGCACCAGACAGCTTTTACACATGGACCTTTTTGGTCGGCTAGAGTCTTGATCGGCAGGAGGGAAGTGGTATGTCCTTGTCATTGTTGATGATTTTTCGAGATATTCTTGGGTATTTTTCATGGCCTCGAAGGATGAGACTTTTTCTCACTTTAGGGATTGGTTAGTAGGTTGTCTGTTGAGCTCCCGGTGCATTACGAGCTATCTGCAGTGATAATGGCACCGAGTTCAAGAATTCCTACTTTGAGAGTTTCTGTGGAGTCAGGTTAGAGCATCGGTTCTCCTCTCCATCGTCCCTCGACAAAATGGCGTAGTGGAAAGGAAGAATAGGACCTGGTTGAGATGGCGGGACGATGCTAGATAGTCTGATACTCTAGAAAGTTTTAATGAGGCTATAGCTCTTGCTTGTCATGTTTCCAATCGCGTTTTCTTGAGAGCACATTTGCATCGTACTTCTTATGAATTGAGGTATGGGCGAAAGCCGAGTGTTTCTCATTTTCGCGTTTTTCGTTGCAAGTGTTTTATCTTGAAGTCCGTAACCTAGATAAGTTTGAGTTTCGTTCTTCTCGATAGTATCTTTACGGGTTACTCGACTTCCTCTCGTAGCTATAGTGCAGGTTGTGATGCGAATAGGATCATAGAGACCGTGGCGTGACCTTTGATGAGGCTAGCCTAGGAGCTAGACACGATATTTCGAGCTCTTCTTATCCCTCCGAGACCATCTTTGTAGAGGATGAAGATGATGGTGTTCCACCTGATCCAGTCTCCTCTTCACCTGAGGTGCCTCCTGTTTCCATTTCTGCACCTCAGGATGATCAGCCTTTGCCTTCAGACTCTCCTTCAATGAGTGGCTCTGTTCCTACCTCTTCTCCTCAAGAGGTAGAGGCCACTCTTACGGTCCTCCACGACACATTCAGCGTTCTCATCCACCGAAAGCGAGATCATTGGTGATCTATTTGAGCGTGTTCTGGCGCTCAAAATCAGGCTTATCTTCTTTCTGCCTTCACTCTGCCTTTGTTGCCTCTTTTGAGCCAAAGGATGTTACTCATGCATTATCCGATTAATCATGGATTAATGCTATGCATGAGGAACTGGAAAACTTTGAGATGAACAAAGTTTGGCAGCTTGTAAAGCCCCCATCTGGTCATAATGTCATTGGGACCAAGTGGGTGTTCAAAAACAAGCAGAGTGAGGATGGGGTTGTCGTCGCAACAAGGCTAGGCTAGTTGCACGGGGCTTCACTCAAAGTTGAGGGTCTTGATTTTGAGGAGACCTTTGCCCTCAGAGCTAGACTAGAGGCGATTAGAATCCTGCTTGCATTCTCTGCATCCCAGGGCTTCAAGCTCTATCAAATGGATGTCAATAGTGCATTTCTCAACGGCTTCATTGAGGAAGAGGTGTATGTCAAGCAACCTCCAGGATTTGAGAACCCCAAATACCCGAACCATGTCTACAAGCTTTCCAAAGCCTTGTATGGACTTAAGCAAGCCCCTAGAGCTTGGTATGAGAGGCTTAAGTCCTATCTTCTCAGTCATGGTTTCAAAATGGGTATTGTAGACAAAACTCTATTCATCAGACACCAGGATTCTCATTTTCTTTTCGTCCAGATTTATGTGGACGATATTATCTTTGGTGGTTCATCTCAGTCTCTTGTGTCTCATTTTTCCGAGGTGATGAGCACAGAATTTGAGATGAATATGATGGGTGAGTTGAGCTACTTTCTTGGCTTCCAAATCAAGCAGACTCGGGAGGGTACTTTCCTGCACCAAGGTAAGTACACTCATGACCTTCTGAGACGGTTTGATATGTCTGATGGAAAGCCCGTGATGACTCCTATGGCCACTATTGCTGTCCTCGAGCCCGATGAGGATGGTGAGCCTATTGATCAAAAGGAGTTCCGGAGCATGATTGACTCCCTCTTGTATCTTACTGCCTCGCGGCCGGACATACACTTTGTTGTGTGTATGTGCGCTCGCTTTCAGGCTTCTCCTCGTGTCTCTCATCGCCAGACGGTGAAGCGCATCTTTAGGTACCTTCGAGCTACCATTGATTATGGTATCTAGTACTCTTCTTCCTCTTGTCTATCCCTTAGAGCCTTTTTCGATCTTGACTTTCTTTGGTCAGAGGATAGATAGGAAGAGTACTACGCACTTGCCAATTCATTGGCACTTCTCTTGTTTCTTGGTCATCTAAGAAGCGGTCAGAGTTGCACAATCCACGGCCGAGGCCGAGTATGTTGTCAGCAGTGTGCTCTGGATGAGATCGACCTTGCGGGACTTTGGGTTAGAGATAGAGAGTGTTCCACTTTTACGTGATAACACTTCGCTATTTGCATTGCCAAGAACCCAAGCAAAGACTCTGGACCAAGCACATTGATATTAGATATCACTTCCTTAGAGACCATGTGGAGAAAGGAGACATAGTGCTTCAGTTTGTAGAGAGTGACTACCAGTTGGTCGATATCTTTACCAAGCCTTTGGATAGCTCTAGGTTTGTTGCCTTGAGGAATGAGCTTGGAGTTGTGTGCCCTTACGGCCTTCTGTGAGGGGGAGCTGATCTGTATATTATGTATTATATTTTTTTTCTGTTTTTCCTTTCCTTTGTATTTCTCTAGGTGCTTATGGATTTTATTCCTTAGAGTTATGAGTTCACATCACTTAGACTTCTGGCATGCTTTGCATGGACCTCTCATCTTGTGCTTTAGGTTGCTATCATGCTTAATTAGTCTCTCTCTTCTCTCTAGGTTGAGTTCCCTCACAGTCTTATAAGTCTAGCGGTGTTGGGCCCCTGGTAGACAGGTGCATGTGCACTCCTTAGTTTGGGATCTAGAGACAGCTTTCCTATGTTAGTCATTGGGGAAGATGAGAGCGAGTCTGAGTCATAGTGTTCTCTACCATCTTTTCTATACTCTATAGTCACCCAGTTCGCAGTTTCTTGACTTCTTCCCTCCATTCTGTGTTTCTGGCTTTAATTGAGTTCTTTTCGACCATTCTTGAGCTTAATCTTGCTAATAACTCAATTTGAACCAGATTTGTGCTTAAAATTGAACCACATGTTGAGGGGGAGTTTAAGAATCTGTCTCATGCATTGCATATAGACTTGATTTTTCATTTTATGAGCTTTGTCTATTATGCAAATGATCTATGTTTCATTTTATACACCATGCTATATTATGAAGAAAATTACTTGCTTAGATATGTCCAAGTTCATTTATCTTGCTAAGCTTACAAAAATTGCAAAATGAGCGTTAAAAGAAAAACTTGATAAAACATGTTGCGTTTACTTGTTAAGTTTCTTCTCTAGGTGTTTTTGCCATGATTTGTGAAATTCTGGAATTCTCTAGAGTCCCTATTGCAACTTGGGTGAATCTTGTTTGATCCATACTTGAGTCCTTCACTAGCTTAACAATGAAAATGCTAAAATGAAAGTGAAGCAAAATTGACTCTTTTGGTGCGCATTAGACTCAACACCTCACATTCAGAAGACGGCTTCTCATTGCACTTGAGATGAACTTGGAATGTGTTGTGTATGACCAAGATCATTCTCTTAAGAGTCCCTCTTGAGATGATCGATTATAGCTTGAGTCAATTGCTTTAAACAATGCAAAAATCATACGTGGGTAAAGAATGCAAATAAAGTCAAACATTTGCACCCCGCTATGTCTTTCAAAGATTCAAAGAAAAAATTTGCATACAAGAAACACAAATAAGCTCGAAGGACCTTGTATGAACTTCTAGATTCTCCAAAGTGTTGAGTAGGTTGAACTCTAGGTTTTCCATTTGAACCTTTGAATGGCTTTGCTTCTAGTTTTGAAACTAATGACAAGTGTTGCTCATGTTCAATCATGCTAAAAATGACATGGTTTTAATTAAATCTTGCTAGCAAAATGATTATTTGCACTTGGACATGGCTTAGCTTAGTCTATTTTTGCCATAACTTAGCTTGGTGTCATCACTTGTCTTGTTGGTCACTTGGATAATCTTCAAAGCTCCCTTAGGCTGCATTACTTGCATAAAAACAAAAAAGGGGGAGAAAAGGAAATGCTATCTTGATGCCTATATTGCCAAAAGGGGGAGAAATCGTAGAAAAGGCATCATTTTGCATCTTGATTCTTATGATCTTTGTTAATATTTGCTATCTTTCATAGATCATAAACATTTCTAGTTGCCAACTTGGTCATGTTCTTTATTTCTATTTATTTGATCAAGTTTGGCTTTGTATACAAATTGCTTTCTTCTTTCTTCTTCAAACTCAAAACTTATGCCTTTTCACGTGTTTGTCAATATACTCATCAAGGGGGAGATTGAAAGACCATGTCGAGGTCTATCCTTGTGTGTGATGAGTAATTGACAAGAGTTGAGTTTGGTTTGATTTGAAATTGAGTTTGATTTGAATTGGATTTTCGATATAAAGCAATTTGAGTGTTGGTTGCTTTTCCTAGTGCTACCCGCGTGGGGCGGTAGCATCGGACCGTTGAGCGTAATTAAGATTGATTAATGATTTTGGGATAAACATTGAAAATATCTTTGTGGGCATTGCTATGTGAAGGTTTTTCCTTGTCTTTGATGGTTGCAGTTATGACGGTGCTAGGTCATGGTGAGGCGGAGGATGACCGGGACTAGGCGAGGAGCGTCGGAGGTCCAGACGGTCGGGAGATCGCCGAAAGATGACCGGAGACGGAGTCCGGGCAAGCCAAGAAGATAAGGAAAAGGAGATGATGCTAGCTAGATGCCGCGTGGATCAATGAGGGCCGTCTGATTGCGGTCTAGTTGATAGGTTAGCGGGTCTAGGTAGTATGCTTTGAAAATCGTGAAAGAAAACCCGGTATGTGTGTGGGTTTTGGGTTAGCCCTTGCATGGCTGTGTGAGTGGGTCAATCCTAGCCCTTAGATGAGTGTCCTAAGGTTGAGGGACTCATCCAAGGGTGGTAGGTGGCCCAAGAGTAGTATAAATAGGGGTGGAGGGGTGGCCTCTTCACCTTGAAGGTTTGAGTTGCTCCTTTGAGATTTGCCCACATGAAGTGAGGCTTTGTAAACCTTCCCACTAGAAATACAAAGAAATTTCTTTACATTATTGTGAATTTAAATTCCGCATTTACATTATGTCTTTACTTTACGCAATTTAAATTCAGCATTTACGTTACGCATTTACTTTCCCGCAATTTACATTCATGCAATTTGGATTTGCCTCCCCTCCTTCTAAATGCTGATCTTGGATGTTTTGAGTGTGTTCATATGATTTTACATCTCTTTTGCACTCTTTGATTAAGTTGAGATCATCTTTTCTTTCAAGTTCCAGTTCTGTCCAGAACTTGTTCTTCGCGCAGCAGTTAGTATTTGATTTTTAGAAAAATATAGAAAAATCCTTTTTGCATGATTCTTGATGTAGATTGTGCGGGACTCCCATATCCATCTGTATAAAAATTTTGGAGTTCACTTGTTGCACGTTTTGGGCGCCATGAGGTGAAAACCGAGCCCCAAATTTTCTGCTCGAAGTTCCTAACTGTCTGTGTTCATAGATTTATGATGATTTTCTACATGGCTTTTTGATCTGAAATTTGGTAGAGAGCTTTATGACTCATCTGCTCATAGGGAAAAAATTTCTCATAATTTTTTGAGCAATAGAAACCCACCAACATCCTGTTCAAATTAAAGACAGCTTCTGGAAATATCTGCTTTTGCTTTTCTAAAAGATACTTTTGTGTCTTGGCTTGATCTCTTTTAGAAAAGAAGTATTTGAATTGATTCCTCTTTATTTGGACACTTGACAACCAGGATTGTGATTGAAAAATCCCTCACATATTTTATGGATCTCATCCATGTAAGCTAGGGATACACATAGTTGTCTAGTCGTTCCGTTTTTGGTTTTTTGAATTTGAGGAGCACCGGTTTTCTTTGCGCGATCTTGTCAAGATTTTGGTTGGAGTATTTTTGGGAAAATTTATTTGCAACCAATCACCCCCCCCTCTGTTCGCCATCTCGATCCTTCAAATATCTATGTATCCCATCTGTTAAGGAGTTTTTGAGACTTTGATTATCAGAAATAGACAGCATAACCCATGGTTGTTGTGACGCAAATACCATGTGTTCTTGATAAGTTCTTCCCGTTCTTGGATTTGTTAGTGTTGGTGCAAGTCAAGAACGTCCTGTTCTTGTGATTGTCCATAGAATCTATACGATTCCTCCACTCAATTTGCGTTCTTGTGTTGATCGTGGTTTGTGTGATCGGTTTCTTGCTTCTTGATTGGCTCTTTTGCTGTTCGAGTGCGAGTACCACCAAGCTATCGTCATCGTACCATGAAAGATCGGGCCACCATTCACTCAACAGCAGGTTGGGTCCTCATCATCTGGTATCAGGGCTTTCATTGCTCACGGTACGTAGGAATTCTTGTGGCTGATTTCAGATTGCTTGCAACAATGTCGGGGGAAAGCCACCACGGTGGAGAAAATGAAGAAATTGTTGAGGAGCTGCAGCTGCCAATTAACCCCAATCTTCCCACTGCTACGCGTGCTCAATTTGAGGCCGTGTCGGTCTTCTACATGAGCGGGAGAATCGTCTTGGAGGTGAGCTGAACGTGATGCACACTCGCATCACAGATGGGTTCAATGATGTCAATGCCAATCTTTGACGTTTGGAAGACATGCTATTAGCTTGAGGAGGAGATGGCGCACGAGGGCAGCGAGCACTTGCCCGTGGCATTCGTACTAGCTCACATGGGAGTGATGACTGAGAGTATGGGACTAATTTGGAGGACATCATATCTGATGCTCGTTCTGATTTTCGTCCTAATCGGCGTGATCGCAATGATCGTCAAGGTGCTAGACATGGAGGAATTCATAGGAGAGGTGCTGATCGTGATGATGGTATTGTTCGTGTAAGAATCACTATACCGGAGTTCAAAGGGCATGCAGATCCTGAGGAGTATTTGGAGTGGGAGATGCGAGTCAATCAAATTTTTGACAATCATCGGTACTCCGACGAAAAAAAGGTTCATGTTGCTTCGATTGAATTCACCGAGTATGCTATTATTTGGTGGGATCAATTGAATCGTGCAGGGGAGCGTCCATACACCAGGGAAGAGATGAAGAGGGTCATGCTTTCTTCTTTTGTGCCAGCGTACTACACCCGAATGTTGCATACTAAGCAGAGGCGGCTTTTCCAAGGTGATAAATCTGTTGATGAGTACTATCCAGAGATGCAAATGCTTATGATTCGTACTGCTATTCGTGAGTCAGCGGATGCCACCATGACAAGATTCTTTGAGGGGCTGAATGAGGATGTACGGAACTATGTTGATTTGATGCAATTCAATACCATACAAGAGTTGCTTCATCAAGCGCATCGTGCTGAACAGTGGTTGAAGGATGCTCAAAAGCCTTCTATGCATCATGGTCGTGGCATATCTAGTGGTTGGCGGTGCTCTTTGTAGCAAGGTGGCGAAGGAGGCTCTTCTTCTACACCGGTTCCATCAATAAAACCGGCTGGAACGCTACCAAAAGATGCGTCAAAGGCAGTAGGGACAACAAGCAAATATTCCTCCAAAGCTGATTCTAGTGCGTTCTCTACAGCTAGAACTCGCAATATTGAGTGCTTCAAGTGCAAGGGCAGAGGGCACGTGATGAGAGATTGCCCAAATCTTAAGATGGTGTGCTCACAACTGATGGCAAGTATGTTTTAGAGAGTGAGGAAAGTGAGAAATCATATATGGGAGGTAAAGAACAAGATGATGTTGTTCATTGTGAACCTGAAGATGGACCATGTTTGATGGCTGAGAAGGTGAACCGTGATGGTGCACCTATTGTGGAGAAGGGACATTGACGTACTATTTTCCAAACCGAATGCAAGATCAAGGGAAAGAGGTGTAAGCTTGTGATAGATGGAGGAAGTTACAACAATGTGATTAGCAAGGATGTGGTTGATGCGTTGAAATTGACCACACAGCGCCACCCAAAGCCCCACTACATGAAGTGGCTTCATATTGTTGGTAAGCACCAGGTGACCCACAAGGTGCATGTGCCATTTTCCATCGATGGATATGAAGACAAGGTGGAGTGCGATGTCATTGCAATGCATGCTAGTCAAATTCTTTTGGGGCATCCATGGCAATTTGACCAGAATGCTACGCACCAAGGGAGGACTAACCGCTATACATTTATGCACTGAGGGGTGTTTGTTTTTTTGCTGCCCAAGAGTGTGAACGATATTCGTTGTGATATACTCAACAAGCCGAAGAGCGTGCTAAAGGGCAATTCAAAACCGAGGACGGTTTCACTTGAAGGGGGAGGGGATGATGCGGTCATATCCTCTATTGATGTATCATGTCATGACTCCAAGTCACCAAATGATCTCACTACTTGTTTTGTTTCTTCCATAGCTCAAGGAGATGACAAGGCCAATGCAAGTTGTGTTGATGATGCGCTACAGGCTGAGAATTGCAATGCAGATGTTGAAGAGAAGAAAGGTGACATGGCTATGCATCCACAAGGAGAAAAATCCATTTCATTTGGAGATATGCCACCTCAGGAGGGAATTCTATTTGGATCCATATTTGTTGGCATTATTGGCATTGATCCGTTAGCATGGAAGGAGAGATACATGTGCAAGGGTGGCCCACTCGAATCAGTGATTTGTCCATCATTTTGATCATGATTCTGGTGCTAATCACGTCCATAAACATGGTCTTGGGCCACACCAGTGGAGAGATAATGAGTCTAGTTTCTAGAATTTCAAACGAAGTTACTTTTCGACTTCCGAGCAAGGAGTTAAGCCTATTTTGGTGGGAGTTGTACAGGCTATCAAGAGCTGCGTGAGATCTGTTGTTGCTGCCCAACGTCCAAGACTTTAAACCTTTTATCTACCCAAGAAAATCCCTTTAGTTTCTTGTTTAGTTTCACACCTAAGCAAGGAGGGATGTTCCTAGTATAAATATCTATGTATCCCATCTATTAGGGAGTTTTTGAGACTTTGATTATCAGAAATAGACAGCATAACCCATGGTTGTTTGTAGTGCAAATACCATGTGTTCTTGATAAGTTCTTCTCGTTCTTGGGTTTGTTAGTGTTGGTGCAAGTCAAGAACGTCCTGTTCTTGTGATTGTCCACAGAATCTATATGATTCCTCCACTCAATTCGCGTTCTTGTGTTGATCGTGGTTTGTGTGATTGGTTTCTTGCTTCTTGATCGGCTCTTTTGCTATTTGAGTGCGAGTACCACCAAGCTATCATCATCGTACCGTGAAAGTGTTAAGATCTTGCTATCACAGAATACCAATTACAAAAGTTTGTTGGCTATTTGAGAAGAACAGAGAATGAGAGGATCCAGGAGGAAGGGGAAAAATAGACTTGGAGAGGAAGAAGTAGAAGAACACAAGAGAGGAGAAAAGGTAAAGAACTGTCTGGTCTTTTCTTGTTCAATCCCCCCTGACGCAGCTACTCCTGGCTTTTGTAGTGCTTCCCTTCACCAGCCAGTGGGCTGCCTGGTCCAATAGCCAGCCTCCCAGGCCCATGTCCGTGACATTCCTCCCTCCTTGAATTTCGGCTTGTCCCCAAGCCGATGATAGCAAACCATTGATTGCTGGGGCACCGCCTCGGACAATGAAACGACGCAGGTGAGGAACCTTGACGGTGATGGTGGCATCGACATGCCCAGGTGAGAGCGGAAAGCACTGTGGTCAGATCAGGGCCATAAAACTACTCATTCCATCGGCTGAAGAGGGAGTTGGTCACATATATCCTCTTGCCTTCCAAGCTCGACTGAATCAGCTGTGGCCCACCTCTAAGTCGATGCCTCTTGACCTGGGGCAGTTCTTTGAGCTTTTGAGCGAGTGCCCTCCCAACAGAGTATGCCTTATCTCTGTGTACAATTGTTGACATTGTCTTCACAGGATCACCATTGATTTGTACATCCAGCTTCACTAGGTCATTTTTCCTGTACCCAGTAAGTGAATATTCCAGGCTAGCATATCCTTTGCTACGAGATTTCAGTTGGTCAAAGAAATCTCCAACCATCTTTGCTAGTGGTAGCTCATAAACTCTTCCCGCTGCCATGTACCCAAGAACCAGATTGCCGGTAATCTTGTGGGGGTTCAGGAAGTAGCCACCCGCTTGAAGCTTTGGGCCAACCATCCGCAACATAGTTACGTGTGGCCAGAACACCTTGCCGAAGTGCATAGCAACTTTGTTCTCAACACCCACACCGAGAGCCGCAAAAGCAGAGCTCCTCCAAGGAGGCAGTTCAGTATACCTTGCAAGGGCCTTCTCAACACATTCACTCTCGACGTCGCCATCAATCAGCGAGGTGCCTGACTGAACATGCCAACCTCCAGGGTCAAACTTCACCAGACGAGAGGTATTTGCCACCTCCGCAATCTTAGCATACATATCAGTTAGCGCATTCCTCACAGCAACCTTCAGTTCGTACCCCAACTTCCTTACACAACAATGGATGCTTTGGCCAAGCCACCCATCCTTGAGCCCTCCTGATGCACTCGACCCACTGCATAACACTTGCTGGTCAGGTCCAACCAGTCCCTTTACATTAACATAACCTCCAACATCAAGAATTTCAGCTGTAGTAACACAATCATCTTGTGCCGGCAACACAGTTTCTTGGATGGAGTCCTCCAACTGGATTTTCATATGTCCATATCCCCTGTCGACAAATTCCCTCCTAGCATGAATCAAGAACGGGTAGACAAAGAGTTCAAACCAAATACTTGAATTTTCGGCCATATTCAAGAAATTCTCCACTACTAGCCACTGCATGTGATCTGAACCCCATTTATAACAACCCAGCTATCAAGAAATTGTTTAAGAACACCATTGTTATAGCTCTTCTCCTGTCTCTTCTTGATCAGGTGCCTTTGTGGGGATAGTGGCCACGGTGGTAGAAGCATTACTACAGTTTTGCTATAATTCTCAGGCCAAACCTCCACCTCAAAAATGTAACACATGGGCAGATTCACCATTAAGCAATGACACCACATTCGACCAGGTGAATTGGCGAGCAATATGGCAACGCCCATCCTTCCGTGGCATGAATTGTTTCTGCACTATCAAATACACCAAGTACCAAGAGCCAAAACTTCCCCCATGATGTTATATAAGTTGCTCCTCCATGGTCTAAAATCCAGTTTCGACCTTTCTCCATAGCTCCATCTTCACTATCTGGTCCCTCTCCAAACATTCTCAAACAAACATAGGTCAAGGCTGAGCCAAACATGGTGCTTGGGCCCTCAATGTGCAACCCCCAGCCTCCATCTTCATTCTGATGATTATAGAGATACCGGCGGATCTCCTTCTGATGTTCGTAATTCCCAGGCCAGTGTCCATCATGTGCCTGGAGGGTAACAAAATAGCTGATCGCCCTTTTCAAAGAGGTGGACACAGCTTCCTCTGTGACATCTTCATGCTCTTCCAGCTTGATAGCAGGAAGGTCCAGCTCTAGAGGATTTGCTTTAGTGAACTGGATGCGCATGAGGAGGTCGGCACTGTGCTTGAGGTGGCGGCGCCGCGCGGTGAAGTCGCGGCGCGCGGCCTCGACGGCAGCGAGCTGGTCAGGGTCGGCGGCGTCGGGGTCGAACTCGAACTGGCGGCCGAGCGTCGCGTTCTTGGTGCACAGCCAGGGAACGCCGTCGCCATCCGCGATCCTGAGCCGCCACATGCTTCCTCTGATCCCAATGAGGATGCCACTCCTCAGAGGCATTTCCTCAAACACTTCACCTACGTGATACTGCTGCACCTCCTTCCCCAGGATCTGCATGAAGAAATTGTCATTGTAGCCATCCTTCATCTTGGCATTCAGCTCGGCCACGCACCCCGGCTTGAGCGAGTCGCCGTAGTCCAGGAACCTCGCCGTCACGTCGTACTCCTGATCCCTCCGGTTTCCTTGCCCCGGCTGCACCCAGTGCCCCGGAGCGAATCCCGCCTTCAGCCGCACGTAGTCGGCGATTCCCTCGATGAGCCCGCCGTTCGCGTCGCCCTGGCCGTCCCTCTGCCACCCGTGCGTCACCTCGGTCTTGACATCGCCGGAGTGGACGCCGACGTACTGGGCGCCAAGGTGGATGCCGTTGTTGATGGTAAAGGCGACGCCGCCGATGTCCTCGACGCCGTCACCCTCGTCGTCGGGCTTGCGGTCGGCGGTTGCTTGTTGCAGTGTCGTGGCCAGCGTGGAGCCGATTTTGTTCGTTGCGGTGTTCTGGCCAACTAGGAGTTTCTTAGTGGTTGCAGCCGTCATGGATCGCACTCTGCTCAACTCGACGATCAACTTCTCGCACAGCCCGATGATCCGGTCACTCGTTGCCATTGCTCTCTCAAAAGCATCAGCCATGACTGGGATCGAGCAGCTCTGGTACCAAATGTTAAGATCTTGCTATCACAGAATACCAATTACAAAAGTTTGTTGGCTATTTGAGAAGAACAGAGAATGAGAGGATCCAGGAGGAAGGGGAAAATAGACTTGGAGAGGAAGAAGTAGAAGAACACAAGAGAGGAGAAAAGGTAAAGAACTGTCTGGTTTTTTCTTCTTCAATCCCCGACGCAGCCTACTCCCCGCTTTTGTAGTGCTTCCTTCACCGGCCGAGGCTGCCGGTCCAATAGCTTGACCTCGGGCCCATGTCCGTGACAGAAAGATCAGGCCACCATTCACTCAACAGTGGTTGGGTCCTCATCATATTCAATGGTGAGAAGCATGGCACAACACCATAATGCACAAGCAATGAGAGCAGACGATTGCGCAAGACGTCCGCAGGTGGATCCGGACCGTGATGCAGGCACAAGCGAGAATTTTTTAAATAATATATTTTTTAAAATAAATTACAGAAATAATATGCCGAAAAAATTACAGAGATACACATCTGTCGCAATTCCAAAATGCGACACATCTCTGTCACAAATTGGAAATGCGACATAGGTCTTTCGCAATTCCAAATTGCGATAGAAATGCAGTCGCAATTCCAATTTGCGACAGAGACTTAGTCGCAGTTCCCTCTGTCGCAAATTGGAATAGCGAGTTAAATGAATTGAATTTTTTTAATAATTCGTTTATTTATAATTTGCAAAAATATATTTAATCCTCGATAAATATTGCAAGGGATTAGACGTATAATGCTTCTGAGACGAGGGCAATTTGATGTATATTTTTTCTTTTGCCAGGGATTAGATGTATATTCAACGTTCTGAGTGGATACCTGTTTTATATAGAGAATGAAAAGGAATACGCCTAGTGTTAACGTAAATAACACTGGACTGCATCAGCATTCCTATATAGAAAGCAATGTTTCTAGAAAATGCGGCATGTCGTAAGACAATGAAAGTGCTACTGGATTGAAGATGCTGCAAACACCAATCTACTTATTTGAAGATGAATGTGTTTTCTAGCATTCAGTTAGAACCAGTGAGGTAAATACAATGAAATCATTTGCATCTTTTAAGTCTGAGGTGATCTATTGACGCAGTTTGCAATGGCATTAAAATATTTTTAATTTACTATTTTAGTTTCATGGTCCGATGGTACTTAACCTAAATGGAAGGCCTGTGTCCAGTGACGAGGGCAATCTATCAAATATAATCTATGTACATAAGAAATGTCTGGAGTGGTAAGTTTCATTACACACAATGTTTAACTCTTTATATTTATTTTAAATATTTGAGATTTACCATCATACAATTTTCAATGCATATTTAAGATGCGACGATGATGTCCCATTTGTTTAGTTCTTCTGCTTAATATTAGTCTCACAAACCACAGTAGGGTTTATGTTGATACGATCTTTTTTTTCTCCCTACTAATTTTTTTGTGAAGGGCTCCAAGAGTATGGTACGAGAGTGATAGGATTACAAACTTGGACTCACAAAACGTTACCCTTGGTTGTTATTATAAGCCCTTGGTTGTTATTATGAGCATTGCAGTGAAAGTTATTATGATTGCAGTCGAAGTTATTATGACTACAATCCAGTTGACATTATGAGCATTGCAATTATGATTCCAATTATTATGATTCAACATTCTGATCCCTTGATTGTTATTATGAGCATTGCAATCAAAGTTTCCATGTTCCATGTGCAGTGATGATATTTGATTACCGCTTGAATGCTGTAATATCTAGAATGGTCAACTGGATGTCACAAAATGAGGGTGGGAGATGGAGATTACAGAGAGGACGATTCTAAAATGAGAAGTTACTGAGGAAAATAAGGTAGGCCACACTCTTTATTACAACTTAAAACTAGAAGGAGCATAATTTCACGTCAACTGAGTGCATCGAGGCCACTTCCCCTTCACCCATGCCTCTGGTGGGGCTTCTCTGGCACGACGTGCCCTCTCTCGCTTCCTCTTTCTCTCGGCCTCCTTCTCCTCCGCATCCTTCCTACGTGCCTCCTCGCGTGCGGTGTCACGCTGCTCTTGAAGCTGCCGCCCGAACTCCTCGTCCCGGTTGGCTTGATCGAGGAGCCTTTGGTCTTCGGGATCGATCTCCACGTCAAACCACTGCTCAAATTCACACAGCGGTGGGGGCGACTGCACGAAACAGATATTAGCAATGTTTAATGTAGAAATATTACAAAACACGTATGATTGTTACCAGCTGGCGAATCCTCAGGCTCTTCTCTGGAGAGTCGAAGGTGTAGTTGCGGCACATCCAATACCTCTTCTTCCAAGTTGTAATTTTCCAAGAGCGGACAAGCCTGCAAGGATCTCCGCACAAACACATTGGTGGGACGGCCCCGTGAGGTAGGAAGAGGTCCTGATACGCGATGTTGCGCGGCCAGGCCGAAACACCTCCCTCTTCCTTTGCTTTCCCCTTCCCCTTAGCGCTTCTCCTTCCCTTCTCTCTTTTTCTCTTCTCCTTCCCTTCTCTCTTCTTTTCTCTCTTCTCTCTTATGCGTTTATTCTTGGTCTCGCTCGATGACAAGGAAGGCAGGCGGGTGGTATAAAGGGCAGGTATCGCCCTTATATAGGGTTGGACGCGCTGCATCTGTCGTCCACCAACAATCGATTTATTATGTAACGAGCGTGCTGTCACATCAGTATGAAAAAGGTGATAGCAGCGTGCTGTCACATCAATCTGACAAAGCTAATAGCGGCGTGCTGTCACATCGCACTAACAAAGGTGATAGTAGCGTACTGTCACATCAGTCTGACAAAGCTGATAGTAGCGTGCTGTCACATCGCACTGCCAAAAGGTGATAGCAGTGTGCTGTCACATCAGTCTAATAAAGCTGATAGCAGCGTGCTGTCACATCACACTGAGAAAGTTGTTGTCTGCACCGTCCAATTGACATGACAAAGCTGATGGTAGTGTTTTTGTAAGTAGCCCTAAAAAAGCGGCTGCAGAGTGTTGTCACTTCGCTCTAAGGTCTAGTCAAAATATTTTAATACAAGGCAGTAACATTCAATTATATGGAAAACATCTCGGATGAAAGCCAAATATCGCGGGAATAGCTTGAAAACACTCATAGAGCCATCCCCAACTAATGCATAAAGAATGGTTAAAATATCCTACAAAGTGCAGTCGCAAACTAGAAGCAAAAACAGAACGCAAAACACGTAGAACTTAAATCACTGAAGTATTTTTGGCAGTCTGTAAAATACCTCAGAGAAATGCAAAAATTATAAAGAATGGCCCAGTAACACCCTCCATAATGTATACTACCATAATCTATAAAAATATATTATTTATAACTTGCTTTGCATATGAATCCAATCACAATAAAAACCCTAAATGATCACAAGCTGCACTAAATCTATATCACTCAAGCTTTTTCGTCAACTCGTATAACAACTCGTGTAAAAGCAAATTTTGAGGGAATTGATTCAGAAACACACTTTAGTATATGGACAACCAGGTTATAGAAAAGTATCCAAATTACAACTTGCTTATCATGTAAAAATCGATAGCGCAAACACCCTAAACGATAATGTTGTTGGAGCCGTATTACATGAATATTTGAGTTTATAAGCTTTAACGAAAGTACCTGCAACACAAGAATCACCATATAATCATGTAGCAGCAACCAAGAACCATAGATTTTGAATGAACAAATTGGATAAACTGATATCGTAATAGAAGATAACGTAACGAAATAAAGTACCATACCTGAATGTTACATAATCTGAGAAAAAAATATGTTTAGTACATCTAGTATGAAAGGAAAAAACCTAACTACGACTCCTGCGCGGTGCTACTCCTCGTGTAGTTCCAGGCCTCCTACGGCGCTGCACATGCCTAGAGGGGTATGTCAGCTGGTCAAGGGCTTGTCCATGAGTACTCCTAGCAGGCCGTACTGGTGTTGGAGGAGTAGAGAAGACGTCCTGTGACGGCTGGCTCAGGCTGGGTGCATCGGCGAGCTGCGAGGGGCCAAGGACCGCACCCATCGGCTGCTGGTAAGGATCTACGAAGAAGTCCAAGTCGGCGTCGCCGAGTGGAGAGAACTCAGCAGAGGTGCTTGCGCTCTGGTCTGGTGCTGGATAGGCTGCTGTTGATAAAGTTTTCATTTTAGTACAACACATAACATTAAGATTATACAAGATGAAAAGAGACAGCGGGCTGTACCTGCAGTCATAGGGGTGTACAGCGCGGAGTGCGGCCAACTAGATCCCCCTGGGATGTGAGGAGGGGGCCGCCTGTGTGCGTGGTGTGGCAGTTGTGGCCTGTGGCACGTGTCGACCCTGTACAGTTGAGGCACGTCCGTGAACCGGTACGACATCGTCGTCCCTAGGCCTGCTGCACGACGTAAGTTGGACGATGCGGGCGGCCCTCTAGCGTACATGCTGCAACGTCCCTCTCTGGTAGTCCATCGTGACCTCGAGCCTGTCCGCCTGGCCTACTCATGCCAACAGTGTGTCCACCTCGTCTATGGTCTCCCTAGCGAGGTCGCTCTGCACACGAATTGAAATGCTACTTAGTTCGTACAATTACAGTAACGATACATAGGAAGGCATGTGAAAGAAGTACTAACCGATCGGTGAAACGCTGAGTCTGGCTGGGTGGGATAGGTGTCCGCTACGGAGGGCTCGTGCCTCAGAAGCGAGTCAACGACACGCACAACGCGAACACGTGTGCACGGTGTGAACCACCGGATGTACTCGTCGTAAGGGGCAGCCTCCTCGTGAACGTCCGCCAACGCCTGCGCCCACTGCTAAGTATGAGGGATCATACGTGCTGCCCAGCTAGCTCCACCAATGAACCCCTTGCATGTGAGCCTGCATGAGAACATGAGCATTGACGTTAGTAGTGCAAACATCACAAAAAAATAATGCAACTGAAATAGACATGGAAGAGCACTTACATGTGCACGTAAGGTGGGACCACCTCATCAGTGGGGACGGGGAAGACCTGACGAAGGCCGAACTGCCTCATGATACGGTGCATGGCGTATGTCTCAACGTACACGTCAAACACAAGGTGGCGCCGTGTCAACCAGAGGGCAGCGTCACGGGTGCACTGCAAGGAGAGGCCGTGTGGTGCTTGCGTAGCTACCAACTCGGGGAGGTAAGGATGCCAGATGATGCGATCATCTGTCAGCTGGTCGAACATCGCTATGTACCCGGGGTACGAAGCGTGCGACGTGACAGGAGTGTACATCGGCTACAAAAATGTAATGGTAAAGTTAGAGAAAAAAATTGAAAAAATTGAAATTATTGCATAACTCATGGTAAAGTTCATTTTACTAACCCGTCGGCGGCACCACAATGTCCCCATGGTAGGACGGTCGATGTCATCCCCGAGGGCACCATAGAACTCAGCTCCATAGGGTCCCAGATCTATGTGCGGCCGGCCGATCTGGAACCTCTCGAAAGATCACAGCTGAAGTAGCAGAGGACAGCCCGTGAGAATGGACCAGTCCCCCACACGACGACAACCGTCGCAAAGACCCCGATACGTCGCAGCTAGCACAGCCGGTCGCCACGCTAGCTGCGGGATCTCCTCGATCTCGGCGTCTGCGATCAACCTCGCTACTGGATCATGTGCTTATCGATGGTGTCCCCGTGGGAGGAGCTGAACAGAACTCAGCTGAAGAGCCACAAGAGGTACACCTCGAAGTGGCGACTGACAACATACTTCTCTGCTCCGCCTGCCATCTTCTCGGGCTACAAAAAAAGTAATAGTCAGTTTCACAACTTTAAGACATAATGAACTAAAATTTAGATAAAGTTAATGTCACTTACGTAAAATCAGATCGACCACTTTTGCGTCGGATCGTGTACATGTAGTGAAAGGTGTGTAGTCCTTTGTCGGTAGCAAAGACGTCATAAAGCAGACTAGGAGCTCCGTCCGCCACTCCGGGTGGACGTCCTCAAGCACTACCATGTCCCCGGTGCAAGGTAGGACAAGAAGGTAGCTCACGTCCTCTAGTGTTGGCGTCATCTCACCGCATGGGAGGTGAAAGGTGTGCGTCTCCGGACGCTAGCGATCTGCCAAAGTGCTAAGCAAGCTACTGTCGTATGGGAACCTCCTAGAGGTACCATGCCTATCCTGCGCATCAGCCGCAATCGCCTCCACCATCCATGCTATGGGAAGTAGCCCTGCCGCTCTCAGCCTGTAGGAAGACATTTTCACAACTATTAGTTCAAATGAACAAGATATAGTAAGGGAAATCTGGGAAAAGTGCACGAACTTGGGAATCCATCGGGGGTCGACCGCCCATGCCCTCATCGGGGTCCACAAGTGAAGGGCACTATGCTCGAACAGTGACTCCCCCTCAAGAGGTGGCAAGGTGGCCAAGCGACTCCGATGAGTCGCGTCAATCACTGGGTCCAGCAACTCGTACTCCCTGTCCATCGCCATACCTACAATTGAATAAAACAACATTAGTACAAAATTAATTGCACAATTAAACTGATGCAGTGATTACAAATAGAATTTGAATACAAGCGACTACACTTTACAATCCAAAAACGTTCACAATTAGAATACGATAATAACACATCCAACGAACATACAAATTCAAACCAAATAGAATTCGGTAATAACACACCCAACATCCACACATGCATTACAGATCATATGACCACAAATGCATTATAAATAAGAATTCGACATATCACATTGACATGCGAGCTAACAATTACATATGCGGAGCCCATACAACAATGTCACGGCATCTGAACTGTTGGGCAATACTTGAAAGAGTGTCCCATCTCCTTACAAATGGAGTATTTCTTCGCACGATGCCCGCTTTCTGCAGCGTCCATGTCGTTCCTTATATGTCTTGTTTGTCATCGTCATATGCCCTTGAGCCTGCTGACATCAGGAACCCACCGTGCATCCTCCCATCTTTGATGCTCCGTGAACAAACCCACCACTCGAAAGCCATATATTTCTCCGCTCCAAGTTGCCGTCACCGCTTCTTTACTAAAAAACTGTGATAAGAATATACCTGGATCCATACGGATTGTCGAGCAGGTAGCCATTACGTGCGAGCATAGCTTGTGTAGCAGCCCAGGCTTGTTGCAGGTGCATACACATGTTTGCCGATGTAGAATGCATTCATGAGCAACTTTACGCTGGTTCGTCCCACGTCCTGCTTTCTCTTTGCACAGTACCTCGAAACGAAGCTCCCTCGTACCCATTTTCAATCCTCTATGCATCTCCCCCTTTTTCCCTTTCTCCTCCATGTACGTACAGATCACTTCCGAGTATTTCACATCAGGATTACTCATGCAGGCTATCGCCCTAGCATGACGATCCACAAAGTACTTCTCAACACCATGAAGAACACCCTCCATTATAGCAACAAGAGGAAGGGGTCTCAGTCCTCGCATGACCCAGTTGTAAACCTCAGCCAAGTTAGTCGTCATAACCCCATACCGGGCACCATCGGTGTCATAAAGTAATGCCCATTTCTGCCTAGGCTCATGCTCTATCCATTCGGAGAAGCATTTCGTGGATCTTCCATTCCTCCGGACCAAGTACGGAGGGTCCGTGGGTAACACTTCTAGTGCTACTAGGGCTTCCTCTGTGTTAAGAATCGGCCTCTTCGTTGCCTCTGCTGTATGCCTCGATGTCAGCTCATTCAACTTCTTCCATAGTGCATCAAACTTTTTCTATTGAGTCTGGTCGCACAACCTCTTAAAAAGCTTCGTAAGGTCCTTGTTTTTGAACTGCTTGTAGAAGTTAGCACCCATGTGCCGCTTGCACCACCTACTTTGCATATTTGGCCATGGATGTGTTTCTTCTGCACCTTTCTGCAACTGCACGACCGCCTTCAACAGCCCAGGGTGCCAATCGTGTATAACACAAACTCCAGGGCGCTGATCTTCGACCCCAGCTTTCACGTTCCTCAGAAACCAGAGCCAGCTTTCTGTTCTCACCCTCCATAAATGCGAGCGCTACTGGAAAAACCTGATTATTGCCATCAACTCCTATGGTAGTCAATATCTGACCTTTGTACTTTCCAGTCAAGAATGTCCTATCAACACATAACAACGGATGGCAATGTCTGAATGCGTTGACACATGCACCGAAAGCAAAGAATGCCCGCTTGAGTACCATCTTCCCAGGGAAGCGCTGCGAGGGCCACTCATAAATATCGACATAAGTTCCAGGATTTCTTTCCTTGATCACCTCAAGCATACTTGGTAGGTTTTGATACGAGTCTTCGAATGTACCAAATCTAGTTTCCAAAGCCTTCTGCTTCGCTCTCCATGCATTGGCATAGTTTATGGTGTACTGAAACCTCTACTCTATTCCAAGTATGATGGCACGTGGCTCTAAATCTAAGTTGCCCACTATCTCCCCATACATTGCATTTGCAACAAAACCTGAAGATATGTTTCTATACGATTGGGCAGACTCCGTAAGCACGCATGTGTGTGGGATGACTATAAAACACTTCCAAACGGTATCCCATTTAGGCTGGTACGCATGCACACGCCATTGGCAACCCTCTATCTGGCATCTGACATCAATATTATTTGGTCCGACCCAGCAACCTTAAAGGTTCTCACGACGACAATCGCCCATCTTCACACCGCTTCGAACCTCATACTTATTCTTGTAAATAGCACCTTGCCTCACCTCATTCCTATCTGACTGCCACGGGAAGTGTTCACCCTCGTCGACCACCAATCTATTGAACTGACATGCATCCCACTTCGTAGGGAAATGCTCTTCATCATATGTGTCGTTACTCAAATTCTCATATCCTGGCTCTCTGCCTCCATTGCATCAACCAACGATTAAATGTTTTCTCCCTCGTCTGCCACGCCCAGTGTTCCTGAACATCTGGATTTGGAACATCAGCTTCCTCATCTCGCATACCTTCAGTTCGGCTACTCTCCCTAACTTCCTCTAGTTCATCACCACCAACCTCGTCCTGTATCGTATGGTCAGTATTGGTTTTCTCAAATGCTTACGCCAACAACACTAATGGCCAACCATTTTCAGTTGCCAATCTTATGTACGAGCTCCAGGACTTCGGTCCCTTCAGTTTTACTAACTCCCAGTTTGTGTAATCCCGTCTCCGAGACTCCACTCTATGCAGCTTCAGATCATGCAATTTCTTATCCAACGAGAACATGTGGTACAACCATCTGTTAACCGTGCCCCACGAATGCTCACCAGCACGTGACAGGCCAGCCATAACACTTGGGAAATGACTAAGTTCCACCCCTTGTGCACCCATCTGCGGAACCCCTTCTCCGTAGTGTATTTTAAATTCTACTCGTTCGTCCATACCTGTCAAACATTTCATGGATTTTTAATGATGGCACGACAAAACGCTACCATATTTCAACTCTTAATCTACTTATACGACGACATACTCTACACCCAGTATTATAACTCTATATCTCCTACTCCCTGGTGTACTACAAATACAACAGGTAATATCGTTTTGTTCTATGATGAATATTTTTGCTATTGCGCAGGTTGGATGGCGCCGCATCGATACTCTTAACCTACCATGTGCCGAGAGAGCATGTGCGGGTTTTGGGAACACACGGCACAACCCCCGTGTACTATCTACTAAATAATTAAAATTCTATACAATCCGATCGCTAAATCGTCAATTTAAATAAACTACTGCTAACCCTAATTAATCTCGAACCTATATCGTTTTCCGATAATAACTACTAAATTCAAAATCACTAAATCGTTTTTCTATAAATCTACTAATACAACCGAAATAAACTATTGCTAACCCTAATTCCTAATACAATCTTTTTATAATTTCTAATACAGTTCAACCCTACTACAACCGAAATTCAACTCTAATACTATATTTCAACCCTAATAAACTATATTGCTAATCCTAATTCGACCACTAAAAAAAATTACAAAAAAAATGACAGAAAAATTTACCTCAATCCTCCTCCTCTCCTTCCTCCTCATCCTCCCCTTTCCTCCTCTCCTCCCCTCCTCTCCTTTTCTTCCTCTCCCCTTTCCTCTCCTTTTCTCCGGCGGCGATTAGCGAGAGCTCGGGCGCAGCGAAGAAAAGAGCCCGAAGGTCGGCGCCCGTGACTTAATTTCTCTCTGTCACAATTTGGAATTGCGATAGACATTTCAGAATTGCAACAGATGTTTTGTCCCAATTTGGAATTGCGACTATTGGGTATTTCTATAAAAAAAATTTTGGCATATTATTTCTGTAATTTTTTTTAAAAAATATATTATTTAAAAAAATTCCACAAGCGAGTCCACGAAGAATGTCCCAAGTGACTTCGGTGCCTATGGACAACATCTCGCAGAGTTGAATCAGCGCCTCCACCTGTTGCCCCTCCTCCCCATCCGCACGCAGCCCCGCAAGTATCTTCTTCAATTGCCCGCCCTACTGCCTAGACACGAACAACGATGACAGGGCCGCGGCGGTTGCAGCCACTAATAGTGTTGACGATGGCAGGATGTCATCCAGCCCGGCGCCGAGCTTCCTAAGCAACCCCTGCAGTGCACTGCTCGCCGAGGTTAGGCTGTGGGGAAAGGCCCCAGAGCTAAGCCCCGTGTGATCGTCATCCTCAATGCTGTCGAAACCTAGGCCCAGTAGTCACTCGGCCTCGCACGTGCGGGAGCTCTCGGAGGGTTCCTACTGCTGCTGCTCCTTGCCCTTGTCCGCGTTGGAGGGGCGACCACGACGTAGAGGCGGGGGGTTGGGGTTGTTGTCGGCTAAGGAGTCTATCGGAGGTTGTGGGGCAGGCTGTCATGACTACTGTCAACGGCAACAGAGATGAGGAACTGGGTGAAGAAGGAAGGGGTGTACAACTTCGACAAAACGACAAAGCGAGTGACGTCTTCGTGGCGGGAAAGCATAACGAACCGGAGGACAATCTATCACCAAGCAATACTGACTAGTGGGTCCAGTTAGTTGTTGTGTCATATATAAGAGTCCTGTAGTAGATACGAAAAAGACAGAGAAGAATATGGCTTGATCTCCTTTCCCCTTTTCTGTTCTCTCCTGTCTTCTTTCTCTTCTTCTTCTCCAAGACAATGTATGCTGCTGGATTTTGAATACAATACCTCAGCGTTTGCATCTCACATCGGTGAGTTTTCAATTCCCGGTTAAGAGATATTACATTTGGTATCAGAGCGGGTGATCTTGGCGGAAATTTTTTTCTCTCTCTCGTCTGGTTGGATAATCTTTGGTATGCCGATTGCTCTGTAAAATCCCAAACAGGTTGCGGTGTTCTTTGGTGGTTTTATCCATCTCATTCCGTCACCTGTTTTGGTTGGTCCAATCGGTTGATTTCATCACGGCGCCGCCCAAGCCTTCCGTCCAGACCAAGTTTATCCTTGATGCTATGGACGAAAACACACAGCAATCGGAGAACCGATGGGAACAAATGGATGCACGTTGGGAATCCTTGCAAGCCAGTTTGGAGTTTCTTGTGGAGAAGATCAAACCGATCGAGCTTATTCCAGCAATACAGGCCCAAGTGGCCGAACATAGTGAGGTGATCTCTGGATTGATGACCCAGTTTCACACTCTGAAGCAATCTCTTCCGGACAAACCTCAGATGCCGGACGTTTCCCTGGATAAAGAAGACTCGGCTGATGTTACGCCTCTTCGCGCAACAGTTCAATCACCAATCCATGCAGGAGAGATGACTGCACAGGCTGCGGGATTACTGGGCAAATGTCCGTTGCCACCTATGGGTTTTTCTTCTGGCGCGCTTCGACCACCACCAACTCTTGGAGTGCCTTACCATGAGGGATCAGGTTCAGAAAAACATACTCCAATGCCTAAAATATCTTTTCCCAAATTCGAGGGTGATGATCCTCGTCTCTGGAAGGATCGTTGTCTTCGTTATTTTCAGATATACAAGATTGATTCATCTCTGTGGGTCACAGCTGCTGGCATGCATATGGAAGGCAATGCGGCTTTATGGCTGCAGGCATATCAGGAGGACTATCCTATGAGTACTTGGGAGCATTTTATGGATGCAGTGGAGATAGAGTTTGGCGCCTATGATTCCCGCAAGTATTTGAGGGAACTCATCCAACTTAAGCAGTCTGGTTCTGTGTTAGACTATAAACTTCAGTTTGAAGCTGCAATGTATAAGGTCCGTGCTTATCACAAAACTTGCACTGAAGATTTTTTTGTGAATCATTTCATCTTGGGGCTAAAAGAGGAACTCAGATATGAAGTTGAACTTCAATTACCGGACTCAGTCCGCAGAGCTTGTTTGTTAGCATAAATACAAGAAGAAAAATGTGAGAAGGTTAAACTGAAACCTCCTCGATCAGCGGTACCACTACGAGTGGCGCCAGGCTATCGTGGAGATAATGTGCCAGCACAAGTGAAACATACCACTGAGGAGTTGGCCCGAGCTCGGCAATTGCGTGAGTACAGACGTGCTCGAGGTCTTTGTTTCAAGTGCGGTGAGAAGTATGAATGTGATCATTAGTGCAAACCAGCGCCAGTCCTTCAAGCTCATGCGCTGGAGATAGCTGACGGCCCAGAGCACCTTACTGAAGACTTACTCACCACATTGGAAGATATGGACCGCGAGTTTGAACAGGAGCAATATAAGTTATCTTTAAATGCACTAGCTGGTACGGATGATTGCCACACCATTCGGGTGCGTGCTATGGTGGGTCATCAAGCCATGTTGGTGTTGATTGATTCTGGCAGCTCACATAATTTTGTCAGTTCAGTTTTTCTGAACCACACACACTACAAGCCTCAGTCCACTACACCGGTGCAAGTTTCTGTTGCTAATGGGGATACTTTGTTCTGTGATCAAGTTGTCCCTCACATGGAATGGTGGGTCCAAGGGTATACATTTCAAACTGATATGCGGGTGCTTGCATTGGGTGCGTATGACGCAATATTGGGGATGGATTGGCTTCAAGCCCACAGCCCCATGGTCTGTGATTGGAACCAGAAAACATTGGAGTTTCAAGCCAACGGTATTTCAGTTAAATTGCAGGGTTTGCGCAAGAGTGATCAATTGGAGTTGACCACCATCTATTCTAAACAATTCCAGAAATTGCATACTGGTAATGATATATGGGCGCTTGCTGTGATTGAGCCTACTGTTCCGGATCCGACACCGGGTGTGTTGCCAAGTGAGATCCAACAGATTTTGGATACATATTCAGATGTATTTGCTGAGCCAACCACATTACCACCATCCCGATTGTATGATCATTCGATTTCTTTGGTTCCTGGTGTTGCTCCTGTCAATAGCCGGCCATACCGTTACTCTCCAATGCACAAAGATGAAATTGAACGCCAAGTTGCGGACATGCTACAATCAGGTTTGATTCAACCTAGCATGAGTCCTTGTGCATCCCCTGTTTTGTTAGTACAAAAGAAGGACGGCAGTTGGCGGTTTTGTGTTGATTATCGTAAACTCAATAGTATTACAATCAAGAACAAGTTTCCCATGCCTGTAGTTGATGAACTTCTTGATGAATTGGCTGGCACTCGTTTCTTTTCCAAGTTAGATTTGAAATCTGGCTATCATCAGATTCGGATGGTGGAAATGGAGAAAACTGCTTTCAAAACACATCACGGCCAGTTCCAATTCCGTGTCATGCCATTCGGCCTTACCAATGCGCCGGCCACTTTCCAATGTCTTATGAACTCCATTTTAGCTCCTTATTTGCAGAAATTCATTCTTGTTTTTATGGATGATATACTTATATACAGTCCTACACTGCTCCAGCATGCAGACCACCTTGCCAAAGTGCTAGCTCTTTTGCAACAACATCAACTGTTTGTTAAGAAATCTAAATGTGCTTTTGCGCAGACAAGTATTGCTTACCTCGGCCATATAATTTCTGATCACGGTGTGGCCACCGATCCTGCTAAAACGCAGGCTATGTTAGATTGGCCAAAGCCGACCACGGTGACTGAATTGCGGGGTTTCTTGGGCTTAACCGGTTACTACCGTAAGTTTGTTCGAAATTATGGCATTATTTCTCGCCCACTCACTAACCTCTTAAAGAAGAAGGCCTTTCTTTGGAGTTCTGATGCAGATCAAGCATTTCTTGCGTTGAAACAAGCTATGTCACAAACTCCGGTTTTGGCTATGCCGGATTTTAACCAAACCTTTGTCATTGAGACCGATGCATGTGATTCTGGGATTGGTGCGGTGTTAATGCAGAACGATCATCCGATTGCATTTTTAAGTAAGGCACTTAGTCCACACCATCAGAAGCTCTCCATTTATGAGAAGGAATTCTTAGCTGTCATCATGGCAGTGGATCGTTGGAGGTCATACTTGCAAAAGGGAGAATTTGTTATTCAGACTGATCATCACAGTCTTTGTTATCTGGAAGATTAGCAATTGGGGTCTGACCTGCAGCGTAAGGCGATGACAAAGCTTATGGGTCTTCAATTCCGTTTTCAGTTCAAAAAAGGAGTATTGAATCGAGCTGCTGATGCTCTGTCACGAGTTGGTCACTTGATGCTCTTGCAGGCTGTGTCAGTTTGTCAACCCCTTTGGATCCAAGAGGTCCTTAATACATATGTTACTGATCCCCATGCTCAACAACTGTTAGCTTCCTTGGCCGTCCATAGTCCAAATGAGCAAGGATTTACTTTATCTCAAGGTCTCATCCGCTATCAGGGGCGTATTTGGATTGGGGCTAATTCAGCTTTACAAACCAAACTTATTCAGGCATTTCATTCAAGTCCAGTTGGAGGTCACTCGGGTCTCTTTGCGACCTACCAACGAATCAAGAAATTATTCTGCTGGTCTGGACTGAAACGTGATGTCAGTAATATCATTCAGCAGTGCGCCATCTGCCAACAAGCAAAGCATGAACATATTCGCACTCCCGGGTTGCTACAACCTTTACCTGTTCCGGATGCAGCATGGCAGGATGTCACACTTGACTTCATTGAAGGTTTGCCCCGCTCTGAAGGGTATGATACCATTTTGGTGGTTGTAGACCGATTTTCGAAATACTCTCATTTCTTGGCGGTGAAACATCCTTTCACTGCATCCCAGATTGCCCGCTTGTTTTTAGACAACATCGTGAAGTTACATGGAGTGCCTCGTTCTTTAACCTCTGACCGTGACAAAATCTTTATCAGTTTATTTTGGAAAGAGTTGTTTGCTGCTATGGACATGAAGTTGCAATATAGTACAGCTTACCACCCACAAACCGATGGTCAGAGTGAGCGTGTTAATCAATGCCTAGAAATGTATTTGCGTTGCTCGGTATACTCTGCTCCCAAGAAGTGGCATCGTTGGCTTGCTATGGCGGAATTCTGGTACAATACTTGCTACCACACTGCTCTCGGATGTTCTCCCTTTAAAGCACTTTATGGCACTGATCCGAGATATGGTCTTCTGCCTGACTGGGAACATACTACAAATGCTTCGGTCCAGGAACTGATCGCTGAACGGGAAGCTCATAATCTTCTGTTGAAACGTCAGTTGCAAGCTGCACAAAACCGCACCAAACTTCAGGCTGACAAAAACAGATCAGATCGTCACCTCCAACTGGGGGAACAGGTCTATTTGAAGTTACAACCCTATGCGCAGTCATCGGTGGTGAATCGCCCTTTTCTCAAGCTGGCGTTCAAATATTATGGTCCTTATCGCATCTTACAGAAAATTGGTGCCACTGCTTACAAACTTGAATTGCCGCCGGATAGCCAAGTACACCCGGTTTTCCATATATCTCAGCTCAAGCCTTTTGTGCCAGATTTCACACCAGTATATCATTCCCCACCAAGTATTGCTGACCTTAACATGGACTCTGTTTCTCCCAAGAAGATTTTGGATCGCCGCTTGGTCAAGAAGGGTAACAATGCCGTTCCTCAAGTGTTACTCAAATGGACTCATATTCCTGCTGATATGGCCACCTGGGAAGACTATCATGTGGTCCGCAAAAGCTTTCCAGAGGCACATGCTTGGGGACAAGCAGATTTTCGGTAAGTCTTTGTCATGACTACATCATCATGACAGCAGAGATGAGGAACTGGGTGAAGAAGGAAGGGGTGTACAACTTCGACAAAACGGCAAAGCGAGTGACGTCTTCGTGGCGGGAAAGCATAATGAACCGGAGGACAATCTATCACCAAGCAATACTGAGTAGTGGGTCCAGTTAGTTGTTGTGTCATATATAAGAGTCCTGTAGTAGATACGAAAAAGACAGAGAAGAATATGGCTTGATCTCCTTTCCCCTTTTCTGTTCTCTCCTGTCTTCTTTCTCTTCTTCTTCTCCAAGACAATGTATGCTGCTGGATTTTGAATACAATACCTCAGCGTTTGCATCTCACATCGGTGAGTTTTCAATTCCCGGTTAAGAGATATTACACAGGCGTGGGGAGGGAGATGGTGGCTGCGGAGCACCGGGAGCGTGGGGCGGCCGGCGTGGCTGTGGGACGGGAGCGCTTGGAGGAGCGGGACGAGGAGGGGGTGGAAGAAGACGAGGCCGCCGCCCGCTTGCGGCTGCACGTTTCCATACAAAGGGAGGGAAAGGGGGCAGCGACCGCCTCGCGGCGGCACGGCTAGGAAGCGATGGGAGTTGGCAGAGGGGGCATCGCAGGGGGTGGCGATCGATCGGAGGGGATCTGGGGTGGGGAGGAATCGGTGGGGTGGGATTTTGGGGGAAGGACGTGTGGAGGCGGCTTCGCTTGGGTATGCTTGTGCCGCTTCGGCGGGCGAGGCTGTGCTGCACTTGATTCCAAGAGCATGGATTGTTGTAAAAAAGTGTCAAAAAATTCGGTAAGGTGAGATGCTGCGCTTGAATTCCAAGAGCGTGGCATGATTAGGAGAGTTCCACTCCCGTAAAAAATGGGTAAGCGTATTTTGACTTTACATAACAAAAAGTTACGGTAAAATTGAAAAAAAAATGAGAAAACCTCTATTTAAGGATGCAATAAATTTATATTCGGTTAGATATCACTCCTCTTGTATTTTAAACCATATTTTTTTGTCAGACTCGGAGTCGGTTACGAATATGACATGGATAATATCGGTCACGAATTTGAAGCGTATTCGAGTGGAATCGATACAATACCGTCTATTTTTTGTCGGATGCCATGTGAAAACATAAACGGTATATAGTGCACATATAGCAATGACTAATCAATCTAATGAGTTCAATATGCTACATGATTATTGTAATTTAAAAAGTTATTTTATCATATAGTCTAATAAAGTTACAAAAGTATAAAACATTCCTTTATGTTTTGCAAAAGAATACGAGTTATTCACATAGGTAAGTGGAAGCATATTTTTACACGTGAAACTCTGCTGAAGGTGACATTAGATGGCGGGATGGCGGATGAGACTGTGGCAAGAGGGTGGAGCTGTGAGGAAGGGCTCAGCTTGGGTTATTTAGTTGGGCCTAATTGAAAATGTTAGAATATGGACTGTAAATATCTAAATAGAGTTCTCTAGAATTATCCGAAAATATAATCAAAAATTCCGATCCGAAGATCAATTCGACCTGATCATGAAGATCAATTCCTACAAGCAATTGAAAAACAAGCAAAAACAAAGTAAAAGAGCAATATGAAATTACAAATATAATTGAAGTATTGATGTAGGGTTTTGAATTACAATATTGCTGTTGATCCAGTCGAACAAGAAAATATTAAATTGTTTCACCAAGAAAAACTATAACTAAACAAAACCCACCTCTCCCTAGGGCTACGGATAACTTATAAAGGAAGAGATGAGGGAGTGCGGTCAGAATATGAAAAACCAAAAAAGTCTCTTGCCATAACAAAAAAGACTATTTCCCTTTAGACTCTGACTGGATACATGAGCCTATACCCAAATAAGGTGACACAACACCGTAGCTTTTAACTAAAAAATAAATCTAGGTGTTTGGAGGTAGTGGCCGAACCAAAGAGTCATGAGAGTTGGGCCGTCTTTCATTGTGGCATTATGGTGGCTTCAATGAGTGTAGTAGCCATCATCTCTATTACTGCTCTCAAGCCTTGCCATGCAAGAATCTTGATTCCTAATTAGAATCAAATTATGTGCATCAGGCAGTATCGTAGAGTTAATAAAATATGAGTGCATTCTGAGAAATGAAGTTACTTAATAATTGAGTTAACAAGCACGTGCTCGATTGGTCGTTATATGTCTCGATGAGAAGCAATAGGTACGCGGTTGTATAAGTGGAAGGGATATCCTCATCAATTGTTTTGAAAGATGAGAATAATACTTAGTGTAGATGTAATGAATAACTGTATACAGTTGAGAGAGAATAATAATGGTACTGTAGGCAATGCTTTGTTAAATACATGTCAGCCTTAAATTATGCGATCGATTTTGCTTCTCCGTGAATATGCACGTGAAAGCTTAGCTGCAAACGCCTCCACGCGTCGTACATCGCCAGATCCGTTTTTTTCTCTCATCTCAGGAGTGGCCATTGGTTCCGAAACACCTTTCTCCTTGGTGTCACTTCTTCCTCTCCTCACTCTAATACAGGGTTCACTAAACCAAAATTCAAAATTTGCCTCGAAATTCGTGGTACGGTTTTTACAAAAACCACGCGAAAACTATTAAAAACCGAATGGTTTAAAAATAAAAAAAACGTTCAGTTTTCTAAGAAAACCGTGGTTTTTCACAAAATAACCGCTCGATTTTCACAAAAACCTTTCGGTTTTCACCGAAAACCGATCAGGCCATTTGAATGTTCTTCGAAAACAGTTTTGAGCGGTTTTTCAACGGTTTTCGAACATATAATTTTTTTTAATTAGATCAGTTTACTAAACGGTTTTTTATCTCGAACCGGAACGATAAGGTCGAAAATCACGGTTTTCGAGCAGTTTTCGTCGGTTTTGTCTAGGGATGGCAACGGGTCCAGGTACCTCGGGGTCCAGCCTCCGTGGACCCGGACCCGAAGTCAGTCACGGGTCCAAACTCGGACCCGGACCCGGATCCGAATGGGTACCCAGACCCGATACCAATACTAGCGTCGGCGAGGGCCTCCTAGTAGCGGTGGAGCGAGGCGTACGTAGGCCGCCGAGCGGTTGGAGCAGAGGACGTGGTTATCGGGCGCAAGTAATACGCACCTGAAGGGGTGGAGGCGACACGAGAAGGGCTGTCGGAGCTAATCTTGGCGCACCAGCAATTCCCCATGGGTGAGGACCCCAAATCCACAAGCACCTTGAGAAACAAAAGAACCGAACCGGCCTCAATAAGGCGCCGCTTTTTGCTCGAATTGAATTGGCAGAGCCCAAGAACGACAAGGCAGCAACTCAAATACACGAACAAAGCAGCCAAATCGAATCACGATTCGCAGCCAAAGAAACCAATCGTAGCCGCGTCCAAATCAGAACACCTCCTCTCCTTGTCCACGCAACTAATTCACGCTCGAATGATTGGAGCTGCGCTCCTCCAAGGACAAGAGAGAGAGAGAGCGATGGGGGAGAGGAATCCAAAAGGCGAGACCTTTGTTCGTATGGAATCAACCAAGGGAAGGGATATGATATCTCGTGCGTTGGTGGGCTAGAGCCAAGGCTGTGTTGGCCTTTCTTCACGAGGCTTCTCGAGCAAAAGAAAAATGAGACTTAGGTGTGTAATAGGTTCAGGTCTGGATACTCACGGGTCTAAAATGAGATCCGGACTTAGATCCGAACCCAAATCTGAACCCGAAATAATATACCCATGGGTCTAAATTTGGACCCGGACCCATCAGGTCGGGTACCCGCAGATACCCAGACCCACGGGTATTTTTACCATCCCTAGTTTTGTCAACCATGTCCCGATATATACACTGCACATAGATTAGTTCCCTCACCGGCGAGTCGAGACCTGCTGCTGATACTTCTTCCCCTTAAAGCTGTAGACGACACATTAGAATCCAACTGATAACAAACTCGCAAACCGATATTACTTACACAGTTAGTGGTAAATTGTTATATAGATGATGACTTAAAGAATTTTTGGGGGGTAAGTTCTTAAAAATGGAGAAGTGTGCACTCTATAAGACTAAAGAGCACACGGGTCGCATTCTTCTCGGGCCAAACAACACAAACTTCATGCTACCTGAACAGGTAAATATCTCCGGCACACAATTTTGCAGGCACTATACTCGGTCACTAACCAATCAGCGTCAAAATGATTACTTAAGACTTGATGTACAAAATGCTTACTTTCTTTTTCGAGCGTGCTCATCTGGCACTACAAACTTGATACACTACTTAATCAAAACGACCTGCATGGGCACTGTTAGGAAGAAAAGGATTCCTAGGTTACACTATTGTTACACTCCAGAACCAATTTGCTGGGCATGAGATCAGAGGATTCATCTCCTGCTCCTAATTTCATTCCAGTACAAGAAAAGGTGTCGCACGCCGCAGTACCTATTTTCCTTCTGTTTCAAGTGTAGTGGATGTATATAAGAGAGACCTGAGCTGAAACCAATGATCCATCACATTCAGTGGCCAGAAAGAAAATCAGCGGATTTGGTTCGAGTCAAATGTATTTACCAGCGGCACTGCATCAAGCAATATCCTATGAACTTGAATCTGCACTCTTAGTTTCCATGTAACCACTAGTTTCAGGAGCAACAGAATTGTCTTCTTGGCTCTCATCATCCATGGGAGTATCATTTCTATCACTGCTAGAATCAGACAAAGTGGCAGCAGCATCCTCTGAGGATGAACCAATGCTAGATCTCTTCCTCGTATCCTTGACTCTCCTCCCTTTCAGTTCAAGTCGCCTGCGTTTCTGAGTCTTTCGTTTGCCCCTTGGCAGATCTTCTTGGTGCGACTCAGCACTCCCATCTTCTGGATCCCTTTCAGCCCCATTTCTCATCTTCTCTGTTTCAAGTACATCAGCCAACAAGGAGCCACTTTCCACCTTTGGGTGCTTATTTGGATTCATCTGAACAAGTTGAAATGACTCTTCAACAATCAAACCATACAAAACATCTGAAATAAAATCACTAGAATGAAATATTCTACTATCAAACCATAGAAAACTGTTAGCATCTACATTATTACTGCAGGAAGACCTATCTATGCATGGTACAGTTTGCAACCAAAGACTTTTTTCCTGCAGCAAACAGCTAGATTCCTAAAAAACAGAAAGATTATTATTATTATTTTGCAGCAAACAACTAAATTCCATTCTATTTTTTCTTAGAACTAATATATGGGGCCAAATAAAAATGAACTTTTCAAAGAAGACAATTGGATGAGTTTCACTGAGATGCCAGGACATCCATATAAGCCTTTATACTTTCCTCAGGGCCTGAAGCACCATCACTTATGGACCATAAGACAAGCTTCCAAGGAAAAAAGCATGGAAGCTTATACGATGATTTCATTGAGCATATATGACAGGCCTTTTGTCGCACTTAAGAATCATGATGTGAGAAAAAAGAAACAAATTCGGCTCATGTTACTTGTGAGATTTCAAGATGTAACTGTATTCAGCAACTAGCCAGTAGCAACAAATATGCCATGTGACTCAAGCTCACATGCTAGAACACAAAATTGAAATCAATAGTCTGTAAGAAGGATCAAATCAATTTGAGGGAAGTACAAATATGGATACAATGTCAAGATTTAACCTTTGGAGCCTGGTCAACAAGATGAGCCCACTCGCTCCTGCTCCTAAGACAATCATTGACAGCATGTAAAAGGTTGGAATATGCATAATCTTCCCTGTTGGGTTTACTTAAATCCCTCCAATGCTGAAAAGTAGTATAGAACCAGCATGAATTATGAAAAATACAGAATCCATCTACATTAGCTGCTCAATAAACAAAGCGTACCTGGAGAACAGCATCACACAGTTCTCCATATGAAATACTTCTGTTCTTACTGATGATTTCATTAATAAAGCCTGCAAATAGAATATATGGCACACTTACAGACTTCTATATTGCACAAAACCAGATGAACTGAGCTACAAACCGGGTAAATTGCGTGAAACACTGCTATCCATTGGATCTTCCTTCGATAAACCAGTGCTGCCTGCAGTTGAACAAATACCATGATTTTGCTGTTCTGATTCTATATTTTCAGCTAATCTGCATGAGTCCTTCACAGAAGCAACACGTTCTGTGCTAGAATCTCTATGCCTCCGTTCAACAGAAGACACCTTCCTTCTCTTCTTGGTACCATCATTATCTCTCAATGCATCATTTTTGCTTCTCTTCTTTAAAACCTGCACTAACAGCAAAGCTTCATAACATTTTACATGAAGACCGAAGAAATGAAATAAAAGATACTTTTATGACCTTGAGTAGTAGTGACCTTACCGGTGTTTGATCCCTTCCACCATGTGCTGAAGACCGCTTTGAAAAAACGGTAGCTCCAGTTGGATGTAGCATCTGCATGCTAGCTGCTTGATGGCAACGTGGCACCCTTGGTACTCTGGGGGAGCTGTTCAATTGTTGATGTAATAACAATGCAAGCTACGAAAATTAAGTAAAAAAAAGTGAGAAAACTTAACCTTGCTAATAAACAGAAATACTAGTTATTCCAATTTTTTATTTTGTTCATACCTGTTCATCACTCAATGAAGCTGTCGTATCAGATGCTCGTAGCTCAGTCGATGTTGAATTATTGGAACCTTCCTGTGTGATATGAATAAAGCGGTGGTTGGTCTTATCCCTTTTCTGAGAAAAGCTAGAAGGCGTTGCCTTATTACGAGAATGCAACGGTGCCACATCACCATGGAATAATCTTGCTGGGGTGCCTCCAGCAGTGGCAGTCTTATGTGATTGCTCCTTTGGTACAGGTAATCTATGTTTGCCAGAAGACGTATATGTCCTACTTGCTTGAGATGATTTTGGCACAGAAGGCGGGGAGCCTTTCAGGGGAACTTTCTCAGAACACCTCATGAGTTCCTGGGAACTCTCTTCAGAATGTTTTGCAGAATCATGTTTGCTATCGGTCGGTGAGACTAACATTGTCTGTTCCTTTTCCATTAAATGAACAGTCTTCCCTGCTGATGATGGTTCTGTGGATACTAATGAGTGTGATAACTCGAAATGGGTAGAGGTAGAACCAGAAGAGGCTGTACAAACTTTCGCAACACCGACAATTGAGTTTGGGTTCTCAGCTACTGTGTGCATCCGATTTAGTGTTTCAAACTTCGGATATTCAGAACAGACTGCATCAGATGCTAACTTGGATGAATTTCTTTGAATAATTAAAGAACCTGCAGTATCTCCTAGACCCTGTTTATCACTTTTATTCCCATCACTTACGAATTGGATAGCCTCGGTTATCTCATGATCCTCAGGAGCCTCGCTTTTAATATTTTGTGCATTTGACTGACCAATCTGCAAATTCAGTACACCACCAACAACCTGCAGATTTGAAGAAGTTTGATTTGGTTGCTTCTGAAGACCCAGGCCCTCACGCATTTTCTCAGGACCAGCATGGATTGCTGTATCTCCATTAGATGGTTTATCATCATCCTTTTTCACAACTGTGTAATGTTCCAAGCATAAGTAACACTACTGGGTTTCAGAGGCATTTTCATATTCATCAAAACTTAATTGCAAAGACAAGTAATTGGGGAGCTTTGGTTACCTGAATTCATTATGCTGGACTGTAAGCCCGCATTTTGATTCCCTTCTATTTGTTGCCTATACATGCTAACCTGCATATTCCACCATGTGGTAAACTATATTTTAAAAGCACTGCTGTAATTAAGTTTGCTTGAGAAACTAGATAAGAAATAAACAAAAATACGAAACAGAGACAACAATCATCAGAAACTCAAAGAACTCACTGCTTTAAATGGACACATGCATAGATATTTACAAATTCTATGAGAAAAACAAAATTACTACTTTATAAAGTATACCGTGAAACTGTAATTCTGTAGTCGTATCGCAATCATGCGAGCACAAAAACCAAAATGCTTTAAATGACACAACTATATGGCCTAAATCTCCCAGATGGCAGCGATCTACCAGGATCTTATTAGGCATGCACTTACCCCAAAGGCTGTATAACAAAAACTGAAACGATTGTTAGACAGTTAAACCCACACTTGGGTCGGCAATTGGGTGAAGTGGGAGGAGAGACCGAGCAATCAGGCCAGCGTTGCTTGGGCCCATCCAGCACATATAATACTCTCAAAGGAGGGGAGTGGGCTGTTAGGTTTTCAGTTCACCACCTCCCCAATGGAGCCGTCACAAGAGAGAGGGGGGAGCAAGGGAGGCGCAACAATGGCAGCCGGTCTAAAGAACGCGACGGGCTGCGGGCAGGCTTCCGATGGGGAAGACGGCGAAGGTGGACGGAGGAGGTTGTCGCTAGGACATGGGTGCTCACGAAGATCCACCCCGTCGCTGGGCGAATTGTGCTCCACCATTGTTGAATCCAACACCCCACACCCCAAACGTCGATTCTCCTTCCCCATTACTAGATTTCATCACCTCGTCGTCAACATGGATCTCCACATTCCCATTCCGCTTCCACCCTCCAGTTTCTGCCACTGCTCTCGCTCTCTGCTACCTTTTCTAGTCGGCCACCATGGTGCCATAGTAGCTAGGCGCTAGCGCCTTTTAGGACACTGCTATTGATCGAATAATAATATAGTGTGGAGCAATGAAGATATTATAGGAAGCCAGAACACATTAACACAATACTAGGAAATATTAATGTTGTTTGGGACGAAATTACACTGCTCGTGCGGAAATAAGCTATGTAGCACCGACATGTGGGTTTGTTGTTGACTTGTTGTATTAGCGTCGGACACCATGTTCGACACGGATATGACACCGACACGACAACGATACGTGTTGACCACGTATCAGACAATTAAATGGTGAAAATAAATCATTTTAATTTCTGACACAGCATTGACACCTATGCGACACATGTACGACACCACCTCAACGAAACAAAAGGAAAACCTAGCCACCGAGCTGTCATGGACGGTAGAGATTAGTGAAACGCTAATCGTTATGAGCATCTGACGGTGGAAATAGAAAGCGGTAATTACTGATGTTAACTGTAGCTGTAATTCGATTGTCATTATTGAAGGAAATCTATAACGAGTTAGTAGTGTGCTTTCGAGGGTAATTGGGGTTTGGCGAGGAGTTTGAGAGGATAAGAAACACTTGTACTGGCAAAGGGATATAGAATGAAAATTCATTTGTTTCTTCGTTCTTCTCTGTCTTCTTCCTCCCCTCTTCTCCCTTATTAGTACTCTTCTAATCCCTCTGTATCCCTCTAACGGTCTGCGATCTCACGCCCTGTCTTCTCGGTGGCAAAGGGACATTACAACTGGTATCAGAGCTGTGTCGATCGGTCTTGGAGATAAAAAATCCAAGGGAAAGGTTGGGGAACATCGAATCTACCTTGAGTCGATTCGGTTGATCCCAGTAAAATACCGAAGAACTGCATGGCTTGGCACGATCGAACACCACGGCTCATCCAAAGTATTTGAGATGTGTTGTACACACGACACTAGGAAAATGGAAGAAATGGCTGGCTCTTGCAGAACATTGGTACAACACAAGTTTCCATTCCTTCTTGGGATGTTCTCCGTTCAAAGCTTTATATGGAGTGGAACCCAATTTCGGTACAGAACCTTGGACAGTTGTTAGTGAAACTGAAGAAGTGAAATGTTGCACAACCGTGAGAGGTACAATGATATGTGGAAGCAGCAACTGGCTCGAGCTCAGAATCACATGAAGCTTCAAGCCTTTTAGGTGGGAGAAAAAGTGTTACTCAAACTTCAACCTTATGCCCAATCATCTTTAGTAAACAGACCCTTTCCAAAGCTGGCGCATAAATTCTTTGGTCCATACTCGGTGGTGGAACGAATTGCGCCAGCTGCCTATTGTTTGGACCTACCAACAAAGAGCCAAATTCATCATGTGTTCCATGTCTCCCAACTGAAATCGTTCACTTCTGATAATTCTCCGGTGTCTGCTGAATTGCCGAAGCTAATACAGTTGGATATAAGCTCTACTGACTACTGAGCCAGAGGCGATATTGGAGAGGAGATTGGTCGAAAAGGGGAACGCAGCTGTGACACAAGGCTTGATCAAGTGGACTGGGATACCAGCAGAATCAACGACCTGGGAGGATATCAACGTGCTGCAGAATCAGTTCCAGAAGCGGTTGCCTGGGGGCAAGCAACATTTGCAGGGGGACGTGATGTCATGGACGGTAGAGATTAGAGAAATGCTATTCGTTATGAGCATCTAACAGTGGAAATAAAAAGCGGTAATTGTTGTTGTTAATTGTAGTTGTAATTCGGTTGTCATTACTGAATTAAGTCCATAACGAGTCAGTAGTGTGTTTTGGAGGGTAATTGGAGTTTGGCGAGGAGTCTAAGAGGATAAGAAACACTTGTACTGGACGTAAGGAGCAAGAAAGGAATATGGAATGAAAATTCATTTGGTTCTTCGTTCTTCTCTATCTTCTTCCTCCTCTCTTCTCCCTTAGCAGTACTCTTCTAATCCCTCTGTATTCCTCTGACGGTCTACGATCTCACACCCCATCTTCTCGGTGGCAAACGGACATTACATGAGCACAAGGCAAAAGCATTTTGAGGTGAGCAACTATAGGGTTTGTGGGAGCCTAGGAGGTGAAGTCTCCAGCTGCCACCAGTCGAATTAGCCTCTCTCTGTCGAATACACCTCCCCACCGCTAGATCTGCCTTCCCCACTGCCGAATCTTCCTTCTCACTATCAATCGGGCCACCTCAGCAGGCAGATTCCGCCTTCCACACCGTTAATTTGGCCTCTACTGGCATTGCTTGGCTCTCCCACCATCAATTTAGCCTCTGTCGGTGCCGGCCACCCCCACAGCCGGGTTTTGCCGCTCAATGCCCTGCTCTGCATCCCCTTCGCCTCACTTATAATCTGCTTATGGTTGCCTCTGGTTATGTTGTTGCTCTGCTCCTCTTCTTAGTGCTTATGCTATTGCCTCTCATCCTCTCGGTGCTCTGCTCAGTCAGTGCTCTGTGCCTTTGCTACTGCTTATGCTATTGCTCAGTTGTTACTTATGCTAGTTAGTAGTTAGTACTAGGTACTTTAGTACTTAGTAGTAACTAGTTACTTGTAGTTAGTTACTACTTACTAATACAGTAATACTAGTTACAGCTACTGCTGCTACTTACAACTAGTTCACTCTTGAGTTTTAGATATAGAATACAAATGTATATCATGGTTATTAAAACGTAAAACGAGAACAAAACGACCCACCCCTTTTTAACTTTTAAACGTTTAAACAAGTGTTGAAACGTAGTTTTAGACACTATTGCAAAACGAATATGGGGCAAAGATATATCACATATGTGGCCATTTGTGATGCCCAGGACCCAGTCCAGTCCAGTTTTTTTTGGGCCATCAATCCAGTCCAGTCCAATTTCCTATTTGGGCACACAATATGCGGCGGGCATCAGCGGCATGCGACTTCGCTGACGGAAGCCCACGCGCAGCGCCGTCGCGGGAGGAGACGGCGTCGGCGACCTCCTGCCACTGGGGGTGGCGGAGGCTGCCACGCCGAAGCGACGACAAGCGCTCCCCAGCGTCGATGAGGCGGATGTCGCACCTTGCTCCATCGTCCTCCTCCCCGCCACCGCCGGGTTGTGGGAGGCCGCGGGCTTCGGATCGGGGCCTTGACGGTGAACGCAGGTCGTGACGGGGCGCGAAGCGACCAGAGCGGGAGGAGGCAGCGAGGGCGACGGGGCGGCGTCGGCGTCGGCGGTGCCGGGGTGTCGTGGTTTGAGGAGATCCGGTTGGGGCTCGGCGGGGCCAGGGTTGACATGGGCCAGGGTTGGTAGAACGCCTCGACGTTCTACAGCTCGGGCGCGTTCTAACGTTTCCACGACATTTTAATAACCATTATTATTATTATTATTATTATTATTATTATTATTATTTTATATGTATGTATGTATGTATGTGCATGCATGCACATGTACATACGTACGTACGTATGTACGTATGTATGTATAGCCTTTTAGCCATGTCGGCATTTTTGGAAAAATGGCAAATCCCCGTGTCATGTTGACGTATCCATGTTTGTGTATCATAGGAAATAAGGTGTCGGATACAGGTTTTGAATTTTGCTGAAATTTCACCGAATTTCGGCAAAATTCAGTACTTTTGGTGGGTCCCAAATTTTTTTTTATGCTGATTACATTTCAGTGGGTTCATTTGAATTTTTTCCCAAAATTTAAATTTTGGTTGAAATTTATCCAAAATTCAAATTTTTGGACAGACATTTCGTCCCAAAATTCCACCGAAATTTCTGAATTCACCGAATTTCGGTGGGTACCGAAAAAATTTTGAAAATGAAATTCAAAACCTTCACCATATACAGAGGGATCCCATTGTGCACACATGCAATAAAATCATTGAGGAAGAAGAAGATAACCAAGTTTTTTGTGCATGTGAATGTAGATGTCCGGTCATTACTAAGATCTACCGTTCAATGTCCAAATATATAGGAAGAGAGATATAGGTGCAAATGTGCAATGAAGTTGCAAAACAACAATAATGTGTTGCCTTTTGTTCTGAAATATCAGCCCTTGTCTCTTAAATTCAATATAGTCAATACTTTTTAGCCCCTTCAAAAAAAAAAACAACTTCCTTGCTGCTCCTTTGATCTTGTTGGTCAAACCATTTATCCTATATTCCTATTCATTATTCATCTAGCACTATTATCTATCCAAGTGACATAAAATATAAGTGATGAAGTTGATAATGAGTTGATTGGCCTACTCCAGTGAAAAAAATGAAATTGACCATTGCTAAATTTGGATAAAAGAATAACTCTTGTTTGGTTACTTGTCTTGCCATTGATGGATTACTTTAAGCCAACTTTCCTTTCAAAGACCAATTTACCATTGACTGATAGGTAACCAGATATCATTTCTCAGCCTGTTTCAAAATTCTTGATGGGGCCATGCATTTTCAAAGTTTATTAATTGAAGTGTAAAACATTTGTAGGCTTCAAAAAATAGGCCATATTCCAACTCATTTCCAGCAGTGATGAAATTTCTTCGTTCAGTATAAGCATGCAGTAATTAAACTTCATATAAGGCATGAAAGTTTGTATCACTCAAGTTGCAGCACTGCACTGCTTATCATTCAACCCATTTGGCCATTACTATTCAATGTGGTTACAAGAACCGGAATTTAAAAAGTTTAGCACGAAAAAAAATCAATATGGTTAAGTTGGTCAGGATAACAATAATAAAATAAAATTTACATTAGGCTAATTTTATGGCACTAGCGGAATCCAAGTTGTATTACCACTTAAAAACTCTCTGGAAGTGCACTCTTGAAGTAGCAACAGGCCTACCAATTAGCCCAAAATGCATACTACAGCAGATCATAAAATAAAAATAGCACAGCCATGCTATTGCATTAAAATGAACAAATCTACCAACCAGAAAAGAATAAGCAATATATTCAGTAATATGCAGTGTGAAGATATGATATACTAACCTCTTCTTTGACAAATCGTGAGTGCACTTCTTGTTCTGCCACAGCTGTTTTAGTTCTAATTCCAGAGGATACCTCCAACCTCATAGATTCCTTAGGTTCATCCTTCTTCAGCATCCCTGGAATTTCCTCGGAGCTCTTTTTCTCCCCACTCCGTTCCAAGGATGCCCCTATCTTCTTCTTAGCTTCAAAAAGCATATGCAAATCAGAACTGGCCATGTTTAGTTCGGCATACTTATCCTCAAGCATAACATCCGGCGCAGCAAGATCCCCTTTCTGCTGACACCCATCCTCACAAGTATCAGCCTCTGCAGCGCTAATGGATGTTCCTAAAGTGAACAAACCAACAACTCATAACTGAAAAATAAGAATGTTCTATGTGCAGAAATTAAGGGCCAGTTGGAAATGCAGGAATTTCACAGAAATCAGTTCATTTCTTATAGGAATTGGGGAAAAATTCACATTCCAATCGGGGCTTAAACAAGAAATCGTAAAAAACTATTCACCTCTCTTCTTAGCCTTGGTCGGAGGAGGTTCTCTCTCTGCACCGTCGTCCCTAACGTGCTGACTGCCGTCCGCTTTCCTGCTACACCCACTTAGGGTTCGGACGTAATTCTTCTCCTTCTGTAAGGCTCCAGGCGGGAGGGGGAACCTGGCCTCCGACGTTTCCTTCAGCTTCTCTCTGGCCAGCGCAAACAAAGCGTCGGCGCCGTCTTTGTCGTCGGCCCAGGAGGGGAACTCGCAGTAGCGGAAGCCGAATCTCTTGGGGACGTAGCCAGCGCAGCGCCATAGGGCGGCGGAGAACGCGGGGGAGGACGGGGTGCCGCGGAATAGGGAGGCGTTGCTCCCGCCGGGGAGCCCGTGGACGTGGACGCGGGCGGGGAGCGGGACCTCGGCCCATCGGCTGTACAACGTTGGCGGGCGGTGGGTGGGCAGCTCGGCGAGAAGCTCGGCGACCTCTGCCTCGTCGGCGGAGGAGGGGGCGCGTTTGGACTTGCAGTTGTGGCACGAGAAGGAGGTGTGCACGCCGCGGACGTAGCGGGCGCACCGTGTGTGCACCCACACGTTGCATTCGTCGCAGCTAACCATCTCTTCGCCGTCGTCAAACGTGACGCCGCACGAGCAGTCGACCGTCCACGAGCCGTCCACCCAGTCGTCGGCGGGCGTGGGAGCGGCCGCGGCCTCGGCGGTTTGAGGTGCCGGCAGCTCCGGACGGTGCAAGCGGCCGTCCTTCATCGGCGGCGAGAAGGGGAATCCCTAATTTTGATTCACGTCTTGAGATCGCCCCGTATTTTGGGCTCTGTCTGTTCTTGTGGGCGGAAGGAGCAAAGGACGCGCGGTTTTGCTATATCCCGCGCGCGCGGTATACAGAAATCCGCCGCTCAGGGTCGGCTACGGCCCATTAACCAGTCCGACTGTTGAAGAGGCTCGAGTGATGCTCTGGACCGGAGCTGCCCTGGGGATTGGGGCGGACCTATATGCTTTTGCTAGGGAGATGTATTTTTGGGGCTAAAATCCCATTCGGGAATGAGCCTTTAAACAAAGTATGAAGCGGAGCATCCCGTCCGCACTCTCCCCCTGTTGGGTCATTCCGTATGGGCTTTTCCTTGGCTCGTGGACTAACAGCAGGCTGTAACGGACTAAACTAGAATTACAATAATAACAATATTACGATTAGAAGTTCCAGTGATCACAAGTACTCTAGCAAGTTAACAATAAATAATCAAAATTCTACCTCAATAATAATTAAGTTTTCTATATAAGGAATAGAGCACAAATATAGCAAATTTCACAACAAGAAAATGAGAGACACGAATTTTTTCCCGGGGTCTCGGAGACTTGCCGATCTCCCCTAATCCATGTTGAGGAAGCTTGAAATCCTTCAAACCGGCTCCACCCACTTGAGCCTTCCTCGATCACTCGCTGTAGCTCTTCCCCACTCCGGGTACGCGAGCTCTTTGCCTTCACAATCAATCGGGTCTTCACACAACCTTCTTTGTGAAGATCACCGATGCACAAACTCCTCCAAGCCATCTAGGAGGGGGCAACCTCCAAGAGAATAGAGTAATGATGCTCGCTTGAGGATGAAACAAGTGTCTAATGGCTCAAAGCTAAACACAACACTTGAATTCCCTTTTTCTCACTCGAAATGAAAGTTTTAGTACACTTGAGAGAAAAAGGACTTGCTAGAGCTCACAAATGTATTCAATGAGTCACCAACTATCTATTGTGCAGGTGTGGGGGTATTTATAACCCCCTCACATGGTTCCAACCGTTGGACACAATTCCCTTGAAAAATCAGGAAAACCGGTACTACCGGTGTGCAAAAATTACTAGTACCGCCCCTCAACCAACGGCTAAAATCCGAGCATTAAATGCAGTAAAAAGAGCCATTGAGCGAATCCCGGTACTACCGGTGAGCAAAGTGCGGTAGTACCGGTCCTTTCAGAGAGAAAAGGTCAGAGAGAACCCATTCTGGAAAAAGTGTTCCGCTGGACAATTTGCGGTAGTACCGAGATTCCGGTACTACCAAATTTTTCTCTGCAGTAGTGCCGCTATTGATAAAACTCTCAAAACTCCTCCTTCTGGAAAAACACTACCGGGTATTTGAATCGGTACTTCCACATATGCGGTAGTACCACATTTTCCCGGCCGGTAGTACCGACACTGAAGAACTCAGAAGAAAACAAAAGAGATCTTCTGTAAAAAGAGTATTGCAGCGATAAGTGCGGTAGTACCGAAAGTTCGGTACTACTGGAGTTTACTTGGTGGTAGTACCGATCAAATTTTTCGGCAAAAGAGCGTTCTCTAGAAAATAAGTACCGTAGTGCTAATATTGGTACTGCCGTTCTAGCGGTACTACCGTGAATAAGTTGGCAGTAGTACCGACTCCGGTGAAGAACTAGAGCGTGCTAAAATATAGGGTTTAATGCAATTGAAAAGATTTTGTTTTCAACATAATTTTGAGCCACGCGACACCTTAATCATTCTCAAGCTATTTATCATTATTCCCCCTTGATAGTACGACATTTATCCTAAAAGTCCAATCTTTTTCTCCTTGCTCCGAGATTGGTGAAAGACTAAACAAAAATGTCCTTAAAGCATGGTTACCTTGTCTTCAAATATTTGATTTTCATCTCTCAATACCTTCTCCTTGATCACAATTTTAATCTTCGCAAGAATCCTTGGCGAAACCCAACCTGTACTTATAAACTCACAAAGGTAGTTAGTACTTCGACACCTTTTTGTCATTAATTACCAAAACTTACTAGAATTAGGGGCCTAGATGCTTCACTCTTGTGTGCTGCCCTAAACAAATGATACCCCCTTCTTGGTGAGCTCGTGCAATGGTGCAGCGATGGTGCTGAAATCCCTCACGAAGCGGCGATAGAACCTAGCAAGTCATAGAAAACTTCGCACCTGTGTGACCGTCGTTGGAACTGGCCAACTGTGTATGGCTTCAACCTTGGCTTGATCAACTTAGATTCCCTGCGGAGTAACAACATAGCCAAGAAAAGAGACTCGATCCATGCAAAAGGTACACTTCTCAAGGTTATCAAATAAGCATGCATCACGTAAAGCATCAAAAACAACACTCAAATGATCAAGATGTTCTTCCAACTATCTGCTATATATCAGAATATCATAAAAATATACCACCACAAATTTACCAATGAACTTGCGTAGAATCTCATTCATTAACCTCATGAAAGTGATGGGTGCATTAGTAAGCCCAAATGGCATTACTAACCACTCATACAAGCCAAACTTTGTTTTAAATGTTGTCTGATGGTATCCACTATGCAAATCAATCTTAGAGAAAACAATAGAACCACTTAATTCATCAAGCATGTCATCTAACTTAGGAATAGGATGACGATATCTGATTGTGATGTTGTTAATCGCTCTACAATCCACACACATGCGCCATGATCCATATTTCTTAGGAACTAAAAGTACCGAAATAATACATGGACTAAGAGATACACGCACATACCCTTTGTTAAGCAATTCTTGCACTTGGCGTTGTATCTCCTTGGTTTCTTCTGGATTGGTTCTGTATGGTGCTCAATTTGGCAAGGAGGCCCTGGGAATGAGGTCAATCTGATGCTCAATCCTACGAATTGGCCACAGTCCCGGTGGCACCTCTTTTGAAAAAACATCGATGTACTCCTGCAAAAGATTAGTAACAGCAGGAGGCAAAGAAGAAGACGCATCTTCAAATGAAAACAAAACTTCTTTGCAAACCAAAGCATAGCAAACAGTAGAGCCATGACTCAATGCATTCAAATCAGATTTCAAAGCAATTAAACAAACACCTTTTAGTTTAATCTCATCTTTCCTTTCATGAACAGATTTAGAGTTGCCCTGTTTATATTGCTCAAATTCCTTTGCTACAATCTGATTTTCACTCTTAGCATGTTTCTGATTTTTCTCTCTGCTAGCTTTAGCAAGTTCATCCCTTAAAATGGCTTCAGGAGACATGGGATGTAACACAATTCTCTTCTCTTTATGCACAAATGAGTACTGATTAGTTCTACCATGATGCAAAGAGTCTTTATCATACTGCCATGGCCTACCGAACAACATAGAGCATGCTTGCATAGGCACAACATCGCAGTCAATATAATCATGGTACAAACCAATAGCAAAGTGTACTCTCACCAATTGTGTTACCTTTAGCTTACCACTGTTGTTGAACCACTGGATGTGATACACACACGCCTCGACTTAAGATGCGTACGCACGAGTTTGGTCCCGATCTTCCGTCGTAGGAGAAATTTCCGAAGGGCGATTTGTGACTTTGACGAAGGGGTGGCTAACCACGATCTAAGAACGCGACTAGCAACCTCACAATCGCTAAACCACTCCTCAATTGGTTATCAACCGTGTCAAAACACGACTGACCTGTTCACGAAGAATGGCCCGAGCAATTCGACGAGAATTGAAAGAGTAACAGCAGAATAAAAATCACTCGATGATAAATGATTAAATTGAGATTTCGAGTTTGAAGCCAAGGGCCTGTACAATAGCATTAGCTAAATCCAAAAACCAAGTCTGTCTCTTTCAGTCCCAAACCACCCCATAGAACAAGGCCAAGTCCCCCTAATTGTGCGCATGCAAGCTTCCTAATTGGCTGCCAAAACAAATGGAAAGAGCTGATTTCTTTGCTGTGCGCTGTGATACTTGCCACGCCATGAAAATAGCATCAAAATCCTCCTCACACGGCTGGACAAAATGGTGGACCTTCCTTGCATGCGCCTCCACAAAAATAGAATTTGCATGGCTGAAAATTAATGACATGCCACAAAACAAGCTGGACATCTCTCCTCTTTTGCATGCAACAATATTATTGCGTCTCCCTCCCATGGCAGCATTAACCAAAGAAAATACCCCACTTCCGTTTTATTCCTGCACTCCCTTGCCTCCCAAAAGTTCTTTCAAAATGCCATTGTATGTAATTAGTAAACAATATTCATTAGGTAGTATCATTTGTTCTGTGATTAAATAATTATTTTGCTTAAGGAACGAATTCACCTTTTGTCCAAGGCGCCGTGTACGAGCTCGTGTCATTGGACCTTGCATGCTAATTGAATCTTCTTCATGTGTGCTAGTGACGTCCTCGTCATACTCCCCCTCTTGAGAAGGAGTCGACCTCGACTCTGGCTCAACCTCATCACCAAGGTATGGAGATAAGTCAGCAACATTGAATGTATTACTCTCTCCATAGTCTTTGGGTAGCTCTAACTTGTAAGCATTGTCATTGATCTTTGCAATCACTTTGAACGGTCCATCTCCTCGGGGCATCAACTTGGACTTGCGCTGTTCGGGAAAGCGGTCCTTGCTCAAATGCAACCAAACTATGTCACCCTCCTTGAATAAAACTTCTTTCCGACCCTTATCTGCATGCTTCTTGTACTGGCCCTGCATCTTCTCAATGTTTGATTTAGTGGTCTCATGTATCTTTCGAATATACTCAGCCCTTTTATCAGCATCCATATTTACCCTTTCCGGAGGTGGCAAAGGCAGTAGATCAATCGGTGCTATAGGCTTGAACCCAAAAACAACCTCAAATGGACAGAGCTTTGTTGTTGAATGAACAACCCGGTTATATGCAAACTCAATGTGAGGCAAACATTCCTCCCATAGCTTCAAGTTCTTCTTTAGTATTATCCTCAACATGGTACCAAGTGTGCGGTTGACAACCTCAGTTTGCCCATCAGTCTAAGGATGACATGTTGTAGAAAATAGTAACTTTGTTCCTAGCTTTACCCATAGTGTCCTCCAAAAATGGCTCAAAAATTTGGCATCGCGATCTAAAACAGTAGTCCTTGGTACTCCATGCAAGCGAACAACCTCCCTGAAAAACAAATTAGCAACATGAGTAGCATCATCACTCTTATGACAAGGTATAAAATGAGCCATCTTAGAAAACCTATCAACAACAACAAATACACTATCCCTTCCTTTCTTTGTTCTAGGCAACCCTAAAACAAAGTCCATGGAAATATCCTCCCAAGGTGCTTTTGAAATAGGAAGAGGTGTATATAAGCCATGTGGGTTTGAGTGAGACTTAGTTGTTTGACAAGTAGTGCATCTCCTCACATAGCGCTCAACATCGCACCTCATCTTTGGCCAGTAGAAATGTGTGGACAGCAAGTCCTCAGTTTTATGAACACCAAAATGACCCATCAATCCACCTCCATGGGATTCCTGCAACAATAGAAGTCGAACAGAACTTGCAGGAACACAAAGTTTGTTAGCTATGAACAAATAGCCATCATTCAATACATATTTATCCTTACATCTCCCTTCTTTACACTTGGTATAGATTTCCTTGAAATCCATATCAGCAGCATATAATTCTTTTAATCCTTCTAGGCCAAGAATTTTGCAATCAAGTTGAGACAATAATGTGTACCGTCGAGACAATGCGTCCGCAAATATGTTGTCTTTACCCTTCTTATGTTTCACAACATATGGGAAAGTTTCAATAAATTCTATCCACTTAGCATGCCGACAGTTCAATTTACTTTGGCTATAGATATGTTTCAATGATTCATGATCTGAATGTATGACAAATTCTTTTGGCCAGAGGTAATGTTGCCATGTTTCTAACACTCTAACCAAAGCATATAATTCCTTGTCATATGTTGAGTAGTTTAAGGTTGGGCCATTGAGTTTCTCACTAAAATAAGCGATGGGTTTCCTATCTTTCATAAGAACACCTCCAATTTCAATACCACTTGCATCACATTCTATCTCAAATGTTTTATCAAAATCAGGAAGTTGTAAAAGTGGTGCATTTGTCAACTTATCTTTTAGCGTGTTGAAGGCTTCCTCTCGTGGTTTTCCCCACTTAAAAGGCACATTCTTCTTTGTAAACTCATTGAGAGGGGCAACAAGTGTGCTAAAATCCTTTACAAACCGACGGTAGAACCCAACTAATCCATGAAAACTTCGCACTTGTGTGACTGTTGTAGGTGTAGGCCATGCACGAATAGCATCCACCTTCTATCCATCCACTTCAATTCCCTGTGCAGTCACAACAAAACCAAGAAAAACAACTCGATCCGTGCAAAAGGTACACTTTTTGAGGTTACCAAACAAGCGTACCTCTCTCAAGGCAGTAAAGACTTGGCGCAAATGATCCAAATGTTCATCCAAAGACTTGTTGTAAATTAATATATCATCAAAGTAAACCACCACAAACTTTCCAATAAAAGATCTCAAGACTTCATTCACCAAGCGCATAAACGTACTAGGTGCATTTGTAAGACCAAATAGCATAACCAACCATTCATACAAACCAAATTTAGTCTTAAAAGCAGTTTTCCATTCATCACCTAGTTTCATTCTAATTTGGTGGTATCCGCTACAGAAGTCAACTTTTGAAAACATAGTAGAGCCACTCAATTCATCAAGCATATCATCTAGCCTAGGTATAGGGTGACGATATCGAACAATAATATTATTGATAGCTCTACAATCAATACACATCCTTCAAGATCCATCTTTCTTCGGCACAAGTAAGACAGGAACATCACATGGACTTAAGCTCTCTCGTATGTGCCCTTTGTCGAGAAGTTCTTGCACTTGGTGTTGAATTTCTTTCGTCTCCTCAGGGTTGGTTCGGCATGGAGGATGGTTAGGCAAAGATGCTCCTGGAACCAAATCAATTTGATGTTCTATCCCTCTCAACGGTGGCAGCCCCGCTGGCATCTCATTTGGAAACACATCCTCAAATTCCTATATTAAAAACACAACCGAATTTGGCAAGGTAGAGAGTGAAGCATTAGTGGAGAAAAGGATGTCTTTACACACAAGTGCAAAGCACTCTCAGGGCTGGTTTTTGAACTCTCGCATCTCACTTTTTGTGGCTAAAAGAATATGCCCCGTACATGGTATCTCACTTTTCTTTTCACTCTTTTCTTTCTTTTCTCTCATTTTTGGCTAGTGGCTCTCGCTCCCTATTTTGTGGATGTCACTCGCTTCTCTTTCTTTTCTCTCACGTTCAGCCCTATCTAAATCATCTTTGTGAATTTCTTCTAGCGTCATTGGAACCAATGAAACTTTCTTATCTTTGTGTATGAAAGAATACTTGTTGGAGGCGCCCATGGTGTGTAGTATCCTTGTCGTACCACCATAGCCTCCCAAATAACAATGCACAAGCTTTCATTGGCACCACATCACAGTCCACAAAATCAGCATATGCCCCAATAGAGAAATGCACACGTACCATCGCCGTTACCTTCAATTTGCCACAAGAATTGAGCCACTAGATGTAGTATGGCTGCGGGTGTGAGCGTGTGGTCAAGCCAAGCTTCTCGACCATATCTATACTTGCAATATTGTTATAGCTCCATCTATTATCACCTTACAGGAGTGCTCATTGATCACAAATTTCGATTGAAACAAATTATGATGTTGTCCTTTTTCAGCCTTCTCCATTTGAGAATTGAGAACTCGATAAACAACAAGGCTAGCATGGCTTGTATCAAAAGTGATCTCCTCTGACTCAGAACTAGTATTGTGCTCTAACCCCTCATGATTAGATTCTTCCTCCTCCACTTCGCTTGCCGACGTATACTCGCCATCTTCCCGTATGACAAGAGCTCGCTGATTTGAACAATCTCGTATATAGTGACCTTTTCTCTTGCATTTGAAACACTCTATCTCTCTTGTTCTACCTGTAGAAGCAACTAAAGATGAACTTTTGGTAGGGGCAGCAACTATCTTGTTGGAATTAGTAGGTTTGTGCATTGATGAAGTTGTTTGGCTTGCTGAATTCTCATGGAAAGCGGTTGCTGACACTCCATTTGGAGGAAGGGCAACACTCTTTTCTTTCTTGATTGATCCCCTTCCATGTTTCGGAATGACTAGGGTATGTGCGGCTAGTTTTGTTGTAACTCTGTCTCTTCCCTTGAACTTGTCTTTCCGCTTTACATGGAAGATGGAAAAGCTCATCCAATGAGTTGTAATTCTGAAAGTCAAGTATGTCTTGTATCTCTCTATTCAGTCCACCCAAGAATCTTGCCATCTTTAAATTTTCTTCTTCTTGCACATTAGCACGAAGCATACCCACTTGTAGTTCTTGATAATAGTCTTCCATAGATTTGCTACCTTGATTCAATCTCTATATTCTATTAAGCAACTCTCTTCCAAAATAAGCGGGCACAAATCTGGTTCTCACCAAGCGCTTCAAATCATCCCAAGTGTGGGGAGCTCTATTTCTTTGATGGATTTGGCTCCACCAAATAGAGGCATAATCAACAAACTTGCTAGTGGCAGCACGTACTCGACAGTCTTTCGAGTAGTGATGACAATTGAATTTTTGTTCAATTTGCAACTCCCAATCAAGATATGCTTCTGGATTAAATTTGCCATCAAATCTCGGGACAATAAATTTAATCTTCTCGAGAGGATCACCCTTCTTGCTTCTTGGCAGTGATGTGCATGTCCTACATGGCCCCCCATGCCTTGGCGGTTGTGTGCTAGACGTTGCTGATCACGCCCCATATACACATCTTCATTTTTAGCAACAAATTCATCATTTTCTCCTTCATTAGTGGCCTCTTGAAAAGCGGCATTTAGATTATCTCTTGGACGAAGTGGAGTAGCGGCTGCAGCATAATTGAACGCACCATTCAGACCTTGAGGGAATCGTGGTGGTCGATTTTGTCGTGGAGGAGTATGCTCAATTTGTTTAATCCGGCCTTCAAGTCTGCCAAGGTGTTTTTCCAAACCGTCCAGATGAGCAAGCACTTGGTCAGTTAGCATTCTTTCAAAAGTGTTTGCAAATTAATTGATTAATGATTGTGACCAAGGAGACAGTGGTGCGATAGGATGTTGATCGACGCCATTAGCATCGTCATCCCGCTGTGTTCCCTCATGAGCAATTCTTGAACCTGACATGGTTAGCGAGAAATAAAAGAACCCTAACAATGCTAATATATGTATATGTGGAACTCACAAGCCCTCCAATCTTACCAACGGAAGCTCTTAGCCTTCTCGAAGATAGCTCGCGTGTTTGCTGGTTCATGATAACATCACAAGGGAGTTAGTAGAGCGATTGCAAGGTACTAGAACACGCTGATCAATGGCATTTTGTGGAGCTCTAGGTGGGGAGATTTTGTAGCAAAGGAATAAGCAATATGTAATCCCAAACTTGCGAAATTGAATAAAAGTTCACTCAAGTACCAGTCTTAGATGCTGATCAGAATGGTTTCAGAAAGCAAACTTAAACTAGTGGCAAGAGCTGGACTTTGGAAATTTGGATGCAACCGTGCCACCTTCTTCTCTTTTATCTTTTTTTTCAGCATAGCAGATTTGGACAGCAGCGTCAATTACAACAGCTGATGAAACTTCAAAGTGGTTGTAGATTTTGATCTATCCAACCAAACTCCACGAAATTTAATAGGAATGTGGGTTTTTGAGTTAGGAAGCTAACAAAAGTGGTTTGGATGGATTTGGATTTCTAGAGACAAAGATATTTATGTTTTAGTGACTGTTGCACAGGGAAAAACTTTCTGGACGAACTTGGATTTCAGTTCTGACGCTATTTCTTTGAGGCTTCTACCCTCCTTATATATATATATATATATATATATATATATATATATATATATATATATATATATATATGGAATGATTTCTAGGTTATGATTCAAGAGACAAAATTGATCAAGAACTAGACATGACAGATCGAACAAAAACTCAATAAAGCAAATTGAAATTAACAGATTGAATGGCAAGAACGGGCTAGGAATTAGAATTTTTTGTATAGCGATTTTCTGGACGTAGGTAAAACAAAAATGAAACTACTACTAAAGGATAGAAAAATTCCTATCGGCAACGAAGGTTCTGATACCACTTGATATGCACACGGCTCAACTTGAGATGAGTGCGCACGAGTTTGGTCCCGATCTTCCGTCGTAGGACAAATTTTCGAAGGGCGATTTGTGACTTTGACAAAGGAGTAGCTAACCACGATCCAAGAATGCGACTAGCAACCTCGCAATCTCTAAACCACTCCTCAATTGGTTATCAACCGTGTCAAAACACGATTGACCTGTTCACAGAGAACGGCCCGAGCAATTCGACAAGAATTGAAAGAGCAACAGCGGAAGAAAAATCACTCGATGATAAATGATTAAACTGAGATTTCGAGTTTGAGGCCAAGGGCCTGTACAATAGCATTAGCTAAATCCAAAAACCAAGTTTGTCTCTTTCAGTACCAAACCACCCCATAGAACAAGGCTAGGTCCCCCTAATTGTGCGCATGCAAGCTTCCTAATTGCCTGCCAAAACAAACGGAAAGAGCTGATTTCTTTGCTGTGCGCTGTGATACTTGCCACGCCATGAAAATAGTATCAAAATCCTCCTCACACGGCTGGACAAAATGGTGGACCTTCCTTGCAAGCACCTCCACAAAAATAGAATTTGTATGGCTGAAAATTAATGACATGCCACAAAACAAGCTGGACATCTCTCCTCTTTTGCATGCAACAATATTATTGTGTCTCCCTCCCATGGCAGCATCAACCAAAGAAAATATTTCACTTCCGTTTATTCCTGTGCTCCCTTGCCTCCCAAAAGTTCTTTTGAAACGCCATTGCATGTAATCAATAAACAATAATCATTAGGTAGTATCATTTGTTCTGTGATTAAATAATTATTTTGCTTAAGGAATGAATTCACCTTTTGTCCAAGGTGCCGTGTATGAGCTCGTGTCATTGGACCATGCATGCTAATTGAATCTTCTTCGTGTGTGCTAGTGACATCCTCGTCAGGATGTAATACGGATGTGGATGCGAGCTTGTTTTTAGCTCAAGTTTTTCAACCATCTCAGAACTTTCTAGATTGTTGCAGCTACCCCCATCAATGATGATGCGACATGAACGCTCCTTGACCACACACTTGGCATGAAACAAATTGTGTCGCCGGTTCTATTCGGCCTTCCCCATTTGGGCTCTCAACACGCGCCACACAACGAGGCTCTCATAGCGTTCGACATCTTCAGTGCTGATGTGCTCTTCTTCTTTCTCATTTCCACTTCCTGCATGGTCAGCGGCAAGCATAACATATGTTTCATCATCCAAATCTCTAGCAGAGGAATACTCACCATTATCCTACACAATCAGCACACGTTTGCTTGGGCAATCCTTCCTCACATGCCCATATCCCTTGCATTGTAGGCACTGAATGATGAGGATATCCAACCCAAGAATACGACCGCTGCCCCTACTTCCTCTCCAACCGCTTCATCTTCATCGCCGGGATGTCTTAATATTGAAGCTCAGCCTTTCAAGCCCATGACAAAGGACCAGCACCTCAAGCACACACCCCGAGGACAACCCATGTTCCAAGGAAGGCTCGTATGGAAGCCTAAGATGCCAAAAAGCCCGGTTCGGCCATCCAGTAACATGTCAACTTCAACCGGGCATAACTCGGGCTCCCGGACTCCAATTTTAGTATGCGATCACCCGTTTGAAAGCTTAGGAGATAAGCTTTCCAATGGATCTAGCCCCACCTCCAAATTCTCTCCAAATCAACAGGAAAATATGGAACAATGTCATAGGCCAGAAATTCAGGGTGCTACGTCACCTCACTTTTGGGCCTATGGCCCATGTATCCTAGGGTTTTAGTGGCCACCGCTGTTTTGGCTACCCTACACCTCCTGGCCGCCGCTATATATGTGGCCGCCACCGTTCTTTTACGCTTAGGTTTTGTTGCGTGTGGTAGACCCCTTGTGCGTCCCTCCTCGTGTTCGCGTGTGTCGACTAGACCACCCGTGACGAGAAATAGAACCTCACCCTTGTTTCTTTCAGATTATTGGATTGAAATTGCTTTCACCTTGTTCTTGCTTATTCTCGGTTGCAGCAAGTACAAGGATCGATCGGATCTTAATTCGGTTGATCGCCTCGTGTGGTGACGTTGCAATTGCTTGGTTGCTGATCTCGGGGTTAATAGCCGATCCATCAACTTCGTACGCTATCAAACCGACGTATCGTTCTCATCAGAAGATCGGGCCGACCCCCGTGTGTATCAAGTGGTATCAGAGCGATGGTTGCTTGGTGAGAATACCCTTATTTTTGTTTAGTTCATCTTGTTCGTCCTAGAGTCTAGAAAAATAGCCAAAAAAAATCTGTTCGTCTTGTGATCGATCTAATCCGAGCCCCTTTTTAGCCTTTACTATTACTACCTAGTTTAATTCTTATTGAATTTGCGTTGCATTGTCGTGTCATTGCTGGTCTTAGCGTTTTGATCTTTAGAGTTTCGACTTCTATTCACGTTGTCGTCACAGCTCATGTTCTTCGTGAGTCTGTTTGTGCTACCATCCTCATCCCGCAAACCCAAGAGCCTCCCACCAGAATGCCCCAAATTCCACCACGCAAAAATCAAAACTGAGTAGCCCACGTTCTCCTTAGCCAACTCGGTTTTCTCCTTCCAATTTGTGTTCCCCCAAAACTCACCGAAGTTTCCCAAATCGAGAAGGAATATAACTCAGCCAAGCGCATACAAGTTGGTCTGTTTTTACCTTAACAGCCATCCCACCTAGCATATCTCATCCTAGTTATTAGGATTTTCCATCGACGCCATTTTCTAGGTCAAAACCGTGCAAGCCTTTCCTTCCATAGCTCGGTTGAAACAAAAAAAAAAGAAACCAAAGGGGTAAATCTGAACCGAACCACCTCTCTGCTCTCTCCACGCCATTGCTACACTTGGCCAATTCGTCAAATTTTGGTGCACAAATCAAAGTCTAGAGAGAGAGTATCTTTTAATTACCTTTATACCCCTGGTAAAAAAAAGTGTGTGTGGTGAGTGTTGCTTAGAGTTCTTTCGAGTCCATTGTTCAGTTTTTGGGCTCCCTCAAAAAAATCAAAAAAAGAGAGGAAAAAAAAGAAAAAAAAAGAAGGAGCCCTAGCTGCTTGCTTTGTGTTGAGGACGTTCTCATTGCGTTTCTGTGGCATCGTTGGTGTTTAGACTTGCGTCTCTTGCACGGTCTAGCTTAGGACCAGCACAGTACCACCGTTAAACGTTCTTTCAACTTGTTTTGGCTAGTGTGGTTCTAGTTCTTCCTTCGCTACAAATAATACCTATCCAAGCTCTACTTACTATTAAACACAGGAAAAGTACATTGCAATCGCTTTGTCACTCCTGAGTGCAGGTTGTCGTCATTATCTGATTAGACCTTAACAAGCTACCGGGTAAGAATTGGTAAGAACTTGGTGTCAGCTTGAGCGCATGAGATGCTCCACTGCCCATATACTAGTAGTTTGTCAGGACCCGAATCTGCAAATCCGAACCCTCTGTGTATTCTGCACTAGTCCAGGATCACGCTAGTGCACACAGTCTCAACATAGATGAAATATCACAATCATACACAACGTAATAATAAAAGTAACTCAATTACAAAATATAAAACTATTGAGCGACCTTAAGGTCGACCTTACACTTGAGAGGCCTTGTTGGTTTTAACTCCAAATAGGTAAACAATGAGAACGAAGGCGTTGGTGAATCCCATCAATATGCCACGAACAATCGACAAGGTTCAACTCCTAGATATTCGCCTCCTCGTGGAACTTCTCCTCCTTCGAAGTTGTAGTCATCTTCTTATCTGATGATTTGTTGTTTGCAAGGGGGTGAGTACACACCGTACTCAACAAGTCATGCACAGAATGCAGTTCTAGGAAAATTGAGGGAATTTGGAAAATACTAAAACAACCCCAAAAATTCTAAGAAAATTGAGGGAATTTAATTAGGACATTTTGAGATCAACTAAAATATTTTGGTACCACCAAATATTTTATTTTTATATCAACTTATATTTTTATTTTGTTAAAGCTTTCAGAAAGGCTTTAGAAAATATATAATTTGACAAATGTAGGAAATTTCGCAGAAATTCCCTTAGGTTTATTTATATTAAATAGGATAGTTTTAGCAACACCAAATCTTTTATTTTATCTCCAAACTATATTTTTAATTGATGAGACTTTTGTAATGGTTTTGAAATCAGGATTTTAACAAATAATGGGAAAATTCACCAAAGTTCCGTGTGATATATTTTTTTAAAATTAATTCCAACTTAAATAAGGTTTTTATTTTTTTTAAGGAAATAGTTTTAAGTTTTTCTAAAAATAGGCAAAAGTCGTTTTCTTTTGAACTCTAGAGAAATCCAGAAAATAAAGAGGAGACAAATAAACTTGAGACAACCGATAAAAATAATAATTTAAAATTTATTTTTTTATCCTATTTTTGAAATGAAATTTTGGGATGTTACATAGTCCATAGGAACTAACTCTCTTGTGAGTTCTCTATTTGTTGTTCCTAACCATGAAAGGTATTCCAGGCAATCATGGGAGCAACGTCGGCAGTGGGAGTGAACATGAGGACCTCCTCACGCCAAAAGAACGGCGTTGGGTCACTCATTTCAAGAGGATGCACAATCAGCATGAGATACGAACTCGTGACACTCTTGATGCGATTCAGGCGCAAGTGGCACCCCTCACTGAGCTTCAAGCATAGCTAACACAACTTCTTCAAGGTGCTGCCCCCAACAATGGTGCCGCTGGTCATGCTTTGGGCCAACGCGGCGCTCCACCGGGTGTCCCTGCTCCTTTAAACGGGGTGGATCAAGAGGAGAACAACTACGCCGCCGACACCGAGGACGATTACAGGGTAAATGTGAACAACGACCGACCTCATCGTCGACTCCGCAATAACAGGGAAGGTATGGCTAGAAATCAATATGATCAAAGGGAAGAACGTGATAATTCTATGGCAAAAATGAAATTTACTATGCTTCCTTTTGATGGTACTTATAATCCTGATGTTTATCTTGATTGGGAGTTGGCGGTAGATAAAAAATTTTCTTGCTATGACTTCTCTGAGCGTAGAAGGGTTCACGCTGCCACTAGTGAATTTACTGGTTTTGCATCTATTTGGTGGAAAGAACTTTGTAGAGCCAACCGTGATGTACCTACAACTTGGGATGGGTTGAAGCGTATCATGAGGGCTAGATTTGTTCCTACATACTATGCTCGTGATTTATTGAATAAAATGCAACGCTTTAATCAAGGTGATAAAACGGTTGAGGAATATTATCAGGAATTACAAATTGGTATGTTACGCTGTGGGTTAGAAGAGAGTGAAGATGCAAAAATGGCTAGGTTTTTGGGTGGGCTTAACCGAGAGATACATGACATACTTGATTATAAAGAATACAATTCTATCACTCATTTGTATCATCTTAAGAAGAAAGGGAAGTGCAGGGTCGACGATCGACGACACGAGGTAATTTTGGAGGCTCTTCCACATCCAAGTCGGTGCACATCCAAACAAAGGTGACATCTTCTGCTCCGGGACATACGCCTTCACCGACACACCTTCTGGAGTCATGTAAATTAGCTGCAAAACAAGCTCGGTGAAGAGTGCATCATCCGTTGCATCTACTGGTCGGACAAGAGAAGTACAATATTTTCGATGCAAGGGACATGGCCATGTGATGCGCGATTGTCCAAACCAACGTGCTCTAATAATACGAGAAAATGGTGAGTACTGTAGTGCTAGTGATATTGATGAAAATGAATATGCTTAGGTTGTCATTAACACTGCAGAACAATTAGAAGAGATTTGCAATGCTACCTCAGTAGAGAAGTATCTAGCTCTTCTGTCACACAGTATTGCATGTGCAACCCACACGTAATGAGCCAAATCAACGCCATACCATCTTCCAAACAAAGTTTGTAGTCAATGAACGAGCAGTGCATGTTATTGTTGATGGTGGTAGCTGCAACAACCTTGCTAGCGTGGATATGGTCGAGAAGCTTGGCTTGGCCACAAGTCTGCTACAACAACCTTACGAGATTGAGTGGCTCAACTCTAATGTTAAGGTTAAGGCAACAAAAACCGTTCGAGTACCTATTTCTATCGGTTCATATCATGATCATATTGTTTGCGATATTGTACCCATGGATGCTTGTTCTCTTTTGTTGGGTAGACCGTGGATATATGATATAGATGCCACACATCATGGTAGGACCAATCATTACACTTTCATGTTTAAGGGAAAGAAAATAATTTTGGAACCAATGACGCCTACTGAATTACTTAAGGTTGCTACACAACATGCTAAAAGGGAACACGAAAGTAATGATGCTAAAAAGAAGAGTAGCTAATGAGCTAAATCCTCCTAAAGCAACAAGTGATAAATCTGATCACAAATTAAAAGGTGTAGTTTTGTTAGCTGCCAATGTTACTGTACATGATGACAACACTACAAGTTTGCAACCATCTGTTTCTTTGTCTCCTGTTGTCGCTAACCTTTTGCAGGAGCATAGGAAGGAGTTGAGGACGACTCCAATTCAAGAAGGGGAGGATGATGAGGACATCCAACCCAAGGATACAACCGTTGTCCCTACTTCGTCTCCAACCGCTTCATCTTCATCGCTGAGAGGTCTTAATCCTGAAGCTCAGCCTTTCAAGCTCACGACAAAGGACCAGCACCTCAAGCGCACACCCCGAGGATGGCCCACGCGCCAAGGAAGGCTCGTATGGAAGCCCAAGATGCCAAAAACCCCGGTTCGGCCATCCAACAGCATGTCAATTTCAAACGGGCGTAACTCGGGCTCCTGGACTCCAATTTCAGTGTGCGACCACCCGTTTGAAAGCTTAGGAGATAAGCTTTCCAATGGATCCAGTTCTACCTCCAAATGCACTCTAAATCAATAGGAAAACGCTGAACAATGTCACGGACCAAATCTGTCAGGTACTGCGTCACCGTATTTTTGGGCCCATGGCCCATGTATGGTTAGGGTTGCATGGTGGCCGACCCTAGGGTGGTGGCCTACCCTAATTTGGGCACCCCAAGTCTGGTCTCCACCCTATATAGTGCTCCAGCTGTCGTACGTTGTTGTTTAGGTTTTGTTGTGTGTGGTAGACCCCTTGTGCGTCCCCCCTCATATTCGCGTGTGTTGACTAGACCACCCGTGACGAGAGACAGAACCTCACCCTTGTTTCTTTTAGATTATTGGATTGAAATTGCTTTCACCTTGTTCTTGCTTGTTCTCGGTTGCAGCAGGTACAAGGATCCATCGGGTCTTGATTCGGTTGATCGCCTCATGTGGTGACGTTGCGATTGCTTGGTTGCTGATCTCGTGGTTAGTAGCCAAACCATCTACTCCGTACTACATCGAAACTGACGTGTCGTTCTCATCAGAAGATTGTGTCGACCCCCGTGCGCATCAGTGTGGTTCTAGTATATCCTTTGCGACAGGAGAAGCACCTTGCAATCGCTTTGTCACCCCTGAGTGCAGATTACCATCATCCACCGATTCAACCTTCACAAGCTGCAGGGTAAGAACTGGTCAGAACTTGGTGTGAGCTTGAGCGTATGGATCCTCCACTGTCCATATATTAGTAGTTCATAGGAACTAATTCTCTTGTGAGTTCTCTATTTGTTGCCCCTAACAATGGCAGGTTCACATAGCAAGACAACTTACGAGGATGATATTGAGGATTGTCCATTCTTAACAGAAAGAGAAAAGAAATACTTGCGAAAACTTAAGCGACTTGAGTCCCTGCACAAATCAAAAGGTGAGACGGTTGAGCATGGGATTATCCCTTCGACCAAGAATGAGAACACACCATTGAAGAAAGATTTGAAGCCTGCCTCACCCAAGAAGAAGGGCGGCGGTGGCGACCATGCCTGCTTTGGCGCCCGATCCGCGTGGCGGCTGGCGAAGCGATTAAGCGGCACGCTCGGCCATCGGTGTCGGTCCACATGGCGCTTGGCGGCGGTGGCGACCACGCCCTTCTCGCCGGCGCCCGATCGCGTGGCGGCTGGCGGCGATTGGCGAAACACGCCCGGCCCATCGGTGTTGGTCCACGTGGCGCGGCGGCGGTGGCGACCACCACTGCTCGCCGCGACATCCGGCTCACGTGTCATGCGGCGAGCACACCTCGTTTGTTCATTGCCATGCAAAAGGGTGGAATGCGGTGGCTTCATCCTGAAGTTTCGCCGCCGCCGTCGCGTGTCGAGGGCGAACTGCTTGTACCGAGCATGTCGGTCCCAAGGAATTCGCTACAAGCCCGTTCTCGGCGCCTCTCACCTACATCACAGAGAGGTCACATTCGGAAGAACCGAGCGAAGGCATGCGCTGGCATTAATTAGCGCCGAAGGAACGGGACAGCGCATAAAAGTGTAATAAATGCATGTAAGATAAGCATGATGACATCCCTCCTTCATCTGGCTCGTGTAAGCCCATGCATATAAGGGCACTAGAGATCATAGAAAGAAAGAGAAAAAAAGAGGAGAAAGAGAGGAGACTCAACAAAAGAGCTGGTCACCAGCAGGCTCTGTAACCAAGTCCAAAATACTCAATCCAAAATAAGGCAGGACGTAAGGCTGTTACCCTTCTTTGAGGGGGGCCTGAACCTGGGTAAAATCGGTGTGTTCATTGGCTTGAAGAGGCACTAGGATTCGTTAGTGTGAGAGGTACTGGGGTTTCCCTCTGCTAGGGTTAGCCAATTACCAAAGCCACCCCCCTATCGAACTAAACCCGGTCCGTAGGCTCGGGCCTGTCAGGTGGAATACGCCGACAGTAACGATAAGAATGTTCTTGCTATTCCTGCGACTAACCCTGTAGGCAAGAATGATCAAGATGGTGTGCACCTAAGTGCTGCAATGACAAATAGCTACAAGAGCCTGAGGTCGCAACGTGTACTAACTGCTCCACCGGCACATGCTAGTCAAACTCAACGCAACAACTTATTCCACACTAAGTTTGTTGTCCGAGAACATGGGGTACAAGTCATCATAGATGGAGGAAATTGTAGCAAGCTCGCAAGTCAAAACATGGTTGAGAAGCTTGGCTTGACCATGACTCCACTTCAACAACCTTGTGAGATCGAATGGTTCAATTCCTGTGGTAAGATTCAGGTAACATAAACTGTGCAAGTGAATTTCTCTATTGGTTCATATTATGATTTTGTTGATTGCTATATTGTACCCGTGGAAACATGCTCACTCTTATTAGGAAGACCATGGTTATATGACGTAGAAGCTACATTGGTAGAACCAATCAATATTCCTTTATGTATTATACAAAGAAAATGATTTTGGAACCAATGACTCCTACTGAAATAAATAAAATTATTGCAAAGAGAGTTAAAAATCATGGCAAAAAGGGTGATGAAATTGTTAACCATGCACAAAACACTGAAACAAAGATAAAGGAGGTAGTTCATTTAGATAAGGCTGTGTCCTCCCCTGATACCGTATTGCAAACACTTCTTTCTTTATCTTCTGTTGTTACTAACCTTTTGCAGGATCATGAGAAGGAGTCGAGGACGACTCCAATTCAAGAAGGGAGGATGATAAGGGCATCACCAGCATGGATACGACCAGTGTGACTGCTGCCCCTCCTTCCTCTCCGGCCGCTCCAACGACTACCGAAGCCACTCCATCTTCGTCTCATATGATCAACTCTTCGGCATCTTCATCTCCGGGAGGCCTTAATCCAGAAGCTCAGCCATTCAAAACCACATCAATGGATAAAGACCTCAAGCACACACCCCAAGGACAGCCCACACACCAAGAAAGGCCCGTGTGGAAGCCCAAGATGCTAAAAGCCCGGTTCGGCCATCCAGCAGCAGGTCAAATTCAAACGGGCGTAACTCGGGCTCCCGGACTTTGATTTCAGTGTGCAACCACCCGTTTGAAAGCTTAGGAGATAAGCTTTCCAACAAATCCAGCCCTAGTTCCAAATTCGCTCCAGATCGATAGAAAAATGCAAAACAATATCACATGCCAAAAATTCAGGGTGTTGCATCACCTCACTTTTGGGCCTATGGCCCATGTATCTTAGGGTTTTGGTGGCCGCTGTTGTTTTGGCCACCCTACACCTCCCGGCCGTCGCTATATATATGGCCGCCACCATTGCTCTACACTTAGGTTTTGTTGTGTTTTGGTTGACCCCATGTGTGTCCCTCCTCGTTCTTACGTGTGTCGACTAGACCACCCGAGTCGAGAAACAGAATCTCAACTTGTTGGTGAGATTACCCATTTACTATCAACTTGTTCTTACTTGTTCTCGATTGCTAGCAGGTTCAAGGATCAATCGTGTCTGGCTTGGTTGATCATCTCATGTGGTGACTTTGCGATTGTTCGGTTGCTGATCCCGTGGATTGGTAGCGTCGTAACTACACCAAATCGACGTATCATTCTTATCAGAAGATCGGGCTGACACCTGTGCACATCAGAGGCCCAATCCAAAGTTTTGTATGCCCCCTTGGCTGCACACAACCCTAGGACGACCCTCTCATATACTCAGTAGCCACCGCTTTAGACACTTGAGTTTTTGTTGAGCATAGTTTTAGCCTAGGGCTAAACTACATTATTGTCTAGATGTATCGAACGACCGCCTATCGAGACTTCTTCGTAGAACCCCACCTTTGATTTATATTTTCATGAACTTCATAATTTTAGATTGCTTTTACTATCTTTCTTGCTTGTTGTTTTGTTGCTTGCAGGAATTGAATCTTGTGTTCAGTTGATCGTGTCCATGACAAGATCAATAACCCTCTGGAGTTGGTTTAGCGATTGCTGAAGCACATCGTCGTCGTACGTTATAGTCAGATCATTAAAGTCAATTCCACCAAATTGATAGTTATCATTCTAGCGATTGCTGAAGCACATCGTCGTCGTACGTTATAGTCAGATCATTAAAGTCAATTCCACCAAATTGATAGTTATCGTTCTCGTCAAAAGTCAGGACACAATTTTACATCACTTACCAATAGTGCAAATTGGACCCGTCATGAGGAATATTTAATACCAACTTGAACAGATCCGAAACGCATGCCAAAATAAGCTATGGCGCATATGAAGTCCATTTGGGGCGTGATGTATGAGTGTGTTCGATTTTTTGATGAGGTACATAAATATCAATTTGGTGGAAGTGACACTCACGATCTGACTACAACCGCACGACAACGTTTGTGCCTTAGCAATCACTGAACCAACTCTGAATAGTTATTGACCTTGCTGAAAGCACGGTCAACCTGAACACGAGGTTCAATCCCTAAGAGCAATCGAAAAACTAGCAAGAATAAGATGAAAAGCAACCTAAATAATAATGTGGGATTCCGATTAAGCTGTCTTGATAGGTGGTCGACCAACACAACTGAAGAATAGTAGTTTGCACAAGGGCTAGACCTAAACTCAATGAAATCAGAGTAACATGGAGCTCAGCCTTGGTATAAAAAGAAGAGGGGGAGGGGGCTGTTGTGGCTAGCCTGGATTTGTGGCTACAAATCAGACCTTCCCTCCTATTCCTTTCCATCTTTAGCTAGACATCCTTCCTATTATTCTTATCTCTAATTAAGGACTTGATTACATAGCAAGGCACACTCTTTAGGTGGCGCAGCACCCTCCTCCTTGCTATCGAAATCTATGGAGAAAAGTTAAAAACTTCACTAAGTCTTGGCTGCCATCTTCTTGTATCTATTTATGCATTGCAGCCATTGCTTCTATTCAATCATGGAGGCTTCAGGGACTTGTGATCAACTTAAGAGCTCCTTCACTTGCTGCCATCATCATCATGTCCATTCACCAACATCGAGCTTGGACCTTCATTCCTTAAAAGAATAAAACAATCTGGTTCAGGCATTATAGAGTTCTTGAAGACATTAGATACACCAAGGAATGAAAGTACTTGATAATTCAGTTCATGTGCATGAGCTCGAGTGATTGGTTCTTGTATATGTTGAGAAGTTGTGGCAACAGGTGTTGTGGGCATACCTGAAGAAGTGACGTCCTCATCAGGGTGTTTGGAACTCAATTTCATTTTGTGAATTTTTTCGTACAAATGGAGTCTACAGTGCCAATTGGGACCATCACGAGGAATATTTAACACTGACTTGGATGGATTTGACATGCATGCCAAAATGAGGTAGGGTGCATATGAAGTCCATTCGAGGTGTTTGGCACTCTCTTTCAATTGTTACTTTTTTCGTACACAAAGGTTATAGTGCCAATTGTGACCCCTCATGAGGAATTTTTAACATCGATTTGGACAGATTCGAAACACATGCCAAAATGAGCTAGGGCGCTTGTAAAGTTCATTTAGGGTGTTGATGAGGCTAATGGAGGCCCGATCTTTCGGTGAGATGGATAACTCTCGATTAGTAGAGACGACCCTTATGATCTAGGCTACAACCGAAACACGACCGATGCTAAGCAATCGCTGAACCAAACTCCAAATTGTTATGAACTGTGGCAAAACTTGTTTGACCTAATCACGAAGATCAATTCCTATAAACAATCGAAGAACATGCAAGAATAGAGCAAAAGCAATATAAAATTGCAAATATAATTAAAGTATTGATGTGGGGTTCCGAAGCATGGTATTGCAGTTGATCGAGCTGAATAAGAGAATGCCTAATAGTTGTACTAAGGAAAACTATGACTAAACAAAATACAAGTAATTTTGGGGACTCCCTAGCTATATATAGGTAAAAAGAGAAGGGGGATTCGGCCAACACAAAGGAGTGGCTAAATAGGACTTGTACAAAGCCCAAGACCCAAGTTTGACTCAGACTAGAAAGGTAATCTGAATTGTTTTGGTGATTGTGGAGTGCTCCGAAGGACTTTTTAAGTAGGGTTAAATCTATTGGAAAGATATCATAGTAAGCTTTTCATTAAGTGCAAGAACCCGCTAATCGGACGCTTTATAAGAAAGTTATACTCATTTTACTTCAGATTGGTATCCGGAGGCCGAATTGTGCTTCAAAATGTGGCACACTTGATCTTCGACTTTGCTTGATGTAGATGTGCATCCTTGCTGATCCAAACCATGGTTCCAAAGTCCAAGCACATCACATGCATCAGGTAGTGGATTATTCTTAAAAGTGTAATTAGATATGCTTAAGAATGACTTTACCTAATAATTGAGTTGATGAGCACATGCTCTGGTAATTGGTCCTTGTATATCTAGTTGAGGAGCAGTAGGTATGGTTGTATCAGTGGAAGAGGTGTCCTTGTCATCCTCCCCTTCTTGAATTAGAGTCACCCTCGACTAAAGCTCATCTTCTTCTCCCAAGTATGGCTTCAAATCTGCAATGTTAAATGTGGTACTAACCCCATAATTTGCAGGCAAATCAAGTTTATATGCATTATCATTAATCTTATGTAGCACTTTAAATGGACTATTAGCTCTAGGCATCAATTTTGGTTTTCTCAAATGTAACCAAACAAAATCATTAGGTTCAAATTTAATTTCTTTTCTACCATGACTACCAGCAAATTTATCATACGCTTTATGTTCTCCTTAGTGGTTTCATGCATCTTAAGTATCAATTCAATACATTGTTTAGCATCAATATTTATCTTTTCTGAAGATGGTAGAGGTAATAAATAAATAGGAGTGCCAGGAATAAATCTATATACTACTTGAAAAGGGTGTATCTTTGTGGTTGAATGCAGCGTACGGTTGTAAGCAAACTCTACATGAGGCAAACAATCTTCCCATATCTTCAAGTTTTTCTTTAAAATAGCCCTCAACATAGTAGATAAAAGTGCGGTTGACAATTTCGGTTTGTCTGTTAGTTTGGGGATGACATGTGGTAGAAAACAACAACTTTGCCCTCAATTTAGCTCATAGTGACCACCAAAAGTGACTCAAAAACTTTGTATCATGATCAGAAACAATTGTATTTGGTAATCCATGTAGACGAATGATTTCTCTAAAAAATGAATCAACGACATTTATAGCATCATCGATCTTATGACAAGATATAAAAATGTCATCTTAGAAAATCTAGCCACGACAACAAAAATGCTATCCCTCCCCTTCTTTGTTCTAGGCAATCCTAAAATAAAGTCCATAGAAATATCCTCCCAAGATATGTTAGAACAGGAAGACGCATATATAAACCATGTGGGTTAAGTCGTGACTTAGCTTTTTGACAAGTGGTGCAACATGCAATGTAGCGCTCGATGTCACTCCTCTTCTTTGGCAAATAGAAATGCTCAACCGGTACATCCTTCGTCTTCTTGACACCAAAATGTCCTATGAGACCTCCTTCTTTGATGTAAAAAGGTGCCTGATCTTTTGATGAGGTAGAGTAGTATCGATTTTGTGGAATTGACCCTCACGATCTGACTACAATCACACGATGACGTTTGCACCTTAGTAATAGCTGAATCAGCTTTGAATGGTTATTTACCTTATCGGAAGCACAGTCAACCTGAATACGAGGTTCATCATTGCGAGCAATTGAAGAACTAGCAAGAATAAGATGAAAAGCAACCTGAATAATCAATGGTGGGATTCCAATTAAGCTGTGGTCACTTGACACAATTGAAGAACAGTAGTTTGCACAAAGGCTAAACCAAAACTCAATAAAATTTGAGTACCATGGAGGCCGGCCTTGGTATAAAAAGATGAGGGGAGAGCTGTTTGGCCAACCTTGGTTTGTGGCAAAAAATTAGACCTTCTAGCCTATTACTTTCCTTCTTTAGCTAGGCCTCCTTCCTATTATTTTTATCTCTAATTAAGATCTCTATTGCATGGCAAGGCCCACTCTATAGGTGGCGCAACACCCCCTCTCCTTGCTGTCGATAACCCATGGAGAAATGTTGAAAACATAACTAAGTCTTGGCTGCCATCTTCTTGTATTCTATTAAGTATTACAACCATCTCTTCTATTCAATCATGGAGGCTTCAGGGTCTTGTGGTCAACTGGAGAGCTCCTTCTCTTGCTGCCATCATCATCATGTCCATTCACCAACATCGAGCTTGGACCTTCAATCCTTAAAAGAATAAAACAATCTGTTTTAGGCAGCATCATATAGTTCTTGAAGTCATTAGATACACCAAAAAACGAAAGTACCTGATAATTCAATTTACGTGCACAGACTCGAGTGATTGGTCCTTCTATAGGTTAAGGAGTTGTGGCGGCAGGTGCTGTCGGCGTACCCGAAGAAGAGATGTCCTCATCATCCTTCCTTTCTTGCATTTGAGTCATCCTCGACTCAAGCTCATCTTCTTCTTCCAAGTAGGGCTTCAAGTCCTCCACGCTAAATGTAGAACTAACCTCAAAATCTACAGGTAAATCAAGCTCATATGCATTATCATTAATCTTTGCTATTACCTTAAATGGTCTGTCAGTGCAAGGCATCAATTTTGACTTGCATAAATCAGGGAATCGACCTATCTCAAATGTAACCAAACAAGGTCACCCGGTTCAAAAGTAACATGCTTCCTTCCTTGACTACTGGCAATTTTATACTTAGCATTCATGCACTTGATGTTCTCTTTAGTCAGCTCATGTATTTTCAAAATCAACTCAGCATGTGTTTAGCATCAAAATTTACTCTCTCGGAAGAAGGAATGGGTAACAAATCAATTGGTGCACAAGGGATAAAGCCATACACAATTTGAAAAGCACTCATCTTCATGGTAGAATGAACAGAACGATTATAAGCAAATTCAACATGAGACAAACATTCTTCCCACATTTTTAAATTCTTTTTCAGAATAGCTCTAAGCATGCTAGACAGAGTTCTATTAACCACTTTAGTTTGGCCATCGGTTTGGGGATGACAGGTAGTGCTGAACATTAATTTAGTCCCCAATTTATTCCACAAAGTTCACCAAAAGTGACTAAAGAATTTTGCATCACAATCTGAAATTATTGTATTAGAGACACCATGCAAGCAAACAATTTCACGAAAGAATAAATCAGCATCGTTGGAAGCATCATCACTCTTGTGACATGGTATGAGGAGTATGTCCTTTGTCTTCTTCACACCGAAGTGTCCCATCAAACTACCACTATGTGCTACCAGTAATAACAAAAGCCAAACAGAGCTAGCAGGAATGCACAACTTGTTAGCGCAAAACACAAATCCATCATTGATAAACATACTTTTTCCAAGTTCTCCCCTGTCTGGTAATGTAAAAGGTATGGACTGTACACATGATGAAAATCATTTTGAAGAGATAAAAGTGTCCATGAATCATGCTATCGTAGAGCAATAATTAATGGAACCCATTACTGATTTTCTTTTGATAAACGATGATTTGTTTGCTATTCCTGGTGATACAGAAGAGTTGTGTGATAAAGCTTCATTTAAATCCACACCACAACTAGTGAATGAACATGAAACTTTTATATTTGAACTAAACACTTGCGCTGAACATAAACATGTTATCCACTTTGCCAATGAAGATGAGCTTAAATTGATGTCTTCTTTGAATACTTTAGGTTACATTGAATTTGATGTTCTGTTTGATCTAGATAGTTTCAAGGAGAAGATTTTTGTACATTATGATTTGTCATGATTATTGCGAAATATTTTTCATGTTATTGGCAAACATAATGAAAAAACAGAGTACAAAGTTCATAGAGTACCCCTACTTTTGTTCAGATCTGAAACCTCTATTTCATGTGCAACAATATGATCAATTTGATAATTTCAATATCATATCAAGTACCCCTACTTTTTATTTATATTCTATGTGATAATTTTCAAGAAAGGGAGTGTTTGGGTGATTGTGATTCTCGAGCCATTTATATGATCAGAAGAGATATGCATGTTGCTTTGCTCTTTGTCGCTACTAACATTTTGTAGTAGAATGTGATGGAGTTGAGGACGACTTCAATTCAAGAAAGGGAGAATGATGAGACCATACTCATCTTGGATATGACCAACGCTATATCAGTTTGGCGACACTTCACGGCATCCTTTGCATCGTCTACATCCACTAGGGTTGCTGCATCTACATGACATCACCGATCCCCACCAGGGCCAAGTCGACCACATAGTTGGCCTCCTCGGCATTCGGACATGGCGCCATCACCTTCATCAATTCGGCCGCCACCTTGGCCGCCTCCCATGCTTGATAGCATATTCAAGAAAGGCATGTCTCCACCTCTAACACATGCCTCATGCTCCAATTTATCTATTGCCTTTGCCAACTTCAGAGAAGATTTGAAGTCATATTTTGGAGAGAAAAATGAGCTTGAGTCGAGGACGACTCAAATGCAAGAAGGGGAGAATAATGAGGACATAACTACACATACAACCGACGATGAGTAACCAACCTCCGACGATGAGCAACCAACCACCAATATTCAAGGACCAATTACATGAGCTCGTGCGTGACAACTAAATTATCAGGTAAATTCGTTTCTTGGGTTGCATAAGTTCACTTTGGAGAATAGAACGCTACCTTATAATATTCTCATACTTAGGAATCTTGGCACGAATCATCAAGGTCATCAACACAAGTCATCAGTAAGGTGGGAATGTGAAAGGATCTAGCTTGGCCTTCAATGACCAGTCTGAATTCAAATGGATCTAGAGGATGCAAATGGACTCTGTTTGGGGCGTGTGAGTACTTGATTTAAAGCTTATCTCGTGCACTTTCCAACGGATCTAACCTCAACATCAAAATTCTTTCTGATCTGGAAGATATCATCGAAAAACTCTAACATCAAGAAACAGTCTTCAATGTCTTAGATGATGTGCCACCACTATTTTGGGCTAAGTTCCCATGTAATCAAAGTGGCGTGAACCCACCTCCTAGCAGCTATCTCCTGGCTAAATAGTCGACAAAGTCCCTTCATTTCTCTCAGGTTTTGTTAAGTTTAGTTGCTCCCATGTGTGGAACTTTAACCTTGTTCTCCTGACTCGGTTAGAGCAAGCAGTAAACAAGTTCAGAACCTCAGTTTATGTGTGTGCTTCATCCTTATTCTTGCTGGTTCTTCGATTGCTTGTAACAATAGACCTTCGTTGTCAAGTCATTGGGGTTTCGGAACAGTTGATAACAACTAGGAGTGTGGTTTAGCGATTGCGGGTGCTTATCCTTGTGTGGTTCGTAGCCGAATCATTAAAATCATCCTCCGCCTAATCAAAATTATCCTCTCATCAGAAGATCGGGCACCTGTGCGCCTATCATATTGTTGAATTGCAAAATCACCATCAATGGTTGTAGGTGCAACTTCAATTTCCAACTCTTCACATTCATATGGAGCAGCAAAGAACTCTTCTTTCTGCACATTTTTTTCTTAATCCTTCTCTCGATGGTGCTCACTTTTCTGCAAAATGTTAGCTACAACAGAAGGTGCAACACTAGGCACCTCAAATAAAGCTAAAAATTCTTTCAAAGATTCAGCAAGCATGTTTCAGCTCTACAAGCATATTTAATCAAGTTTGAAATAGAACTATATGTTTCATCAACAAGAGTATCCCGAATTTCATGATTAAGTCCACGTATGAACCTAAGCTCAGTAGCTTCTTCACATTCTTGTAAACCATAGTGCAACAAATAATTTTGCACTTCAGGATAGTATTCTATAACAGTTTTAGAACCTTGTTTTAAGCATTGAAGTTTAGTAAGAAAATATTCAGTAATATATTCTGGAACATAATCATCTCTCATAAGCCTTTTCATGGCATTCCAAGTTTTAGGTTCTTTATTATGTCTATGTATATGCTTCCACGAATGTTTTGCATGTGACGTTAACACTTTAACCGCGGCACTAATCTTTTGGTTTTCAAATAAGTCGTACTTTGCAAATCTTTGTCTACCACTATCTCCCAATTAATATATGCATTAGGATCGAACTTTCCAGCAAATAAAGGCATTATAAATTTAATCTTTCCTAAGGGATCATCACGCACCTCCCGTTGCCTTAGTCCATGATTAGCCTAATTAGTAGTATGTGGTGGTTGTTGTCCATCAAGACGATCAACACGATCACGAAGTGTCACAAGGTTATTGTTGACCTCAGCCATAGCATTGTTGTGGTTCTTAGCATGCGTGTTGAGCAAGCGTGTGATGTGTTGTATGATTCCTCTCGTGCGTGGTATGAAAATTTCAGCTTGGTTTTCCTCAATGCTTCCATTGTCATCTGCCATGGTTAGTAATAAATAGGAAAACACACAAAGGTATGTAGTTCCCTATCATTACTACTTGCTAAAATGATCAATGTCACTCTCTCTTACTCTTTACCAAGCTCTTACCAATTCTTACAAATGCAGCAAGGGGTGAATTCGGTGGCTGGTTCGCGATAAACCGATCTCAAGTGTGAGTAAAGCGATTGCAAGTCTTAGCACCTATATGGTTAGTAGAAAGTGGAGCTCGGAAAGGCTGTATAATGAGTAGCAAAGGGAAACAATCAGCCAATTTCAGAATTTGCAAAAAATTGAATGTGTTCGAATCTATCAATTAGCCTATGTTGTTGATCAAACAAGGATGGATATTGGGCTAAAACAAATGATACGGCAGTTGGATATAGGTTGCAACTTGGGAGCACAAGATGAATTCCAACTTTCTAACTTACTGATTTCTGTCCACCAAACAGCAGGTCGGTATTTTGGCCGTAACTTTTGGTCAGGTGCCTCCTTTTAAATGATTCTTTTTTCTCTTCTTCCTGACAGATTTTGCAATAACTTTTCTTTTGGGCCAACTTTGTGAAAACCAACCGAGAATTTTGCACAAATTTTGCAAATGCACACAGATGCAGATTCAGGACAACAATTAGATTAGATTACAATGCACCAAACTCTTTACTCCCTGAATGGATTTGCATAAAAGTTGATGTGTAGATGCACAGTTGAGTGAGGAAACTTCTCCTTTGGTCTTACTCAGAAGTGATGTGGTAATTGAGATTTATGGCATTTTTGGTGGCGGCTGTAGAAAGGGGATCTTTCTGGCCGAGATGGGGTTGTTTCTTTTTGGGTTTTACGGATGGATGTTGAGTGGGTAGATGATCAAGAAGATGAACATCAACAAGGAACACTAGAATGGATGCAAACTCAATTTAGCAAAAACAAAATTAACCGATTGAAAGGCACAACGGGGTTTGGACAGCGAACAAATAATCTTTTTGTGGGGCTAATTTTCTAGACTCTAGGAAGAACACAATCAAACAACTAAACAAGATATAAGAGCTCACCAGTCAGCTGTTGCTCTGATACCAAATGATAAGCACACGGGTGCTCGATCTTTCGGTGAGAGGATAATTTGGATTATGTGGAGGATGACTTTGATCATCCAGATATGAACCACACAAGGATAAGCGCCCGCAATTGCTAAACTACACTCCTAGTTGTTATTAACCGTGCCAAAAGCCCGGATGACCTAACCACGAAGGTCTATTCTTGCAAGCAATCGAAGAACTAGCAAGAACAAGGATGAAGCACATACATGAATTGAGGTTCTGAACTTGTTTACTGCTGCTCTAGCTGAGTCAGGAGAACAAGGTAAAGTTCCACACATGGGGGCAATTAAACTTGTCGACGATCGGGATCGCCTAACCGCAAATGAGTAATAGGGTTAGAGTGAATGAGAGACCCAAAACGAGCTCCACTCATCAAGAACAAGGATGAAGCACATACATGAACTGAGGTTCTGAACTTGTTTACTGCTGCTCTAGCTGAGTCAGGAGAACAAGGTAAAGTACCACACATGGGGGCAATTAAACATGTCGACGATCGGGATCGCCTGACCGCAAATGAGTAATAGGGTTAGAGTGAATGAGAGACCCAAAACGAGCTCCACTCATCAAAGGAATAGATTTGCTACTTCGTTGCTTAGGGGAAAGAGAAAAAAGAGCAGAACACAGAGAATTATACTGGTTCGAGCCCCTGTGAAGGTAAAAGCTCTACTCCAGTCTTGCCCTGAGGAGAGGAATTTCACTATGCTCGAGTACAAGTGTTTGCTCTCTAGCTTGAGCTCTGGTGAGTTCTGTGTTTGTGGTGTCTACAGCCTTGTTTCTTGAGCTACTTGCCTCTCCCAGAGCGTATTCGCTTCAAGGGGTTTTATACCTCTTCTGGCCGTTACCAGAAATGGCCAAGAGAGATTCCCAGATTGGTGGCTTGATGTGCACTGAAGGTGGGTTGTAACCGTCCCGAATCTGACGCCCACGTCTGACTTAACTCCGGCATTCAAGGTCTTGGTAACTGTTGAGTAAGCGCACGTCCTGGAACCTGGGATAAACCTTCCCGAGCGGGAGTTGAATCCTTGCTCCCCCAAGCTCGAGGTAGTGCGGGAGCTGCGCAGCCCAGGTCGTGGTTAGAGACATTGCGGCTCAATCCCGAGCTAGGGGCCCCGTTGACTATGCATTGACCTGTTAGAGATTTCTCAGTCCCTGACAGCTAGCCCCCGAGGCTCAAGGTCGTGTCAGGCACTTGTGATGACCTCGAGCCTCACGGTACGGTCAAAGGGGGACGGTCTTCTGGTCGCCCCGAGCTCAAGGTCGAGATCGGGTGGAGACCAACGAAGGGGCTCCAGCATCGTTACACCTGGCACCCCTTGGACATCAAAATATTGGTACAAACATGACCGAGCAGCGGAACCGCTTATAACGCCTCAATCCTGCCGCTCAATCCTTAATTACGCCTGCCAAATCACCATCGACACGCCTTTTGAGATGCCTTAACTTACAGCCGGCAACGAACAGGGCTTATAAAACCCGAGCCATCAGTGACCTTGAAAAACTCCTGGCCTCCCTCAGCCTTTGTCTTCCAACCTTCTGCTCGAGCCTCCTCTCTTCTTTCGACCAAACATCAAACGACCGCTATAGCCAAGCTCGGAAAGAGTTCTCTATCGATGACGAGGATGAAGGAGCTTGAAGGCCTAGGGTTGCTAGACCTAGCGACGTGGCGGCTGCCGGGCGGAGAGACCGAGCTGCAGCCACGAGATGACGAGCTCGACAACACTGAGCATTATATGCTCTTTGGCCTGCGGACGCTGGAGAGTGACTTCATGGTGTCAGATCTCGCCCAATGCGAGATAGAACTTATCAATCTGATGCCAAATTCTATCCTCCTCCATTCCATCTTTTCCCATTTGTGCGAGGGGTTCCTTGGGATCCTTCCCTCCCCTCTCTTTTCTTCCGCTTCTTTTCCTTGTTTCGCACTGGGAAGGACCCCGTGGTTGGATGCTTCTACTTTCGGCTGCGGACAGGACTCCCTTGGTCCTTCCCCCAAATCCATGCTCAGGACTCCCTTGGTCCGTGGACCGAGCGGTGGTTCTACCTGAAGAGGGATGAAGACGGCGACCTTGGCGTCTGTGGAACCCCATCACCCAAGAGAGGTAGACCGGGAGGCGGGCGACACGGAGATCGACCAAGAGGCCATCGCCGCCATCCATATCTGCACCACGTGCAGCATCACCGGGTAGGTCATCACCAACAACTTCTTGCAGAACCGGGTGTTCCCACTGCGAAAGAGGGTGCACCCATTCTACGAGATCAAAGGTCGCGACGACCTTACTCATGAAGGAACGTCTGGTAAGCCTTCCTGCTCTGAAGTTTGCTCAAGATTGGTTTTTGGGTTTCTTTGACATCCTTGCCCTTCCAACAGCGCCGAAGGAATCCTGGATTGCGGCCAGGATGACCGAGATGTTCGAGAAGGCAACGCATGACTACATGATCGACGACCCTGTCCCGAAGAATGTGTTGTGCCGAAGCGCCGAGGTAAGTCACCTTGAGTGAGGACTTAGCTCATGAATGCTTAGGGCTTTCCCTGATCTTTTAGATACACCCACAGGACAACAAAGAGTTGTTTCGGATGGCGAAGAGGATGCTGTTGTTGCCCGGGGCGAAAAGGGCAAGAGGTCACCCCTAGACGGAGTAGGCGGTAGGGGTTCGAAGAAATAACACGTCGAATGGGGCGACCGTGCAACGGTAAGTTTTTCCATGGTCGAGCCCCCAAGTTCTTGCTCGTGCCTCTTCGCTCTCTGACATATCTTTCTTCTTGTAGCAGCGAAGAGCTGCGGCCGCCGCCAGGACTTCGAGTCCTCAGACGACCCAAGGGTCCTGACCACAGGGCCCGAGGTCTTCTGCAATGGGTGACCTGGAGCCACCGCGGGCACCGAGGTCTCCAGTTCGAGGCACCGGAAGGAGGGATGCCTCCTCACCCTCGGGGCACCGAGGTCCTCACCAGCCCCCTACGAAGCGAAGGCTATTGACTCAGGTACGCCATCATCCCTTCAATCTCACGGTCTCCCTTTGCCTTTAGCTTAGTGGTCGCTCCTTGTCGCTGACTTTGAGTGTTCGAGCTCAAACCTTGCCCATCCTGACAATGGCTATTGTCCAGGTGAGTCCGAGTCCGAGGAGGAGGAAGAAACCTCCTACGCACTGGTGCCCCGCTGGCACACCGGCCAGAATCACGCCCTCACGGGCCCACAAAGTTGGGTCATGGCCGGCGAGTCCGAGCAAGGGCTTGATGACCCGGTCGAGGACGAGACTTCGCCTATGGTTGACGAAGATGACGTCGATGATACCATGGCCACCGAGGCCGACATCAGCCCGGCCAAGGCTACTGTAGAGGTTGATGCTCAGGACGCCTCAGCCATTGTGGTTGAGGCCACTCAAGCTGTTCCTGCCATGGTCGTCCCGACCATCGACCGCGGTTTGGCTGGGGCTAGCGCGAAAGATTGCGCTGAGGACCGAGCCAGGCCTCCATGGGAGAGGGAGCTAAAGATGCTCCGACCGCGGAGGCTGGGGCCAATTTGGATGGCGGAGCTGAGCTCGGAGGCAAATCGAGCCCCCCGGTGGAAGAAGACCGGGATGAGGTCGCCGTCGGCGAAGTGCCAGGAGATCATTGCCCAAACACCTCAGCCGCGATAGAGGGCAGTACTGCACTCGAGGTGTCGAGCAGCAGGTCCGCTTGCCCTCACCACGTAGTCTTCGAAAATCGGCTTAACAAGGTACAAAACTTTCTTTTGATCCTGTTGAATCTTTGTTCGAGACTTTTTAACTAGATAGTGTTCCCTTTAAACTTTCGCAGGCCGTTGACCTCGTCGCTCAAGGGCTACAGGGTCTTCAAACACATTCCGATGCTATGAAGATCCTGTTCGACCTGGTGGAGGAGCGAGAGAAGCACCTGCTTCGGCTCGAAGAGACCCTGGAGATCGAGCAGGAGGAGGCCATCCGTAAGACAACGGCCCACTATGCCGAGCTTGTAGCCCTCCGCCAAACAATAAAGTTGCTCGAGGCCACCCATGCGTCCGAGCTCGAGCAGGCCATAAACACCGAGCGCGACCATGCGCTGAAGGCCGTGGAAGGGGAGCGCGCACGGTCAACCAAAATGCTTGAAGCCGAGCGAGCTAAGGTCGAGGAGATGAAGAAGGCAGCCGCAGACCAAGTAGCCGCCCCGTCAAAGGCCTCCAGCGAGCTCGAGGCTAAAGTCGCCGAGCTCGAGGTGAAACTGGGGCGAGCGACCAAGACAGCGAAGAGTGCCCTGGCCCAACTCCAGGACGAGCGAAGCCGTGCCGCCCACTCCGCAGACGAAGCCCTTCGACTTCAAAGCGAGCTATCGACCTTAAGGGCTAAGGTCACCGAGCTTGAGCAAGAAAAACTTGCCCGCGACATGGTCGACCTGTAGTTAGGGTTAGACTTGACAACTTGTAAATAGAAGTTTGTAAGGTAAAAGATTAATGAAACAAAGTTATTTTGACGAAATGAGCTTGCGTCTCTGTTTGTTTCCCTTTTTTATTCTTTTGTCGCGTACTTAGCCTTTTTCTGAGGTAGTGTACCTTCGTCCAGCCCCGTTGTGACCAAGGTCGAGCAACGCCGTCCTTGGGTGCAAGTTTAGAAACCTGCAAAGTTATGACCTGCAAAGCTACAACCTGCTAGGTCGAGAGAAAATCCACAGGGGAAACTGCTAAGCACAGCACATGCGTATGAGGAAGAGACTTAGCCCCGAAAGTATTAAGATCGTTTTTAGATTAGATCCTTGAATCTCGACCACAACTTGTGCTTGTTTGACGGTCCCAAATTTGGACTTGGTTTGAACCGTAGCATAGGAGGAGCTGGGATGCGAAGAGATTCGGCATACAAGTAGCTTGACCCCTGAGAGTGAATTTCAAGCACGTATCATTTGGGTCTAAATCTAAAGCACTTATACGCAGGTTGGATTCAGAAAAATCACAGACTTAAGCCCAATACGAGATATGAAAGAAAGAAAGAACGCATGGACCAAAATAGCAAATGGATAACAAACTTTATTAAAGTTTGAGACAAAGGTGTTACACATAGAATTTACGAAGTTGGTCAATGTTCCATGAGTTCGAGAGCTCTCTGCCATCGGGCATCGCTAGCCGGTAAGCCCCCGTGCGAGCCCTCCCATCGTGGTGATAACTTATTGGTATTGGACGAGCCCTGAATTCGTCTTAGGGCTAGGTCCCCAACAAGGAGCTCCCTAGGTCGTACCTATCGAGACACATGCTTGTGAAGAGCTTGCAGGTAATGTACTGATCGTAGCAGTGCACGGCATCTTACTTCTTCTGCCAGGGTAAGGTCAAGGGACCATTTTTGCTCGAAGTCGACTTGGTCAACCAAGCTGACCCTAGCGGAGCCTAGTGTGACCTCTGGAGGCAAGACGGTGTCAGTACCGAATACAAGCCGGAAGGGTGTGGACCCTGTTGCTCGGCTGACCGTCGTACGAATAGACCATAAGACGGTGGGAAGTTCAACCACCTAGGTCTTGCTGTGTCGTTTGAGCTCATCTGATACTCGTTTCTTGATTCCTTGAATGATCTGTCCGTTGGCGCGTTCTACTGCTCCATTGCTTTGCGGATGGCTTACCGAAGCATAACACACATTGGTGCCAATGTCCTCGCAATATTCCTGGAACAGTTCATTGGTAAACTGCGTAACATTGTCAGTAATAATTCCGCATGGAATTCCATACCTGGTGACCACGAACAAGCGGAAGAACTTGACTGCCGCACGAGCTGTAATGGTCAAAACGGGTTCGACCTCGATCCACTTGGTGAAGGTGTCGATGGCGATGAACAAGAACTTCTTCCCACCGACCGCTTGAGGGAAAGGGCCAAGGATATCCAGCCTCCACGTCGAGAAGAGCCAAGCGAGCAGGATGGTCTAGAGTGCATAGGCAGGTTGATGCAACTTTCGAGCATGGAATTGGCAAGCTCGATAGGCGCAGACGATGTTACAAGCATCCTGAAGCGCCGTTGGCCAATAGAACCCCATGCGGAAGGCCTTACCGATCATCGTCCTGAAAGAAGAATGCGCTCCACAGAGGCCCGAGTGGATGTCGTTTAACAGGTACTTACCTTCCTCCGTGGCGACGCATTTTGTTAAGACTCTAGAGACACTCCGATGATAAAGTTTACCGTCTACGAGCTTGTATGAACTTTGCCCGACGCTTGATCCTGCTCCTCTCAGCGGGGTCGGACAGAAGTTCACCCTGTGCTAGAAAGTTGTGGATTGGTTCAGTTCATGAGGGAATACCTTCAATGAGGGCGACTGAGACCTCTTGGTCGAAAATTGATGGCGTTGCCAAGGTCTCCAGGATGACGTCCAGAGGAATTTCATTATCGGATGACCCGAGCTTGGAGAGGAAATCAGCTCTGGAGTTGTCCTTCCTGGGAACATGTTTGATATCTAGGTTTTGGAACCACTTCTCCATCTTACGCACCTCGGTGAGGTATTTGGTCATCGATTCTTCCGAGCATTGATAACCTTTGTTAAATTGGTTGATGACGAGCTGGGAGTCTCCCTTGATGATCAACTGGCACACACCCAGTGCCTTGCAAGCTCAAAGTCCCACTAAGAGAGCTTCGTATTTCACTGCATTATTGGTTGCCAGAAATCCGAAACGAACCACATACCTCAGTTTGTTGCCTCGCGGGATGAGAATAAGGATTCCAGCTCCCGAGCGCTTGAAAGATCTTGAGCCATCAAAGTACATGACCCAGGGTTTCTCCTCCTCGGCCTCGATCTCGGGCGCCGGCTATGATGTTTGCTCAACCACAAAATCGGCAAGCACCTGCGACTTGATGGCCATGCGCGCCACAAACTGGACGTCAAACACAGCCAGCTCCATGGTCCATTTGGCGATGCGACCTCCAGCCTCTGGATTCCTTAGGATATCTCCGAGCGGGAAGTTGCTCGAGACGACCACAGACTGTGCCTAGAAATAGTGCCAAAGCTTGCGCGAAGCCATGAGGAGGACGTATAGTAACTTCTGGACCTGAGGGTAGCGCTCCTTTGGACCATGAAGAACTTCGCTGACGTAGTAGATCGGGTGCTGCCGTGAATCTCACTCGGCCACCAAGACAGCGCTACAGCTTGGGTGGAGGACGCGAGGTAGAGTAACAATTTCTCGCTTGGCTGCGGAGTCATGAGCAAAGGTGGACTTGAAAGGTATACCTTTAGCTCGTCGAAGGATTGTTGTGCCTCAGCCATCCACTCAAAATTTCCTTGTTTACGCAAGGCCTTGAAAAACGACAACCCACGCTCGTCGAGTCTCGAGATGAACCGGCTGAGGGCGGCCATGCGGCCGGTGAGGCATTGCACCTGCCTTACCGAATTTGGGAGAACCATCTTCTTGATCGCCTCGATCTTCTCTGGGTGTGGACCATCCCCCGAGCCCCCGATCATGTAGCTGAACACTTTTCCTGAAGCTGCGCCAAATACATATTTCTCAGGATTAAGCTTAATCCTATGCTTGTTCAGGTTGGCGAAGGTCTCTTCAAGGTCTTGAACGTGATTGTCTTCGGAGGAGCTCTTGATGACGATGTCGTCTATGTAGACCTCGAGGTTGCGGCCGATCTGAGGGTCAAACATCTTGGTCATCAGGCGCTGGAAAGTTGCGCCCGCGTTGCGGAGGCCAAACGACATAGTTGTGTAACAGTATGTGTTGAATGGTGTGATGATTGATGTCTTGCTTTCGTCGCCGACCGCTAGCTTGATCTGGTGATATCCAGAGTAAGCATCCAAGAAACTTAACATCTTGGCATTCGTAGTGGAGTCGACAATTTGGTCGATGTGTGGAAGAGGGAAGTTATCCTTCGGGCACGCTGAATTCAATCCCGCGTGGTCAACACACATCCTCCACTTCCCGCCTTTCTTCTACACGATGACCGGGTTGGCCAACCACTCGGATGATGAGGACATCTCCACAATGGATACAACCACCCATACAACCACGCTTCCCCAGAATGAACCTGTTATACAAGGACCGCTCACTCGAGCTAGTGCACGCAAATTAAATTATCAGGTGAAGTCATTCCTAAGTGTTCCTACTAATGATTTAGTGAATGGAATGCTATTTAATTCTTGTGATCATGTTATTCTTATCAGGAACCAGGGAGAAGAGCCACCAAGCGCAAAGAGACTCGATTCCAAGTCGGAGGCTTGAAGGAAGTCCAAGTCAGATTCGGACTCGCAGACAGCATCAACTTCAAACGTTCATAACTTTTGATCTAGAGCACTTCTGGAGGTCCACGAGATCAATAACCTTCAGGAGGGTGGTGTACCGGTCGCTAAGGCACAACGTCGGTTCGTTGTAGTCGGGCCGCCAACTTCGTCCTCCACCAAATCGATGTTTCCTATTCTCATCGAAAGATCGGGACGCCAGTCCATATCAAGTGGTATCAGAGCTCAAGGTTGCTCGGTGAGATCTTCTATCAATTTGCGTTTTTCTACCTAGAGTCCAGAAAATTTGCCCCACCAAAAAAAAACAAGATTTGTTCCTCTGTCCAAGACTTTTTGTGCCTTGCTTTTACTGCGTAGTTCTCCGCTTGTTGAATTCACGGTTGCTTCGTCGAGTTGAGTTGCTGGTCTTTAGTTTCTACCCTTAGAGTTTCGAGTTCGAGTCACGTTTTGATCACAGTTGCGTTTCGGATTTGAGTCGGAGTCCTTAGTAGATATCAGATCCAAAAAAAAAGGAGAAACAAGAGTACCTTCAGAAGAGTGCTCGCCTGTCGCGTGCCGTGCTCGCCCGAGTGCTCGCCCCTCGCGTGCAGTGGTCGCCCAAAGTGCAGTGGTCGCCCGAGTGCTCGCCCATCGTGTGCAGTGGTCGCCGAGTGCTCGCCCATCACGTGTAGTGCTCGCCCGAGTGCTCGCCCATCGCGTGCAGTGGTCGCCCAAAGTGCAGTGCTCGCCCGTGTGCTCGCCCATCGTGTGTAGTGGTCGCCGAGTGCTCGCCCATCGCGTCTTGATGCTTTCGCCTCGAGTGCTCGCTTTGTCGCGTGTAGTGCTCGCCGAGTACTACGCCATCGCGTCGCGATGGTCGCCCAAAGTGCGATGCTTCGCCCGAGTGCTTTCGCCGATCAAGGCCTTCGGTCGCCAAGTGTTCGCCGATCACGTGTCGAGAGAAAGAAAAAAGGCAAGTGCAATTTTCAAAAGCCGCACTAGATCAATTGCAAACCAAAGATTTTGAGAGAGAGAGAGAGAGAGTATCTTTTAATTACCTTTATACCCTTAGTCAAAAAAAAGGGTGTGCGTGGTGAGTGTTGTTGGAATCCTTGTGAGTCTGTTATTCAGTTTTAGGGCTCCCACAAAAAAAAAGAAGAAAGAAAGTGGAGCCCTAGCTACTTGCTTTGTGTTGAGGACGTTCTCATTGCGTTTCTGTGGCATCGTTGGTGATTAGGCTCGCGTCTCTAGTGTGGTTTGAGGCTAGGACCAGCACCATAATGTCGTGGAACGTTTATTCAACTTGTCGTGACTATTGTGGTACGAGCTATCCTTTGTTACAATTGCCAGCCACCTATAGCTCCACAGAAAAACTACAACTTACGGGCTCTTGCGTTTGGCACTGTGACACCACCTCTCCGAGATTTTGACTTGCGATGCCGACACCTCCTGCTAAGGCTTGGTAAGAATGGTAAGAACTTGGTGAAACAAGTTGAGAGTTGAGAGACAGTGCCCTTTCCTGCAATTGTTTGTTCTTTTGTTTTCTAACCATGTCGAGAACAATGAGCAATGATGGATGACATTCCCCTCGTACTCGGGAATCATTCAACATTTCGGCGCCAAGTCAAGCTGCATCTGAGAGGGCCTCGATGGTGATGTGCGGTGGTAAATGGCGGGGGACAGGTGGAGAAGGCTCAGATGACACCAACGCCAGTGACAAATTTGGAGGTTTCTGTTGGCACCATCAATACCAACAGCGGAGGTTTTGCGGCGCCTTGAGAACATGGGCGAGTACCTCTGTGGGCTTGATAATGGTGTGTTGGGTAGCGAGGTGGATGAGAACGTCGGCGACTCTGCTGCTGACTCGGAGCTTGAGGAAGACCACGCGGCGTCAACTTCACCGCAATCGGCATGGTATGGGTCCTTTGCGCCCGGCATGAGGTGCGTGACTATGATGATTAAGCTTGGTAAGGTTAAGTTTACCATGCCTCCTTTTGATGGTAAATATGATCTGATGCATACCTCACATGGGAATTAGTCATCGAACAAAAGTTTGCATGTCATGAGTATCCCGAAAACAAAAGAGCTAGAGCTGCCACTAGTGAGTTCACCGATTTTGCTTCATTTGGTGGAGTGAGTTTCGATGTAAGAATCCGATGCCGCACAAAAGCTGGGTTGATTTGAAAAGAATCATGCGAGCTAGATTTGTTCCTTTTATTACTAGCGTGATTTGTTGAATAAGCTTCAGCTTGCTTAGGCAAGATAGTAAGAGTGTAGAAGAATACTATCGGGAATTACAAATGGGCATGTTCTTGTTGTGGTATAGAGGAGTCTCGAGGAGGTCGCTATGGCTAGATTTATGGGTGGGCTGAGCAGGTGAGATTTATGACTTTCTTAGCTACAAGGATTATAATTCAATCACTCGCTTGTTTCATCTTGCTTGCCATCTTTGAGCGAGAAGTGCAGGGACGATGCAAATGGTCTAGCACGAGAACTAATGTTTCTGCAAGTCGTGCTAACACTTGGTCAACATGAGCTCCATCGACCACCACAAGGCAACCGACTGCACCATCCTCCAACAACAACAAGAACCGACCTCCATCTGCCGCACCGATTGCCAAGGCTTGGAGGTAACAAAACTCGCACGAGCCCGCCAGAGCTCGCTTGATTGCCATTTGGGAGAGAACGAGGATGTGCAATGTCATCAATGCAAAGGGTATGGTCACATGAGGAGTCAATGCCCAAGCAAGCGTGTCTTGATTGTGCGAGACAATGGTGAGTATTCTTACGCTAGTGATTTGGATGAAGAAACATATGCTATGCTTGCGGTGACAATGCGAGAGCGGAGATGATCAAGACCAGGAAGATCACATTGAAGCCAACCATGCTGACCATTATGAGAGCCTCATTGTACAGCGTGCATTGAGTGTCCAGATTGGAAAGACCGACCAAAATCAGCGCCACAACCTGTTCCAAACCAAGTGTGTCGTCAAGGAGTGAGCCTGTTGTGTGATCATTGACGGAGGAAGTTGCAACAACCTCGCAAGCTTGGACATGGTGGAGAAGCTTTCGTTGGAGACAAGGCCGCACCCCCAGCCCTACTATGTTCAATGGTTCAACAACATTGGTAAGGTTAAGGTTACACGCTTGGTGAGAGTACAATTTGCTATTGGGTCCTATCATGATTCTGTTGAATGTGATGTCGTACCTATGCAAGCATGTTCTATATTGTTAGGTAGACCTTGGCAATATGATAAAAGTTCTGTGCATGATGGTAGAACCAACCAGTATTCTTTTGTGCATAAGGGAAAAAAGATTGTATTGCATCCTATGACCCCTGATTCCATTCTTAAAGAGGACATTGCTAGAGCTAGTAAGCAAAAGAATGATGAAAATGCTAGAAAGAAAAGCTCTAGTTCTACTTGTGATAACAAAAATGAGATTAAGTTGAAAGGTGCATGTTTTTTCGCTACCAAATCTGATGTGAAGGAACTGGATGTTGTTAAATCTGTTTGTTATGCCTTAGTGTGCAAGGATGCCTTGTTCTCATTTGAGGCGATACCTGCTGTTTTGCCTCCTGCTGTGACTAACCTCTTGCAGGAGTATGATGATGTTTTTCCCAAGGACGTTCCTCCAGGCTTGCCACCCATTCGAGGGATTGAACATCAGATTGATCTCATTCTGAGCATTGTTGCCCAATCGGCGCCATATAGAACTAATCCGGAAGAAACTAAGGAGATACAACGCCAAGTGCAAGAACCGCTTGACAAAGAATGCGTCGTGAATCTCTTAGTCCTTGTCTTTATTCGAGTTCTTTTAGTTCCTAAGAAGGATGGATCATGGCGCATGTGTGTGGATTGTAGAGCAATCAATAACATTACAATTAGATATCGTCATCCTATTCCTAGGTTAGATGATATGCTTGATGAATTAAGTGGCTCTACTGTGTTCTCTAAGGTTGATTTGCATAGTGGTTACCACCAAATCCGCATGAAATTAGGAGATGAATGGAAAACAGCTTTCAAAACTAAGTTCGGTCTATATGAGTGGTTAGTGATGCCTTTTGGATTGACTAACGCACCTAGCACTTTCATGAGACTAATGAATGAAGTTTTGCGTGCTTTCATTGGTAGATTTATGGTGGTATACTTTGATGATATCTTGATCTATAAAAAATCATTAGAAGAACACCTTGCTCATTTGCGTACTGTTTTTGATGCCTTACGAGATGCACGCTTATTTGGTAACCTTGAGAAGTGCAAATTTTGCACCGATCGAGTTGCTTTTGTTGGCTATGTTGTTACTCCACAGGAATTGAAGTTGATCAAGCCAAGGTTGAGGCAATTGAGTTGGCCGACTCCTAAAGCGGTCACACAGTCGCGGAGTTTTCTCGGACTTGCAGGATTCTATTATCGCCGAAAAGATTTGAAGACAATTCTTTGCCGCTAAATGAGTTGTCCAAGAAAGGCGTGGTTTTCCAATGGGGCAAGCCACATGAAGATACTTTTAACTTATTGAAAGAGAAGCTGACTCATGTACCACTGCTCCAACTCCCAGACTTTGGTAAGACTTTTGAACTTGAGTGTGATGCTAGTGGTATTGGGATTGGAAGCGTGCTGATCCAAGAAGGTAAGCCAGTTGCTTATTTTAGTGAAAAATTATCTGGACCTTGTTTGAACTATTCAACTTATGATAAGGAATTGTATGCACTGGTTCAAACATTAGAGACTTGGCAACATTATTTGTGGCCCAAAGAGTTTGTTATACATTCTGATCATGAATCCTTGAAGCACATTCGTAGCCAAAATAAGTTGAACCGTAGGCATGCAATATGGGTCGAATTCATTGAATTTTTTCCTTATGTTATCAAACACAAAAAGGGAAAGGATAATGTCATTGCTGATGCCTTATCTCGACGCTATACCATGCTTTCACAACTAGACTCTAAAATCTTTGGTTTGGAAACAATTAAAGAGCAATATGCGCATGATGCTGATTTTCAAGATGTTTTGCTAAATTGTAAAGAAGGAAGAGTTTGGAATAAGTTCATTGTTAATGATGGGTTTGTGTTTCGTTCTAACAAGCTATGCATTCCAGCTGGATCTGTTCGTCTGTTGTTACTTCAGGAAGCGCATGGAGGAGGATTGATGGGTCACTTTGGTGTAAAGAAAACAGAGGATGTGTTGGCTAACCATTTTTATTGGCCAAAGATGAGACTCGATGTGGAGCGCTATGTCTCTCATTGTTCTACACTGCAATAAAGCTAAGTCACGATGAACCCACATGGTTTATATATGCCTCTTCCTGTTCCTAGTGCTCTATGGGAGGATATTTCAATGGACTTTTTTTTAGGCCTACCTAGAACAAAGAGGGGAAGGGATAGCATATTTGTTGTCGTGGATAGGTTTTCTAAGATGGCACATTTTATACCTTGTCATAAGAGCGATGATGCTACACACATTGCTGATTTGTTTTTCAGGGAAATAGTTCGCCTACATGGAGTGCCTTCCACAATTGTATCAGACCGCGATGCAAAATTTTTGAGTCATTTTTGGCGGACACTTTGGAAGAAACTGGGTACCAAGCTCTTGTTTTCTACTATATGTCATCCTCAAACTGATGGCCAGACGGAAGTCGTCAACCGAACGTTGTCTACAATGTTGAGAGCCATTTTGAAGAAGAATTTGAAGATGTGAGAAGAGTGCCTACCTCATGTGGAGTTTGCCTACAACCGCTCGTTGCATTCTACTACCAAAATGACTCCTTTCTAGGTGGTATATGATTTCAATCCTCGTGCACCCATTGATATTTTACCTTTACCATGTTCCGAAAGAGTAAATTTAGATGCTGCTCAACGTGCTAAATTTGTGCTGAAATTGCATGAGACTACTAAAGATAATATTGAGCGCATGAAAGCTAAATATAGAGTCTTTGTGTCGGGGTTGAAAGGAATTAACTTTTGAACACGGAGATCTTGTTTGGTTGCACTTGAGAAAGGATAGGTTTCTGATTTGCGAAAGTCTAAATTGATGCCTAGAGCTGTTGGTCCTTTTAATGTAATTGCTAAGATAAATGATAATGCATACAAGCTTGATTTGCCTGCAGACTACAGTGTAAGCAATTCTTTCAATGTTGCTGATTTGAAGCCGTACATGGGTGACGAAGATGAGCTTGAGTCGAGGACGACTCCATTTCAAGAGGGGGAGGATGATGAGGACATCTCCACAACGGATACAACCACCCATACAACCACGCTTCCCCAGAATGAACCTGTTATACAAGGACCGCTCACTCGAGCTCGTGCACGCAAATTAAATTATCAGGTGAAGTCGTTCCTAAGTGTTCCTACTAATGATTTAGTGAATGGAATGCTATTTAATTCTTGTGATCATGTTATTCTTATCAGGAACCAGGGAGAAGAGCCACCAAGCGCAAAGAGACTCGAATCCAAGTCGGAGGCTTGAAGGAAATCCAAGTCAGATTCGGACTCGCAGACAGCATCAACTTCAAACGTTCATAACTTTTGATCTAGAGCACTTCTGGAGGTCCACAAGTACAGGATTGAAAGATCTGCTCATCCTCTTTCAAACGGATCCAAAATCATCTTCAAATTCCTTCCGAGTCAACAGGAAACTGCAAAACAATGGAGACTACTTTTCCTGTCCGAGTTAGTTTGGGCTGCGGGTCTTCTAATCCGAGTTGTATTAGTTAGGCCCATGTTAAGGCCTGGTGCTGCATGCCCTTGGACTATAAATAGCCAGCCGCCACCATAATTAGGGTTTGGGTTTTGTTTGATTAAGTTAGCCATTGCTACTGCTTGTACTTTCATGGCGTGTCGACTAGACCGCCTGTCTACTTGTTCATCGGAACCCCAATTTCGAGTGTTCTTGCTTCAGAACCAATCTACATTCATATTCGCAATTGAGTTGCTTGTTATCTCTTGTTCTTGCTGGTTCTTCGATTGCTTGCAGGAGCAAAGACCTTCGTGGTCAGGTTGGTCGCGCTTCCACGAGATCAATAACCTTCAGGAGGGTGGTGTACCGGTCGCTAAGGCGCAACGTCGGTTTGTTGTAGTCGGGCCGCCAACTTCGTCCTCCACCAAATCGATGCTACCTATTCTCATCGAAAGATCGGGACGCTAGTCCATATCATCGGAGTAATCTATTTTGCGAATGAAGCCAACCTTCAGTAGTTTGTCGAGGTTCTCCCTGATTATGACATCCTTCTCAGGAGAGAAGCGACGCAGCTTCTGGCGTACGGGCCGACAGTCGGGCCGTACTTGCAATCTATGCTCGACCACCTCCCTCGGGACACCTGGCATGTCTGCCGGTTCCCAAGCAAATATGCACTTGTTGGCGCAGAGGAAGGTGACGAGCTTGAGTTCCTATTTGGAACTTAGCTCGCCCGAGATGTGAATACACCTGGTCGAGTCGCCTTCTTTAAGCGGCACAGCCTTCGTCGACCCGTTAGGCTGGATGACCGCCTTCTGGTGGGCAACCTTTGTGGTCGCCTTGGGACCTCGCTGAGGCAGCATGCCGGCGAAGCCAAGACCTTGGTCTCGCACCCGTGCACCGCCTTGAGATCACCTGCACCATTATGATGCCATTGGGCCCTGGAAGCTTCATGCAACGATGGCCGTAGTGGTTGGCCGCCATAAACTTGATCAACGCTGGTCGCCCGATGATAGTGTTGTACGGGAGATCTCCTTCAACCACTCAAAGGTGATCAGCTTGGTGCAGAAGTTATCTGAGTCGCCAAACGTAACGGGCAAGACCACTTGCCCGAGAGGGGTTGTCGAACTCCCAGGAACGATCCCGAAAAATGGAACCGCTATATTCTTGACCTTCGACCGGGGGATCTGCATCCGGTTGAGCACGCCTGCCTGGAGTAGATTAAGGGAGGTGCCCCCATCGATCATGACACGCCCGACCATGGTGTTACTGATGGTCGGGGTCACGACCAAGGTGGTTTTTAGGTCCTTAGCCATACCTTGGGGAGCGTCTCCCCATGAAAAAGTGATCGTGGCCCCAGCCCACTTGCAGGGCTGATCGACGGGCCTCCCGGTGGTAGCTTGATAAACGGTGCGCGTAGCAGCCTTGAGCTCACGTCGGCTCTGGTACGTTGACGAGCCACCGAAGAAGACATCGATCCGGCGGTCGCCCTGCTGAAACTCTAGGTCGAGGTCTGCCCTGGCATTAACCCTGTCGGGTTGTTCGCCTTCCTTCGGAAGTGTGGGCATCTCACCACGCCCATCATAAAATGCATCCAGCTTGTTCTGCTAAGCCCTCTACGCAGGTCGTGGCCTGGAGCCCTGTGGAACAAGCAGAACTTTGCTTCATCAGACCTGGGGCGCCCTTTGGCATCCTGCGATCGAGCGTCGGCTTGTTGGGGCCCAGGTCGGTGGTTCCCCTGCTGGGGTCGATGCGGTGCCTGTTGAGGTCGCGGCCGGCCTCGGCGAGGTTGGGGCTCTTCCTGGTCTGGTTCCCGCACCTCCATCACCTCACGCTGGCTGTTCGCTGTGACGGTCACTCGTGGCCGACTGCCGCCTTTCTTGCGATCCCTCTTCCACTTCTTGGCGATTGGACCCAGGTCAGTGTTTCAGGAGTTGGTCGAACCGGCCTCTCCCGAGTTTAGACCAAGCTTACCTTGGTCATAGTCGTGTTTCCAGTGGATCACTTCGTTTGCGTCCATGTACCGCTCCGCCATGCGAAACGGCTTGTTGATGCTAAGCCTCGTCGTGATCTCTAGGTCTTCGGTGATGCGCCCATCATGGACACCTAACTTGAAGGCCTTAATCACTGCCTCGTCAAAGACGCTCAGTATTAAGTTCCTCGTGCAGATGAATCATGGCACGAAGTCGTGGAGTGGCTCGCTCTTGCCCTGGATAACACGATCAAGGTCCTTCTCCCTTCCTGGCCGCTCGTAACAACTTTGGAAGTTGGAGCGGAGGGCATTCTGAATCTGGCGCCATGATCAGAAGGAACCAGGCTTCTAGTTGAAGAGCCAGGTATGAGCGGCGCCATCCAGAACAGTCGAAGATAATTGGCCATTACGGCCTCGTCTCCTCCGGTCGCCAAAATGGCGGTCGAATAAATCGACAGAAACTTGTCAGGGTTCTTTGTCCCATCGAACCGTTCTATCAATGTAGGCTTGAACCAGGCCGGCTAGCGTACCTGATGAAGGTCGTCAGAGTAGGCCAAACAGCCATAAGCCAAAACAGGAGCATGTCGAGGAAGATGGTCGCCGCTGCTGGACTCGGAGTCGCGGTTACCTCGGCGGCCAGACCTACGACCGCGTTGGTCGTGACGATGAGCGCGGGCATCACCCGGAAGATACCGCAGGCGATCATGAACCCTGCGGCGCCTTGGCAGGATGTCTGGTGAAAGACTTCCAGACACGCTACTGCTAGAAGGAGAGCCGTTGTAGCTCTGTTGATGCCGAACACCAACCAGGGTTGCGTCCAAGGGACAGCGACGCGGAGGGGTCCGAGACAGATCCCGGGATGGTTGACGGGAAGGTGATCGATGAAGGCGCCGACGTCGGCGCGAGGAGTTGTCGTCACTTCTCAGGGAGCGGGACCCAGAGTGCTGACTTTGGTGCCGCGGAGGTATGGCCTCGGTCGTAGCCCTATCGAGCTCATCAGCGAAGCTCGGCCGAAAAGTTTCGACTTCACCCGATCGAGATCAGTCATAACCCTGGCAATGGCACGGAGGCGCTCACCCGAGCGAGGAAGCCTGGGACATCCGGACGAGGTTCCGGCCTTCTCTTGATCGTCTCGCCGGAGGGTAGTTACGGCTTGGTTGATGGCAATTTGAACCATCCGGCGAGCATCCCCAGGGGTCTTTGGGTCGCGATCATCCGCCTCCTTGCTTACGCCATGGCTATTTGCCACGAGAACAAATTGCTCGCGCAGCGGTGGTGAGGGTGAAAACAGGGACGTGGAGTCGTCACGTTCGGGAACTGCGCCCGAGCCTGAACTCACCGAACGTCCTTTAATGGAGCACGCCATGCTTCTGAGATCTTAACGTCGTTCCTCCGAATGAGTGAAGCTTTTAGGCCTCACGGTGGGTGCCAGCTGTCGACGATTGGGATCGCCTGACCACAAATGAGTAATAGGGTTAGAGTGAACGAGGGACCCAAAACGAGCTCCACTCACCGAAGGAATAGGTTCGCTACTTCGTTGGTCTGGGGTAAGAGAAAAAAGAGCAGAACACAGAGAATTATACTGGTTCGAGCCCCTATGAAGGTAAAAGGTCTGCTCTAGTCTTGCCCTGAGGTGAGGAATTTCACTATGCACGAGTACAAGTGTTTGCTCTCTAGCTTGAGCTCTGGTGATTTCTGTGTTTGTGGTGTCTACAGCCTTGTTTCTTGAGCTGCTTGCCTCTCCCTGAGCGTATTCACCTCAAGGGGTTTTATACCTCTCCCGGCCGTTACTAGAAACGGCCGGGAGAGATTCCCGGATTGGTGGATTGATGCGCACTGAAGGTGGGTTGTAACCATCCCGGATCTAACGCCCACGTCTGACTTAACTCCGGCATTCAAGGTCTTGGTAATTGTCGAGTAAGCGCACATACTGGAACCCGGGATAAACCTTCCCGAGCGGGAGTTGATTCCTTGCCCCCAAGGTCGAGCTCGTGCGGGAGTTGATTCCTTGCCCCCCAAGCTCGAGGTCGTGCGGGAGCCGCGTAGCCCTGGTCGTGGTCGGAGACTTTGCGGCTCAACCCCGAGCTTAGGACCCTGTTGACTATGCATTGACCTGTTAGAGATTTCTCAGTCCTTGACAAAACTTAACAAAACCTAAGAGAAATGAAAGGACTTTGTTGACTATTTAGTCTAGGAGATGGCTGCTTGGAGGTGGGTTCATGCCACTTTGATTACATGGGAACTCAGCCCAAAATAATGGTAGCACAACACCCAAGACATTGAATACTATTTCTGGATGTTGGAGTTTTTCAATGATATCTTCCAGCTTAGAAAGAATTTGATATTGATGTTAGATCCATTGGGAAGTGCATGAGATAGGCTTTCAATCAAGTACTCACATGCCCCAAACGGACTCTGTTTGCATTCTCTAGGTCCGTTAGAATTCAGACTAGTAATTGAAGGCTAAGCTAGATCCTTTCGCATTCCCACCTTGCTTGATGACTTGTGTTGATGACCTTGCTGATCCGTGTGAATGTTCCTAAGTACGAGAAATTATAAGATAGCGGTCTATTCTCCAAAGTGAAATTATGCAACCCAAGAAACGAATTTACCTGATAATTTAGTTGTCGCGCATGAGCTCGTGTAATTGGTCCTTGAATATTGGTGGTTGGTTGCTCATTGTCGGTGGTTGGTTGCTCATCGTCGGGTGTATCCATAGTTATGTCCTCATCACAATATATCTCTAAAATCAGCATTATGCACATCTTTGAGAGTTTCCAATCCAAAAATTTTAAAGTCCAGTTGTGAAAGCATAGTGTATCGACGAGACAAGGCATCTGCAATCACATTTTCCTTTCCTTTGTTGTGCTTAATGACATAAGGAAAAGATTTAATGATTTTCACCCATTTCGCATGTCTGTTCAGATTGGGTTAACTTCTAATATGCTTAAGCAATTCATGGTCTGAGTGAATGATAAATTCTTTGGACCATAAATAATGTTGCCAAGTTTCATGGATTCAAACTAAAGCATATAATTCTTTGTCATAAGTCGAATAGTTTAGAGTAGGCCCACTTAATTTTTTACTAAAATAAGCTACTAGTTTGCCTTCTTGTAATAACACATCACCAAACCAATTCCACTAGCATCGCATTCAAGCTCAAACCGCTGGAGTCATTCTTTCCCTCATCCACCTTGGGATAGTTCACTCGAATGTGGTTGGGGCCACCACATTTGAAGCAGGTGATCATGCCACCTCTTTTCCTCTTTCTCACCCTCTTGTATGCATGAGAGAATTTGCGAGCTAAAAGAGCAAGCTCATATTTTGGAAATTTTTCCAGTTGGTCATCGCTTAGCTCGCAAAGAGCGGAGAGAGAAAATCCAGTAGAAGAATCGAAGGAAGATCCAATGGGATCAGTGACCAAGGCCATCAACTGTGATTTCGTCTTGCGAGAGACAACGACGATCTCATGAGTCTTGAGTCAGGAATATAGCCGGTCAAAAGTCAAGGTCGACAAGTTGGTAGTGTCCTGGATGGTGGTCACTTTCATCTCCCAAACACGAAGATCGAGTGCGGTTAGAAAATGTCGAGCATTGTCCGAGTCAGGGTATGTACAACTGATAGCTCAGAGATCACTCAAAATCTTTGTGAAATGACCGAAACACTCATCAAGGCTCTCACTAGCGTGTTGTTCAAATTTGTTATATTCACACTTGTGTTGATCCTACTTGACGGTCTTGATTTGGGTAGTGCCCTCATGGTAAGCATCGAGGGTCACCCAAATCTCGTAAGCGGATCGTAGGTGAGCAATCCTATCATACTCACTGCGGCTGAGTCCCTGTATGAGAATGTTCCTTGTCTTGGCATTTTACTCAACGTCAGCCATATTGCAGGAACTTCATACAGGAACTTCACCATCTGCCATATCAGGAAGCCCTGGACAGTGATGTATGACTCCATCTGAAACTTCCAAAAAGGAAAATTGACTCCAGAAAAGATGGGACGCTGGTGGAATATTTGTCCGTCGGCATGGTTCTCGAGATCAGTCAAGATCTATAGAAGAGCAAAATTGGCTCTTATACCAATTGAAGGATCGAGATAGCGAACAGAGGGGGGTGAATGGTCGCAAATGAAAAATTTTCCCACAAAATACTCCAACTAAGACCTCGAAAAGATCGCGCAAAAGAAATCGTGAAAGACCTAAACAACTTGATAACTATGTGTACCCCTTGCTTGCATAGATGAGAACCATGGAATATGTGGGGATTTTTGAGTCACAATCCTGGTTGTCAAGTATCCAAAACAAAAAGAAATCAATTCAACTCTTGCTTTTAGAAAGGAGATTGAGCCAAATCACAAAAGTCACTTTTAGAAAAGCAAAAACAAAATTTCTAGAAATTGTCTTTAATTGGAGTAGGAGGTTGGTGGACTTCTAGTGCTCTAGAAATTTTGGTAATTTTTTCCTATGAGAAAATGTGTCCTAAAGTACTCTACCAAATATTACCTCAAAAATCCATATAAAACAATCAGTAAAAATCAAATATCATAGATTGTCAGGAACTTCGAGCAGAAAGTTTGGGGCTTGGTTTTCATCTCATGGTGCTCAAACGGTGTGACCAGTGGACTCCAAAATTTTTTATAGATGGATATGATAGTTCCACACCTTCTCCAATAAGAATCACTCAAAAATTATTTTTTTAGGTTTTTCTAAAAATAAAAAACTGACTACTGTGTGAAGAACAAGTTCTAGAAAGAGATGCAATTTGATAGAAAACTTGATCTCTAGTCTATCCTAGAGTGCAAAGGAGATGTAAAACCATATGAACACACTCAAGACATCTAATATCAGTAGCATTTAGAAGGAGGGGAGGCAAATCCAAATTACAAGAAAGTAAATTGCGAGAAAGTAAATTGTAGGAATTTAATTGCTGAATTTAGGATATAAAGTAAATGCGTAATGTAAATTCAAGCATGAATGAAAAGATTTGCATTTCTGGAAGAAAGAGGTTTACAAAGCCCCACAACAAGGTGGTCAAAACTCAAAGGAGCACAAAAACCTCTACAACATTCAAGGGGAGGAGGCTACCCCTCCACCCCTATTTATCCTACTCTTGGGCCACCTACCACCCTTGGATGAGTTCCTCAATCCTAGAGCACTCATCTAAGGGCTAGGATTAACCCACTCACACAGCCATGCAAGGGCTAACCCAAAACCCATACACATAACGGGTTTTCTTGCAGGGTCCCCTGGCCTATCAACTAGACTGCAATCCGACAACTTTCCTTGATCCACGTGGCGTTTAGCTAGCATCTCCTCCATTCCTTGCCTTCTTGGCTTGCCTGGACTCCATCTCTGATCATCTTTCGATGATCTCCTGACTGTTTGAACCTCCGACACTTCTCGTCTAGTCCCGGTCATTCTCCGCCTCACCATGATCTAGCATCGTTGCCCTACAACCACAAAGACAAGGAGAAACCTTTCACATAGCAATGCCCACAAAGATATTCAATGATTATCCCAAAATCATTAATCAATCATAATTTCGGTCAAACGTCTGGTGCCACTGTCCCTAGGCCGGTAGCACTGGGAAAAGCAACCAACACTCAAATCGAAAACCAATTCAAATCAAACTCAATTTCAAATCAAACCAAGCTCAAATCTCGTCAATTACTCATCAAGAATAGACCTCCACATGGTCTTTCAGAGATTTACAAAGCCTCACAACAAAGTGGGCAAAGCTCAAAGGAGCATAAAAACCTCAACAACCTTCAAGAGGAGGAGGCTACCTCTTCCCCTCTATTTATACTACTGTTAGGCCACCTACCACCCTTGGATGAGTCCCTCAACCCTAGAGCACTCATCCAAAGGCTAGGATTAACTCACTCACACAGCCATGCAAGGGCTAACCCAAAATCCACACACATAATGGGTTTTCTTACACGGTTTTCAAAGCATACTATCTAGACCCGCTAACCTATCAACTAGACTGCAATCCAATGGCTCTTGTCGATCCACGCGGCATCTAGCTAGCATCTTCTCCTTTCCTTGTCTTCTTGGCTTGCATGAACTTCGTCTCCGATCATCTTTCGGTGATCCCCATTGTCTGGACCTTTGACACACCTCGCCTAGTCCCGATCATCCTTCGCCTCACCATGATCGAGCATTGTCGTCTTGCAACCATCAAAGACAAGGAAAGCCCATCACATAGCAATGTCGAAAAGGATATGCAATAATCATCATAAAATCATTCCCCGGGCCGGTAGTACTAGAAAAGACAGACAAACCTCAAATTACTTCAAATTGAAAAACCAATTCAAATCAAACTCAATTCCAAAACAAACCAAGCTCAAATTTTAGTCAAATACTCATCACACGCAGGTATAGAACTCCACATGGTCTTTCACCTCGTGTTACGACCCTGCACTTCATGTTCAGCTTTGTAAGCAAGGTGGAATAGTCTAGTAATTGAGTTGTAATCCTTATAATCAAGAATGTCTTGAATTTCATGATTCAACCCTCCCAAAAACCTAGCCATAGATACCTCCTCATTCTCTATTAACCCACAATGCAACATACCAATCTGCAACTCTTGATAGTACTCTTTCACTAAATTATTACCTTGTTCTAAGCGTTGGATCCTATTTAACAATTCATGAGTATAATACAAGGGAACAACCCTATGCCTCATAAGCAATTTCAAAGCTTCCCATGTGGTGGATATGTTAGCAGGATGATGACGGCAATGTTCTCTCCACCAAACAGAAGCGAAATCAGTAAATTCACTAGTGGCAGCCCTAACTTGTCCCTCCTTGGGAAAATCATGGCATTCAAATTTTTGATCAATTTGTAGCTCCCAAGTAAGATAACCATCAGGATCATATTTCCCATTGAAAGGTGGCACAGTGAACTTAATCTTAGCATGAGAATGGTCACAGTCACGTACCACATGATGCGGGGGATCTCACCTCATACCTTGTCGGTTGAAGAGCAACTGTCACTGAGCAGAATCATTGTTGTGGTTGGCAGCGTGATCATCCTTGGTGTCACCAGTATAGTCCTCATACTTGTTAGCATCGTCGTCGTCCATGTTTGTGCTTGAGGCCACAGTTTTAGTGCGGTGCTTATTGGTGGTGCCGGCATTGTTGGTAGTAGTTGCGGAAGCTGCTAGAGGAACCAGAGTAGTAAGGGGAACACATTGATCCCACTGAGCTTGGGTGGCGGTCAACTGTGGGGCAGTAGTAGAGGCTATTGGGCATGCACCTACAAGTCCATCAAGATGAGCGAAAATTGTGGTAAGGGTAGTGTTAGTAATTTCTTGTGCTATCTCGATGGCCTTGAGTCTATCTTCCTGGGACTCCTTAAGTTGAGCCAGTTGCTCATTGGTTAGCCACACATCCTTGGTGTGTTTGTCCGTTGTAAGCATCACAAAGCACTCGGAATGCAAAATGATCCCCTTTGGTGCATGGAGAGTGGTTCATCAAAGGCTCGTTATTACCTGACATTGTTAGTGGAAAAATAAGCAACAAAATCACAAGTATAAAGTCCAAATCAACTAATAGGATGTGGTGACAAGTCGCTCGACTCTCAAGCTTTCATCAAATTCTTACCAATTCTCAACTAGCAAGCAAGAGTGAACAGCCAACGACGGTGTCAAAAGTCTATCTAGAGATTGAGTAAAGTGATTGCCAGGTGGAACGAAATGTCTGCACAGTTGTAGCAAAGGTGGAGCTAGGACAAGCTTTTAGTATGTAGCAAGGATTAGCAATAATTCAAATCAGCAATGCACGTTGAAAATTTGCTCAAAGTCCATGTCAGTGTTGCTGATCCAAGCCTAGAAGGTGTTAGCAATTCAAAGGCTAAAGAATGGCTCAAGACTGCTCAAAGGTGTTAGCAAGTGGAGCTCAAGTATGGTGTGACAAACAATGCCGAAAAGGAAATGGGACTCAAATCTTCTTTATATTCCTTTTGAGAAGATCTAGGGAAGTGTGCGGCTCAAAATTTTTTTGTGATGACAGAGGGGTAAAAACGTAATAAAATGATACTCTCTCTAAACTTGTATACCCGAATCCCACCCCTTCCATTTTCTTTCTCTTTTTTTCTTTCTAGCCAGAACTGCTAGGGAAGGTGATCTTCTCTGTGCGAAAACAAAACACACAACAATGAAATGTGACCTTCTCTATCCGAAAACAAAACAAACAAAGATAGAAGGTGATTCTTTCTGCCTGAAAACAAAACAAACCAAGATGGAAGGTGATCTTCTTTGCCTGGAAACAACACAACAAGGATTGGCTACACCGGCAAGGATGCAGAAGGTAGGCACTGCATCATAAACAAGAAGTAACAAACAATCTGATGTAATATGTGATAAAGATCAAGGTGCTATAGAGAAGGATGAACTAGACACCGACTAGAACTAGAAATCAGCAACTAGACTTGACGATGTAACAAAAAATTCAAAGCACAAATACTAAAAGGAAAAAATTGTACGGCTCATATTGGTTTGGAAAAGGTAAACAACTACTATATTTTTTGGCCTTTTTTGTGCAATAGGTAAAAAAGAATAGAAATGATCTACTATCTCTCACCGATGAACCTAAAGCTTTGATACCACCTGATGTAAAACGGTGCCTAATCTTTCAATGAGGTAGAGTAGTATCGATTTGGTGGAATTGACCCTTACAATCTGACTACAACTGCACGACGATATTTGCACCTTAGCAATCGCTGAATCAACTCTGAATGGTTATTGACCATGCCGGAAGCATGGTCAACACGAGATTCAATCCCTGCAAGCAATCGAAGAACTAGCAAGAATAAGATGAAAAGCAACCTAAATAATCAATGGTGGGATTCTGATGAAGCTGTCTTCATAGGTGGTTGTCCGACACAACTGAAAAACAATAGTTTACACAAGGGCTAAACCTAAACTCAATGAAATCTGAGTACCATGGAGGCCGGCCTTGGTATAAAAAGAAGAGGGGGGAGAGCTGTTCGGCCAGCCTTGTTTTGTGGCCAAAAATCAGACCTTCCCTGCTATTTCTTTCCATCTTTAGGTAGGCTCCTTCCTATTATTTTTATCTCTAATTAAGGTCCCTATTGCATGGCAAGGCCCACTCTATAGGTGGCGCAACACCCCCTCTCCTTGATGCCGAAAAACCATGGAGAAATGGTGAAAACATCACGAAGTCTTGGCTGCCATCTTCTTGTATTCTATTAAGCATTACTGCCATATCTTCTATTCAATCATGAGGCTTCAGGGTCTTGTGGTCAACTAGAGAGCTCCTTCCCTTGCTTCCATCATCATCATCATGTCCATTCAACAACAACGAGCGTGGACCTTCATTCCTTAAAAGAATAAAACATTCTGTTTCAGGAAGCACTATATAGTTCTTGAAGTCATTAGATACACCAAGAAATGAAAATACCTAATAACAGTGTACGTATGATGAGTACATCACTACTATAGATACATCCACACCTAGTTAGACCAACTCCAACACGTCATCTATGGGCCAAGAAGAAAGAGATCAAATCAATCACGTTCTGGAATCCAATTCGGCCTCCAGAACTAGCCTGAAGGAAAATGAGCATAACTTTTGCATACGGTGTTCGATTGGAGATTTCTTATACCCGATTGAAAGCTTACAATGCCCTCTTTCCAATGGATCTAGTTTCACCTCTAAATTCCATCTGACCTGTCTAAAAACTGCAAAACAAATCATGTCACTTTTCCAGTCCGAGTCAAAGTGGGCCTTGAGCCTTGTAATCAAGTTGTATTCGGTTTCCCTAGGTTTTTGAATGACCTCCTCCTCCTTAAATATCCAGCCACACCCTCATCTATGGTTTGGGTTTTGTTTGATTAGTTTAGCCAAGTGCAAACTTTAAGTCTTCAAGTTGTGCTGGACAGCCACCTTGTCAAGATCTTCAATAGAACCCCACCCTGTTTTTTGCCTTCAATCATTTTCACAATTTCATATTGCTTTTACTATTGTTCTTGCTTATTCTTCGGTTTCTTGCAGGAATTGAACCTCATGTTCATGTTGATCGCACCAACGACAAGATCAATAACCCTCCGGAGTTGGTTTAGTGATTGCTAAGGCGCATCTTCGTCATACGTTGTAGTCAGATCATCAAAGTCAGTTCCACCAAATAGATAGTTATCATTCTCATCAAAAGATCAAGACACCAAACTCTCATCAACGTGCACGAGCTCGAGTGATTGATCCTTTTGTAGGTTGAGGGATTGTGGTAGCAGGTGTTGACGAGCCCATGGCTCCTCAAATTATTTCAGCTAGTGACTCCCAAAGAAAGTGCAATGATTTGATAATTTCAGAAAGTTGTGTACCAAAAATTGCTTCTATTCAGATTGTTACTTTCTCATTTGTTTTACAGCTTCACAAGAATACGGTAGCCGTGCCGAGTCAGTTATTTATTGTAACTAATCTACATAAGAGGAGAAAAAAACAACTCATTCAGTTTGGTTCTATGCCATCTGTGGAGATCAATCATCGTTGAAGTAGGATTTGGTGAATCCTAATTGGAGAAGGACTTTAGTTGGTGCATTTTAATTGGGTGAGTCAAATGTCATGATTTATGAGTCCAACTTGTTATTTGAGTTAGGGAGTCGGGTTGATTTTGGTTTCTGTCATAGCTAGTCCAAAATAGTCCAATATAGTTTAGTTGAGTTTGAATTCGTTTCGGACACCGCCAGAGAGGGTCGGTTTGGAAACATCGTAGAAGTAGCGTACGGAATCCATTTGGGTGTGTAGTACTCGATGGAGAGGTTATTCTGAGTACTTTCCAATGAATCTGGCCCCACCTTAAACTTCATTCTGTATGCTTCTCAATGACCAAAACAATATTGACTCCGAGTCTGTCACAATTCTAAGTCGAGTCGGAGTTGGATTCATGGCTGGCCTACGTGCCATATAGCCTAGGGCCGACACCCTTAAGGGGAGTCGATTATTTTCATGAGTTTTCTTTAGGGTTCCTCCCAAGAACAAGAGAGGGGTGGTGATTCCATCCTCTTGATTATTTTTTGCTGTCGCCCTAGGGCTTGGTGAAGAACATGATCAGATTGTTTGACCTGAGTGCATCCTTGATTTCCTCAGAGATCCATCCTTCTGATCATGGTACAGCAATGCCACGGTGGAAGGCTTTTGTTAGGGTTTGGATTGCAACTCTGTAAGCCGAACTCATCTATCAATACTACTGTTGCTACTGGGTTTGTTTTGCCCTAATTGCAACTTCTACTATTGAGAGGTTGCTACTACTTTTGTCTTGATTATTACAAGTAGAATCCATCTATTGTGGTTCCATTGCAGCTATATTGGTTTGTTTGTGAAATTCTGAGTTGCACCAAATGGGTTCTTGCTATTCTATTGATTAAATTTCATAGAAGTATTCTTGCTAGCTGTTTTGTACCATGAAATTCAGAAAATCATAGGCATCATAGGCTTGTCCTCATCAGGTGTTGTCGGCGTACCCAAAGAAGAGATGTCCTCATCATCCATGCGCATCTTGTAACAACAAAAGACAAACGGAGCTAGCTGGAATGCATAGCTTGTTAGAATGAAACACAAATCTATCGTTAATCACAAATTTATTCCAGCTCTTTCCTTCTTTGGAATTCAACAATATTTCTTTAAATTCAGCACCATGCATATATTGCTCTTTAATAGCCTCTAGTCCAAAGATCTTGAAGTCAAGTTGAGACAACATAGTATATCACCCAAACAATACATTAGCAATAACATTTTCCTTTCCTTTCTTCTGTTTAATGACATAAGGAAAAGATTCAATAAATTCAACCCATTTTGCATGTTATGGTTCAATTTATTTTCACTTCTAATATGTTTTAAAGATTCATGATCAGAATGTATAATACATTCTTTTGGCCATAAATAATATTGCCATATTTTAAAGTTCAAACTAAAGCATATAATTCTTTGTTATAAGTAGATAATTCAGACTAGGCCCACTCAATTTCTCGCTGAAATAAGTAACATGTTTACCTTCTTGTATCAACACACTATTAATTCCAACTCCACTAGCATCATACTCAAGTTCCAAAGTCTTACCAAAATCAGAAACTGGAGCAATGGGGCATTTGTGTGGTTCTTTTTCAGAAGGTTAAATGATTGTTCTTGGGTAAGACCCCAAATAAATGAAACTCCTTTCTTTGTAAGTTCATTCATGGGTGCGGCAATAGAACTGAAATCTTTGACAAAGTGTCGATTGAATGTAGCAAGTCTAAGAAAACTTCGTACTTGGGTGATCATGTTAGGAGTCATCTAACTATGTATAGCTTCAATCTTGGCTTACTCAACTTCAATTCCCTGTGGAGTAACAATATAGCCAACAAACACTACTTGAATGGTGTAAAAGGTGCACTTCTTGATATGGGTAGCATAACACCATCACTATGCCCTTCCCCTAGTGCTGTTCATCAGACTCAAAATCATTTCCAAGGACTAATAACACGTGCTTGTGCTAAACAAATCAATCAACAGGTCAATTTGTTCATTACTAAGAACTATTTTACCTGCGAGAATCAGCTACTACCTAATGCAAGTAATTTAACTATTCTCAAGTATGAAAACAACGCCAGGAGGCATGAACACCTGAGAGAAGATCATGAGGAGAAAGACAAGTTAACAACTAAGCAATAATGGCTAAATTGAGCAGCTCAGCCTCCTAGAACCAGTCTTCAATTAAAATAACTTAGAAGATGGAAATGGAGACTGATTGGAGTGTTTGACCACAGTTTTGAAAGCTTGTCTGTCTCCTATGCTTTCGAACGGATCTGGCCTCACCCTTAAATTCAATTAGAGCACGAAGATATCATCAAATAACTATGGTGGCCAGAAACAGATCCTATGTGTCGGGCGCTACACCACCATTATGTTTGGTCCTTGGCTTTTGTGCTGCGACCTGGGCATGTCCAGCCCTCCCTTTTGTCTTCCTTTTCTCCTCTCTTATATGTGAAAGGCACCCCTTTGTGAAAGAGACTTAGACTATTTTGAAACTAAATCAGATCTACTATGCATTTCTTGGATTTTCATGCCATAGGCTGAAAACATCTCTAAGATTGTGCATTTCTTCCTGTTGTTCTTACAAGCTCTTTGTGATTGCAGCGAGGATTATAATCCACTTGACTTGGTTGAGTGGACAACGTGAGGTTGGGCGAACTTCATGCTGTAGGTTGTTACGCTTGCAACGGTTGGCTGCACAAGATTCATCAGGTTTCATGAGTATCTTCGATTCTACACCGTGAAGGTCGAGCACCCCTTATATCATTTGGTATCAGAGCTCCGATAGTTATGGTAGAATCTTTTATCCCTAGTTGTAGATTTACATTCATTCCTAAATCTGAAAAATGCCTCACAAAAATATTGAACCCTAGTTTCCAATATGTTGTTCTTGTGCGTTTTGCTAAGTTCTGTCCATTGGAATGTGCTCTTGTTCCTGAACTCTTCATATTCCTTCGCGTCACTCTCGAGATCCAATTTGTCTAGTTTAGTTATTTGGCCATAACTCCCACATATGAACTTGGATTTTCGCATTCTTATACTTTCTGAAAAGCTTATGAAATTTTCTACAACTTTGGTATAGACAACTTTCACTGATTCTACTTAGAATTTGGTTGAACTTGGGCTTGAACCTTGCTGTTGTTTTGGTTCCGAAAATTGCTAGATCTCCTTTAATAGCCAATTTGTCCTTTGTGAATACTTTGCACCCATCAAGACTAGCTAATCTATTGCTTAGGGCTGTACTCATTTATCTTGATCATACGGTTGCAAGAAATCAAAAGAGAGGAAGAAAAGAAATGCTTTGTGGCTGGTTGCTAGTTGTATGAAAAGAAAAGAAGGAAAGAAAAGCTTTGTGGCTAGTTGCTAGTTGTATGAAAAGAAAAGGAGGAGAAGAAAACTTTCTGAAAAATTATTTGCACCATTGTGAGAAACTCATTCTTGATGTGCCATCTTGTGCCCTAGTTCATCTTTTGCAGCTAGCTAGTGTCTTTCTATAGCCAGTGCAATTTGAGCTGATTTGTATTATTACTCATATCTTGTTCTAGCTCACTCCTTTGATTGCATTTGGTTCCATCATCCTTACGAGTGAGTTGTTGTGTTCATCATTTAAATCTTATTTTCAGCCTAGGCATTGTGTACTTGCTTGGATATTTACTTATCAAAACACCTCCAAGAATTCAGATTGTGTAGGGCATACACTATACCCTCCAAGCTCCACATATAAACCCGTGTGTGCTTTGATCTCAGCTGTGAATTCGCTTAACCTCACATTGTGTTGCCTCACTACTCAAGTGTGAGCTCCTCCATCAATCAACAAAGGGTGAGTAAGAATTTTGGTGTAAGGATAAGTGAGGTTGAGAGAATTATGCATACAACATTTTGGTGTCTCTCTGTTTTGCACAACTAACCATGTCAGATCAAGGAGACAACGTGGTGGATGATGGATGTGACCCTGATGCACCAGTCAAATAGACTGAATACTGTGCCTTGCGAGACACACTGCAACGAGAATTCCACATAAGAAATGACTATGTAAGGGAAGAAGTGAACAACTCCATCCAAGATCTTCAAATTGAGGTTAATCAGCAGTTGAACGTGCTCCACACCAACATAGTTGCTTACATTGTATGACAATATGACCACAAGCTGAAGATGGCCCTCTAGTTGATGAGACCGATGAAGAAGCTCTGCTTGAGTAGCCCGTGTTCCTAATGCCAATCGGATATCCATACCAAGGCAAGGTATAGGAGGTGATGAACATGGTGTAGGAAGGGGTCGTGGTCATGGGTTGGGACGTGGAGGTGTTGCATATGAGCCAGTTTGCAACAACCTGCAGCCCTGCAATGAAGGAAACCAATGGCATAACCGCAACAACAACGATCATCTTGAGCAGGAAAGGTTTGGCAAACTAAAGTTTTCTATGCCTAAGTTTGCAGCTTCCACTAACCCGGAGGACTACCTCACTTGCGAGCTGAAAGTTGACAAAATCTTTTGGTTGCACAACTGTACCGAAGAAAAGTAGCTTGCAATGGCATCACTTGAATTTGATGATTATGCACTGATTTGGTGGGAACAAATTCAGAGCCAAAGAGAAAAACATGGCGAGAACCCCATTGCATCGTAGGCTGAGATGAAGGTTGAAACGCGAGCAAGGTTTGTCCCTCGATATTACAGACGTGATCTATTTGATAAGCTATAGGGATTGATGCAAGGAAGTCGCACGGTGGATGAGTACTATAAGGAGATGGAGATAGCCATGATCTGTGCTAATGTATATGAACATGAAGAGCAAACTATGCCACGTTTCCTCGCTAGTTTGAACCATCCCATCAAGCGCATCACCGAATTTCAGCCTTATGGCAATGTGGTGGAGTGTATCAAGCGACCAAAGCTAAAAGAAAAGTGCAACAAGACACCACAATTACAAGGACTTCATCATTTGCTCTTCGTTCAACACCTACTATAGGTAAATCCACTTCCCAGCTCAATTCCTTTCATGCAAACAATTCTAGTGCAAGTGTTGCTCCTATTTCTCATGTAGCTCGAAGTGGAAAAGAGCCATTTGCTCCAAATGCTAAGCAAGGTCCAATAGCTAGTGCTACTTCTTCCGTGGGTTCCGCAGTGAAGAGTAGTGCCATTCAATGCTTCAAGTGCTTGGGGAGAGGCCATATCGCTAAGGATTGTCCAAACAATCGCGCCATGTTTATAACGGAGGGTGGAGAATATGAATCCGCAAGTGAAGAAGAGGATGTCTCAATTCCTTATTTAGATGATGAGGAAAATGAAATGACATACTGTGATTTTGAGACCAGTCAATTTCTCATTGTCACCAAGAAAGTGTTGAGTGTGTAACAAAAAGAAGACAATAAACAGTGCTACAATCTTTTTCACACCAAGGCAAAGATAAATGGTCGTGTGTGCAAGGTAATTATTCATGGAGGAAGTTGTCACAATTTGGCCAACAAAGAACTGTATGAAAAGCTTGGATTGAAGTTGCTGCGACACCTGCATCTTTATCATGTGCAATGGTTCAATGAATGTAGAGAAGTGAAAGTTCAACACATGGTGAAAGTACCTTTCAAGATTGGCTAATATTGTGATACCGTAGAGTGTGATGTTGTACCTATGATGGTATGTCACTTGCTGCTCAGTAGACCATGGTAATTTGATCATGCAAGTCATCACAATGGACGGACTAATCAGCACTCATTCAAGTGGAATACCAAACAAGGAAATGGTTCTTCGACCAATGTCTCCTGCTCAAATTATTGCAGATACAATGAAAAAAAAGAGGTAAACATTGAGAGTGTTAAGGAACGAGAGAAAAAGAATACAAATGAGAAAACCAATCTGGTAAGTCAGAGCCACAAACAAAATGAGAGTGGTAAAAGAAAGGTCGAGGGAAACAAGCTAGTGATGTTTGCCACTAAATCTGAATTGAGACAAGTGCATACGAACCCACATTTAGTGCACTTTGTACTCCTATACAAAGATGTGTTACTTTCTACTAACGACATAACTTCTCTTTCAAGTGTTGTTGTAAGTGTGTTGCAGGACTTTGAAGATGTCTTTCCAAAGGAGATATCTGCTGGTCTTCCACCAATTTGTGGTATTGAACATCAAATTGACCTTATACCAGGAGCTTCACTTTCAAATCGACCACCATACCTTACCAATCTAGAAGAAACAAAGAAAATTCAGCGACAAGTGCAAGCACTTCTTGACAACGGGTACGTACGTGAGAGCCTGAGCCCTTGTGCTGTCCTTGTGATTTTAGTCCACAAGAATGATGGTACATGGCGCATGTGTGTAGATTGTAGAGCGATTAACAATATCACTATTAGATACTGCCATCCTATCCCTAGGTTGGATGACATGCTAGATGAATTAAGTGGTGCTGTCATTTTCTCTAAAATTGATTTGCATAGCTGGTACCATCAAATAAGGATGAAAGAAGGGGATGATTGGAAAACAGCCTTTAAAACAAAATTTGGATTGTATGAGTGGTTAATAATGCCATTTGGTTTAACTAACGCACCTAGTACATTCATGAGGCTAACGAACCATGTTTTGGGAGTTTTTATTAGAAAATTTGTTATAATGTATCTTGATGACATCTTAATTTACAGCCACACTATGGAAGAACACACTGATCACATTAGACAAGTGCTGGAAGTGCTTAGAGCTAAAAAGTTGTTTGCAAACATAGAGAAATGCACTTTTTGCCAAGATAAAATTGTGTTCTTGGGTTTCGTTGTTTCTCGAAATGGGGTAGAAGTGGATGAATCAAAAGTTGAATCAATTAAAAATTAGCCTACACCGACGAATGTTAGTCAAGTTAGAAGCTTTCACGGTCTTGCTGGTTTTTACTATAGATTCGTGAAAGATTTTAGCACAATTGCAGCCCCTTTGAATGAATTAACAAAGAAAGGAAGTGATTTTGTTTGGAGAGATGCTCAAGAGAATGTTTTTGCTGAATTAAATAAGTGCTTAACTGAAGCACCATTGCTTGTTTTACCTGATTTTGAAATTGAATGTGACGCTAGTGGAATAAGTATTGGTGGTGTTTTGATGCAAGAGGGCAAACCAGTAGCATATTTTAGTGAAAAACTTGGTGGTGCTCCATTAAACTATCCTGTTTATGATAAGGAGTTGTATGCTTTGGTTCGTGTTTTGGAAACATGGTAATATTATCTTTGGCCTAAAGAATTCATTATACATTCTGATCATGAAGCTTTCAAATATTTGAAAGGCCAATCAAAACTAAACTGTAGGTATGCCAAATGGGTGGAATTCAATTAATCATTTCCTTACATTGTGAAATACAAGAATGGTAAAGAGAATGTGGTAGTTGATGCTTTGTCTCGCAAGATTGTGTTCTTAACTCAACTTGAAATCAAGGTACCTCATTTGGAAAGTTTGAAACAGTTATATATATTTGATAATGAGTTTGCTGAACCATATTCTAAAAGCATTGAAGGGAAAGGATGGGAAAAGTTCCATGTTCGTGATGGGTTCTTGTTTCGTGCTAACAGGCTGTGTGTTCCAGATTTGTCCATACGTTTGCTATTGTTGCAGGAATCCCATGCCGGTGGATTAGTGGGACATTTTGGGAGAGAAAAAAATTGGCCATTCTGTCCGATCACTTCTATTGGCCAAAGATGTGACGAGACGTCGAACGATTTGTGCAACGATGTGTCTCATGCCATAAAGCTAAGTCAAAACTTAATCCATATGGTTTGTACACTCCAATTTCTGTTCCTAGTACACCTTGGGAGGATATTAGCATGGATTTTGTTTTAGGATTGCCTAGGACCAAGAGGTGGAGAGATTCTGTATTTGTCGTTGTGGATAGGTTCTCTAAAATGACACACTTTATTCCTTGCCACCAGAGCGATGATGCGTCGCATGTAGTTGACTTGTTTTTTAGGGAAATTGTGAGATTGCATGGGATGTCAAGAAATATTGTTTCAAATCGTGACGTCAAGTTCATGAGCTATTTTTGGAAGGCATTGTAGGCCAAGTTTGCGACAAAGTTATTATTTTCTACAATTTTTCACCAACAAACTGATGGTCAAACAGAGGTGGTGAACCGCACACTCTCCCTGTTGCCATGAACAATGATTAAGAAGAACTTGAAGGAGTGGGAGGATTGTCTTCCTAATGTTGAATTTGCATACAACCGGACGGTTCACATAACAACTCAATATTGCTGATGCAACCTTTGGTCCCGATCATCACGGTGTAGGATCACGAACAAGATAACTAGCTGAAAACAGCCAAGATAAATAGTGCAGCCTGACAAATGAACTCGAAGCCAACCAACGTCGCAATACGGCAACCTAAATCGAGGATTCGTCCAACCACACTCTCAAGAAACCAACCAACACAACCTGCAATCAATGGAGTAGGAGCACCGATTGGGAGTCGATGATGCGACCGCTTCTGCAATTCCGTGGGGAAATCACATGAGCAAAGGGGTAGAGAACAATCTCTGGTTTTTGTTAGCACACAGCTGAAAAAAAGGGGTTTGTATTTGATTCTTTTTCTCCAAAAAAATTCCAAAACACATTATAGGGGATATTTATACTAGGAAATAACCCCTCCAGTTGGGTGTGAAAAGTCTAAAGATAGGCTAGCTCAAAGGTCATCATAAGTAGTCCTCGCGCAGCTTTAAAACAGCCTGTGGAGGTTCCACTAAAATGGCCATTACTCCTTATTGGGAAGTGCAAATGACCCGCCGTTTGATGCGTTTAAAAGTAGACTTGATAAGATTTCTAACCAAATGCATCATGCCTATGGAAATGTGATAGGTTGGTGCGCCCAACTCTTGGAATTGGCAACATTTGTCACATAACACGTTTCAGCTTGTGCAGCACCCAAGTTTGCTTCCACGTAATTCTCATCCTCCATTTCCATGTGCCACCACCTTGCTTGAGCATCTTCTATCTCTTCATATGTGAACCTAAGCAACACAAGTGTATAACTTTTAGGTAGTATAAAATTCTCCTCATTTGTAATGTCAAATTCAACAAGGAGTGAAGTCACCTCTTGTTGTAGCTTCTTTGTACGGCTACGTGTAATCGGTCCATGGTTTGCATGATCATATCCTTAGTTTTCTTGTGATGGTGCAGCATGTGTCGGGATGACCTCATCATCCTCCCCATCTTGGAAAGGAGTCGTCCTTGACTCTGATTCTTCTGAGCTAAAGAATGGTGTAAGATCAGCAACATTGAACGTGGTGCTAACACCATAACCTCCAGGAAGCTCTATCCTGTATGCATTGTCATTGACTTTAGCCAAAACTTTGAATGGACCATCTCCTCGTGGCATCAATTTTGATTTTCGCTTCTCGGGAAAACGCTCTTTGCGTAGATGTACCCAAACTAAATCTCCGGGTTTGAATATCATTTTTCTTTTTGTTCTTGTGGGCCTTCTCAGCATAATATTTGACCTTCTTCTCAATTTCTTCCTTTGTCTTCTTATGTATCTTCTTGACATATGTAGCACGTTTTGAGGCATTCATGTTACTTCTTTCCTGCAATGGCAGTGGTAAAAAATCTATTGGAGCAATTGGCTTGAAGCCATATACAATTTCAAATGGACACATGTTAGTGCTGGAGTGTACTACCCTATTGTAAGCAAATTCCACATGCGGCAAACATTCTTCCCACTCCTTTAGATTTTTCTTGATCATTGTTCGCAGCAACATGGAGAGTGTTCTATTCACCACCTCGGTTTTCCCATCCGTTTGTGGATGACAAGTGGTAGAAAACAGCAGGTTCATCCCAAGCTTTGCCCATAATGTCTTCCAAAAGTAACTCAAAAACGTCGTGTCACGATTTGAAACAATCGTTCTTGGTATTCCATGTAGTCTTACAATTTCCCTGAAAAACAAAGGAGCTATGTGGGAAGCATCATCACTTTTATGACATGCTATAAAATGTGCCATCTTTGAAAATCTATCAACCACAACAAAGATGAAGTCTCTCCCCCTCTGTGTCCGAGGTAAACCCAAAACAAAGTCCATGCTAATGTCTTCCCAAGGAACAATAAGTACAGGTAATGGAGTATATAAACCATGGGGTTTTGATGTTGACTTAGCTCTGTGGCAAGTGTTGCAACGTTGCACAAATCTCTCCACGTCTCTTCTCATCTTTGGCCAATAGAAATGATCTACTAACAGCTCATAGGTCTTCTCCATGCAAAGTGACCCATCAAGCCTCCTGAATGGGCTTCCTACAGCAACAAGAGTCTAACAGAAGAATTTGGAACACACAACTTGTTAGTTCTAAACAAAAATCCAACATGCATATGATATTTTTCCCATCCTTTCTCACTTGCACATTTCTTGTATGGTTCTGAAAATTCTTGATCAGCAGAATACAATTCTTTTAAGCTTTCTAGTTTAGGTACTTTCACTTCAAGCTGATTTAATAAAACACTTTGACGAGACAAGGCATCAGCAACAACATTATCCTTACCTTTCTTATATTTCACAACATATAGAAATGCTTCAATGAATTCAACTCATTTGGCATGTCGTCAATTTAGCTTAGCTTGGCCCTTCAAGTACTTCAAAGCCTCATAATCAGAATGAATGACAAATTATTTAGGCCATAAGTAATGTTGCCAAGTTTTAAGCACTCTGAACAAAGCTTACAATTCTTTATCATACACAGAATAATTTAATTGTGCACCTCCTAGTTTCTCACTAAAGTATGCTACATGTTTTGCATCTTGCATGAGAATACCTCCAATTCCAATTCCACTAGCATCACATTCAATCTCAAAAGTTTTAGTGAAATCAGGTAGAATAAGCAATGGTGCTTCAGTCAAAAGTTTCTTTAATTGTTGAAAAGCATTTTCTTGTGATTCACCCCATCCAAAAGCAACACCTTTTTTTGTCAATTCATTCAAAGGAGTAGCTATGGTACTGAAATCTTTAACAAATCTCCTATAGAAACCAGCAAGACCATGAAAACTTCTTACCTGGCTTACATTCACAGGAGTTGGCCATTCCTATATTGCTTTCACTTTTGATTCATCCACTTGAATTCCAGCACCTAAAACAACAAAACCAAGAAACACAACTTGTTCTGTGCAAAATGTGCACTTCTCAAGGTTAGCAAATAGCTTCTCCTTTCTTAGCACATCCAAAACTTGTTGTATGTGATCAATATGCTTCTCAAATGTTTTTCTATAAATTAGGATGTCATCAAAATAAACAACAACAAATTTTCCAATGAATGCCCATAAAATATGATTCATCAATCTCATAAAAGTACTAGGAGCATTAGTCAAACCAAAAGGCATAACTAACCATTCATACAACCCAAACTTTGTTTTAAAAGCAGTTTTACACTCATCTCCAATTTTCATTCTTATTTGATGATATCCACTTCTCAAATCAATTTTAGAAAATATCATAGAACCACTTATTCATCAAGCATATCGTCTAGCCTCGGAATAGGATGACGATAACGAACAGTTATGTTATTAACAGCCCTACAATCAACACACATTCTCCAAGTGCCATCTTTCTTTGGTACCAAAATCACAGGAACAACACATGGACTTAAGCTTTCTCGCACATAACCTTTATCTAAAAGTGCTTGTACTTGCCTTTGTATTTCCTTGATTTCTTCAGGGTTGGTGCGGTATAGTGGCCGATTAGGTAATGTAGCTCCAGGAATGAGATCAATTTGGTGTTCAATACCACGCAAAGGAGGAAGTCTAGCAGGGGTTTCTTCTGGAAAAACTTCTTGGTAGTCCTACAAAAGATGAGACATAGTACTGGGAAGAGATGTTAAGTCGTTAGTTGAAAACAAAGTATCTTTGTATACAAGTACAATGAGTACTTGGTCTAGGTGATTCCTCACATCTCTCATTTCAGATTTGGTGGCTATCATGACTAAATTCTCTCCCTCATTCTTCTTTTTGTCTTTCATATTTGGCTTATGGCTCTCACTCACCGATTTGTGAAGGATACTCAAATTTTTTTTTCTCTTTTTCACTCTCACTAATCACCTTCACTTCTGAACTCTTTTACAAATGTTCAGCCATGATTTGTTGAGGAGTCATAGGCTTAAGCACCAAGTCTCTCCCTTTCCACTTGATGGTGTAATTGTTTGTGCAGCCGCAATGTTGGGATGAACGATCATATTGCCATGGCCTTCCCAATAGCAGATGACATACTGTCATGGGTGCCACATCACACTCTATGGTGTCAACATAATCACCAATTTTGAACAGAACCTTCACCCTATGTGCAATTTTAATGGTTCTCAAATCATTTAACCATTACACATGATATGGGTGAGGGTGTCGCAGCAATTTCAACCCAAGCTTTTCAACCATCTCTTTACTAGCAAGGTTATGGCAACTTCCACCATTAATGATCACCTTGCATACTTTGTCTTCCACTTTTGCTCTTGTTTGGAAAAGATTATGGCGCTGTACATTCTCAGCTTCTTTCAGCTACACACTTAGAATTTGAGTGACTACAAGAGAAGTCCCTATCTCATATTCACAATATGTTTCTTCATTATTTTTTGTGCCTCTTCCAATTGTTCTTCTTCACTTGCTGATTCATACTCACCTCCCTCTGTTATAAGCATGATGCAGTTGTTTGGGTAGTCCTTGGCGATATGACCACGCCCCAAGCACTTGAAGCATTGAATTGCACTACTCTTCGCCATAGATCCTACTGAAAAATTAGCACTGGCTGCTGTTCTTTGCTTAGAATTTGAAGTAGATGCCTCTTTTCCACTTCGACCTATGTGGGAACTAGGACCAACACTTGCAATAGAATTGTTAGCTTGAAAGGAATTGAACCAAGAGGTGGTTTTACCTGCTGTAGGTCCTGATCGGGGGGTGAATGAAGAGGTCCTTGTGATCTTGGAGTCTTGTTGTACTTGCCTTTCAGCTTTGGTGGCTTGGTAGACCAACTCCACCACATTGCTATGAGGTTGAAATTCAGTGATGCGCTTGATGGGATAGTTCAATCTAGCAAGGAAACGTGCCATAGTTTGTTCTTCATGTTCATACACATTAGCACGGATCATCGCCATCTCCATCTCTTTGTAGTACTCATCCACCGTGTGGATTCCTTGTTTTAATCCTAGCAGCTTATCAAATAGATCACGTTTGTAATATCAAGGAACAAACCTTGCTCTCATTTCAACCTTCATTTCAGTCCATGATGCGATCGGGTTTTCGCCATATTCAATTCTTTGGCTCTGAATTTGTTCCCACCAAATTTGTGTGTAGTCAACAAATTCAAGTGATGCCATTGCAAACTTCTTTTCATCGGTGTAGTTGTGCAATTGAAAGATCTTGTCAACTTTCAACTCCCAAGTGAGGTAGTTCTCAGGGTTATTAGAACCTGCAAACTTAGGCATAGAAAATTTTAGTTTGCCAAACCTTTCCTCCTCGGGATGATCGTTGTTATTGCGGTTGTGACGCTGATTTCCTTCATTGCGAGGTTGCAGGTTGATGCGAAAAAATTCATGTGCAGCATCTCCACGTCCCCTTTCACGACCATGACCCCTTCGTAGGTTATGATCATCACCTCCTCTAGCTGGCCGGATAGGTCGACGAAGGGCATTAGCATCACGAGTCCTTCTGGTACTACCTCCTCATTGGCCTCATCAAGTATAGGGTCATCTTCAATTTGTTGGGGTCGTAGTTGCTGTCTAATATCAGCAACTATATTGTTGTGAAGTACATTAAGTTGTTGATTTATTTCAATCTAGAGATCTTGAAGGGAGTTGTTTAGTTCTTCCCTGATTTGTTCATTTCCTTGATTGAACTCTCATTGTAGCATGTCTCGTAAGGCTTGGTATTCGAACTAATCAAATGGTGCATTAGGGTCTTGTTGATTATTCACCTCGTTGTCTCCTTGATCTGACATGGTTAGTTAATCAAAACAGCAAGGTAAACACAATATGATATATGTCAATGCTCTCAACCTCACTTATCCTTACCAACTGAAGCTCTTATGCTTTCCCTGGAAATTACAGAAGTACATGTATGGTGGTATAGGTGATGGTTAGACGAATACACTACCAGCGTTCCGTTTACGGTGGGTTTCTTGGTGGAGCTTAGTAGGGTATAGTGTATGCCCTACACAATCTGAATTTTTGATGTTGTTTTGATAAGTAAAAATCCAAACAAGAATGCAATGCCTAGTTGCTGAAAACAAGGTTTAAATGAAGAACACCGCAAACTCACACGCAAGGATGATGGAACCAAATGCAATCATTGGAATGGGTCTAACAAGATATGATGATAGCACAAACAGCTTAATTGCAATGGTTATGGAAAGACGCTAACTAGTTGCAATAGATGAAGTAGGGCACAAGATTGCACATGAAGGAAGAGTTTCTCACAATGGTGCAAATAATTTTAGAAACTTGTCTTCTTTACTCCTTTTTTTTAACTAGCAACCAGCCCAAAGCCCTTTTTTTCCTTCTCTTTTGCTCTTTTGTTTGAATGGCTGTGCTAGATTTTTAGTAAAGACTCACAACTTTTATTTTGATTTCTTGCAATCGTGAGATTGAGGGATATGAGTGCAGCCCTAAGCAACAGATTAGCTAGTCTTGATGGGTGCAAAGTATTCGCAAAGGACAGATTGGCTATCAAAGGAGATCTACCAATTTTCAGATCTAGAATAGCAACAAGGTTCAAGTCCAAGTTCGACAAATTTCTATGTAGAATTAGCAAAAGTTGTCTATACCAAAGTTGTTGTAGAGAATTCATAGGCTTTTCAGAAAGCACAAGAACGCAAAAATCAAAGTTCGTATGTGGGAGTTATGGCCAAAATACTAATGAGGACCTGTCTAGTACAGATACATTATCTAAATCTGATCCAAGTACCATTGACATTGTGGGTCCAATTACTAGAAGCAGGTCTAAGAAATTAGAGAAGGAAATGCAAGCCCAGGTGAATGCTAACCTTTATTTATTTAATTATGATATTTTAGAAAATATTGTGCTTTCATCTGCTTGTTTTATTATTCTCAGAAATGATGGTCCGCGCGAAGACATTTAGCATGAGAAGGCAGTGGTGGAGGAATAAAGAGAAAAGAAACTACATTTCTAATGGACAAGAGAAACCATCGCAGCCATTCAAGGCCATGCAACATTGAAGTATCAGTTACTTGGAGTTAGTAAAGGGAATAAACAGCAGTTGTGTTTCTTAATTCCCTTGTTGAGTACCTCCTAAATGCATCCACACGTTCAGGACATGCATTTCAATTCCTAGAATAAGCATTATACCATCACTATAAATAGCTATGTGTAGGGAGCATGGAGGACTTTTGGTCTTTTCAAATTTTAGAACACATATGTGATAATAGGAATATTGTTGAGTCTTGAGGGGCTTACAACCTTTGTTCTTTCGATTCCTGAGGGAGTTGTAGAACGTCGAACTGCGGTTCATCCTGTTCGTGCCTTCACGTCTATACGGCGTGATTGCGTGGGCTGGCTTCGTCGGTATGTGGAAGGGCGATTGTCTCGGTAGTTCGTCGCGTGTGCAATATCTCGTGGTGCACCGCCTCTTTGTCAGGTCACGTGGTGACATTTATCTCAAGAATCATTATCCACCGTAAAGATCGGGCCTCAAAGTTGCTCTCGCGTAATCTGTATGCGTGCGCTCATCATCTGGTATCAGAGCCTCCGTTGCTATAGTTGGATCATTCTACCCACTGTTAGTTTAGTTTAATTGTGCTCTTTCTCCTAGAGTCCAAGAAATCCTAAAGAAAATATTACCTATTCTATTGTTGCACCTGGTTTTAGTCTGTATTTTTGAGTTTTAATCCTGTGGGTTAAGTTTAGCTGCTGTTCGTTCAATTCTTTGTCCTTTGCTACTGCTACATATCCTATTTCCCACATACTAGTTTTTTTAGAACAGTTGGCGTGAGATCTGCAACAATCAGTCTATAAAAAAAATCCAAAAAAAAGTCACAATTCTCCTACTTGTTGTTTTCCATAATCTGCTAGCCAAATCTCCATATGTGGCTGCTGATCTAATTTTTTTTCAATGAGTGTATGTGCTGAACCAAAAAAAAAAGAAAAGGAATACATTCAGCTCTTCCTCCACAAAAAAAAGAGTTGAAAAAATACAAAAAGAACAGAGAAAAAAAATTGTGCAGAGCATTTTATTCCTTATGTTCCCCCAGCTTTGGTTGTATATCTCTAATTTTTCCGTCAACAGCAACTTAGGCCTGTGATTCACTTGGATTATTATTCGACTTTGCATTACTAAATTTCAGATTGCAGTACTTTAACTTTTTCCCACCCAAAGCTACCCGAGCATTTGTGCACCGTCAAATATGTTACAATCGTTCTTCCACTATTGATTGCCGCCACGGTTCTCATCCTTTAGGTTGACACAGAACATTGGCAAGTGGTGAGGGAGTGTTTCCACACACACACACACACACACACACACACACACATATATATATATATATATTTGTTTTCCTATCCTTTGCCTACTCTAACATGGAAGGTACCGACAATACAAATGCTTCCACTTCAAATGTGGGTGCTACTATTTTTCTCGAGGAGTTCGAGGAGTTGCGTACACAGATGTCACAACTAATGCAGCAAATGCAGGGTCTGCTGGTTACACCACAGCAGGAACCACCTGCGGTTCATCAAGGGGATTTACAAGATGACGATCGTATAACTTTGGAGAATGAGGCTGCACGACTTCAAGAAGATGCTGCACATCGTGCAACTCTAGCGGCTGTTGGTCGGGGTCGAAGAGGAGGCCTCAACACCTTTCCGGTTTATCCTCGCCGACCACAATTTGTCGGTCGCGTGGAACGAGTTCCTGTTGCACCTGTTCGCTACAATGCTACTCATAATTTTGATGACTGTGATGACCATCAGCATGGTCACCCTTTTCATATTGGTGGTCTCGAGAATAAACAAGGTGGGAATTTTGGCCGCTTTGGTGATTATGATGATCGTTCTTTTGCTGGTCATGATGGCCGTGATGAGCAAAGGCATGGTCTTCCTAAACGACGCCAAGAGGATGATGGTTTGGGAAGAGTTAAAGTTTCAATACCTTCATTCACTGGGAAAGAGGATGCTGATGCTTATTTTGAGTGGGAAACTAAAGTTGATCAAATTTGTTATTTGTATGATTATTCTGCAGAAAAGAAGGCCAAGCTTGCTGCCATTGAGTTCAAAGGTTATGCTGTAACTTGGTGGAACCAAGTCCATTCTGACTTCCATCGTGTCGGACATGATCATATTACTTGGGAGGAAATGAAGAGAGAGATGCGAAGGCATTTTGTCCCTGCATTTTACACTCGTGAACTGCATTGGCGACTAAAGCGTCTAGTCCAAGGCGATCGCACTGTTGATGAGTACTATAAAGAAATGGAAATGTGCCTACTCCGCACAATGATGAATGAAGATGAAGAGTCCAAGATGGCTCGCTTCTTGGTTGGATTAAACAAAGAGATTGCAAACAAGGTGGATATGACAAGTTATACAGATATGAAAGAGTTCGTTCAGTTTACTAAGAGGGCAGAACGACAGGTTACCTCTAAATCTCCTGAACGGTGTGGTACTATTACCGTTGGCAATAATTCTTCACCATGGCGTCGTCCACAGCAGCAAGGTGTAGGGTCATGATCCTCTGCCTTTTGTGCACCTTTCTGGTCGGGGTCGAAGAGGAGGCCTCAACACCTTTCCAGTTGATCCTCGTCAACCGCAATTTGTCGGTCGCGTGCAACAAGTTCCTGTTGCACCTGTTCGCTACAATGCTACTCATAATTTTGATGTCTGTGATGACCATCAGCATGGTCACCCTTTTCATATTGGTGGTCTCGACAATAAACAAGGTGGGAATTTTGGTCGCTTTGGTGATTATGATGATCGTTCTTTTGCTGGTCATGATGGCCGTGATGAGCAAAGGCGTGGTCGTCCTAAACGACGCCAAGAGGATGATGGTTTGGGTAGAGTTAAAGTTTCAATACCTTCATTCACTAGGAAAGAGGATGCTGATGCTTATTTTGAGTGAGAAACTAAAGTTGATCAAATTTTTATTTGTATGATTATTCTGCAGAAAAGAAGGCCAAGCTTGCTGCCATTGAGTTTAAAGGTTATGATGTAACTTGGTGGAACCAAGTCCGTTCTGACATCCATCGTGTCGGACATGATCATGTTACTTGGGAGGAAATGAAGAGAGAGATGCGAAGGCATTTTGTCCTTGCATATTACACTCGTGAACTACATTTGCGACTGAAGCGTCTAGTCCAAGGCGATCGCACTGTTGATGAGTACTATCAAGAAATGGAAATGTGCCTACTCTGCACTGTGATGAATGAAGATGAAGAGTCCAAGATGGCTCGCTTCTTGGTTGGATTAAACAAAGAGATTGCAAACAAGGTGGATATGACAAGTTACACAGATATGAATGAGTCGGTTCAGTTTACTAAGAGGGCAGAATGACAGGTTACCTCCAAATCTCCTCAACGGCGTGGTACTATTACCGTTGGCAATAATTCTACACCATGGCGTCGTCCACAGCAGCAAGGTGTAGGGTCATGATCCTCTGCCTTTCGTGCACCTTTTACGCCTTCATGTCATACTTCTTCTTCTACAACACCATTTGAGCCAAAGAATAAAGAGGCAGCTCCCAATAGTTCAAATTCTTCCTCTTCTGACGGAAAGTAGAAGACAAGTAATATTGAGTGTTCCAAGTGTGGTGGGCATGGCCATAAGCAAGCTGAGTGTCCAAATCGTCATGTTATTATTGCTCTTCCTAATGGTTCTTATGATTCACAAAGTGAAGAAGAGGATGCACATGATGACATAATTCCTAAAGATGCGAATATGAAAACTTATGAGTATGAGGCCGAAGACGGTGAATGTGAGTTGGGTCTGAATTGCTTGGTTCGTCCATCATTTCTGTTTGTTGGTCAGGAATTTAATCCAGCAATTACAACTCCTCATATAGCCTAGGACATTACTCATGCTGATTTTGATGCACTTCTTTCTGATTTGAGTGATCTAGAAGATGATCTTTATGCTTCAAAATTAGTGAACACTCACACAACAACAGAAAGGATAATTTGTGGCCCTGAAGTAGGTGAGGAATTAGCGCTCTGTTGTCTTTCACCTAATACAGCCGATTTGCAGTCCTCTATCATATCTACTTCTATATGTTTGTCCCAAGACATTGATCCATCAAATCATTCTTTGGTGGTTCATCGTGTTCTTTCTACTCATTTCGTAGCATCTGAAAAGGGACAACGCCATAACTTGTTTCAATCACAATGCAAAGTGAAAGACAGGTTTGCCGTTTTATAATTGATGGTGGCAGTTGTAATAATATTGTTAGTGCATTGCTTGTTGAGAAGCTTGGGCTGCAAACACGACGTCATCCGTGATCTCAGATCATATCACGATGGCTCAATAATTCAGGAACTGGTAAAGTGTCCTCCATGGTGCGGTTATCATTCTCCATTGGTGATTATCATGATGAGGTGGATTGTGATGTTGTCCCTATGCAAGCATGCCATCTCCTATTGGGGTGTCTGTGGCAGTTTGATATGGACTCTATACATTTTGGTCGCTCTAATAAGCATACATTTGTGCATAAAGAGAAAAAAGTTGTTCTTGTTCCTTTATCTCCGGAGGAGATCCATGCTTCTACCGTGGCTCGATTAAAGTGAGAGGAGAGTGAGAACCACAAATATAGTGAGCAAGCGGATCCTAAGCCATCCTACTCCACAAAGCCTATTCAAAATACCAACAGAGTTCAACAAAAAAATAAGTGTTTGTTAGTAAGGAAGAGTGTTTTGAGAGATGTGCGAAACACCACAACCCCTTTCCTTGTACTCTTGTGCAAGGAAATTGCCAATACTAATGACTTAAAATCTGCATTTCCAAACGTTGTTCTTGATTTATTACAGGATTTTGAGGATGTCTTTCCTGATGAGGTGCCGCCAGGTCTCCCTCCTTTTCGCGGCATTGAGCACCAAATTGACCTGGTTCCCGGTGCAACTCTTCCAAATCGTCCGCGTATCATTCAAATCCTGACGAAACAAAGGAAATTGAAAAGCAGGTAAAAGAACTTCTCGATAAAGGGTATGTGAGAGAATCACTTTCTCCTTGTGCTGTTCCTGTGCTCTTGGTACCTAAGAAAGATGGATCTTGGAGAATGTGTGTTGATTGTCATGCCATTTATGCTATCACTGTTAGATATCGTCATTCTATTCCTAGGCTTGATGATATGCTTGACGAGTTATGTGGATCTGTCATTTTCTCTAAAATTGACTTACGTAGTGGTTACCATCAAATACGCATGAAAACTGGTGATGAATGGAAGACGGCTTTTAAAACAAAATTTGGGTTGTATGAGTAGTTAGTTATGCCATTTGGTTTGACTAATGCACCTTCGACATTTATGCGTTTAATGAACCATGTTTTGAGATCCTTTATTGGCAAATTTGTGGTTGTTTATTTTGATGATATCCTAATTTATAGTCAATCTTTTGACTCACATATTGATCATCTTCGTCAAGTACTTGCTGTTTTGAGATCTGAAAAGTTGTATGGTAATATTGAAAAGTGCACCTTTTGCACAGACCGTGTTGTTTTCCTTGGTTTTGTTGTTACAGCATAGGGAATACAAGTGGAAGAAGTGAAAATCAAGGCGATAAAAGATTGGCCTAAACCTGAAAATGTGAGCCAAGTCCGAAGTTTTCATGGCCTTGTAGGTTTTTACCGCAGATTTGTGCGAGATTTTAGTACAATCGCTGCACCCTTGAACAATTTGACAAAGAAAGACGTCACATTCAAGTAGGGAGTTGAACATGAACAAGCTTTCCAAGAGTTGAAAAGAAGACTTTGTGAAGCGCCGCTACTACAACTACCAGATTTTGGTAAGACTTTTGAAATTGAGTGTGACGCTAGTGGCATTGGTATTGGAGGTGTTTTAATTCAAGAAGGCAGACCTATTGCATATTTTTCTGAAAAGCTAAATGGTCCACATCTGAACTACTCTATTTATGATAAAGATCTCTATGCCTTAGTGCGTGTTTTGAAAAATTGGCAACATTACCTTTGGCTTAAAGAGTTTGTTATCCATTCTGATCACGAGGCATTAAAATATCTGAAAAGCCAAGGTAAGTTAAATCGACGGCATGCTAAATGGATTGAATTCATTGAAACATTTCTCTATGTTGTCAAACATAAAAAAGGTAAGGATAATATTGTTGCTGATGCTTTGTCAGCTTGTTCTGTGCGTAGTGTTCTTTTGCAGGAAGCACATGTTGGTGGTTTAGCTAGACATTTTGGTGTTAAGAAAGCACTGGAGATACTTTCAAACCATTTCTTTTGGCGTCATATGAGACGTGATGTTCAGCGCCACATCGAGAGATGCACAATTTGCTTAAAAGCTAAGTCTCATCTTAATCCTCATGGTTTCTACATTCCGTTACCAATTCCTAGCATACCATGGGAAGATGTTTCTATGGATTTTGTTCTTGGATTACCTCAGACTCACAGGGGCAGGGATTCTATATTTGTTGTAGTTGATAGATTTTCAAAGATGGCTCATTTCATTCCATGTCATAAGACCGATGATCCTTCACATGTTGCTGATTTATTTTTCAAGGAAGTCGTTCGTTTACATGGAGTACCGAAGACAATTGTTTCTGATCGTGATACAAAATTTTTGAGCTACTTTTGGAAGACATTGTGGGGTAAATTGGGCACCAAGTTACTATTTTCCACTACATGCCACCCACAAACGGATGTTCAAACTGAGGTTGTCAATCGTACTTTATCAAGTCTACTACGAGCTGTCTTGAAGAAGAATTTAAAGATGTGGGAAGATTGCCTTCCACATGTTGAGTTCGCTTATAACAGGGCTGTACACTCAACAACTAATTTCTGTTCTCTTGAAATTGTTTATGGTTTTAAACCACATACTCCCTTGGATCTTTTGCCTTTACCAGTGCAGCATAGGGTGAACTTGGATGCTGCCAAGCGTTCAGAATTGATCAAGAAATTACAAGCCAAGGCGCAAAAGAACAATGAGAAGAAGACAACACAGTACGCCAAACAGGCTAACAAGGGTAGGAAAAAAGTTACGTTTCAACCAGGTGACCTCGTGTGGTTGCATCTCCGTAAGGAGTGATTTCCAGATAAGCGCAAGAACAAGTTATCACCGCAAGGAGATGGCCCCTTCAGAGTACTTGAAAGGATCAACGATAACGCTTACAAGATCGAGTTACCTTCTGATTATACTGATGTCAGTGCAATGTTCAATGTGAAAGACCTGACTCCTTTCTTTGGAGAACTTGAGTCGAGGACGACTCCTTTTCAAGAGGGGGAGGCTAATGAGGACCTGTCTAGTACAGATACATTATCTAAATCTGATCCAAGTACCATTGACATTGTGGGTCCAATTACTAGAAGCAGGTCTAAGAAATTAGAGAAGGAGATGCAAGCCCAGGTGAATGCTAACCTTTATTTATTTAATTATGATATTTTAGAAAATATTGTGCTTTCATCTGCTTGTTTTATTATTCTCAAAAATGATGGTCCACACGAAGACATTTAGCATGAGAAGGCAGTGGTGGAGGAATAAACAGAAAAGAAACTACATTTCTAATGGACAAGAGAAACCATCGTAGCCATTCAAGGCCATGCAGCATTGAAGTATCAGTTACTTGGAGTTAGTAAAGGGAATAAACAGCAGTTGTGTTTCTTGATACCCTTGTTGAGTACCTCCTGAATGCATCCACACGTTCAGGACATGCATTTCAGTTCCTAGAATAAGCATTAGACCATCACTATAAATAGCTATCTGCAGGGAGCATGGAGGACTTTTGGTCTTTTCAAAATTTCAGAACACATATGTGATAATATGAATATTGTTGAGTCTTGAGGGGCTTGTGGAACCTTTGTTCTTTTGATTCCTGAGGGAGTTGTAGAACACCGAACTGCGGTTCATCCTGTTCGTGCCTTCACGTCTATACGGCGTGATTGCGTGGGCTGGCTTCGTTGGTACGTGGAAGGGCGATTGTCTCGGTAGTTCGTCGCGTGTGTAATATCTCGTGGTGCACTGCCTCTTCGTCAAGTCACGTGGTGACATTTATCTCAAGAATCATTATCCACCATAAAGATCGGGCCTCAAAGTTGCTCTCGCGTAATCTGTACGCGTGCTCTCATCAAATACTAAACTGGACAGATTGGATCTTAAAGTGACGCGAAGGAAGATGAACAGATTCAGCAACAAAAACACGGTTCCATGGATATAAACATAGCAAAACGCACAAGAATAACAGATCGAAGATTAAGGTTCAATATTTTTGTGAGGCAAGTTTTTAAGGCTTTTTAGCGGATAGGACAGAAAACAAATATATGTAGCTAAGGGTAAAGAATCCTACCATGGCAACAATAGCTTTGATAGCAGATGATGCGACCTTTGGTCCCGATCTCCACGTCGTAGGATCACGAACAAGATAACTAGCTAAAAACAACCAAGATAACTAGTGCAACCTGACAAATGAACTCGAAACCAACCACCGTCGCGATACGGCAACCTGAATTGAGGATTCGTCCAACCACACTCTCAAGAAACCAACCAACACAACCTACAATCAATGGAGCAGTAGCACCAATTGGGAGTCGATGATGCAACCGCTTCTGCAATTCCGTGGGGAAATCACAAGAGCAAAGGGGTAGGGAACACTCTCTGGTTTTTGTTAGCACAGCTGAACAAAAGGGTTTGTATTTGATTCTTTTTCTCCAAATTTTTTTCCAAAACACATTACATAGGTGATATTTATACTAGTAAATAACCCCTCCAGTTGGGTGTGAAAATACTAAAGATAGGGTAGCTCAAAGGTCATCATGAGTAGTCCTCGCGTAGCTTTAAAATAGCGTGTGCAGCTTCCACTAAAATGGCCATTACTCCTTATTGGGAAGTCCAAATAACCCGCTGTTTGATGCGTTTGAAAGTAGACTTGATAAGCTTTCCAACCATATGCATCATGCCTATAGAAACTTGACAGCTTGATGCGCCCAACTCTTGGAAGTGGCAACGTTTGTCATGTAACACGTTTCAGCTTATGCAACACCCAAGTTTGCTTCCACATAATTCTCATCCTCCATTTCCATGTGCTGCCACCTTGCTTGAGTCTTCATATGTGAACCTAAGCAACACAAGTGTAGAACTTTTAGGTAGTATAAAATTCTCCTCATTTGTAATGTCAAATTCAACAAGGAGTGAAGTCACCTTTTGTTGTAGCTTCTTTGCACGGCTGTGTGTAATTGGTCCATGGTTTGCATGATCATATCCTTGGGTTTCCTGTGATGGTGCAGCACGTGTTGGGATGACCTCATCAATTGCCCTTTTGAGGTAGTGTATAGGTTTAAACCAATCACACCACTTGATTTGCTGCCACTTCCTCTTCAGGAACGAGCTAAATGGAGGCAATAAAGCGAGCTGAATTTGTCAAGTCCATTCATGTGAAAATAAAAGAAGCAATTGAAAAGAAGGCACACTACTTCGTTGAGCAGGCAAACAAGACAAGGAAGAAAATGCTATTTGTCAGCGTACTCTGCGCTGGGGTACCCTCTTCGCCGCACAAAAGCGGTCAACACGACGGTCAACATGTCAGACCCACGTGGCGCCCGGCGGCGAGTGGGGAAACACGCCTGCCGCCCGGTGAGCGATCACGTGGCGCCCGGCAGCAGTGTGGTGAGCACGCCCGCCGCCCGACAAGCGATCCACGTGGTGCCCGGCGAGGTGGGAGAGCACGCCACCACACCGGCGGCGATCACGTGGCGCCAATGGCGATTGGCGAAACACGCCTCGCCGACCGGTGAGCGATCCACGTGGCGCCCGCGAAAGATCCACGTGGCGCCCGGCGAGCAGTCCATGTGGCGCCCGGCGAGCAGGTGGGCGAGCACGCCCTGCTCGCCCCGCCGCAAGGCAAAAAGGTGGTGCGAGGTGGCTTCACCCCGAAGGCTCCTTCCCCTGTCGTACCGTTCTGGGCAACAGGACAGCAGTGTCAGACCTGTCAACTGCGAGGATTTCTGCTACAAGCCCATTCCTCTGACGCCTCTCACCAACCTGTCAAGAAAAGGTTACATCCCGGGCGGACCGGGCGAAGCCATGCGTCGGCATTTAATGAGGCTGGAGGAACGGGACAGCACGGGGAGGCGTATTAAATGTGTAAGGATCAGCATGATGACCCCTTTTTTACCTACTCCCGTTAGCCTGGCCTATATAAGGGCCCTCGGGTGCATGGGGAAGGGGGTCGAAGGTGGAAAAGAGAGCAAGCAAGAGTACCGCAGTAGAGCCTAAGGAAGAACTTGTAATTCCCAAGCTTTGTACTGTGCCGGTTTCCAAACACTCTCTAAAAAGCAATCTAGCAGGAAGTAAGGCTATTACCCATGGCGAAGGGGGCCTGAACCTGGGTAAAAAATCTCTGTGTTGTTCCCAGTTCTTAGTGGCCGAAGCTCGTTGCGGGGGAGTTCCTAGGGTTTCCCCTCGCTAGGTTTAGCCCGCCGCGAAGACGCCCTCCTTCCGAACAAAACCCGGTCCGTAGACTCCGGGCCTGTCAGGCGGAATACGCCGACAGGGGCGCGCCAGGTAGGGGGCTAGTGGTTGGCTTTTCCGGCTAACTCCCCGGCGGACTTCGGCGTTCGCGATTCAGAAGCAAGCTCGCGCATCCGAAGATGGCGGATCCTCAGCATCAGAATATCGCGGGTAAGCGACGACCAAGGCGCTTCCGGTATCCGCGCCGGTCGAGGACCGTCTCACCCGCCCTGCGGCGGCGTAAGCTGCTCCGCGAAGCCGGGAAGCAGCCCGTCGCGCCGCAGCGGCCATGGAGGCGGCCACCCCGCCTGAACTTGCACGCCACTCGTGCCCTTCGACCACCGCGGTGGAGTTCGCGAGACTCGGCCACTCCGTGGTCAGGAAGCATTGCTGGCCTCGTGGATGCGCCCAACTCGGGTAGGGCTCCCGGCCAACAGTACCAATCGTACCTTACGCCTAAAGCGCATGCAGGCGCTCTCGAGCCTCGGCCGCCCTAGCGAAAAAGCCACGGCCAGGGCGAGGTCGAGAAAAAGCGCGCGCAACCCGGTCCCGTTCCTCGAGGAACCGTGGGGACCTCCGCTCTCATCTGGATGAGAGCCGCCGGCAGCGCGGCGATGACCTCCGCGGTCGCCTGCCGCGCCACCCGGACCAAGAGCGCCGCTCTGATGGCAGTGGCGGTGGCGATGAAGTCCCCATGGCTCTCATCCTCGAACCGGAGGAAGTTCACCTCCGGCTCTACAGAGCCGGGCCTCGCGCCCCCATGAACGGTCGCCGGACCGGGCCTCTGACGAGCGGCTCGGCTCCCTCTACGGCGTCGGGTGCCAGGCCTTCTCCCGGCGATTGCGCCGCGTAGCCTGGCCGGACAGGTTCCGCCCGGCGGCCATAGAAAAATATGACGGCACCACCAACCCGGAGGAGTTCCTCCAAATTTACACGACGATGGTGCGGGCAGCTGGCGGATCCGAAAAGGTCATGGCCAACTACCTCCCAACAGCCTTGACAGGCTCTGCCCGCTCCTGGCTGCTAAATCTCCCCCGAGGGTCGGTGCACTCGTGGGGAAAGTTGTGCGACATCTTTGTCGCCAATTTTCAGGGCTCCTTCGTGCAGCCCGGGGTGGAGGATGACCTCCACGCCCTGGAGCAAGAGAAGGGGGAGTCGCTTCGCGACTTCATCCGGCGGTTCTGCCACTGCCGCAACACAATCCCCCACATCTCTGAGCAATCGGTCATCATTGCCTTCAGGAGGGGCGTACGCGACCGCAAGATGAAGGAGAAGATGGCCACCCGCACCATCAGCTCCACCTCCGAGCTCTTCTCCCTCGCGCATAAGTGTGCGCGGGCCGCGGAGGCAAGGGGGCCAGCGCCTGGCCCCAAGGGTGGCCACGGCAAGGATGAGGCCGGGACCTCGAAGGGTTCCGGCCGCTCAAGCAGAAGGCGCGACAATATGAGGCGGTGAGACCAGGCGTTCTTGGCACGAAGCGTGACGAGCGCGACGACGGAGAAGACCCCGCGCCCAGAGCGCAATCGCCGCGAAGGTGTGGTGACCGTCGTGACCGTGGGTGATCGCCGTGATCGGCGTGGCGACCGCCATGATGCGTGGGAATGACCGCCGCGACCAGAAAGAGGGCGAGCCCTATTGCCCAATACACAAGACCAATACCCATGACCTAGATAATTGCCGAGTCGTGGACAAGATGGTGGAGAAACGGCTCAAGGAGCGCTGCCCTGACGATGATCAAGATGAAGATCCTCCGCTGGCCTTCCAACAGGCCAATCACGTGGTGGCCTATATTCATGGTGGTTCGTCCACCTTCCCCTCCAACGCCGCTTACAAACGGCTGAAGAGGGAAGTGTGTGCCACCACATCAAGCTCGGGGGCGGGTCGGATGCTGAAGTGGTCTGAGCAAATGCTCACCTTCAGTCAGGCTGACCATCCCGAGGGCGCCAACGGCCTAGGGCATCTCCCGGTCGTAGTGTCGCCCACCGTCCGGAACGTGCGGCTCACCCGCGTGCTGGTGGACGGAGGGAGTTCTATCAACCTCCTGTCCTCCTCAGTGTTCCTGGCGCTTCAGATCCCGCGGCAGGATCTGCGCCCAGCTCTGCCCTTCTTCGGGGTAGCCCCAGAGGCTGGGTTGATGCCCCTGGGACAGGTGCGCCTCCCCGTTATCTTCGGGGAGAGGGACAATTACCGCACCGAATTGGTGGATTTCGAGGTCGTCGACTTCGACCTCCCCTATAATGCCATACTCGGCCGACCGGCGTTGGCCCAGTTCATGGCGGCCACCCACTACGCGTACATGGTGGTGAAAATGCCGGGGCCCACTGGCCCCATTGTGATCAGGGTGGATAAGGCCGAGGCCTTGCGCTGTTTCAAGGTTGCGCAGGACCTGGCCGGTGCCACCTGCGTTGGGCGTCTAGACGCCACTTCTTGAGCCCTCGGACCGGACCAGCGCCTCACGGCTCTGCCGTGAGGTTAAGGTGGTTGCTCTGAGTGGGGGCGAACCCCGGAAGACCGTCAACATTGGCGCCAACCTCGGCGCCAAATAGGAAGACGCGCTCGTCACCTTCCTCCAGTCCAATTCCGACGTGTTCACCTGGTAACCGTCCGATATGGCTGGGGTCCCCAGTGATCGAGAACCGATTAACAATGCTCCCGAGGCGCTGCTCGTCCGTGAAAGGTCCGGCGAGCACCCGCGTCCAAGACGCCGTTCGAGAGGAGGTGGAGAAGCTGCTGAGCGCGGGGATCATCCGGGAGGTCTCTCATCCTGAGTGGCTCGCCAACCCCGTGCTCGTCATGAAGTCCAACGGAAATGGCGCATGTGTGTCGACTTCACCGACCAACAAGGCTCGCCTGGACCCTTACCCCGCCGCGGTCGATCTCATTGTTGACTCCACGGTAGGTGCGAATCAAGTGCTTCTGGACGCGTACTCGGGTACCACCAGTTAGCATGGCGCTTGAAGATGAAGAGAAGACCGCTTTTGTAACCCCTATGGGAGTCTCTTCGTTATGTAAGGATGGCTTTTGGTTTAAAGAATCTCGGTTCCACTTACCAACGTGCCATGCACATTACCTTCGCCCCAGATAGGGCGAAATCTTGAGGTGTCGTTGATGATTTAGTCGTGAAGATCAAAAGGAATGAAGAACTGATCCAAGACACGAGGAAACCTTTGCTAACCTCCTAAGAATTGCTCAAGCTCAACCCGGAAAATGCGTGTTCGTGTGCCCTCCGACAAGCTCTTTGGGCTTCGTGTCCAACCGGCATTGAAGCCAATCGACAAGATATCGCCATCGAGCACATGAAGCCGCCAGTACTCTCAAGCGTGTCAATGCTCGGCCGATCGCTTTGGCCTCCTGGGCGATTCATTGCCCGGTTGGGAGAGAAGAGCTTGCCTCTGTTCAAGCTGCTGAAGAAGACAAACCACTTTGAGTGGACTGAAGAAGCCCAAAAGGCGTTTGAAGAGCTGAAGCAGTACCTTTCCTCTCCCCCGGTGCTGGTCTCCCCCGCGCCGGGTGAGCCATTGCTCTTGTACATAGCTGCCACCCCCGAGGTGGTGAGCGCGGTGCTAATTGCGGAGAGAGAAGGCGTCCAAAGGCCGGTGTACTACATCGACAAGGTCTTTGACGAGGCGAGACCCGGTACCCGAGCTCGAGATGATCAGACGCAAATCTGGTGGCGTCCAGGAAGCTGCGCCATTATTTCCAAGGGCGGGAGATTACCGTGGTCACGGCCTACCCTCTGCGAGAGATCCTCCATAACCGAGAAGCTGAGGGCCGGATTGCAAAATGGGCGGTGGAACTGGGGGAATTCAACCTAAAATTTGTACCCCGCACCGCCATCAAAAGTCAGAAGCTGGCGGAGTTCGTTGCTGAGTGGACTCCCGCCGCTCCGGAAGCTGAAGACACCCCCGCGCCTTCTCCCTGGACCTTATTCTTTGATGGTTCCTTCAGGTTGGAGGGCGCGGGGGCTGGGGTCGTCCTGGTCTCCCCGACCGGGGACGTCCTCCAGTATATGGTCGCCCTCGAGTTCAAGGCCACGAATAACGTGGCTGAGTACGAGGGCCTACTGGCAGGGTTGCACATCGCTTTGGCATTGGGCATTTGGCGTCTCCAAGTCAAGGGAGATTCCCTGCTGGTCATCAATCAAGCGCGGAAGGAGTTCCAATGTTCTGACCCCACCATGGCGGCGTACCTGGCGGAGGTCCGAAGAATGGAGCGTCATTTTGAAGGTTTGGGATATGTCCATGTCCCCCGACGCGACAATCACCTTGCGGACGGGCTTTCGCAGCTTGCGTCCTCAAGGGCTTCCGTTCCGGTCGGAGTCTTCGAGGAAAGGCTGTCGCGACCGTCCATCGCGGCCCCCGGTTCAGGTGGGGACGATGGTGTCGCTGTCACAGCCCCCAGTTCAGGCGGGGATGACGGCAAGGCCGTTGCGGCCTCCGGCTCAGGTGGGGACGGTGGCGCCGCTGTCATGACCTCCAGCTCCGGGGAGGGAGACAGCGTGCCCGCCTCAGCCCCCGGGTCCGGGAGGGAAGATGGCGGTGCTGCCAAGGCAGCGCTAGGGGAAAAGCTTGGCCCAGCGGAGTACCCAGGCGAGCACCGAGTGGTCGCCGCACTTGGCCAGGAAGATCAGTGGATGGATCCTATCCTAGCCTTCCTGCGTGACCAAGTGATCCCCGACGATGATGCCTCAGCTGAGAAGATTGCGCGTAAGGCCAAGTGCTATACCCTGGTAGGTGGGGACCTATATCACCGTAGCAGAACGGTTCTCTTGGTGCATCACTTTCGAAGGGAGCAACCTGCTCTCTGATATCCATGGAGGCGTGTGCGGGAGCCATATGTCCGGTCGAACGCTGGTCGGTAAAGCGTTTCGCCAAGGATTTTATTGGCCTACTGCCCTCCAGGATGCTTGCGAGCTGGTGAGGACATGCGAAGCTTGTTAGTTCTTCGCCAGGCAAATCCACAGACCAGCCCAGGCTCTGCAAACTATTCCGCTCTCCTGGCCGTTTGCGGTCTGGGGGCTGGATATCCTGGGTCCGTTCCCGTGAGCCACAGGGGGCTTCACCCACCTCTTCGTCGCCGTCGATAAATTCACGAAGTGGGTTGAGGCCGAGGCAGTGCGCGCCATCACGGCCGCCGCCGCCATCAAGTTTATGCGCGGGATCTTCGCCCGCTTCGGAGTCGCCAATCGCATCATCACCGATAACGGGACCCAATTCACCAGTGCGGCTTTTCTAGAATTCTGCGATGAAATGGGCACCAAGGTATGTTTTGCCTCAGTGGCCCATCCCATGAGCAACGGGCAAGCGGAACGCGCCAACGCGCTGGTGCTGAAGGGCCTCAAGACGAGAGCGTTTGATCGGCTTCACAAGAGGGGCGCGCGGTGGACGGAAGAACTCCCGGCAGTACTGTGGTCGCTCCGTACCACGCCCAGCCGGGCCACGGGCGAGACGCCTTTCTTCCTGGTGTACGGGGCAGAGGCTGTTCTCCCCTCCGAGCTGTCGCTCGGTTCCCCGCGCGTCTCGATGTTCAACGAAGAAGACCAGGAGGATCTCCGGCGAGAAGACGTCAACCTTCTGGAGGAAGTGCGGGATCGCGCTGCTCTCCGCGCCGCCCGCTACCAGCAAAGTCTCAGGCGGTACCACGCCACCCGGGTCTCTGAGAGAACACTGGCAGTAGGCGACCTGGTCCTGCGCAGAATCCAGACGCATGCCGGGTTGCATAAACTGTCTCCCCGATGGGAGGGCCCCTTCAAGGTGGTTTCAGTATCTCGGCCCGGTCGGGTTAGGCCACCGAGGGCGGCGAAGAACCGGCAATTCCTATAACAAAGAGTTGTTGCGTAAATTCTACCCATGAGGGAATTAAGTATCCCGCCGATGCATACTGTCGACCATGAGGTAAGACTCTCCCTTGGCTGGTTGGCGGCTTCTGGCGGTTAGTAAGGTTGTTGCCTAAAAGGCTTTCAATTTACCATTGTTGTCCCTTTCTTTGCCCATAGTAGCAAGTTCTTTTTGCATGAATGTCGCTGGTTCCGTCTGTTAGCTAATTCCTTGATGATCAGTAAGAGTCACCGTGCTCGTGGTTCGACAGGGCCAGGCGACCAGGGGGCGGGCTAGATGCGGTGCTCAAACGCGGCTCGCACACCTCGGGTTGGCTCCCTGAAGCACCGCTGGTTGTCACCGCGAGCATCGTTAGTCTAGTACCCCTCCTGGAAGCCCGCTGCTTTGACGCACAGCACCATGGTTCGATTTCCAAAAAATTGCAAGGACTTAGAAATCAAAAAGGGACCGGGGCTCACCCCGCACGGGGACCTATATCATTCGGTTCTTTCTTGCATACGCCTACTCATTCTGTTAGTAGCTGTGCCCCGAAGCTTCTTCACGGTCGCCTCAAGCTTCTTCGTGGTCGCCCGGAGGCTCGGGGGTTGGTCGCCCCAAGTTCCTTCACGGTCGCCTCAAGCTCCTTCATGGTCGCCCAGGGGCTCGGGGGCTGGTCGACTCAAGCTCCTTCGTGCTCGCCCCGAGTCTCTCCGTGGTCGCCCAGACGCTTGGGGGCTGGTCGCCCAATGGTATAAAAAGCAAGATAAGTGCTACTTGTCGCATTTTCGACCATTTCCTTATGTGCATATACTAGGACGGGTCAAGTTACGCGTGATTGTCACAAGTGCCAAAAATTAACGGCCCCTCATGATCAAAGGAAATGTGTTAAAAGCGTTAACGTTCGGTACGGCCAAGCAACCGGGGTGCAAGTTAGGCGTGGTACTCGGACACGGCTCAGACGCCTCGGGTTGGCTCTCTGGCTCTGCATTGGTTGTCACCGTTGAGTGCCGCTGGTCTAAATACACTTCCGAAACTTGTTGCCTTGCCACGTTCTGTTGCGGCGTGCTTCGAGCGATCATCGTGGTCCCGCCTCGAAGGGTTTGAACCAAGTGACAATCCCGCGCAAAAACCAAACGCTAAGACCAAGCTACGTCTAGCGTCTCCTGCCGGACTCAGGGCCGATTTTGCCTAAGTCCCGTATGACTTGTGTGATCCTTACTTGTGTTTGCAGCAAACACGCGTAATCACTGGCGGAACTCAAGGATGCTGCCTTGACCTAAGTGCTCCTCAATTATTCCAGCCAAGTTAAAAGGCTGGCCGCTTAACGGTTTAATCTAACAAATTTGATCGCACAAAACGAAAGAACCGGCAAAATAGCGTTAAACCCGGAAATGTCTGATCTGCTAAGTACCACTTAAGTGTTTGTACATGCAGGTAGGTCAAGCGAAAAAAAGAAGAGAAAAGCAAAATGAACCAAGAAGCTGCCCGGCCCTTCACTCCTCGTCGCCGACGTCGATGTTGTCGCCCTCGTCGCCTTCCACGGCCAGCGGGGTGGAGACATCCATGACCGGTTGCTCAACTTGCAAAGATCCCGCCACGTGCTTTCGCGACGCGTGCACCCTCGCCTCCGCCTGCGCTGCGTCTCCCTCAACACCGGTCGTCACCGCTGCCAAGGGATCGAGGGCGGCGTCGCGGCTGGCCCAGCAGGCCAGCATATAGGTCGCGGTCATGATCGCGACCTCTCGACCTTCCCAGTGGAAGCGAGCGGCTAGGGCTTCGGCGATCCCGGGCGCCTCGCGGCTGGTTGGTCGCGTGGGCAAATTGCGATCGGAGTCCTCGGCGGCGTGTTGAGCCACCCCAAAGGCTCGAGGCACCTCTTCGTGCACTGGAAGGCCTTCTTGAGCATGACAGACAGGTTGCGCCGCAGGCGGAAGGACTCCACCTCTGAGGTCTTCAGCGCCGTCTCCGCCCTCTGCGCTGATCTTGACCCTTCGCCCGCGTCGCATGGCGGCCGATCGGTTCTCTCTTGCGCCGATGCCGTCTCGCCGTGTCGCCCTCACTCGCTCCCGCCGCATTCGCCCCTCACCGACGCTTAATCGCCGGCGATATCGACCCGTGCCTAGCGGCCGTGGGCAAGCGCATGCCGATCGGCGCCGCGGTAAGTCGCTGAGCCCGGTGAAGAGCTCGACGTGGCGTTCGGTGGGGGCCATGGCGGCGCGGGGTGCGAGGCTCCCGGAGGCGCTGGCGCTGGGTCACCCGCCCGCCCTCTCGTGGCGGCCGCCGGCATCTGGCGAAGCGACGGCGCTTCGGCGGGCGCTAGTGGCGTTTCCACCCTTGGCGCGTCCTGAGAGGCCGCCCTTGGCGGTACCCTCAAGCTGAGGCCGGCCATTGGGAGTGCGAGGCCACCTTGTTGGATGGTGGTCTGGACTCCCATGGCCGATGAAGTTGGCGCCGCGGCCGTGGAATCCGGTGCCGGAGGAGGTGTCGGAGCTGGCGCCACGGGAGGCGCCGGCGCCGGAGGAGGAGACGTCGGGGCGGGCGCTGCGGGAGGCGACGCCACCGGCGATGAAGTCGAGATTGGGGCGGCTTGCGTGGCCGCCCCCTGTGAAGAATCCGCCACGACGGGGCTCGTGGCGGCGGAAGTTTGGCCCGCGTCCACACGGGCCCTCTTGGAGTCCAGACCGGTGGTGTCTGGGGCATGCGATCGTTTGCCCGCGCCCGTCATGGCGAAGCGATGTCCTCGATCACCGGCGAACGCGGCCGGCACCACGGCAGGTCCCGTGGAGTCCATTGGCGGGAGCAGCCTTACGACACTTAGGCGCTCCGCGTGCTCCAGATTAGCAAGCGGCTGGGCCGCCGCCGGGAAAGGGGTGCCGGTCGGAACCGGCTGCATAAGTACGGCGAGCCATCGGCCCTGGAGCTGCTCATCCAAGTTCCCCGCGCCTGGCAAATGGACAAAGTAGCTGCTGGTTGGTAGGAGACCGCAAAAAAGAGCATGTGCGCAAGAAAAAGTTAAAGAAAGACGAAGACTCACGTCCGGGCCACGTGCGCGTCGCGTCGTCGTCGCCCGTATACTGCCATGTAGGGCGGACGCGGTGGCGAAGAGGGCTGATCCTCCGGGCCACGAAGTCCCGGGCTACTAGCCCCCCAGACAGTCCGGCTTCCCGCAATCGGAGGACGCGGGTCGCCATTGCGCGGAGTTCCGCTGTCTCCTCGACTGGAGAGTTCCAGTCCTCGATGGCCTCCGCAGCCCCGGTGGGCACGTTCAAGGCGTCGACGCCGCTGTCATCCTTGATGTACAGCCATTCGCTGCGCCATGATTTCCAGTTGGACCGGGGCTGAAAGGTGATGTAGCGGGAGGCCATCCCGTCCCGCAGGCGGAAGTAGCAACTCCCCACTATCTCATTGTCGGTGGAGGCGCGGCAGAGAAAGAAGTAGCGGAAGAGAGGAAGATTCGGCATCACCCCCATGAACATTTCACAGAGGTGTGCGAAGATGGAGAGAAAGATAATAGAGTTGGGGGTGAGGTGAAGGTGGTGGATCTCGTAGAAGTGAAGGACTGTGAGGAAGAACTCGGAAAATGGCGGAACCAGGCCCGCCATCATGGCCCAAGTGTGGAGAAGGATTTCGTCAGAAAGGCACCGCGGCGTGGAGGTCCCCGCCCGGATGCGGAAGGTGCCCTCCGGCGCCAGGATGGCCATTCTACCCACCGCATGGGAGTCCGCGGTGGAGGCTGGGAATGTAGGCGCCATAAGGAAGACGAAGGCTTTTTGAGCAAAGGGATTGAAGAAGTAGAAGTTGGGATGCGCAAGGAAGAAGAAGGCGTAAAAATCGTTTGATACAGATGAACCTATTTATATATGCGCCCCTGCACCGACGGTTCACGGAAAAGACAAGATCGTGCGTCGCCTCGGGTCCCGAGAAAAATCTGCAGGTACGCGGGAGGGGAACCGAGGCGGTCGTACCCTCATGAGTGGTGGCCCCACCCAGGAGCACGCTAGGCATTTAATGAAGGTTCTAAAGTAAGCTTTGGTACGCGCTCCGTATGCGGGCCGGCTCTCACAACAGATTGCTGGGTACCCTCTTCGCCGACAAAAGCGGTCAACACGGCGGTCAACATGTCGACCCACGTGGCGCCCGGCGAAAGGTGGGCGAGACGCCTCGCCGCCCGGCGAAAGGCCCACGTGGCGCCCGGCGAGGCGGCGGCGAAGCACGCCTCGCCGACCGGGCGAAAGGCCCACGGGCGCCCGGCGGCGGTGGCGAAGACGCCTCGCCGCCTGGCGAAAGGCCCACGGGCGCCCGGCGAAAGCGCCCACGGGCGCCCGGCGAGTAGGTGGGCGAGCACGCCTGCGCCGCCCGCCGCAAGGCAAAAGGTGGCGCGAGGTGGCTTCACCTCAAGGCTCCTTCGCTGCACTGCTTCGGGCAATAGAACAAGAGTGTCGACTGCCAACCGCGAGATTTCTTCTACAAGCCCATTCTCGGACGCCTCACCAACTTTGTCAAGAAAAGGTTACATCCCGGCGGATCGGGCGGCCATCGCCGGCATTTAATGAGGCCGAGGAACGGGACAGCACGGGGAGGCGTATTAAATGTGTAAGGATCAGCATGATGACCCCTTTTTTACCTACTCCCGTTAGCCTGGCCTATATAAGGGCCCTCGGGTGCATGGGGAAGGGGGGTCGAAGGTGGAAAAGAGAGCAAGCAAGAGTACCGCAGTAGAGCCTAAGGAAGAACTTGTAATTCCCAAGCTTTGTACTGTGCCGGTTTCCAAACACTCTCTAAAAAGCAATCTAGTAGGAAGTAAGGCTATTACCCATGGCGAAGGGGGCCTGAACCTGGGTAAAAATCTCTGTGTTGTTCCCAGCTCTTAGTGGCCGAAGCTCGTTGCGGGGGAGTTCCTAGGGTTTCCCCTCGCTAGGTTTAGCCCGCCGCGAAGACGCCCTCCTTCCGAACAAAACCCGGTCCGTAGACTCCGGGCCTGTCAGGCGGAATACGCCGACACTATTTGAGCCAGGTGATCTGGTTTGGGTACATCTCCGCAAAGAGTGTTTTTCGGAGAAATGTAAGTCTAAGTTGATGCTATGTACTGATGGACCATTCAAAGTGCTCGAGAAGATCAATGACAACGCATACAAGATCGAGCTTCTGGGTGATGATTACAATGTGAGTACCACGTTCAATGTTGCTGATTTGTCACCATTCTTTGGATCAAAAGACCTAGAGTCGAGACGAGCATAACACCATCGTTATTCCCTTCTCCTAGTGCTATTCATGAGACTCCAAATCATTTCCAAGGACCAATAACACGATCTCGTGCTAAACAAATCAATCAGTAGGTCAATTTGTTCATTACTAAGAACTATTTTATCTGCGAGAATTAGCTACTACATAATGTGAGTAATTTAACTATTCTCAGATTTGAAAACAATACAAGGAGGCATGAACACCTGAGAGAAGATTAGGAGGAGAAAGACAGGTTAACAACCAAGCAATAATGGCTAAATTGAGCAACTCGGCCTCCTAGAACTAGTCTTCAATTAAAACAACCTAGAAGATGCAAATGGAGTCCGATTGGACTGTTTGACCACAACTTTGAAAGCTTGTCTCCTAAGCTTTCCAACAGATCCAACCACATCCTTTAATTCAATTGGAGCACGAAGATATCATCAAATAAATATGGTGGCCAGAAATAGATTCCTCTGTGTTGGGTGCTGCGCCACCATTATGTTTGGTCCTTGGGTTTTGTGTTGTGACCTGGGCAGGTCCAGCCCTCCTTTTTGTCTTCCTTTTCTCCTCTCTTATATGTGGAAGGCACCCCTTTGTGAAATAGACTTAGTCCATTTTAATACTAAATCAGATCTGCCATGCAATTCGTGGATTTTCATGCCATAGGCTAAAAACATCTCTAAGATTGTGCATTCCTTTCCGTTGTTCTTATAGGCTCTTTGTGATTGCAGCGAGGATTGTAATCCATTTGACTTGGTTGAGTGGACAACGTGAGGTTGGGCGAACTCCGTGCTATAGGTTGTAGCGCTTGCAATAGTTGGCTGCACAAGATTCATCAGGTTTTGTGAGTATCTTCGATTCTACACTATGAAGGTCGGGCACCCGTCGTATCACTTCTCAAGGTTACCAAATAAACTCTTGAGTTTCAAAAATAGCTTGTTAGTGTTTAAGATGTTCATCAAGTGACTTCCTGTAAATTAATATATCATTAAAGTAAACCACCACAAATCCACCAATGAAAACATGTAAAACTTCATTCATTAATCTCATAAAAGTACTAAGCACATTAATTAAATCAAAAGGCATCACTAACCTATCATATAATTCAAACTGAGTTTTTAATGCAGTTTTCCATTTATCTCTAAGTTTCATTCTAATTTAGTGGTAACCATTACGCAAGTCCAATATAGAAAATATGGTAAAGCAACTTAATTAATAAAACATATCATCTAACCTAAGAATAGGATGGCGATATCTAATGGTAATATTTTTGATAGCTCTACAATCAACACACATACACCATGTTCCACCTTTCTTAGGAACCAAAATAACAGGGACAACACATGGACTAAGGCTTTTTCATACGTACCCTTTGTTGAGTAAATCTTGTAACTTTTTTTGTATGCAAGGAGTCTACAGTGGTAATTGGGACCAGTCATCAGGAATTTTTAACACTGACTCGGATTGATTCAAAGCGCATGTCGAAATGAGCTAGCACTCACATGAGGTCTATTTGGGGACTTTGTTAGTCAGTTTTATTGTATGACTTTTTTCATGCATATGGAGCCTATAGTGCCAATTGGGACCCATCATATGGAATTTTTAACACCCACTCAGATGGATTCAAAACGCATGTCGCAATGAGCTAGGGCTCATATGAAGTCCATTAGGGGTGTTTAGCACTTAGTTTCATTATATTATTTTTTTCATATGCATGGAGTCCACAATGCCAATTGGGAACCATTGTGAGGAGTTTTTAGCACCAACTAGGATGGATTTGAACTGCATGCCGAAATAAACTAATTTGCATATGAAGTGCATTTGGGTGTTTGGCTCTCAGTTTATTATGTTACTTTTTTTGTACGCGTGGAGTCTATAGTGCCAACTGGCACACGTCGTGAGAAATTTTTAACACTGACTCGAATGGATTCAAAACACGTGCAGAAATGAGCTGGGTGCATATGAAGTCCATTCTGGGTGTTGGGACTTAGTTTCATTATGTGACAATTTTCTGTACGCGTGGAGTCTATAGTGCCAATTAGCACACGTCGTGAGGAATTTTTAACACAACTCGGATGGATTTAAAGCAAGTGCCGAAATGAGCTAGGGTGCAAATGAAATCCATTTGGGGTGTTTGGCACTTAGGTTAAACTTGTGACTTTTACGTACGCATGGAGTCTACAGTGCCAATTGGGACCTGTCGTGAGGAATTTTCAACACTATCTTAGAAGAATTTGAAACGCATGTCGAAATGATCTAGGGATCATATGAGGTCCATTCGGAGAGTTTGCCACTCAGTTTCATTATGTAACTTGTTTCATGTGCAGGGAGTCTACAGTGCAAATTGGGACCCGTCGTGAGTTATATTTAACATGGACTCGGATGGAATCGAGGCGCATGCAGAAATGAGCTAGGGTATATGAAGTCCATTCCTGTTGTTTGGCACTCAGTATCATTATGTGACTTTTTTTCGTATGCATGGAGTCACAGTGCCAATTAGGACCTGTCATGAGGAATTTTTAACATTGACTTAGACAGATTTGAAACACATGCCAAAGGGAGCTAGGGCTTATTTGAGGTCTTTTCTAGGAGTTTGGCACTCAATTTCATTATGTGACTTTTTTACGTACGTATGGAGCCTAAGATGCCAATTGGGACCCACCATGAGGAATTTTAAACACCCACTCGGATGGATTCGAAACATGTACCAAAATGAGCTAACGCTCATATGAAGTCTATTCAGGGTGTTTGGTACTTAGTTTCATTATGTGACTTTTTTTGGTATGTATGGAGTCTACAGTGCCAATTGGGACCCGTCATGAGGAATTTTTAACACCGACTTGGATGAATTTGAAACGCATGTCGAAATAAGCTAATTTGCATGTGAAGTGCATTTGGGGTGTTTGGCTCTCAGTTTCATTATGTGACTATTTTTCGTATGTATGGAGTCTATAGTGCCAATTGACATACATTGCGAGGAATTTTTAACACCAATTCGGATGAATTTAAAATACATGCAGAAATGAGCAAGGGCACATGTGAAGTTGGTACTCAATTTCATTATGTGAGTATTTTTCATACGCGTGGAGTCTACAATTCCAATTGGCACAAATCCTAAGGAATTTATAACACCTAATCGGATGGATTCGAAATAAATGTCGAAATAAGATGGGGTGCATATGTAGTCTATTCGGGGTGTTTGGCACTTAGTTTAATTATGTGACTTTTTTTCATTTGTATGGAGTCTACAGTGCCAATTGTGACCTGTCGTGAGGAATTTTCACTACTACAAATGAGGCTTATATCGACGACGATCACGAGCGGTTTTGAAAAACCGTCGTAATATGGAATATCACGCACGGTTATGTACTCAAACCGTCGATGCTAATATCACTGACGGTTTTATATTACAGCCGTCCGTGATGTAATAATTATCACAGACGGTGTCAAAATATAACCGTCATGTGATGGCTACAAGATTATTACGCATTTGGTTTCAAAGTAAAACCGCTCAGGATTTCACTGACGGTTATATAACACAACCGTCTGTAATGAGTATCAGAGCCATCACTGCACGGCTATATTTAGAAACCGTCTGTGATATTTTTCGCATCACGCATTTACGGTAATATAAAACCGCTCGTGATAAAACCTTCCGAGGTCGTAAAAACAGAGCCTGCCTCGCTCCATCCACTTTGTTGGTAGGGTTTCGTTTCTATCCTAAGTGGCGGTATGCGAAGTGATGCGATTTTTTAGAAGAAAGCCATTGATTTCAAGGGTGATATTAGATTCCTTTGATTTTGGTGATCTAAGGTTAGTAATGTGTTTTAATTGCATTATATTCAACATCTAGCTTGATAAGGAAGGAATTTGATGATTTTTTAGATCTCGCTTGTAGAACCATGTGTTGGTTTTTGATGAATAAGGTTAGCTAGTAATGGTTCTATTTGCATAATATAATATTCGATCATGATGTAGCTAGCTAGCTTGTTAAGGATAGAATTTAATGATTGTTTAGATCTAGCTTATAGATCAATTCAAGTCTTTTGGTGATCTAAGATTAGTAATGGGTTCTAATTTCATTATTATATTGAAGATTAATTTGAATTTTGTTAATTATTTCTTTGTGATGTAATTAAGGTATGTAATTGCATAATTAGTTTAAGAATGTGTGCATACGCACTACACCGTGCACTTAATATTTAACACTAAGTGTTACATGTGTAGCGAGATGGATCGAAGTCGATGTACGCCGAGAACCGCATTGAGTGCCGAGTACCTTAATGGCGCTCCACTTTCAAAAGAGCCGCAGAGGAGGATATGTTTAATAAGGGGTGCAATTCATGTCATGTCCGTGCATTGATTGCGAAAATCAAGATGTTTCAAACTCAACGCAGATCGGCTAGCACACTTGATTCAAGGGGTTTCAAAAGGGCTATACATGTTGGACCACCATGGCGAAGAGCATAATATACTGAAGCGACAAGTAGTGTTAATATCGTCGATTTATGTCAATGATATGTCGGATGATCATATCGATTGTGCTTCCGATGAGGACAAAGTTGCACGATGACAATTTGGATCTGATGCTACGCGATGCGTATGAAACCTTGATGACAGGGAATATGGACAGTTCGTGGCTTAATGGAGGACTCGGAGAAACCTTTGTTCGCAGGGTGCAAGTTGAAATACACAAGGTTGTCATCCGTGCTTCAACTACTCAAATTGAAGGCAAGCAACGGTTGGTCCGACAAGAGTTTCACAATAAGTTTCGTCTATTGGCGGACATGCTTCCAGAGGGAAACGAGTTGTCGACAAGCACCTACAAAGCCAAGGTGTTCTTTGTCCCTTGGGAATGGAAGTAGAAAGAATACATGCATGTCCAAACGATCAGATCCTGTGACCGCAAAGAGTACACAAACTTGTATATATGTCCGTGTGCAACGATCCCGACAAGCGTAAGAGTTATTCAGATGATGATGGCGAGAGCATTGAGGTGAAAAAGGTACTCTGCTAAGGTGGCATGGTATCTGCAGAATTCCCGCTTGAAGCGTTTGTTTGCGAACCCAAAGGAGGCAAAAGCCGCTGCGCTGGCACTTTGAGGAGCGTAAGAATGATGGAATGCTAAGGCACCTGCCGATTCCATCCAAAGGAGAAACATCGACAGAGCTTTCAAGAATTCGGTGCGGATCCGAGAAATATAAGGTTTGGATTGAGTACAGATGGAATGAATCCTTTCGGTAACATGAGCAAATGCAGGATAGCACTTGGCCCAAATCAGATTCACAACCTTCCTCCTTGGTTGTGTATGAAGCGAAGTACATTATGTTGTCTCAGGCTATCCAAGGACCGAAACAACCAGGGAACGATATTGATGTGTACCTAGCTCCATTGGTGGAAGATCTAAAACACCGTGGTTACCGGGTACACGATGGGATGCGATAAACGAGAGAACTTTACTTTGCATCGCTTGTTGTTCTCGCACCATAAATGATTACCCCGCCCTTGCTAACTGTGCTGCCGAGTACAAAAGGAACCAAAGCCCGCACTCACCGCTAGATGATACCGAGAGTTTATGGTCAATCACTCCCGCAAAACCGTGTACATGCGCCACCGTAGGTTCCTTCTGAGGAATCACCCATATCGCAAGATGAAGCAACTTTTCGACGGAAGGAACGAAATGGTCCAGCTCCAAGGCGCTTGAGCGGAGAGATGTTCATGACATTGTTAAGGATTTGGATGTTGCGTATGGAAAGGGACGAAATCAAGTACCCGTGAAAAGAGCATGTGGAAGAAGAGATCAATATTCGGGACCTACCTTACGGGAGCACCTAGAAGTTCGCCATCGCATCGATGTCATGCACGAGAGAAGAATGTCTGTGATGCGTGATTGGTCTCTTACTCAACATTAAGGGTAAAACAAAGGATGGTATCAACGCACGGCTTGACTTGGTCGATATGGGCATAAGACCCGAGTTAGCACCGAAAGAGACCGATAAAGGCCGTGCGCATTTGGAACCCGCTTGTTATACTCTGTCAAAGGCCGAAGAACTGAATCGTGCGCTGCTTGCATGGTGTGAAAGTTCCGTCCTTACATCCTCCAACATGAAGAGACTTGTTTCGCTGGAAGATTTGAAATTAATCGGCATGAAGTCTCATGATTGTCATGTGCTCGATGACACGATGCTCCTCGTCGCAATTAGAAGTATTTTGCGGCCAAGGTTCGTGAGACAATCACTAGGTCAGTGTTATTTCTTTAACACAATCGCCGTAAGGTCATCGATCCCGGCGACTAGATGCTCGCAAGTCGAGGTGGTGATGACTCTATGTAATCTTGAGATGTATTTCCCTCCATCATTTTTCGATATCATGGTCCATCTCATTGTTCACCTTGTGACAGAGATAAAGATATGCGGCCAAGTTCCTCGTAGCATGTACCCGCTCGAGAGGTACATGGGAATTCTCAAGTCTTACGACGGAATCGATCTCGTCCGGAGGGTAGCATTGTCGAAGGTTATGCAATGAAGAGGCCGCCGAGTTCTCAAGGCCGATTACATGGCCCAGTCGAACCAATAGGTGTGCCTCGATCTCGCCATGAGGGGAGGCTCCAGGTATGGGGACCATCTAAGGAAAGCAATCACGCTGATTCGGTTGATTATGCTCGAGCCCATTTCACGGTTTTGCAACACATGGCAGTAGTGTCCGCCTATATCGCCGAAAGCACAAGCAATGGCTAAGGCAAGAGAATCCAAAGACGACAGAGTCTTGGATCACGAGACAAGATAACCTTCGCCTCAACAAATGGTTGAAGGAGCGACCTATCACTGGAGCTCGCCGATGACACGCCGACATGGTTGGCAAAAGGACCAACTTTTACGCTTGTCACATGGAAAGGATATGACTTAAATGGGTACACATTTTACACGAGAGATCGAGGATATGAAGAGCACAAACCGTAACAGGGTGTCCGTGATAGATGCATTCAATAATACCACTGGTTGACGAGGAGCTCCTACTATGGGTTCATAGAGGAGATATGGGAGCTCGACCACGTGCTTTTCAAGATTCCCTATTTCGGTGCCGTTGGTCCACCTCCAAAGACGTGAAGGTCGACAGAATGGCATCACTATCAGGACCTCGAACGTGTCGGATACCAAGACGAACCATTCGTATCGCTAACCAAGTTGTTCAAGTCTTCTATGTAACCGATTCGCCCAACAAGAAGCGCCACGTAGTTCTTCAGGAAAAAGGAGAATTGTCGGAGTTGAGAATGTAGTAGATGAGGAAGAGTACAATCAATTTGATGAGTTGCCACCTATCGGAAATGACATCCCGGTCCCGTAAGAACAACATGAGGAAGCAAGCTACACACGCCGATCATCATGAAGGGCTAATTTTCATACAAAAGAATAAGCATGAGGTGGCGAGTTATGAGAAGGGTGCATTGTCATCATGCTTACTAATTTTCATGTGTAATAATATTACATTAATGCTATTGTAAAGATGATACGACCCATCATGCTTTGTACATATGATTGTGATGATCTTTGTAAGTAGCTTGTGAAGCATCCAATTATGTATATATGATTGTGATGATCTTTGTAAGTAGCTTGTGAAGCATCTGGATTGATGGAAAAGATGCAAGTATAAGAGCACGATTTATTCGTTAATATCAATATGATTCCAAATACACGATTCAAAGATGGCCATTCGTATATAATTGATGACAAGAAAGTAATCATGTCTACTTTGGCAATATGGAAATAGTTGTATGTGATTGCTCTCAGATTTTAGGGTTTGAATTGAGGATTAGAACCTCCACTTCAACCACAAGATAGCCTATATTCGTTAAAGACAACTTTCCCGTAAGATACAACAAAGTGGCATGCATAAGAGTCGATCGAATCGAACCGACAAGTGAATGTCGATGAACAAAGATATATCACAGACGGTTCTTTAACATAACAATGCAGGATAAAGATTATCACTGACGGTTATGTTACCTAACCGCTCAGGATATCTCAACATCGAGACGGTTCTATTATAGAACCGTCTGTGATAACCAACATCGCTGCACGGTTCTATTATAGAACCGTCGTGATGATACCAACATCAATGATTCTATAATAGAACCGTTGTGATAAACATCACCGCTTCTATTATAGAACCGCTCGTATATTTAAACATCATGCATCGTTCTATTATAGAACCGCTCGTGATATGTCATTACGCACCGCTATATTATAGAACCGCTCGTGATGTTATTTCTTCTATATATCTCCCTTGAGATCTCATTCACATGCGCCAAACCCTAAACCTTTGAGACGTTTTGCCTCCTGGCGGCCTCCCCTCGGCGTCCTCCCCCCCCGCCTCCCCCCCCCTCCCGGCGTCCCCCCCCGTCCTCCCTCCCGGCCTCCCCGGCCTCGGCGTCCTCCCCCCTCGGCGTCCTCCCCGCCTCGGCGTCCTCGATCCCCTCGGCGTCCTCCCGGCCTCGGCGTCCTCCCCTCGGCGTCCTCCCGGCCTGGCGTCCTCCCCTCGGCGTCCTCCCGGCTGCCTCCTCCCCTCGGCGCCCTCCGTTCGGGCTTCAACCGTGAGTATTTACGGGGACTAGCCATCGAGCTAGAGGCCGCCGATCCGGAGGCACCGCCTGCCATTTGCTCTATTTTTCGGTGTTGCTCGCTAGTTAGTGAGTTCTGGGACACTTTCGTGATTATTCTCGACTTGCAAAGGGCCACGATCATGCTTGGGGACCTTGCGTGTGGGCTTAATGTTCAAGATGATTTAGGGATGGAATAGACTAATTGTGACAACAAATCTTAGCAATAATTTCACTTTCATATATATATATATTTGATTAGTGTGAGTTCGGCGATGATGTTTGTTTTCCGTTGTTTAGAGCACCTGAGCTGGCGAAGAACTAGTTAAAATGTCTTTGTTCGCTGGATAGGAGCGATGGTGCTGTGGGTTGTACATGTTCATATGTGAGATGGTGCTGTGGTTGTACATGCTTTGGGTTGTACATGGTCCTGAATAAAACAGGGAAACCTTTTGATCTAAAATATATATATATATATATTTGATTAGCTCTATTGCAAACCTGTCTTTATATGCTTAGTTAGTGAATATGCATATAAGATAACCAATTGAGTAGATTTATACTTAACCCGTCAAGTATTAAATCATATTGAGATAAAGTTGTCACAATCTAGTCTATTACTTGTCCATTGTGGCGAGGAGGGCCTTTTAAGGCAACCCGACATCTCGAGAACATTCAAACAATCAATATGAGCTTTATGCTAATTGCTTTATTCGTAATATCTGCATATGTTCATATGTGAGATCCCGAGCTTCGCTCAATTATTCTGTTAACTGCCAAATGGTTGAATCCATATGTATTTTTCTCGCTTGTCTGCTGTGTGGATGTCCTAGTTTTAGGGAGGTGCAGCCAAATTTTTATTAAGTTCTGCAACCTCCTAGTTCGCTTCTTTTGCTAGAAGGCTAATAACAAGCCATCTAGGCTAGTTCTTTTAAAAGGCTAATAACAAGCCATCTAGGCTAGTTCTTTGAAAAGGCTAATAACAAGCCATTTAGGCTAGTTCTTTTAGATGCAAGTATAACAAACTCATTCACTCTAATGTGATTCTATTTGTTCTTCACTTTTAGTTCGCCTGAAACTATTTTAACTTGTAAAGAAGATGTCGCCCTCTAATCCATCGTCTCAAGGACATGATGTGGCCTCAAAAGAAGGATCGACCACTACTGCAAGAGGACCAAACAAAAGGCCAACAGATCGATATACCATTACGTAGATCGATCCGGATGATGGGGCCCCTAGAAAGCCAAAAAAGGCGAATGCATTTCGGAGTATGTGGGATAGTAGGTCGAACGGGTTCCGATCACGCTTATCTTCCCGGAGGTTGGTGACTATTGAGGCTCGCAATGCCTTGCTAACGGAAATTTTTTCATCATTCAACATTCCGTAAGAATCCGCCCCCTAGTGCGACGGTATGCACCGCTAGCGCAGAAAGGCATGGAAGACCTTAAGCATACGCTTTACGAGACTACGCCAAGAAGGATCTGGTTCCATACTCAAGTATGGGTTCATTGATGAGGACACGTGGAGGCGCTTTTGTTGGGATGAAGACCACGCATTTAATTGCAAGCGCCACGTTGAAGAAACAAGGCCTTGCAAGCAAGGAACACTCACCCCACAGACTCGCAACCGCCGCTACGCTGGGAAGAGAGAGCAATGGCACAGGAGGACGAGGAGGGTATCGCGCCATTTCCATCGATCACAGATGAACGTGCTGAGATCGGCTAAGAGCGAGAGCGAGGTCGATGCCACGCCCTCCGCAACCGCCTCTTCAGAAACCTCATGGACGAGGAAGTCTCGCCAACGCCTGTAATATATAAATCGAACTACCAATTTTACGTAATTAGTCCATGACTTCATAAGTGAAATAACTTGTCCGGATCTTGCGGTAGCGTTGAGTACACAATCGCGGCGATGGCTCTTTTTTTCCCGCAGAGAGAAAGATGCACCGCCCATAGCCTTGGGAAACAAGGAACACCTCGGTCGCATAAGAGGCAAAGGGTTTTTGTTCCATGGAAAACTGGATTCCTGCATTTACTTCCACATATACCAAATAAGAAGAGAACTAGAGCCGAGCGAGTCAAATCTTATAAAGAATTTGGAGGACAAGTTGAGAGGAGAGTTGAGAGAAGAGTTGAGGGAGAACCGAGAGAAGAATTTCATGAAAGGATACGAATCCTCGAGGAAAGGCTCACCAATCAAGAAAAAATACTTCACAAGCCCCGTATATGTCCGCAAGTCACCCCATCGCCTGAAGAGCAACAGGCATCCGCTCCTCCAAGTGACCAAGATGAACATAGCGGACTTATCCTCAGATGTGACATTAAGGCGCCACGCGTGCAATCTCCAAGTGAGAATTAGCAATGGCACTGCTCCTCCGACGGCCGCTTGGGGCATGGCGATCCATCCCCAAAGGGGACCATGGTGCACTGTACCATCATAGCGCCGGTTTCACCAAGGTCAATGTGGACGGGTGTTTGATAGTTTCAAAATTGTCGATCTACGAAGCCGCCAAACGATGAGATCGTGAAACTTGGGGATGCCATTGGCACATTCATCCAATGGCCTAGCAATGACATCTCCTCGTCGCCTTCATTATGCAACAACCGCGACGATCCGATTCGCTTATTGTATCGCCGTCGATCGGTTGGCATACCAAATCGGCAATGAGAGCGACTCCACTTGATATACACAATGTTGACCTCTTTCCTACCCATTCCTCTCCGTGAAGGGTTCATACAAAACAAAGAAAGGCAAGGGCAAAAGAAGAAAGAAGCCCGCAAGAACAAGTTGACTATTCATCCGCCGAGTTGGCTAAACAATACAAGCTAGAGAGCCGTTATTAACGAAAGGCAGCAGAACTTCACTTAGTATACCTTGCCAACAATTGCATAAGTGGTATCTCCAAGAAGCCGGAAAGCCAGAGCGTGAACGCATAACAAGTATCGCGTTAAGTTCAAGTATGAACATCTATTCAACGACTCGGGGGGGCTTCTTCACGGTCGATTTTCGGACTTGTTCCATCTCTACAACCTCGACGCCATCGACGCCAAGACTCATAAGATGTCGGACCTTGTAAGTGTGTGCTATCACACCTACATTCGCCTAATAGTGATAAATGTCCTCCAATATATATATAATCCGCCTTTGTATATATAGATACATGCAACTTGAAGCGACAAAGAAGAAACTATCGATCGGTTTCTCGACCCACATATAGTCTCAAAGCAAACAATGGATGATGATATAAACATGGTCGAGAAATACGTGATAGAGGCATTGCTAGCACAAAAGGATAAAGAATTCATACTTATACCCCATAACCCGTGGTAAGTGCTACCACATGCTATACTTTGGTCTCAGATCAGCACACAACTCTGTTTTGTTCATTGTCCATTGTGATATACCCGTAGGTATCACTGGTTCTCATTGTAGTTGAACCACCACAAACCGGTTAAGTACCTTGATTCCTGACGTGGCGGAAACCACGACTTGGTACCTATCGCAAAATTACTCACCGTAATCACGCTTCCTACGCATATGGTCGTGTAAGTTGTTCCGTGTTTATATTGCTATTGGAATGGCTTAGGCTAACCTTTTGCAATCTTGTAGAGCGCTCAAACACGTGAAAGATTGGACTAAACTACAACATGATTTGAACTTTCCTAGATCCGCTATACACAACAATTCTATATCAAACCTCAGACAGGACTCTAGAACTAACCGTAGGTTTTATTTGCAGTGCCACCAGCAAGGTCCGGGAAATAACCTATGTGGATTTTATGTTTGCTACAACATGCAAACCATCGTCGCTAAAGAAAGTAGCAATACAGATAAAACTGCGTTGAGTCAGGCCGATTTGAGCAACATTAGAGGGAGAGTTTGTTTCTTCCTGCTCACCGAAGTAATACATAAAAAAGGCGCGTTCCACGCAGCCTTATAAGTTCTGGAGTTGTACAATTGTCAAATGGTATTCATTAATTCGGAAAATATGTCAAAAACTTGCGGTTATTCTTGTTTGTACGATTCATTGTATTGTCACATGATATTATCCTTAATACATATTTGCTCATCTTGAATGCAACAACTTAACAATGTCTTGCTTGTTGAACTAGATGTTTTCCTACACCCAGTGAATCCTCCATTATTTATGGTTTGTTGTTCAAATTTCCATCTACTTAGGTATTCTGCATCAATATTTGAACTTTAGACACGATCGATTATAGATGTTATAATTGAAGATCTTTGGTTATAGATAAGGCTTTTCTTCGCTAACCACCGTCCATAGGCTTACTTCCGCTTTCTTTCTTTCATTCAAGTCGGTGTTCCAAAGTCCTTCCGCATGGAAGACCCGACTTGCAATCACATTTGTTCAATCTTTAATTACCCTACCTAAAGTAATCTATAAAGTACATCTATAATTTTACCAAAGTACCATGTTCGATCTCCCACCGTGGCACGACGGTGACGCAAGATCGTAGCATGTCGTCCGCCACTCAAGACCGTGGGCTATACGGTGACCTCAAGAAAGCCACTTCATATGGCATGAAGCAAATCACACACTCTAGTGTGTCCGGTTCGATGGAGAAAGCCGTGGTTGCCGCCGCCGCCATGCCGCCACGGCTCTTGGTTGATTTATTAGTCGAGTTCCATCAACATTATCGTAAGAAGGGGGAAAAAGCGCTACAAATGTTTATATTTTAAGTCTATCCTGATCGGACAAACTGTTGCCTCAATGCATATAGGAAGTGCAGATATTCAATTATAACATCTATAACTCGGTTGTGCCTTATAAATATCAAGTAGAAATATTGATGGAAATTTCAACAACACCATAACTAATGGAGGTTCTGCCGGGGGTGGGAAAAAGGTCATCACAGACGGTTCTTATTTGGAACCGTCTGTGATAATTTCATATCACAGACGGTTATAATTTGGAACCGTCTGTGATAATTTCATATCACAGACGGTTCTCATTGGAAACCGCTCAGGATAAGTTAATATCACGCATTTGTTTTATTTGAAACCGCTCAGGATATTTAGTTATCACGCACGCTGCAAATGAGAACCGCTTGTGATATTAAATTTCACGACGGTTTATTAATACAACCGCTCTGTGATATATATTTTCTCGACGGGTATAGAACCGCTCGATGATCTCCTTCATCACAGATTTATTGTTATCGACGGTTCACAAAACCGCTCTCGGCGACGCTATAACCGCTGTGATGAAGTTTTCTGTAGTAGTGTTTTAATATATACTCAGTTGGATTTGAAACATTTGTTGAATTGAGCTAGGGCTCATATGAGGTCCATTCATGGAATTTGTCACTCAGTTTCATTATGTAACTTTTTTTTGAGCGCATGGAGTCCATAATGCCAATTGGGACCCATCGTGAGTTATACTTAACATTGACTCGGACGGAATCAAAGCATTTGCCAAAATGAAGTAGGGTGTATATGAAGTCCATTAGGGTTGTTTGGCACTCAGTTTCATTATGTGACTTTTTATCATATGCATGGAGTCTATAGTGCCAATTAGGACTTGTCGTGGGGAATTTCAAACACCGACTCAAACGGATTTGAAATACATGCCGAATGGAACTTGGATTCATATGAGGTCCATTCGGGGAGTTTGGCACTTAGTTTCATTATGTGACTTTTTTTGGACATATAGAGCCTAAAGTGCAAATTGGGACTTATCGTGTGGAATTTGTAAGACCCACTTGGATGGATTTGAAATGCACGCCGAAATAAGCCACTCATATGAAGTCCATTTGGGGTGCTTGGCACTCACTTTCATTATGTGACTTTTTTCATATGTATGGAGTCTACAGTGCCAATTGGGATCCGTTGTGAGGAATTTTTAACACTAACTCGGACGGATTCAAAACGCATGCTATATTATGCAAATTTGCTTATGATGTGCATTTGGGGTGATTGGCATTCATTTATTATGTGAATATTTTTTGCACGCGTAGAGTCTATAGTGCCAATTGGCACACGTCGTGACGAATTTTTATCACCGGTTCGGTTGGATTCAAAACACGTGCAAAATCAGCTAGGGTGGTGCATATGAAGTCCACTCGGGGTGTTTGGTACTTAGTTTCATTATGTGACTATTTTTTGTAAGAGTGGAGTCTACACTGCTAATTGGCACATGATGAGGATATCACTTCCATAGATAAAACCACTCCTACACATCAATTTGAACCCGCTGCTGTAATACATGGACCAATTACTCAAGCTCACGCACATCAACTCAAATACCTAGTGAATGCGTTCCTCGGGCTGCATACAAATATTTTAATGAATGGAAAACTATTTAATTCTTGTGATGATGTCCTTCTCCTTAGGAATTAGGGCGAGGAACCATGCAAGCTGAAGGATAATAGAAGAGTGCATGAGTTGGATTCATATTCGACTCCATGACAGCACTGATTTGTTTCGGCCACCCCAACTTCGTCCGGACTCCGTTTGGTGTATTCTTATACTTGATTGCAAGCTTATAACGCCCTCTTTCGAATGGATCTAGTTTCACCTCCAAATTCTATCTAAGCTATCCGAAAATGGCAAAAAAACACGTCACTTTTCCAGTCTGAGTCAAAGTAGGCCTTGAGCCTAGTAGTCAAGTTGTATTTGGTTTCCTTAGGTTTTGGATGACCTCCTCCTCCTTAAATAGCCAACCAAACCCTCATCTATGGTTTAGGGGTTTTGTTTGATTAGTTTAGCCTAGTGCAAACTTTAGGTCTTCAAATTGTGCTGGACAGCCACCTTGTCAAGATCTTCAATAGAACCCCACCCTGCTTTTGCCTTCATTTGTATTCGCAATTTCAAGTTGCTTTTACTATTATTCTTGGTTGTTCTTCGATTGCTTGCAGGAATTAAACCTCGTGTTCAGGATGATTGTGCCAATGGCAGGATCAATAACCCTCTAGAGTTTGTTTAGCAATTACTATGGTGCATCATCGTCATATGTTGTTGATGGATCATCGAAGTCAGTTTCACCAAATCGATAGTTATCATTCTCATCGAAAGATTGGGACATGAAACTCACATCAGGTGGTATCAGAGCGTCAAGTTACTCGTTGATAGATTCAGTACCTTAGATTAGTTTTTGTTTTATGTCCAAAATTGAAAATTCTCCACAAAAATTCAACCTTTAGATTCAATCTAGTATTTTTGTGTGTTTTGTTAGGTTTTGATCCATTAGAATTCTTGTTTTAGTTGCTGATCGTTTTTCCTTTAAGTAGCTTTTATTTTAATCTATCCAGTTCTTTGTTTTGTTCATAACTTTCGCATACGAGTTTGGATTCTAGTGTTCTTGCACTTTCCTAAAACCTTGGGATGATAGAGAGGAAGGTTGTCCAGGATATAGCCATGGAGATGGCTACTAGAAGGTGGACTCACGTCACATTGATTACATGGGAACTCAGCCCAAAATAATGGTGGCGCAGCACCACAAAAGATTAAGACCATCGCACATTTTTTACTGCTGTGGCCAGCTAGAGCAGAATTTGATGGTGAGACTAGATCTGTTGGAAAGAGCACGCAATTAGCTTTCAATAAAGTACTCACTCATCCCGAACGGTCTCTGTATGCAAACGTTATGTCCAATTGAAGGTGAACTACTGCTTGATAGACGTTTCAGCTTCCACCTCGGGAATAACTTGTACTCTACCTAGTTTTAGTAAGAGATGGCATCATTGCTGCTCTAATCCAAGATTTCTAAGCACAAGCACATTATTATGCAGTGGTCTATCCTTTAAAATACAATTATGCAACCCAAGAAACGAGTTAACCTGTTAATTTTGTTGCCGTGCATGAGCTCGGGTAATTGGTCCTTATATGTGGGTTGAATGTTGCTGATTGCTAGGAGTTTGTTGTTCGTTGACCATTGATGCCATGGCTGTATCCAACGTAGCTATGTTCTCATCAAATTCTGTATCAAAGTTTGTTTAATCTGGACGTCAAATTGGAGAAGCAAGTTGCAGTTCCAATCCCGATTGGTTCGGTATTTTGATCATAATTCTTATGTCCGAACTTCGGTTGAGAAATTTTATACTTTCCTGAATCCTTGAAGAGTCCTCTACAAAAATGTTTTTTTGGGTGTCCTTCATGATTCAGACTCCTTCAAACCAAATTTGATTTGGATTTGAATTTGGTCAGATCGGCTGAATTTAGTCAATTCTGTGCACCTTAGTGTTTTGGTCATAACTTATACATAAGAGCTCAAAATTATGTGTTCGTTCACTTGTTTTAAAGTATAGAACAGTACCTTGAATTTATTACATTGTGAGCAAACTAGATTCAGTCATTTTCATACCTTAATTGTAGCGACAACTTTGCTACACTATTCTGGCTGAATTTGTGTTTCTTACTTCAATTTGTGTTCTAGCTTTATTTTTTGAGTTGGTTGAGTCCATAGCAACTACAACCATAAAAGCCCAAAATATCAGTGCACATGCCTTTGGGAACCAATTCATCCTTTGTGAATACTTTGATCCCAATTGAGACTAGCTATTTGATGTTACTTAGGGCTGCTCCACTTGATACATTGCATTATCTTGAATTATCATATCATACTATCTTGTGATATCAAGTTAGGGATTCCAAAACTTTTCTCATACTAGTGTTGGCTGAAAGTCACCAAAAGAAAAAGAAAAGAGAAAGAAAGAGCCAAAAGGCCATAAAAAAGAAGAAAAAGAAAAAAAAGAAAAGAAAATAGAATAGTGGCCGGTAGCACTACATTGAGCAAAACCCTATTTTGTGTTCGTTATTTATAGATTGTGCAATTGTATTAAATAGTGAGCAATCTTGTGCCCTTTTACCTTTTCTGAAGCGATTAGCTATCTTCTCTCCATAACTTATGCAACAGAGTTTTGGTGCTGCACGATAAGAACTTGTAAGAGCTTTGGTACCAACTCGAGAGTTGAGCGACTTTTTTTCCACATCCTAGATAGTGATAGAAATATTATACTTGTGATTTTGTTTCTTGTCTTTTACTAACCATGTCAAGTGACTAGAGTTCGCTGCCACGAAGGGCATTGTTGCTCACTTTGAGACGATGACGAGGGTCACCACTGATGACCTTAGTGATGATGTACGACTCACTCATGAGCGAATGTCGCTGCAAGAAGACTGTTGAGTTGCTAACACTACCCTTGCCACTATTTTGTCTAGACTTGATATGCTTGTAACTACTGCCCCTGGAACTTCCAGTCCTCTGCCACGTCTCCTAGGCAACAACAATGGTGTACCACATGCACAATGGGTTCCCATTGCTGCCCCGGCTTCCCAACATGGCCCCGCTGCCTCGGCTACTCAGACACACATCGCCAACACTTCAGCCCAATGGCCCTAGCTTCGGGAGCTGAGGTGGAAGAACAAGGCGTTGAGAACTACGATCACTACGCCACTGATTTGGAGGATGACAATACTGTCACTTTTGACCACGACTGTGACCATCGTCGGCTATGTTTTAATCAGCAAGGTATGCGACGTGTTCCCTCGCGACGTGAGGTACGTGATTGTGATGATATTTTCTCTAAAGTAAAATTCAATATGCCGCCTTTCGAAGGTAAATATGATCCTGATGGTTACCTCAGTTGGGAATTACTTGTTGATCAGAAATTTGCATGCCACTATTTCCCTGAGGATTGAAGAGTCAGGGCTGCCACTAGTGAATTCTCTAATTTTGCATCTATTTGGTGGAGGGAGCATTGCCGCATTCATCCAAATAATATATACCCACCACATGGGAAGCATTAATGCTGATCATGAGACATAGATTTGTTCCCCATATTATGCTAGAGATTTATTAAATAAATTATAGCGCCTATGCTAAGGTAAAAGTTCAATAGAGGAATATTATCAAGAATTGCAAATTGGCATGTTGTGTTGTGCTTTAGTTGGCTCATTTCTTAGGTGGTTTAAATTGAGAAATCCAGGACATTCTAGATTATAAGGATTACAATTCAATGACTCATTTATTCCATCTTGCTTGTAAAGCTGAACGTGAAGTGCAGGGACGACAATTGAGGACAAAAACTAACTTTTCTGCAGGTCGTACTACTTCGTGGACGCCTCACACCCCTGCTGTCCCGTCCAGTCGTACCACTACATCGAGCTCCTCCAATAACAAAATGACATCCTCTACTTCAAATTCAGCACCACGAGCCCCCGCGTTGATGAAAAGTGCCACACATGCTCCTACAAAAACTTCGTCGTCATTAGTCGCCTCAACGGGATGAACAAAAGACATTCAATGCCATCACTGCAAGGGTTTCAGCGACGTGTTGAGGGAGTGTCTGAACAAGCATGTGCTAATAATTCATGAAGATGACGAGTACGATTCAACAAGCGATCTTGACGAAGAAACGTATGCTTTGCTTGCTGAACATGAAGACGATGATCCAATTTCAGAACATGAAGAAGAGCACGTGAGCACTGGTGTTGCTGACCAATATTTGAGTATTATTGCGCAACATGTGCTTAGTGCTCAGATTGCTCATGCCGGGCAAAATCAGCGCCACAACTTGTTTCACATTAAAGGCGGCGTCAAGGAGTGATCGATTTGAATAATCATCGATGGCAGGAGTTGCAATAATCTAACCAGCATGGACATGGTGGAGAAGCTAGCACTTTCCACTAGGCCACATCCTCAGCCCTACTACATTCAATGGTTCGACAACAGTGACAAGGTCAAGGTAACTCGTCTGGTAAGAGTACATTTCGCTTTAGGTTCTTATCATGATTAGTTGATTGTGATGTCGTACCTATGCAAGCATGTTCTATGTTGTTAGGTAGACTGTGGCAATATGATAAAAATTATTTACATCATGGTAGAATAAATCAATACTCTTTTGTGCATAAAGAGAAGAAAATTGTGTTACATCCAATGTGTCCTGATGCTATTTTAAAAGATGAGATTGATAGAGCTAGTAGAGAGAAAAATCAGGAGCATGCTAAGAGTGAAAATTAGATTGTAGCAAAGGATCTTGAGCAACACAACAAGAAAGAATCTAAGCCTATTCATAAGAAGAGAAATGAGATTACGTTGAAAGGTGCTTGTTTTCTTGCTACCAAATCTGATGTGAATGAGCTAGATGTTAGAAGTTCTATTTGCTATGCATTCGTTCACAAAGAAATTTTGTTTTCATTTGAGGATATATCTTCTTCTTTGCCTCCTACTGTCACTAATCTTTTGCAGGAGTACACTGACATCTTTCCAAAGGATGTACCAATAGGACTGCCCCCAATTCGAGGCATTGAGCACCAAGTTGACCTTATTCCAGATGCATCTTTGCCTAATCGTGCGCCATATAGAACCAATCCGGAAGAAACTAAGGAGATACAATGCCAATTTCAAGAATTGCTTGATAAAGGGTATGCACGTGAGTCTCTTAGTCCTTGTGTTGTTCCGGTTATTTTAGTGTGTAAAAAAGATGGATCATGGTGCATATGTGTGGATTGTAGAGCAATCAATAATATCATCATTAGATATCGTCACCCTATTCCTAGGCTAGATGATATACTTGATGAATTAAGTGGCTCTACAGTGTTCTCTAAAGTTGATTTGCGTAGTGGGTACCACCAGATTCGCATGAAGCTAGGAGATGAATGGAAAATGGCTTTTAAAACTAAGTTCGGTCTATATGAGTGGTTAGTAATACCTTTTGGGATAACTAATACACCTAGCACTTTCATGAGTTTGATGAATGAAGTTTTGCGTGCTTTCACTGGCAGATTTGTTGTGGTATAGTTTGATGACATTTTGTTATATAGCAAATCATTGGAGGAACATCTTGACCATTTACATACTATTTTTGATACTTTACGAGATGTACGCTTATTTGGTAACCTTGAGAAGTGCACTTTTTACACGGATCGAGTCTCTTTTCTTGGTTATGTTGTTACTCCCCAGGGCATTGAGTTGATTAGGGTAAGGTTGCGGCAATACAGAGCTAGCCAACTCCTAACATAGTCACACAGGTGTGAAGTTTTTTAGGACTTGTCGGATTCTACCATCGCTTTGTGAAGGACTTCAACACCATCACCGCACCACTGAACGAGCTCACCAAGAAGGCAACATATCCTGTGTACACAGGCTTCCCGTGTACACACCATGCACACAAATTAATAAAAGTCATGAAAAATTCTAAAAAAATTGTAGATGTACTTCATAGATTATTCTACCTATATATCAAGTTTCAAGATCAAATTCATTATATATCGAGAGTTACAGAAAAGAGAAAATTCTGACAAGTTTAACTATTTAAACTTGTCAGAATTTTCTCTTTTTTGTAACTCTCGATATATAATGAATTTGAACCTACAATTTTATTCATAGTTAGAGTAATCTATGAAGTACATCTACATTTTTTTCATAATTTTTCATAACTTTTGTTAGTAGGTGTGCATGGTGTATACACGAGAAGCCCTGTGTGCGCAGGATATGTTGCCCACCAAGAAGGGTGTGCCATTTGTTTGGGGTGATGCACAAGATAACGCCTTCAACACATTGAAAGATGAGTTAACACATGCACCTCTACTCCAACTCTCAGACTTTTCTAAGACATTTTAACTAGAATGTGATGGTAGCGGGATTGGGTTTGGTGGTGTGTTGTTATAAGGGGGAAAACCTGTTGCATATTTCAGTGAGAAGTTGAGTGGACCTAATAACTATTTTACTTATGACAAGGAATTATATGCTCTAGTTCAAACTTTAGAAACATAGCAACATTACTTATGGCCTAAAGAATTTGTCTTATACTCTGATCATGAATCTTTAAAGCATATTTGAAGTCAAGCTAAATTGAATCGTAGACATGCTAAGTGGGTTGAATTCATTGAATCCTTTCCTTATGTCATAAAACACAAGAAAGGAAAGGAAAATGTTATTGCTGATACTTTGTCTAAACGATACACCATGCTTTCACAACTTGACTTCAAAATCTTTGGATTAGAGACGATTAAATAACAATATGAGCATGATGATGAATTCAAAGATGTGTTGTTGAATTGCAAAGAATGGAAAACATGAAACATATTTGTCCTCAATGATGGGTTTGTGTTTAGAGACAATAAGTTGTGTGTTCCAGCTAGTTCCGTCCATTTGTTGTTGTTGCAGGAAGTGTATGGAGGTGGTTTGATGGGACACTTTGGTGTGAAGAAGACGGAAGACATACTTGGTAGCCATTTCTATTGGCCAAAGATGAGAAGGGATATTGAAAGATTCATTGCTCGCTGCACTACATGTCAAAAAGCTAGGTTATGACTTAATCCCCATGGTGTATATGCCTTTGCTTGTTCCTAGTGTACCTTGGAAAGATATTTCTATGGACTTTATTTTAGGATTGCCTAGAATAAAGAAGGGGAGTGATAGTATCTTTGTTGTTGTGGATAGATTTTCTAAGATGGCACACTTTATACCTTGTTATAGAAGTGATGATGCTTCCTATGTTGCTAATTTGTTTTTCTGTGAGATTGTTCAATTACATGGTGTGCCAAACAAAATTGTTTCAGACCGTGATGCTAAATTTCTTAGGCACTTCTAGAAAACTTTATGGGCTAAACTGGGGACTAACCTGCTATTTTCTACTACTTGTCATCCCCAAACTGATGCGCAAATAGAAGTTGTCAATAGAACTTTGTCTACCATGCTTATGCTTAGGGCAGTTTTGAAACAAAACATTAAGATACGGGAAGAATGCTTGCCTCATATTGAATTTGTGTATAATCGTTCGCTGCATTCTGCTACTAAGTTGTGCCCTTTTGAAATTGTGTATGGCTTTGTTCGTCGTGCTCCCATTGACTTGTTTCCTATTCCACCTTCAAAGAAGTTGAATCTTGATGATACACATCGTGCTGAACTGATGTTAAAAATACATCAAACAACTAAAGCAACATTGAGTCTATGAATGAAGCTTGCTGCTAGTAAAGGAAGGAAGCATGTAATTTTTGAACCTGGTGACCTTGTTTGGTTGCACTTGAGAAAGGATCATTTTCCTGAGTTAAGAAAGTCTAAGTGATGCCTAGAGCTGATAGTCATTTTACAGTTTTGGAAAGGATTAATGATAATGCAAATAAGTTTGAGTTACCTACAGATTTTGGGGTTAGTCCCATATTTAACATTACAAATTTGAAGCCATACTTGAGAGAAGATGATGAGCTTGAGTCGAGGACGACTCAATTGCAAGAAGGGGAGGATGATGAGGACATTACTTCCATGGATACAACCACTCCTACACATCAATTTGAACCCACTGCTGTAATACATGAGAAAATTGGTTATTTGCCACTTTAAAGATTGACCTTTGGATTATGATGCCACTTGAGTCAATAATATATGGGACCATCTGAGTCAATGAAATGTGGGTCCAGTGGCAAATTTGTGAAGCCACATATTTGAAGTGGCAAATACCCAAATCCCTCTGTAATACATGGACCAATTAGTCAAGCTCATGCACGTCAACTCAAATACCAGGTGAACACGTTCCTTGGGCTGCATACAAATATTTTAAGGAATGCTAAACTATTTAATTCTCAGGATGATGTCCTTCTCCTTAGGAACCAGTGTGAGGAACCATGCAAGCAGAAGGATAGTAGAAGAGTGCACAAGTTGGATTCAGATTCGACTCTAGGACATCATTGGTTTGTTTTAGCCACCCCGATTTTGTCCTGACTCTGTTTGGGTTGTTTTTGTACTTGATTGAAAGCCTATAATGCCCTCCTTCCAATGGATCCAATTTCACCTCCAAATTCCATCTGAGCTGTCCGAAAACAACAAAACAAATCGCGTCACTTTTCCAGTTTGAGTCAAAGTGGGCCTTGGGCCTTGTAATCAAGTTGTATTCGGTTTACCTAGGTTTTGGACGACATCCTCCTTAAATAGCCAGACACACCCTCACCTATGGTTTGGGGCTTTTGTTTGAATAGTTTAGCCAAGTGCAAAGTTTAAGTGTTCAAGTTGTGCTGGACAGCCAACTTGTCAAGATCTTCAATAGAAGCCCACCCTGTTTTTGCCTTCATTCATATTCGCAATTTCATATTGCTTTTACTATTGTTCTTGCTTGTTCTTCGGTTGCTTGCAGGAATTGAACCTTGCGTTCAGGTTGATCGTGCCAATGGTAAGATCAATAACCCTCTAGAGTTGGTTTAGCGATTGCTAAGGTGCATCGTCGTCATACGTTGTAGTCAGCTCGTCAAAGTTAGTTCCACCAAATTGATAGTTATCATTCTCATCGAAAGATCGGGACACGAAACTGACATCAAGCATGTCATGAGGAATTTGTAACACCGACTTGGATGGATTCAAAACAAGTGCCAAAATGAGCTCGAGCGCACATGATGTCCATTTGAGGTGTTTGGCACTCAGTTGAATCATCTCACTTTTTTCATATGCTTGAGCCTAAGTGCCAATTGGGACCTATCGTGAGGAATTTTTTACTGACTCAGATGAATTCAAAATGCATGCTGGAACGAGCTTGCACTCATATGAGGTCCACTCGGGGAGTTTACTAGTCAGTTTCATTATGTAGTTTGTTTCGTGCACATGGAGTCTACAGTGCCAAGAGGGTTGTTGATGTGACTTTGGTGTCCTGATCTTTCGATGAGAGTGATAACTTCGATTTAGAGGAATTGACTTTGATGATCCGACTACAACGTACGATGACGATGCGCCTTAGCAATCGCTAAACCAACTCCAGAGGGTTGTTGATCTTGCCGTTGACACGATCAACCTGAACACGAGGTTCAATTCTTGCATGCAACCGAAGAACAAGCAAGAACAAAGGAAAAGGAAATCTGAAATTGCAAATAAAGATGAAGGATTGATAATGTGGGGTTCTGAAACAAGGAGCTTCTTAGGCGGCTGTTGAGCACGTCTGCAAGACTCAAAATAGTAGCAATGGCTAAACTATCAAATAAACAAAACCCAAAACCTAAAGTACGGAGGTAGGAAACAATATATAGAGGTAAGTGGTGGCTAGGGAGCGGCTAGGGGCGTGCAGAAGGTATGGGGGCGGCCAAGGGGGTGCCCTAGGGTTACATGGGCTTTGGGCCCAAAACAACAGGTGGCGCAGCACTCGGAATTTCTGGCCCGCGACACTCTTCTATGATTTCCCGTTGCTTCAAGATGAATTTGGCATTGGGGCTGGATCCATTGGAAAGAAAACTCTGAGATCTTTCAAACATGTACTCATGGGCCTCCAGAAACCTCCGGAATCAAAAGTTATGGCCTTTTAAAGTTAGTGCTGTTGGTGAGGCCGAACTGGACTCAGACTTGTTCTCTTCCCAATCTGACTTGAACTTGATCTTTGGCCCAATTTTGGTCCACGAGGGTCCTTCTCCATGGTTCCTAAGTACAATCAAATTATCACAAGTATTAAATAGCATCCCATTCATATTATCACTAATAGGGAGGCTTAGGAACGCATTCACCTGATGATTAAACTGTTGTGTGCGAGCTCGAGTAACCGGTCCGTGTATAATCGCAGCGGGTTCAAATTGATGTGTAGATGTGGTTGTATTCATGGAAGTGAGGTCCTCATCATCCTCCCCTTCTTGCATTTGAGTCGTCCTCGACTCATGCTCACCTTTTAGCACATCTTCGGCACAAAACATTCTTATATAGGTCCTGCATTTATTTAAATAAAATAGTAGCTCCTCCTCTTTATATATTTTGAAGACATGAAAAATATTTAGAGGATTCACCTGATAATTATCCATATAGCTCAACACTTCTTTCCAGCATATAATGACTTGATGAGTGCTAGCACTCTTCAATGCTTCCTCCCCTCCTCGAAGGAAAACCATCCTCGGTTTTGGAAAAGCTGTAAAAGAAATAACTAATAAAAAGAAGAGTGTGTACACAACATATATGTATATATCCCATATTTCATTGTTCTTTTGGATTCGCGGCAGGCTATTTTCATAACAACAAAAGAAGAAATCAAATTTAAGCAAATAACCTTTCCTCACAATTCCGCAAGTTGATTCGTGGTTATAAGTGAAGCATATAGCATCAAAATTAACATGATTTAGTTTGCAACTTGATTTGGAAATATAAGTAAAGCACATATCCATTCCTGACTTTTGATAAGGAAAACTCATGTTTTGTGAGCCGCGTTCAATAACATGTTTTGTAGGCAAAACTACAAGTCCTGGCATCAAGCATGGATCATTCATATCATCAAATTGTAAATAAGAAATATCAAACCATTCCAATAACGGTGACACAATTTTAATGGGCTTCCACACATCAACTACGACATGCTGATTTGTAATACAAGTTAATGTACTAAATTCGAACAATGGGGCAACAAGCTATAGGTATCACACATTTTAGGCAAATTTGATGGTGCCGCAAATGAAACAAGTTGTTGCATGCAAGTAGAATTGCCCAAAATAGCAAGCTTCAATTCAACAAGTTTATCACAAGTTATGCATATTCTATAAACAAGAAACTTGCCATCTATGCCATAATCACCAACTAAATTGAATTTAAAACAATAGGCATAGGTGCTAGACAAAGACTTAAGACATGAAATTTCAGAAATCTTGTCCATAGCACAAGTCAAACTAACAGGCTCATTCAACATGATATAGCACAAAATAGTGGCAGGGGATATTCTAGCTATCACCTCCTTTTGCGTAATCAGCACCACATGATCAAAATTATAAGCATGCAATTCATCATATGGTTCTACAATTGTTGCACAAGGTGGTAGTTCACAAGGATTATGTATAGCAGGAATATACTCACAAATTTGCTCCCTTTCTTGCTATAAAATCATATCTGTACCATGGTCATTTGTCTCCTCCTCAGAAGTAGGAACATCAAAACCTCCTAAATTTTCATCTGTTGTTGTAGGTGTCGGGGTATCCATATCTTGTTCCATAGTCGAAGGGATTGTCCCATGCTCGACTTTCTCATCTTCCACGTTCTCAATCTCTTTTCGTTTGTGCTCATTTGTCTGCAAAATGTTAGCCACAAGAGGAGGTGCAGCAACAGGCGCCTCAAGTGAAGCTAATAATGCATTCAAACATTCAATACTACAAACACTTTCTAACATTTTTGAAAGAGAACGATATGTTTGATCAATAAGAATATATTGAATACCCTTATTAAGCCCATGTATGAACCTAAACTGGATAACTTCATCAGATTCTTCTAAACTACAATGTAACAAACAAGTTCGCAATTCACGATAGTATTCTCTAAGAGTATTACTCCTTGTTTTAAGCATTGAAGTTTAGTAAGCAAACACTCAAAGATAATATTCAGAACAAATTCAAGTCTCATAAATTTTTTCATATCATTCCAATTCTCAGGTTTTCTACCTTTTCTACAAACATGCTTCCATAATGTTAACGCATACCCAGAAAGCACATTAGCGGCAAAACAAATCTTTTCATTTTCAGACAAATTATACATACCAAATTGTTTGTTTGCCGCTATTTCCCAATCAATATATGCTTTAGGGTCAAAGTTTCCAGCATATGGAGGCAATGTTAATTTGAGGTTATCGTGTTCAGGAGTAGAAGACGAAGCCGTCATGTTGTTCATGTCGCAAATTCTTTGGTTGAATCGAAGTGAACTCGTTTCATGTGGACTTGTCAAGATTAGTAGACAACAAGGAAAAACACAGCCATATGTAATTTCCTAGCAACTACTAGATGTGGCAAAACAAGTCGCTCAACTTTCAAACTTTAACCAAAGCTCTTACAAGTTCTTACCGTGCAGCAGGGGTGTCGGCCATTGGCGGCATCAAAAGTTCTCCCAAGCTTGGATAAAGCGATTGCTAAGGGACCGAACAAACGTACGAGGTAGAATATGTGGAGCTTGGTAGGCTAAGTTAATTTCCTATGCAATCTGATAATTCTAGTTATTGTAATGATAAGTAATAATCCAAACTAGAATTCACAAGCCCTAGTTGCCGATCTCAAAGATATAAGTGAATTTCAAGGTAACACACACTCAAAGATAATGAAACTTAATGCAACCAATGGAATGAGCTAAATAAGAATAATTTCAGTACCATAACTCGTGTTGCATAAGCTATGGAGAGACGCTAGCTAATTGCTTCAGAAAAGGTAAAAGGGCACAAGATTGCTCACTACTTAATACAATTGCACAATTTGAAAATGACAAACACAAATTAGGGTTTTGATCAATATAGTGCCGCTGGCCACTATTCTCTTTTCTTTTCTCTCTTTTTGTTTGGCCTTTTGGCTCTTTCTTTCTCTTTTTTTTCTTTTTAGTGACTTTCGGCCAACACTACTATGAGCAAAGTTTTGGAATCGCTAACTTGATATCACAAGAGTTATAATAGTGCAACGTATCAAGAGGAGCAACCCCAAGCAATTTCAAATCGTTAGTCTCAATTGGGATCAAAGTATTCGCAAAGGATGAATTGGTTCTCAAAGGTATGTGCACTAATATTTTGGAACTTTTATGGTTGTAGATGCTACTGGACTCAACCAACTCAAAGGAACAAAGATAGAACACAAATTGAAGAAACAAACCCAAATTCGGCCAGAACTATGCAGTAAGGTTGTCACTGCAATTAAGGCATGAAAATGACCGAATCAATCTTGTTCACAATGTAACAAATTGATCATACTGTTCTAGGCTTTAAAACAAGTATTCAAACACATGATTTGGAGCTCGTATGTAGAAGTTATGGCCAAAATACTAAGGTGCACAGATTTAACAAAATTCAGCCGATCTGACCAAATCCGAATCCGAGTCAAATTCGGTTTGAAGGAGTCCGAATCACGAAGGACACCCAAAAAAGTTTTTGTAGAGGACTCTTCAAGGATTCAGGAAAGTATAAAAACTTCTCAATCGGAGTTCGGATGTGAGAGTTATGATCAAAATACCGAACCAACCTGGATTGCAATTACAACTTGCTTCCCGAATTTGATGTCCAGATTAAACAACCTTTCGGATGGAATTAGAATTCGTGCCCAACTAGGTTTTTGTGGAGCTTGTCTCAAGGTTTTAGGAAAGTGTAAGAACACTAGAATCCGAGCTCGTATGCAAAAGTTATGAACAAAACAAAGAACTAGACAGAATGGAATAAAAGCTACGCGAAGGAAAAACGATCAGCAAGTAAAACAAGCACTCTAATGGATCAAAACCTAACAAAACTCACTAAAATACCAGATTGAATCTAAAGGTTGAATTTTTGTGGAGGATTTTTAATTTTGGACAGAAAACAAAAACTAATCTAGGGTACTAAATCTCTCACTGAGCAACTTGGCACTCTAATACCACCTGATGTGACTTTGGTGTACCGATCTTTCGATGAGAGTGATAACTTCGATTTGGAGGAATTGACTTTGATGATCTGACTATAACGTACGACGATGATGCACCTTAGCAATCGCTAAACCAACTCCAGAGGGTTATTGATCTTGCCGTTGGCACGATCAACCTGAACACGAGGTTCAATTCCTGCATGCAACCGAAGAACAAGCAAGAACAAAGGTAAAGGCAATCTAAAATTGCAAATAAAGATGAATGATTGATAATGTGGGGTTCTGCAACAAGGAGCTTCTTAGGCGGCTGTTGAGCACGTCTGGAAGACTCAAAATAGTAGCAATGGCTAAACTATCAAATAAACAAAACCCAAAACCTAAAGTACGGAGGTAACAAACAGTATATAGAGGTAAGTGGCAGCTAGGGAGCGGCTAGGAGCGTGCAGCAGCTATGGGGGGTGGCCAAGGGGGTGCCCTAGGGTTACATGGGCTTTGGGCCCAAAAGAACAGGTGGCGCAGCACCCAGAATTTCTGGCCCGTGACACTCTTCTGTGATTTTCCATTGCTTCAAGATGAATTTGGCATTGGGGCTGGATCCATTGGAAAGAAGACTCCGAGATCTTTCAAACGTGTACTCATGGGCCTCCAAAAACCTCCGGAATCAAAAGTTATTGGCTTTTAAAGTTAGTGCTGTTGGTGAGGCCGAACTGGACTCAGACTTGTTCTCTTCCCAATCCGACTTGAACTTGATCTTTGGCCCAATTTTAGTCCACGAGGGTCCTTCTCCATGGTTCCTAAGTACAATCAAATCATCACAAGTATTAAATAGCATCCCATTCATATTATCACTAATGGGGAGGCTTAGGAACGCATTCACCTGATGATTAAACTGTCGTGTGCGAGCTCGAGTAACCGGTCCTTGTATAATCGCAGTGGGTTCAAATTGATGTGTAGATGTGGTTGTATCCATGGAAGTGGTGTCCTCATCAGTTGTCATGAGTTGTCTTTAACATTGACTCAGACGGAATCAAAGCACGTGCCAAAATGAGCAAGGGAGTATATGAAGTCCATTAGGGTTGTTTGGCACTCAGTTGCATTATGTGATTTTTTCTCATACGTGTGGAGTCTACAGTGTCAATTAGGACCTATCTTGAGAAGTTTTTAACATCGACTCGGATGGATTGAAAATGCATGCCGAATTGAGCTTGGGCTCATATGAGGTCCATTCAGGAGTTTGACACTCAGTTTCAATATGTGACTTTGACATATTCAAAACACATGGCAAAATAAGCTAATTTTATATGAAGTGCATTTGGGGTGTTTGGCACTAAATTTTTGATGTGTCTATTTTTGTACACATGGAGTCTATAGTGCCTATTGGCATATGTCATGAGAAATTTTTAACATCAACTCGGATGGATTCAAAACATGGGTAGAAATGAGCTAGGATGCATATGAAGTCCATTCGGGGTGTTTGGCACTTAGTTTCATTATGTGACTATTTTTCGTACGCGTGGAGTCTATAGTACCAATTATCGCACGTCGCGACAAATTTTTAACACTGACTCAGATGGATTCGAAATGTATGCTGAAATGAGATAGGGCTCATGTGTGGTCCATTCAAGGAATTTGCCACTCAGTTTCATTGTGTAACGTTTTTCATGCGCAAGGAGTTTGAAGTGCCAATTGGGCCGTCGTGAGTTATATTTGACATCAACTCGAATGGAACCGAAGCATGTGCCAAAATGAACTAGGGAACATATGAAGTCTATTCGGGGTGTTTGGCACACGGTTTCATTTTGTGACTTTTTTCGTATGCAAGGAGTTTACAGTGCCAATTATGACCTACTATGAGGAATTTTTAACAACGGCTCAAATGGATTCAAAACAAGTGCCGAAATGAGCTAGGCTGCATATGAAGTCCATTTGGAATGTTTGGCACTCAGTTTAATCATGTGACTTTTTTTCGTACGCTTGGAGTCTAAAGTGCCAATTGGGACCTATCGTGAGGAATTTTTAAGACCGACTCAGATAGATTCGAAATGCATGCGAAAATAAGCTAGGGTGCAAATGGAGTCCATACGGGGTGTTTGGCACTTAGTTTCATTGTGTGATTTTTTTCGTACGTAATTTTTAACTCCGACTCGAACGTATTTGAAAAGCATGCCGAAATATGCAATTTTCATATGAAGTGCAGTTGGGGTGTTTGGCACTTAGATTCATTTTGCGACTATTTTTCATACACGTGGAGTCTACAGTGCCAATTGTCAAATACTGTGAGGAATTTTTAATACCAAATCAGACGGATTCAAAACACATGTAGAAACGAGCTAGGGTGCATATGAAGTCCATTCGGGGTGTTTGGCACTTAGTTTCATGATGTGACTTTTTTCATACTCAAGGAGTCTACAGTGCCAATTGGGACACATCGTGAGGAATTTTTAACGCTGCATCGGATGGATTCAAAACAAGTGCCAAAATGAGCTAGGGCGCATTTGAAGTCCTTTCGGGGTGTATGGCACTTAGTTTAATCATGTGACTTTTTTCATACGCGTAGAGTCTATAGTACCAAGTGGGATCTATCGTGAAAAATTTTTAATATAGACTTGGATGGATTATAAATGTATGCCAAAATGAGCTAGAGCTCATATGAGGTTCATTTGGGTAGTTTGCCAGTCAGTTTAATTGTGTAACATTTTTTTATGCGCATGGAGTCTACACTACTACAGAAATCATTTGTACAGGCGGTTGGTAACGCATCTTCACAGCGTTTTGCATCCTTTATAGAATCGAAGGTCTGTGGTAATCGGTATATTTGCACAGCGTTTTAGGTGCCGCCAGAATGTAAAATGCATTTATGCAGGTCGCTTAAGAAACCGCTTTGTATAAATAAGCATTTGCGCAGCGGTTCTTAAGCCATCCGCCAGACAGTATGCATTTGTTCAGCGGATGGCTTAAGAACCCGCCAAAATGCTTATTTGTACAAAGGTTTCTAAGGCATCACCGCACAAATGCGCTTTTATCGGGTCTGGTTAAGCCGTCCTTTGCATAAATGCATACATTCTATCAATCACATCATTGTTCAAAGACAAATCCATACATAACAATGACAAGGATTATATATACAAAGCACATATAAATCATAATTGCATTATGTATATATATACAAGATTATATACACAAGGTTATATATATATACTCCTCTGATATTCTCCTTGTAAAACTCTCCAAAAAGATCCTCACGCCATGTACTCTCTCGATATTCTCTATCTAATATAAATTACAGCCTTGGTGTCTTTCAAAAAATATATATATACATCAGTGTTCACGGTCCATCTATCCTCATCTCCCAATTACAAAGTGTAGCATGCTTCGCCACTTCACCTTCACGGTAAAAGAAACTACCTCTCTCATGGATGACTTCACGATTTAATGAATCGACATGTCCTTTTGCACATTGCAAAGGTCATCATCAGTGAGTGCCAAAGTGGTCTTTGCAATCTTCACCTGCGATAATAAAGTAGGCAATAAAGAGGTTAAACAATAGTGAAATCGAGAACCAAACAATAAATAATCTTGAATCGCCAATTTGTATAGGCTACGCCACGGGGTTGCTTCAGACCTCCGCTGATCCCGAGGAACTTGCAGACGTAGTATCCACAAAGAACACTGCCTGGAGGTTGCTTGTGGCACTTCAAATCAAATAATAATGTATGGAATTAGGTCAGTTGGTAATACCCTTCCTTAGTAGTGCAATTATGTTGAAGATTACAAGTGTCTTCTTACCCATGGGTGGATATAGCACAGCATCTTATTTGACCCCTTCGCAGGATCATGTTTCCCCCCTTTTTTCGCGTAATGCTTGAAACCCCTACTCGAATGTCAACAACAACAAGTAACTATCATATCATAAAATAAATTACGTTATGTATGTTTGTGTATATATATATTTCTTACGCATTTAAGATACGGGTGAATTCATTGTAAGATTCCGGTGGGGTTCTGGATGAGTCAAGGACCATATATCTGCTCTGCTTCGGGAACAGCATGAAACAAATGAAGTGATCGCTGCAACGAAAACTTATGTAAGTTTGACGAGTGATTACGGTGCAAACTGAACTTTTAGCAACGATTGACGAATGAGAAGATTACTTAAAATTGTAGGGAGCCATTATGACGTCCTTGTCTTGCATCTGGAGCATTGCTTTTGCTATGTATATCCCCACATGTACTTGGCGATCTTGGGTCAGGGACTGTCGCTTTTCTTCTATCTCTGTTTCCGTCATCCCCTTATCCTTCAACTCCTTTTCATTGAGTACAACTCTTAAGCTCGGCTGGCTAATCCGTGCGGGGTCAAGGAACCCGATACATTTTCCCATCTTTTTAACATTGTTATATTGCATTCTACACAAAATTAAGTCAATGGTCAATGCGCCAATTTATATGTTTGAATCTTTGGGAAATATGAAATTTTGGCAAATATCATATTTTGGCAAAATGCATCTTGTTAGACAGATTTGGCGAAGTTAACTTTATTTAAAGGAAAAAACCACTAAAATCGCCAACTTACGATTTAGTGAAAATTATATGGATTCTCATCAATTTTTGAATGATCTAACAAGCCATTACTATAAAGAGGAACTCAACTTGGCACTCAAGCGCAAGAGCCGATATAACAATGTAGGGTAGGTCAATGGCCAACTTACAGGCACCACACGCCGATCAAGTTGATGTCGAGTTTTCCAAAACGGAACATCTGTTGCAAGTCACCAAAATCGATCCGCATATAGCAAGTATCCTTGTGTTTGTAGACATCCGAGGGACGGCGGCTTGAATGCCCTTCAAACCAAGACGAGATGCCCTCAAGTACCAGTCATGGAGTCTCTTCAACTCCCATGGTCCTTCGTTGATCTGCTCCATGGGGAGAAATGGATTGCCATGCTCATAAGTCTCTAGTGAAGGCAGAGTTCAGACCGAGTGGAGTTGGCACTCCTCTTTGACTTGGTGGTACTCCGTTGATTGCAATCTACTTCTTTATTTTTCTTTGCAACCAACAACATCGCCGAAGATGAGGCGCGTTGTGACGGTTGGGGCAATGGAGGTGGTGCATGCGGTGCACAAGGCGCCGGCGACGGAGAAGATGCGCGCTGTGGTGAAGGCGCCGCCGGCGGAGAAGATGCGCGCTGTGGTGAAGGCGCCGCCGGCGGAGAAGATGCGCACTGTGGTGAAGGCGCCGCCGGCAGAGAAGATGCGGTTTGTGGTGTAGGCAATTTTGGAAGAGGTAGGACGTCTTGACTTGCTGCTGGCGTCTCTGACCTCTCTTGTATCAATGCAATATCTTCCTTGGGCCATACAATAAATGACCCAACTGCATCTTGGATGGTCTCTACATCATCAGGGGTGCTGAATGGTAGCTTCCACAAGCCAAGGCACGGAACAAGCACGATGTCCACTTGCACCTTTGCGTGACCAATCGGGACAGGTTGGTTGTGTATCACAGTGCCCGGATATGCCACGCCCTCAGCAAGCTCGACGACCAAGCCCCCTTGCTCCAGATGTGCACAGAACTTGCACTTGGTTGCCTCTATGATATCATCCACAGGATATCGAGGCGTTGGGACTGGCGCGGACCCGACGCTACTCCGGATGCGGGCCGGGCTCGGGTTGTCATCCGACCGCGCTTGTAACACCCTTTCCGCCTCCTTCTCTTCCCATAGTCTTAAAAACTCTTGTTGGGCCAGCTGTCTTATTGTATCAGCCATGGTCCTCTTATATCTTTGACGCGACTTGTATTGGTCTTGATATTCCGGGAACCCATGCTTGAAGCCCACTCGACTTCCGACGCCACGAGTGCGACCTGGGTGTTCCTTGGTTCCCAACGCCGTCGTTAGGTTGTCATTCTCCCTGTCTGGCACGAAAGATCCCTCCGCTTGCTCGTGCGAGATCTTCTGCAGCTTGGCCAAAACTTCCAGGACCGCAGGTCCACCGTGCTTTTATGACCCTTCTTCTTCTTTGGGTTGGCGAGCTAGGACCCAATTTCGCCTCGCTTCGCTCTGGTCATCAATGGGTTCTCTATCCCAAAGACAGCTTCCTCTTCTTCTTTACTCCTCCACTCAACAATCTTAGGGGCATACCCACATGCCTGGTGATGGGGGTACTTGTTCTTCTTCGCGAGAGCACCTTGACACCTCGCTCAATGCTACGGCTTCGCTTGGGTCTTCACGACAAACTCCGCCCATTCACCCGCCGGTGATTTTTCCATATTTCGAATGGTGTCCGCCTGCCTTCACAAAGTACTTGTTCAGCTCATACCTCCGCTTCGGAAGCTCTTCCCCATCACATCCAAGGCATTCTTCTTAGCGATGGCCTCATACTCTGTAACCTTATGATTTTCTGCAGCTCGGTCCAAAGGTGCGCCTTTGTCGCGTCGGCCACCTTTGTCCAGTTATCAATCGTGATGGAGACATTGTCCTTGACAAGACAGCTGCAGCTATTTCGAACTTGGATAGTGCCTCACGAGGTGCTAGGGGCTCTCCTAAAGGACCGACCTCCGTGATATACCAAGTGCTGCCGCAGAACTTGTTCCTACTTCGTTCCCCAATTTCGTTTATGTGAGGTCGTGCTTGTTGCAGCAGAGAATCCACGGAACATGCCCGAGGTATCTTCAATTACCTCTTGAATCGCAGCTAGTCGGCGTGATCGCCTTCGGCCTCTTCATAGAAATAAACACGAGGAATACGCAAACATAAGGAAATGCAATTATGTCCACGCCAAGCTACAAATAAAACAAGCTCACTCTTCTTAATACCTCTTCATTGGGATCGAGTCGAGTCGATTTCCCACGCCGCCGCTCGGGTCATGGGCATGGAACTGGCTTGGGCTCTTGTACGATGACGAGGAACCATCGCGCCTAAGGAAAATGATGGGCTCGGTGTTCTTTCGCCGCATGCTGCATCATCCTTCTCGCCTAAGTCTTGTTGCCTTCCCAAGCATCGCCTCCTCTTCTTGCACAGATACCACCGAGCTCTCCAAGCAGGCTCCTCTTACGCACCTTCTTGGCGGGCAATTCTTTTCTCCCATCTTACTACAAAACAGATTGCAATGAAGATCCAAAAGCTCACAAGTGCAGATGAAGTTTCCTGTTCAATCAAGGCGATATTGGAAGTAGTAATTACCTTAGCTGATATTGATCAACTTGAAGCGGATGCAAGGTAACTCTGCGAAAATAGATCAAATCATGGAGATGCTTAAGACCATAGTTGATAAATCTGGTCATGGGGAAGTTCCGAGTAATGAAGGAAATCTGAAGGAGGAAGAGAGCAACTAGCACAAGCTAATATGAGAAGGGCCAGTTCAGCAGTGAATATGTTTGAGACCCTAGGTAGTGGACAATCTTATGCCTCTAACCATTTTACTCAAGAACTACCTCAGATTCCTTTTAGCATTTCGCAAACTGCTACTACTTTCCCTATGATGAGACAAATGCCATTACAAAATACAGAAACAACAAGTAGAACTTACGGTGTTAGTGTGTATCCACCCACATTACCTACTGGAGCATTTGCACCTCAGTTTAGTACTTCCACTACTCCTTATGTACTAGCTTATAGGCCTCAGATCAACCCTTTCAGTTCGTAAATATATATTTGTATAACAGGCAAGGTCCTGATTATAACTGGGGTTATCAATGGCCTAGAGCAATGGAAGGAATGATGGCTGCTGGAGATGACAGGGCTCATTACAGCAGGAACTTTAGCAAAGGTCCTAAAGTGGAAATCATCCTGATGCATGGATTAGAAAAGCGGAAAAATACTTTGAATTAGGAAGGACTCCAGAAGAGCAGAAAGTAGTTATTGCTGAGGTTTATTTTACCGGCAGAGCAGACCAGTGGATTAGCAGTAATAGAATTGATACTAGTACCCTTTCTTGTCCTCAATTCTGCCACATGAGCTTACAGAGGAGTATTACTTGGACCACTTCATATCTGGCTTGAAGAATTATATCAGGGTACCACTGAAGTCCCTTAATCCTAGAACATTGGTGGAAGCTTATGCACATGCTAGGAATTGGGAGAGTTGAATCCGAATCAAGGCAGGATGGTTTTATTTCAGTAATCAAATGGTATGAAGATCCAAAGGCTCACAAGTGAAGAGAAAGACTTGAGTCGCAAGTTCATATTACTGCTTATCAATCTATATTCCAGTTTTCTCTTGCTTGCTATGTTTTCTGTTCTTGTTCCTTGTTGTTTTTTAATTCTTGAATCGAAAGTAAGTCGGCTTACCACGGGCGGCGTCGGTGGCGGCGTCGGCAGGGTGAGGCTTGGCGACGGCGGAAAAGTTCGTGAGGCGAGGCCACGGAGAGGTCACCGAGCGGCGGCGTGGGCGAAGGCGGGCGACGAGGCGGAGGTAGTCGAGCTCATGGAGAGGTCACCGAGCGCCTGGCGGAACGGTTAGTTATCGCAGCGCGAGCCCGAGGATGTCACCGAGGGCGGCGGCGTGAGGCGTCGACGGGAAATTTGGCTTTGCCGCTTTGGACGGGGAGCACTCGATCTCCCGCCTAGAGATTTTAGGGTTAGAATTTCCACAGCGGTGCACAAGATTTCCACAAAGGTTCCAACGATTTCTACAAAGGGCGTCATACATCAAAGGGACGATTCCACATACCGGATGGTCCGTCCCATAGTTTGGGGAGAGATTTGGTTATTTGGCACTTTAAACATGTCGTCAAAAAATTTCCACCGGACCTACATTACATTGACTCATACGGTCCCATATTTCATTGGCTCAAGTGTACACCGACCATTGTTACGCAAAAAGCCTTCAAATACAACCTCTCCCAATAGTACAAAGAGGATGATCCTGTCTAGTTAAATTTGACTTCGCCAAATAGCTTTGGGAGACCACGAATTGAGGGGAGAATTCGAGTGTCATTTTCTGAAATTTCAATTCTATTAACATTTCCAAAACAGATACATTAAGTTATGTAACACACAAAATGTACATCCAAAAGGGGCGCCAGTAGTACATCATAATTATGCGCCAACTAGATACCTAGATAAGCTACCCTATCTACATCCAGAAATCATCGTCGTCATCGTCGTCTTCGTCCGACGAGAGCTTGACGTTGCCGGAGGAGGAGCCGGAGGAGGAGGAGGTGTCCAAGCGGTACATGACGGTGATGTAGTCGTCGGCGTCCTCCTCGCTAACGCCGTCGTCGTCGCTCCCCGCCGCCCATTTCCGCTCCTCCTCCTCCTCCTCCCCCTCGGCCGGCCTCTCCTCGAGGTCGCGGCTGCCACCGCCGCTGCTACCGCCTCTGCTGTCGTCGCCTCCGCTGCCGCTAGATGGCCTCCTCCACCCGCTGCGGCTCCTCGTCCTCCGGCTCTGCCCGGTATTGGGGGACCCAGTTCACGGACGCCGACGATCGGGCCGACGCCGACGGCGACCGGAGTCGCGCACGCTTCCGGGCGGACTCCGTCTGAGCCGACATTGGGCCGGAGGAGGATGAGGACGATGAGGCAGACATTGCCGAGGAGGAGGAATGGATTGGGGGAATTTGGGAAGTTGTGAACACGAATGGGCGAATTGCTCCCCCGGCGGTTAATATAAGCAACGGAAGGCGAAGGGACGCCCGCGCGTCTAGCATACCAGATCGTCCGATAGGTAGAAAAGCACGTACATGATTATCCTATCTATGTAAATATGTGCACATCGGATCCTCCTTTCTGCGTAGAACTTTGTCATCATCTACAGTAGAACAACTAAGAAAGGATGATCCCGTGTCGGTTAATATGTGTTACCGGACCATCGGTTCGACAAAAAGCCTTCGAAGTAAACTTGCGTGCACGAACTCCACAAGCGAAAGAGTGCAACGTAAAATGGCTATACCATTCGATGAGTCGAACGGTACAGATTTAGTGTTGAAGTAATTAGTCACCCGCACGGTCCTAAATGTTCACATCGTTCGCGGGGGACACTACATTTCACATGGATCGACCGATGACACCGAAAGGAACAACTACGAGTGGCACAACATTCAGATAACTCGTGCTTACATGAAGATACGACAAGAGCTAACACCACTAAAATCAACTCAGCACAAACGTGTCCGTACGTTCTCGGGCTGGGAATGCCCAAAGATCGGAGCCGAGTCGGATCGCCGCGCGCAACAGAGTCGCCGCAGCGAGCTCGTGGAGGTCATGATATTGAAATGGTCACTTACTCGCCACCATCGGACTGATGGGCTAGCGGTGATGTCGTAGGAGCAGGCTATGGGTCATGGGCTTGGGGGTCTCCGGGAGTTGTCTCCGCCGCACTAATAGGGCCCTCGAGCCTATTAGTGCGGCGAGACAACTCCCGGAGATCGTGAGGAGCCGCCTGCACCGTCCTCGGGTTATTTGAATAACCGCTTCCCTCATCGGATTTGGGGGCTAGCAACGGATCACTGGAGATGTTCACGGTGCTAACACCCAAGCCCAATTAGGACAACAAGTATCCCATTCAATAACTCGATAACAATCCCGTATTCCCCAGTATGCGACCCGAAGCTCTCCCAGATCGTCCAAGATACCGGTTTCCATTGCCATATCAATTCAATGCACATAAAGGGGGCAACGAACCCAAAATTTTACTACCAGACACGCAACGCGGAAACACAACAAACATCACCAACTCAAGCACAAAGACAAACTAGACAACCACACAACTAAAACAACACATCTAGCATACTAGAAGCATACATAACATGACTAGACAGCAAGATAAAAGTTCGAATTTTCGGCATGACGCCCCTAGAAATACGGACATCCACTCAGCAGGCATAAGAAACAAATAATTAACCAAGTATAGCACAACAACCACAAACATGGCATAAGGAGAAGCATGGATAGAAGTAACAACTAGACATGAGTTAAGCATAATAATACAACAAGGTTCAACAATGGAGATAGACAAGTATGTTAAACATCGCCATACATAATTCTTGAAAGCTAACTAAACAACAAAAGAATGCACCACCACCCAAGTAAACCAAAAGAATGACATCTCCGGAAGTGTTCTGCCCTTGAACACTTCCGGGCGTTTATATGGCCGAGCTTGCTTTTACTCGGTGCCCTTGGACCACCGAGAAGCAGTAGGGACAGAAATCACACCCATCGGAGTCCTCACTTGAAAAACCACAAAGCAGAAGCATGAGTACAGAAGGTACTCGCAAGACTTACCCGTGGTCTATATATGACCGACTCGAAGGAATATGCATTTGGATGTAGCGAGGTATAAGCTTAAGGTAAAAGTGCGGAAAAGCTTAACTTTGGTTCATTTTTACATGCAACTACTCAATTTACAAGTTTTAAAGCATTTATGGACAGCACCTATTGCTAAAGTGAGAGCCGAATTTAAATGTTAAAGAGAGCAAGTAATAGCGTAAACAAGTATCAACATCAAGTATACCATCTAGTTGCAATTTAAGTTATTACTACGTTGAAATGTCGGATGATACAAGCGTGCTCATATCCGAGAGCGCGGCAATTCGAATCGCTTATTCACCCTGCAGGGGATCATCAATCGCACGACATGTGCCACAAGGAACCTCATGTCAACCCTCCTCCCATCCATATCTACTCGCTGAACCATCCTCATGCGGCCGAGCACCTAGCAACCTACCTCGAGCGGCTCAAGCCTCGCTTAGCCCTCAAGAGTAGACCTAGGCCTCGCCTCAACCACGCCCAATCGCATGAGGGCATGACCCATCGAGTAGTATGCCATGAAAGGGTGGCTTACCGTACCATTATATCGGGCATGCGATCAACAAGGGGTGCTCGATCAACATGGCAAACAACGGATCGGTCCTTAACCAACACAGGCGAAACTACAACATTTGAGTCTCCACACTCAAATGATCCAACCCTCTCGCCCGGTCTCAATTTTTCATTTCAAAGCATAATCATAACTATTGCCACCCAATAGTGTGAAGTAATTAAATTCAAGTGATGGAACCTTCCACCATTTGGCCCATACCCGACATCTAAGCAAACTAAGCATGGACACAATATAAATACCCATGTACTAGTTCCAAGGAAGGTATTCAACAATTATCAATGGGTGAAAGTGCAGCAATTAGGTTCTAGTCCTATCCCACATTTCAATTCCTAATGCAAGACGTAATCATCCAATAAGCAAATTATTCGCTAAAATACAATCATATAAGGTTAAACATGCTTAGGTGCTTGCCTTGAGCTTCTGCTGGATTTTCAATACTAGTCGGCTCTCCGGTAACCCCCTCGGTCACCGCCGCGTTAACCATCAAGGGTTCGTTTCTCTACGATCACAATGTATGGAAAAGAAAATGAGATGCATGCAATGCATATGAGATGAAATACTAAATGCATCCTCATGACCAATCCAAAAGTGCAAGCATTCATTTCAATTTAAGAACAAAAACTACAATGCTACTCTCTATTTCTATTCTATAGCACAAATCTGAAAATAACAAGCACATTCCTCTAAACAAGTATAACTTTTATTTGGCTAACCCAAAAAATAACTTCTTGGACTCGAAAAGACCACAAGAGGGTGATCTAACATTACCATGCATCATAACATTCAGAATACAAATTTAAAGTTTGCAATTAAACTCTGAACTTTAGTCCCAAAGTCTGAAATTTTCAGCACAAACTGATTTCAGAGCAGCGTTGATATAAATGGCCATAACTTTTGAACCGTTTGATCAAATTGAGCAAACTTATACTCGAAACGACCACAAGACATAGACCTACAACCTGGATTTGCCCAATCACCCAGATTCTGCTCAGAGAATTCCCAGTTCGGCCAGGAACAGAGAACAGTTTCAGAGTTTCAGAAATTTCAGTGTTTCAGAACAGCATGCACAAATTTCAACATATAAATGGCTATACTTAATGGAATTGAGTAAAGGATGACATTTTTATAATCTACATGAAATTTCCTAAAACTTCACAGGAAAAATTAATTTCTAATTCGGCCTCTAACTAATTCTTATTCACAGCTCAAGTTTCTACCCGAAATCTTCAGTATTTTCAGAGCAGCAAGCACTAAAATTGCCATAACTTTCAGCTGGGTTAATGAAATTGAGTGATTCTAGTTGGAGATGAAAGATAATTTCATTACCCACAACTTTCTCTACAGCCAACCTAGCAGGAGATGCTCGTAATTTGCTCAAATCAACCTGAAACAGTAGCTGTGAAATCTACTCGAAAATTCAGAACATTGCTCCAAACCCTAGAATGGTTATTCCCCATCAAAAACTCAAATCTCTACACTCCAAAGCCCACAAATCTACCCTTGCAGCCCCCAAAACCAGAAAACACCAAACCCTAACCCTAGGGAGAGCCTCACCTCAAGGGAGTGGAAGAGGAAGGGAGGGAGACGCCTTGGGGAGGTGCTGCAGGAGGAGTGCTTGCTGCTGCTTGTGGGGGAGGGAAGGGAGGCGCCCAGGGATGTGCTGGAATGGGGGAGGAGCCACCAGGTGCTGCAGGGAAGGGGGAGGCGCCTGGGAAGCATGCGGCTGGGGAGGAAAGAAAAGAAAAGGGGAGGGTGCAGCTGGCTTGCTGGCTTGGAGAGAAGAAAAAGAAAAGAAAGGAGGTTCGGTTGGGGAGAAAAATCAGGATGGAAGTGCTGATTTGGTTTTGTTTGCTGTCCCCCCATATTCCTTTTGTGTGATACTCACTTGACCCCACTTGTAAGCAAGCTAGAGAACGGTTAAGTCCCTAAAATGTTTAGCAATGGATTCAATTTTTGTTAAGTTAGAAATTCTTAAGTGGCAGTTTAAAACATTGACTGAAGTCGGAAGTTGATTTCAAATGCGGCCAAAACACGGTTGGCGCTAATGTTAGCCGCATGAAACGAATTCAAAATTGGAGCCATGACAGAGACCCCTAAGCCCATGACCCATAGCCTACTCCTACGACATCACCGCTAGCCCATCGGTCCGATGGTGACGAGAGTAGACCATTTCAATATCAAGACCTCCACGAGCTCGCCGCCACTGCACTGCAGAGTGCGAGGCTGATCCAGCTCCGGCTCCGATCTTTGGGCATTCCCAGCCCGAGAACGTACGGCCACGTAGTGCTGAGTTGATTTTAGTGGTGTTAGCTCTTGTCGGATCTTCATGTAAGGACGAGTTATCTGAATGTTGCGCCACTCGTAGTTGTTCCTTTCGGTGTAATCGATAGATAGCAGCCTTATTCTCTGTGATCGTAGCAATCGCAGCAGAAAGTGATTGGCCGGGAGACCAAAGCTCTACACCTGTTGTCTTGCTAGGTGCTCTCCTCAAGCACGGGAGCCGATTACACAGACCGGACGATCCGGCCAAGGTTAGGATAACGCACCGGATCATCCCTATCGCATAACTTTCGCCGTGGGCTACAACGGAACTACAAATCAGGATGATCCGGTATGTGTAAATATATGTATACCGGACCATCCTACCGGCAAAAAGCTTTCGGTACAGATTGTCATGAAAGAGTACAAAGTTAAATAAAATTGTCATGAAATGCATCGTTCCAATCTAGGCTAACACAAATAAATCGAAATCGACATATCACGCAAGTTAGAGTGCATAACAACCGAAAAGACAAGTGGCGCATTAAGCAAGGACTACTCGTCCGTGCTTGGACTAGTACCAAAAGATCGGAGCGAGTGAGTCTTCCCTATCAACCTCGCGCCAACACCGTCGGCGTCGGGCTCATCGAGGTTCTCCTCCTAGGACTTTGTAGCTTTAGTCTCCTCATGAGGGGCCTGTGAACCTGTTGGTGAAGGGGTCGGAGCAATCGCTTGGTCGCCGGTAAGGGGGTCTGATGGGCCTGTCTGTGCCGCACTGTCAGGTTCGGAGGTCAGATCCACAACACCCGTATCAGCAATATTCTCTGTGATTTGAGCAATCACAACAATGTGTGTTGAGTCCGGAGACTGGTGTTCTGTACATGTTGACGTAGTGTTATCCTCATCAGGGGCCTCAGGGGCTGTAGGTGAACTCACAGGAGCACACTCAGAGGCAATGACTGGATCGTCGTCAACTTGAGGAGTCGGCACCGCTTCGATAGGTGCGGAACTCAACGATACTACACTCTGAGCAGCCATCTCGTCAGTCATGTCAGCATGCACGGACGTATGTTCGGTCTCAGTCGAGCACGGGCGTATGGTCGATGTGGGTGCATTCGCTAAAGTAGGTGGAGTAGTGGACAGCGGAGCGGATGCCTTATCATCGGTGATGCGGAGAATATCCTGTCAAGACCGTAGGAGCTGGTGGGAACGTGGACACGGAGTGGGCGAGAAGCCCCAACGAAGCAAGTGGGGCAGAATGCCAGTGGCGGGAGGTGGAATCGAGGCGGCAAATGAGGTCAGGTAAGACCAAGCTGCATTGTACAACCGACCAAAGCACTGAGAAGAAAGTGAACATCTGAGCCATTTGCATCTGACTGTGTACCAAAGCTGCCTGGGTCGTCTGCTGATGCAACCTCATCTCCTCTAGTAATTGGGTCTGTGTCTCCCGCTGTTGGGCAATTGAAGCTGCCTGAGACTTCTGCAACTCAACAATCGAAGCAAGTACGTGAGTAAGCTCGGTGGGCTGAGAAACAGAAGATGGAGTCACCGGTGTCATGTCAGGAGCTGCTGACGGTGCGGTTGAGTCGTCTCGGTCCTCAGGTACAGAGCCTGATCCACCTGCCTCGTGGTCGTGGGCTCGTACTGCTGGAAAGTACTCAGGGTCTTCCTCCTCATCGTCGTCGTCATCCCAGTCAATATCAATGATCCGCGCCAACCCAGGATGCTCCTCAACCTCTGCTAGTGCCTGGTCCTCCCCTTGAGCGGTCTCTCTCAGTTCCTCAGGTATCTGCTCCTGAGCCTTCCTCATGGAACGTTGTCCTCTACGTCTGTCGTCAAGAGATGGAGGCATGTACTGACGAGGACGAACTCGCCCTTCCAGGTACTCCTCACGGTGCTCGTCTGGAGCGAAGGTACTGCATATGTAAGAAATTATATGTGCAAATGGTTGTTGTCTGGACAAACTCATAGCATCTGCAATAGCATCTTCAATCTCACAGATGATAAAGTCGAGAATGTCGAACGGCTCGTGAGATAGGATCGAATAAAGTAGCCACTACTGCAAACTAGTGATCGTCTCGGCATTCCCAATCCTCGGCAACAGTGACTTCCTCAAAGCCATGTGGACCACCTTTGCCTCAAGAGTGAGATGGTCTGGATGGCGAAGGGATCCAACGGGGAACGGCTGCTGGAACAGAAAGCGAATCTGGTCATCTGTCGGGAAACACCCTCCGGCCTTAGCACGACGAGGCAGTGTGCTGTCTGCATACACCACCCGATGAAAAGTTCGGGGCTCCTCCTCAAAACCAAACAACTCAAGCAAAGTGGCCCTGTACACCCTCTGGGGTTCTCCGTCGTGCATGAATTGAATGTATCTGTGCTCTGGGTCGATCCAAACTGTAGCGTAGAAGTCTCTGACCCATTTTTCCACTACCGTGTCGAACTCTGTCAACAGCCTGGTAAGACCTCGAAATGGTCGAAGTGTCTCTGAACGTCCACCCCACTCGCGGCCCTCTGCAAAGAGGTGAAGTTGAGCATCCTGTGCATGCTCAACTGGACCCCGAGCTCTCTGTACGTAAAAAAGAAGCTCTGTTGAAGAACCGTCTAGAACCTCCTATTAACTCCAAATTCTCTGGCTTGCGGAAACCAGACATTGATATCAGAGAAACGAAGGGTCTTTACCCTCCGGGATGAGAGGTTCCGAAGGTCTCTAAGTCTTATCTCAGGGTCAGGATGTGGCATATGGTACTCCTCGTCCTCTTCCTTTTCATCGCCAGTCTCCTCCTGATGCGAAACTATGTTGGGACGAGCACGCACCTGGGAAGATGTCGAACCACCACGAGTGCGCACGCAGCTAGAACGACGAGGAGGTGCCGCACCACCCTCTGTGAATTGAGTGCCCCCGTCCCTCTCTGACCCCTCTGCTGCTGACTCTGTGTGTCTCTAATCTACAATTGGCAGCCACGCCCGCATGCCTGAGCCAAGTTCGCATCTGCAGCCATCTCAGCTCGCTCTGCTGCCTTGTGTAACTTGGACTTCTTAGCCTTCTCAGCTCGCACAACAACTTCTTTTCCCTTCCTTTTTCCTGCCATATGCAAGTTGCATGGTTGAATGTCAAGAACTTGCATCGTATTCATATGCATTTGAATGGAGTCCAAAGAAACCAGAGGGATGTGGATCTCACCGCTTACAAAGTGAAGGAGAGTTGTTCGCCAGCCGCGGGCTCGGATTTGTCGGCGCGACAAAACGGTGGCGCGAATCGGCGTGTGGCGGCGCCGAGGCGGGTGGAGGATTGGAGTACGGCGTCGCAAGGCTCGGAAACGGGCTGCGGCGCAAGACGGCGTGGAGAGAGGAGTAGTTAGGTGCGGTCGATATACAAGGTCCACAAGCGGTCCTCTGAATGTACTGGCGTGTTTTGATAAGGTTAAGATCATCATACCGATGATCCATTATCGAAACATCACCGACCGGATGGATGCCTCTGTTCGACTTCGGTGGCGGGATGGTCCTACTGCCGAGGAAAAAAGAATCGGATCATCTTGTCTAGCGGTGTGCGGCACCAAGCGAGTCACGATAACGGCGGGCGGACAATACGAAGACCGGACGATCCGTATAGGAAAAGATAAAGACGCCTCGAATGCGGATGACGGAGGCCTCGGCTAAGATTCACATACCGGACGTTAGTTAAGTCGAGAAACAATCGTCTGGGATTATTGTCCGGACGAATAGTGCTTGGCTTCTTCGCCTTTGTTGGCTTCAATTTACTGTGATGATCCGCCTAATAGCGAATTACCTACCGTACCATCCTGCACTTTCACGCAACAATTTTACTCAAATCCAATAAAAATATAAGTTCTATTACATATTAAGTTTTTACACAACGTGTCCCTATTTGCCTTTAACAACTTTTTCCGACGCAATCATCACGCATATATGGCATCATTGAAATATCGAGGGTTTCTTCTACAAGTTTGATCCTCTCCGGATCTCCGAAAGGCGTGAGGTCGTCGAATCGATTGTATTCTCGCCTTCGTCGTGCACATTGTCAACTCCAACGATCATTTGTTTTCCGGAACAACTATATTCCTTTTCTTATTATCGAGTCACTATGTAGAAAACTTGCGAGACTTGAAGCTAGTATCCAGGGTCGGTTTTGTGTCCAAGATTGTTGAGGTCGATAGCCAGAACCCATAGTCATCCACCTCCACACCATTAGGATGTTTGACCCATTCTTGATGAAATACGGGATCTGCATATCCCTTCCATAGTCGAAGTTCCCAAATTTCTTCAATGATTCCATAGTAGGTGTTCTTCTCCCCTGTCGCATCTATGGCTTCTACCCGAACGCCACTGTTTTGGGCCATCGTCTTCTTGTCCTTTTGAATGGTATAAAACGTGTACCCATTGATGTCATACGCTAGCCATGATGTTACCAGACTTGATGGGCCATGAGCCAACATTTTCAATGTTTCTGTTTCTTCGTCCTCACCATCTGGTATGTTTTGGTTCTTGAACCATGTGGTAAACATGCGCTTATTCTCTTTCAGGATCCAATCAACTTGGCGTCCTGGATTTTCTCTTTCAAGCTCTTCCAGGTGTTGCTCCACATATGGCTCCACTATCTTTAGTCAAGCAAGACGGTGAAATGTGCTTGGTCCACATTCTTGTACTCATGGTCGATGAATCTTTTCTTTCCCTTAGTCCCTTTACTACCAACCTCCCTCATGTCGAGGGACAGAACACCAATCGGCCTTTCCGTGGGCATGAAGTAATCCGTGCAACACTCAATGACTTCCTTAGTATTGTAGCCCTCAATAATGGAACCTCTGGGTAAGCACGATTCCGTTGTAAGCTCTTAAGCAAGCCCATCCACCTCTCAAATGGAAACATCCAATGGTAAGAATATCGGTCCCAAAGATTTTACCTCCTCGACAAGGTGAACCAAGAGGTGCGGCATGATATCGAAAAAGGATGGAGGGAAGCACATCTCAAGTTGGTTTATAGTCTCCACTATGTAGTTCTGCAGATTGCTGAGCTGTTCATCATCGATTACCTTCTGTGAAATCGCATTGCAGAAATGACACAGCCGTGTGATGGCTACCTTTACAAATGTGAGTTGATACCCCTGATTGCAATTGGGAGCATTTGTGTCATCATGACGTGGCAGTCGTGAGACTTCATACCACTTATCTTGAAATCTTTCATCGATACTAAGTTTTTGATGTTCGATGAATATCCAGACGGGACTCTGACCCCACGTAAGCACTTGCACACTGATCTTTTCTCCTCAGCTGTCGGAGAGTAGCTTGCTGGGGGAAGGTAATACTTTCCACTTGGTCTTTCTTCAGGGTGTAGTTCTTTCCAGATTTTAAGTACTACCATGTCTTTACGAGCTTTAAGACCATCCTTTGTCTTGTACTGAATGTCCAACAAGAGACCTAACACGCTTTCACAGACATTCTTTATGACATGCATGGCATTGATGCTATGGCGAATTTCCAAGTCCTTCCAGTAGGGCAAATACTTGTAGAAAATTGACATCTTTTTGAATAGGACAACAGGCGGTGGAACCTCCTCATCGGTATTCTTCCTCTTTCGACCCCTCTTTTGGCCTGCAGCTTCTTCCTAAAACCACCTTGATGTTCTCGACCATTTCAAACACTTTTTTCCCGCTCGCCACTTTGGAGCCACACCTTCCTCAACCGTATTGTCAAAATACTTGCCCATCTTGCGGTATTTGTGAGTTTTGAGTAAGAAACGGCGGTGCCGCATGTACACTAACCTCTGTGAGCATGGAAGGAACGTCGACCGCGCTTTCATCCATGCATACTACACAAGCTTTCTTCCTTTAATCGACCCGATAGGGCCAAGAGGCGGGTAATCACCGATGGTAATGAAAATAATGGCTTTTAGTGTGAAGTGTCGTCGTTGGGCCGATCCCACACTGACCCCATCGTGCACAACATGGCCATATCTTCCATCGATGGTTCGAGAAACACATCAATATCTAATCCAGTGCCTCGGACCTTGGATAAGAATGGACAACATTAGGTACCTTCTCTTCATACATAGCCATGGAGGAAGGTTGTAGATGGACAGACTATTGCCAAGTGCTATGTGTGGCGTTCCATTCACCAAAAGGATTCATACCATCGGTACTCAGCGCGAACCTTACATTCCTGGGTTCGTTGCCGAAATCTGGATACATGCGATCAAAATTTCTCCATTGTCTACCATCGGCGGGGTGTCGAATCTTTTCATCTTTTATGCGCTTGTCGGAATGCCAACCCATTAGTTCGGAGTCCCTCTCATTTGAGTACAAACGTTTCAGGCGGTCAATAACTGGCAAGTACCACATCACCAACGCAGGGATTCTTTTCTTCTTGTCCGTGCCTGAAGAAGTATCTTCTTTGTTATTACTAGTAGTACTATTCTTGTTCTTCTTATTCTTCTTAGTGCTGGCTGAAGAATCATCATCGTCGTGGGAGTCATCATTCTTCTTATACCGGCTCGCCTTGCACACCGGGCATTGATCCAAGTCCGCGTAATCTTTACGGAAGAGGATACAGTGGTTCGGACACGCGTGTATCTTTTGCACATTCAATGACATCGGAGTGATAAGCTTCTTCGCGAAATAAGTGCTTGTCGGCAAGGTGGGCAATCCATTAGCCTTCGGAAGTACTTCTGCCAAGAGCCTCAACAGATCGGTGAAACTCTTGTCCGACCATCCATTGCTAGCCTTCAACCTTAGAAGCATCAACACCGTATGCAACACCGTAAACTCTGGAGGACAACCCTTGGATTTCTCATATAACAGATCATTTGCTGCTTTGTGTAACGCATCGACATTATCTAAACCTGTCATCTCCTTTAATCGGCATGGCACAACATTTCCTCTACATTAGCGATGCGACCATCATCTAGCAAACGAGCATGCACATGAGCGTCATCTCCCAAACCGTCAATGTCGCCTCCGGCACTTCGATCATCCACGAGATCGGGATCAACGTCATCGGTTGTTTGCGATGTACGTTGCTCACCATGTTTGGACCAACATGTGTAATCCTCTATAAAACCTCTCATGATCAGGTGTGTTCTGATTACACTTAAATCTCCCCACCCTACATTGTTCTTACAGTCATTGCATGGACAAAGTATTTCCTTTTCCTTCTTAGTCCAGGTGTCCTTCCAAGCGGCTTTAATAAAAGTTTCGAGCTCTTTGAGGAATACACCCTTATTTCTTGGGGCATTGTACATCCATGCCCTTTCCATCTTGAACCCAAAATGTAAAATCGATCGAAATGTCAATTATTTAGATAGAACTTTATCAAGAGAACCCTAAGTTAAATACTATAAAATGATTTTATTAAAATCATGAAAAAATGTAAGGTCCTCTCCCTCTAGATCTAGAGAGAGGGAGGGATACAAGATCTGTCTATAGATCTAGAAGGTGAGGGCCTCATCCCCCTCTCCCATGCACATTCTCTATACACTACATATTCCTCTCCACTAGATATAAATCGAAATTACACAATTTAAACATGTATGAAACCTCTACAAATGTTAGGAATGAGATGCTCTTACCTTAGAGAGTTAACGTCTATTCCAAGGATTTCAAGTTCAAAACCTCCCCCCCTTATTTTCACAATTTTGGGGCCGCCTGGAACTGCCACAGAGAGAGAACGGTTCGGAGCTTTAAAGCGAAGTTTCCACAGGCGGCACCCTAAGACAACAACCTACAGAAAATAATAACGATGAAGCAAAACAGCATTACCGGATGATCCATCAACGGAAAAAAAAACCATACCAGAGTATTTTCTGGACGTTGGATTTCTCAGCGTAGTGACGCAGTTGCAACACAAAGGATGATCCGGTACGTCAATGAAAACGCGTACCGGAGTATTGTTTGGACGTTGGATTTCTGTGTTTTGCAGGTATTGTAGAATAAAGGATGATCCGGTACGTACACGAAAAAGCATACCGACGTCTCCTTCGTCAAAAAATTTGCAGACAAGCATTTAAAAAATTTGTATAGGCGGTTTGTTTAAGAACTACATCTTTAAAGACTTGAACATCACCACAGGAGGTTCGTTAATTAATTAGCCCATCAATATAATTAACTAAGGCGGCTTGCTTAACGTACCGCCTGAGGAAACTGCAATTTCCTCATGCGGCTTCGTAAGAAAGCCGCCTGTGTAAAGATCTCAATTACCCCCGGCGGTTCATTAAGAAAGCCGCCTGTGAAGATAGCAGTTTTCGCAGGCGGCATGTAAAGCGCACCGCCTGTGAAAAGATCAATATTTTCACAGGCGGTGTCTTAAGAGAGCCGGCTGTGAATATTCCTTTCCACAGGCGGTTCTTAGCCCCAAGGGACCGCCCGCAGTCTTTGGAGGCGGCTCACCTTTTAATCCGCCTGTGGAAACAAATCCTTGGTGTCTAGGAAAATCATTTCTGTAGTAGTGCTACAGTACAGTGCCAATTGTGATCCGTCGTGTGTTATATTTAACATCAACTCGGATAGAATCGAAACACATGTTGAAATGAGCTAGGGCGTATATGAAGTCCAATAGGGTTGTTTGGCACTCAGTTTGTTACGTGAATTTTTTTCGTATGCATGGAGTCTATAGTGACAACTAGGACATGTTGTGAGGAATTTTTAACACCAACTCGAACAGATTCGTAACGCACGCTGAAAGGAGCTTGGGATCGTATGGGGTCCATTCGGGGAGTTTGGCACTCAGTTTCATTATGTGACTTTTTTTCGTGCGTGTGGAGCCTACAGTGCCAATTGGAACCCTTCGTGTGGAATTTTTGACATCCACTCGGATGGATTCAGAACACGTGCAAAAATGAGCTTGGGCTCATATGAAACCCAATCGGGGTGTTTGGCACTCAATTTCATTATGTGACTTTTTTCGTATGCAAGGAGTCTATAGTACAAAATTGGACCCGTCGTGAGGAATTTTTAACACCTATTCTAATGGATTCAAAACGCTTGCCAAAATAAGCTAATTTGCATATGAAGTGCATTTGGGGTGTTTGGCACTTAGTTTCACTATGTGACTATTTTTCGTACGCATGGAGTCTACAGTGCCAATTGCCACCCATAGTGAGGAGTTTTTAACACTGACTCGGATGGATTCAAGACACGTGGAAAAACAAGCTAGGGCGCATATGAAGTCCATTTGGGTTGTTTGGCACTCAATTTCATTATGTGACTATTTTTTGTACGCGTGGAATCAAAAGTGCCAATTGGCACACGTCGTGAGAAATTTTTAACACTGATTCAGATGGATTCAGAACAACTGCCAAAATGAGCTAGGGCTTGTATGAAGTCCATTGAAAGTGTTTGGCACTTGGGCCTTGGGCCTTTTAAGAGTCCAATTTGGCCACTCCTTTGTGTTGGCCGAATCCCTCTTCTCTTTTACATGTATATATAGCTAGAGAGTTCACCAAAATTACTGGGGGTTTTGTTTAGTCACAGTTTTCCTTGATGAAACTATTTGGTATTCTCTTGTTCGACGAGATCAACGGCAATACCATGCTTCAGAACCCAACAATAAAACTTTAATTATATTTGCAATTTCAGATTGCTTTTGCTCTTTTCTTGCTTGTTCTTAGAATGCTTGCAGGAATTGATCTTCGTGATCAGGTCACCCAGGTTTTGACACGGTGATAACAATTTAGAGTTTAGTTCAGCGATTTCTTGATGTCGATCAAGTTTCGATCATCGCCTGTATCATGAGGGTGTCTCCACTAATCGATAGTTATCCATCTCACCAAAAGATCGTGCCTCCATCAGCCCCATCAGGTGGCATCAGAGTTTTTGTTGATTGATCAGAATTTCAGTATCATAGATTAATTTTTGTTTTCTATCCTAAATTGAAAATTGCTCCACAAAAATTCAACCATTACATTCAATCTGGTATTTTAGTGTGTTTTGTTAGGTTTTGATCCATTGGAGTCCTTGTTTTAGTTGCTGATCATTTTTTCTTCACGTAGATTTTAATTCAATCTGCCTGCACATTGTTTTGATCATAACTAATATGACCTTAGATTCTCGTGTTCTTGTGCTTTCTTGAAACCATGGAATGAGCTCCACAAAAACCTATTTGGGCATGGACTCTAATTCCATACCCAAGTCAGTTCAATCTAGGCGTCAAACTTGGTGAAGCAAGTTGTATATCCAATCTAGATCCGTTCGGTATTATCATGATAATTCTCACGTCTGAACTCCGATTGAGAAGTTTTTATACTTTCCTAAATCCTTGAAACATTTTTGGTTGTCTTTGTGATTCAGACTCTTAGATCAAATTTGATTCAGATTTGGATTTCATCAAATCGGCTGAATTTAGGTTAAATCTGTGCACCGAGGTGTTTAGTTTATAACTTCTATATACAAGCTCCAAATTATGTGTTTGTATACTTTTTTTAAAGCATAGAGTATTACATTCAATTTATTACGTTGCGAGCAAACTAGATTCGGTCATTTTAATACTTCAATTGTGGCAACAAATTTGCTACACTTCTCTAGCCAAATTTGGTTTTCTTGCTTAAATTTGTGTTCTAGCTTTGTTCCTTTGAGTTGGTTAAGTCTAGTTGCATTCACAAGCTATAAAAACCCCAAAAATATCAGTACACATACCTTTGGAAATGGATTCATCCTTTGTGAATACTTTGATCGCAATTGAGATTAGCTATTTGATATTGCTTAGGGCTGCCCTACTTGATACATTGCATAATCTTGAATTATCATATTGTGCTATCTTGTGACATCAAGTTAGGGATCCAAAATTTTATTCATACTAGTGTTGGCTGAAAGTCACCCAAAGAAAGAAAAGAGAAAGAACGAGCCAAAAGGCCAAAAAAAGAAGAAAAAAAGAAAATAGTGGCCGGTCGCACTACATTGAACAAAAACCCTAATTTGTGTTTGTTATTTTCAGATTGTGCACTAATTAGTGAGTAATCTTGTGCCCTTTTTACATTCTTAAAGCAATAAGTTAGGGTCTCTCTATGACTTGTGCAATAGACCTTTTGGTGCTTCTCATATATTTTATAGCTCATTCCTTGATTGCATAAGTACCATTATCTTTGCACATTTGTTATCTTGAAATTTGTTTATGTCCTTGTAATCGGCAACTAGGGCATGGGAATTCTAGTTTGAGTCATTACTTATCATTACAATAACTAGAATCATTAGATTGCATTGGAAATAAATATTACTTGTCCATGCTCCACGTTCTACTAGCCAAATAGGTACCATTCTCCTTGCAATTGCTTTGCCAAACTTGAATGCGTTTATCACAAACCAGCCACCAGTCACCACCTGTTTGCTTGGTAAGAATTGGTAACTTGGTAAAAGTTTGAGTGTGAGAGACTTTGAGTCACCAGCACCTAGTAGTTGCTAAGAATATATACTTGTGATTTGGTCTTGCCTTCTATTAACATCGTAGTGCTTAGGACAACAACATTCTAGGAGAAGAGGTAGTTCACGCTCCGAGATATGAAAAACGTACAAGTACAGCTTCATCACCATGGTAGGTACGACAGCACAGCACACGTACCAAATGTGATACGTGGGAGTGCCCGACCTTCACGGTGTGAGAGCAAGAAAGAAGATAACTAGCGCCACCCGAAGGAGACGATGATGAACACTAATTCCAACCAACAGTGCTCTCGGATAACTAGCTGCAAGCAGCCAAGATAATAGTGCAACCTGACGAACGTACTTGAAACCAACCACTGTCTCAATACAACAACCTGAATCAAGTCATTCGCCCAACTACACTGGGAGTCATCAAAAATGTTGGGGTGGACAAGGATCCCTCCATACGGCCATTCCATAGTGGAGAAGACGCCATGGTGGCTGATTCTAAAAATTGCTTATAGCTTTTTTCACTTTTTATTGCTTACAATGGAGGAGTACATGGGGTATTTATACTAGGAATGATGAGGACATCACTAGAATGAATTCACCCATGACATCAACTCGACCACCCCCTATGCAAGGTCCTATCACAATGGCACGTGCACTGCAGGTAAATCCATAGGTGAACTCATTTCTCGGGTTGCATAATTGTATTTTAGAGGAAAGACCACTGCATAATAATTTGCTTGTGCATCGGAAACATGGCTTAGAGCAGCAAGGAAGCCATCCCTCATCATGACAAGCGAGAGAACATGCCATTCCAGAGGTGGAATCTGAATCGCCCACCCGGGAGTAGTCCACCTTCAACTGGCCATAACTTTTGCATTCAGAGTCCATTCGGTATGAGTGAGTACTTGATTGAAAGCTTATCTCCTACACTTTCCAATGGGTTAGGCCCCATTACCAAACCCACAAGTAGCACCTAGAATTATTGAAGCAAGTCACAGGTAGAACTGTTTTGGTTTTAGGTGTTGGACCAGCTTTTGTTCAGCCTTAGGCCATGTATTCTCCACATTTAGGGTTTTCTTGCTACTGTTCACAGCAGCCACATTGGGTATATTGGCTGGTCTCCTCACCTCCTTTCTCACATTTTGTTCATTTGTTGTTTTCCCTTGGAGCAACACCCTCGGTTTCCCTTATGCTGGTTGGCCTATCGGATCGAGTAGTAGAACCTAATACATACTAGTGCGAGCTTCATCTTTTTTGCAATTTCAGATTGACTTTTACTTGTTCTTGTTTGTTTCTTTGATTGCTATCAGGAACTGACCTTTGTGGTCAAGTCAATCGCATTGTTGGTGTGGTCGATAACGAGTAGGTGTGGTGGTTTAGTGATTGTCGGGTTCGGTCCTTGGGTGGCCGGTAGCCAGATCATCAAAGTCGCCTCTCGGCTTAAATCGAACGTATCCGTCTCACCTGAAGATCAGGCCACCCCGGAAGTGTCCCCATCAAGGAACAACCCTGCTAGCTAGTTATGAACACAAATACAAATGAAAGTATGTGGAAGGTCATTTGGTGGAGCATTTGAGGAGTCTTTTGTTAATTTCGTGCACTCACAAAAGAGCCTTTGCAGCTTCCACTTAAATGGTTATAACTTTTGTTTTGGAAGTCAAAACGATGCATGGTTTGAAGCGCTCGAAACTAGACTTCTAGATCTTTCCAGTAATATAGCATATGCATGCTAAAATCATCAAGATTGACTCTGGTATAGCTTCTCATATCTGTATCATTCTGCCTTTCTTCAAAATGAGATGTCCCCGACTCGTGCTATCTGTTGTAGTGTATGTGGTTGGAATCATCAAAGACTCGACCAAAAATTATAGACTCAATTGTACTAAGTAGATAGATACAAAAAGAATCAAGATAAGGATACAACTCCAAAAAAATAAAAATCTAATCACACAGCCGATGAACCTGAAAAGAGAGAACAAAATTTTGGCATCTCAACCAATCCTGTCATTTGACTATTGAAATCAGATGACCACCAATCTGGAATCGACTACCAAATATTGAGCTTGCAAGGATACTAAATAGTAACTTGCTCTCACCGGGGCAACCGGACTTTTGATACCAAATGATACAGGGGAGTGCCCAACCATCACAGCGTGTGAGCAAGAAAGAGGATAACTAGTGCCACTTGAAGGAGACGATGATGAAGACTGATTCCAACCAACAATGCTCTCAAATAACTAGCTACAAGCAGCCAAGATAATAGTGCAACCTAATGAACGTACTTGAAACCAACCATTGTCTCAATACAGCGACCTGAATCAAGTTATTCGCCCGACTACACTGGGAGTCGTCAAATGACTGGGGTTGATATGGATCCCTCCATACATCCATTCCATGGTAGAGAAGATGCCATGATGGCTGATTCTAAAAATTGCTCGTAGCATTTTTCACTTTTCATTGCATACAATGGAAGAGTACATGGGGTATTTATACTAGGAATGGTGTGGACGTCACAATACTGAATTCACCCATGACCTCAACTCCACCACCCCCTATGCAAGGTCCTATCACAATGGCACGTGCACTGCAGTTTAATCCATAGGTGAACTCATTTCTCAGATTGCATAATTGTATTTTAGAGGATAGACCACGGCATAATAATTTGCTTGTGCTTAGGAATCATGGCTTAGAGTAGTAAGGATGCCATCCCTCATCATGACAAGCGAGAGAACAAGCTATTCTCGAGGTGGAAACTGAATCGTCCACCCGGGAGTAGTTCACCTTCAACTGGCCATAACTTTTGTATTCAGAGTTCGTTCGGGATGAGTGAGTACTACAGTTTCCAATGGATCAGGCCTCATTACCAAAACCCACATGTAGCGCCTGGAATTATCGTAATAAGTCACAGGCAGAACTGTTTTGGCTTTAGGTGTTGGACCACCTTTTGTTAGGCCATAGGCCCTGTATTCTCCACATTTAGGGTTTCCCTGCTATAGTTCACAGTGGCCTCATTGGGTATATTGGCTGGTCTCCTCACCTCCTTTCTCATGTTTTGTTCATTTGTTGTTTTCCCTTGGAGAAACACCTCGGTTCCCCTTGTGCTGGTTGGCCAATCGGATCGAGCAATAGAACCTCAATCATACTAGTGTGAGCTTCATCTAATTTACAATCATACAAAGTCGATTGTACTAAGTAGATAGATACAAAAAGACTCAAGATAAGGATACAACTCCAAAAAATTGAAAATCAAATCACACAGCTGACAGAACCTGAAGAGAGAGAACAAAAGTTCGGCATCTGAACCAATCCTATCATATGACTATTGAAATCAGATGACCACTAATTTGGAATCGACCATCAAATATTGAGCTTGCAAGGATACTAAATAGTAACTTGCTCTCACCATGGCAACCAGAGTTTTCATACCAAATGATATGGGGGGAGTGCCCAACCATCACGGTGTGAGAGCAAGAAAGAGGATAATTAGTGCCACCTGAAGGAGACGATGATGAACACTGATTCTAACCAACAATGATCTCAGATAACTAGCTACAAGCAGCCAAGATAATAGTGCAACCTTATGAACGTACCTGAAACTAGCCACTGTCTCAATATAGCAATCTGAATCAAGTCATTTGCCCGACTACACTAGGAGTCGTCAAATGACTGGGGTGGATATGGATCCCTCCATACAGCCATTCCATGGTAGAGAAGACGCCATGGTCACTAATTCTAAAAATTGCTCATTGCATTTTTTCACTTTTCATTGCTTACAATGGAGGAATATATAGGGTATTTAAGCTAGGAAAAACCCTCCTAGCTAGGTATGATTGCAAATACTAATGAAGGTATGTGGAAGGTCATATTTGTGGAGAATTTGAGGAGTCTACTGTTAATTTTGCACACTCACAAAACAGTCTTTGCAGCTTCCAATTAAATAGTTATAACTTTGTCTTGGAAGTAGAAACGATGCATAATTTGAAGCGTTGGAAACTAGACCTCCAGATCTTTCTAGTGATATAGCATGTGGATGCTGAAATCATCAAGATTGATTCTGGTATAGCTTCTCATACTCGTATCATTCTCCCTTTCATCGAAATGAGTCATCCTCGACTCATGCAAGCTGTTGTAGTGTATGTGGGTGGTGATAATCAAAGACTCGACCAAAAATTACAAACTCGATTGTACTAAGTAGATAGATACAAAAAGACTCAAGATAAGGATATAATTCTAAAAAATAAAAATCTAACCACACACCTGATAGAACCTGAAGAGAGAACAAAAGTTCGGCATCTTAACCAACCCTGTCATGACTGTTGAAATCAGATCACCACTAATCTGGAATCGACAACCAAATATTGAGCTTGAAAGGATACTAAATAGTAACTAGCTCTCGCCGTGGCAACCGGAGCTTTGATACCAAATGATACAGGGGAGTGCCCGACCTTCATGGCATGAGAGCAAGAAAGGGGAAAACTAGCACCACTGGAAGGAGACGATGATGAACATCGATTCTAACCAACAACGCTATCAGATAACTAGCTGTAAGCAGCCAAGATAACAGTGCAACCTAACGAATATACTTGAAACCAACCACTGTCTCAATACAGCAACCTGAATCAAGTCATTCGTCTGACCACATTGGGGGTCATCAAACGACAGGAGTGGATAAGGATCCCTCCATACAGCCATTCCATAGTGGAGAAGACGCCAAGGTGACTAATTCTAGAAAATTTCTCATAACAACATTTTTCACTTTTCACTACTTACAATGGAGGATTACATAGGGTATCTATTATAGGAACAACCCTCCTAGCTTGGTATGAATGCAAATACTAATGAAGGTATGCGGAAGGTTTTATTGGTGGAGCATTTGAGGAGTCTTCTGTTAATTTTGCGCACTCACAAAACAATCTTTGCAGCTTCCACTAAAATGGTTATAACTTTTGCTTCGGAAGTCGAAACAATCCACGGTTTGAAGGGTTGGAAACTTGACTTCCGAATCTTTCTAGTGATATAGAATATGCATGATAAAATCATTAAGATTGATTCAGGTGTAGCTTCTCATATCCGTATCAAAATGTAAGTTCATCATGCCTATTTTTAGTGGTAAATATGATTCTGGAGTTTATCTTACTTGGGAATTAGCTATAGTACAATCAATTGACAAACTTATAATTCCTAAGCATGATAAGGTTAGGGTCGTTACTAGTGGATTTACTAATTTTGCTGCTCTTTGGTTGAATGATTATATGCATCAAAATCAGGACATCCCTAGCACATGTATTAAATTGAAGAAAATTATGAGAGCTAGATTTGTTCCTTCATATGTTGCTTGCCAATTACAGAATGAATTGCAACCTCTAAAACAAGGTAGTAAAACTGTGAACGAGTTCTACCAAGAATTTCAGAGTAGATCTTTGCATTGTGAGTTAGAAGAGACTGAAAAGAGTCAGTTGAACAAGTTTTATTGTGGACTAGATTTTGATATTCAGATCTTGATATCTTGTAAAGAATACAGTTCTATGTCATATTATATGAAGTTGAAAGAAAAATATAGAGACGATAATCAACCATAACTCAGGTTCCTACAGAGTTAAATACTTCTCCTGTTGCATGCACTGCACCAAACCTTAATGAGAGCATACACCCCAAGCATGTGAAAGAAATATCAAAAAATTCGAGTGAAGTAGAGGATAGCACATGTGAGGATGATTCTATTAATGTAATCCAATCTACTTCTATTACTTCTACTATTGATGTTCCGTGTGATATGCAGGTTACTTCTGAAGAAGGGGAGCTACAAGTTGAAAAACCTATGTTGTCAAGTGAAAATTTTGAGGTACCTACTTTTTGTGTGAAGGATGATAATGACCATGATATAGATATGATTTTGCAGTAAGAAAGGAAGCAAATTTGTGAGTATATTCCTGGTGTACTTAATTCTAGTGAGTTACCACCATCTGCTGCATTGTAAAACCATGTAATGAATTGCATGCTTATAATTTTGATCATGTGGTGCTGATTACACACGTAAGGAAGTAATAGATAGAATATCACCTGCCATTATTTTGTTCTATATCATGTTGAACGAGCCTATTAGCTTGATTTGTGCTGTGGATAAGATTTCCAAAAATTAATCTCATAAGTCTTTATCTAGCACCAAAGCTTATTGTTTTAAATTCAATTTATTTGGGGATTATGGCATAGATGGTAAGTTTCTTGTTTACAAAATATGCATAACTTGTGATAAACTTGCTGAATTGAAGCTTGCTATTTTGGGCAATCCTAGTTGTATGTAACAGCTTGTTTCATGTAAGGCACCATCAAATTTTCCTGATATGTGTGATACCCATAGCTTGCTACGTCATTGTTGGAATTTTTGTACATTGACTTGTATTACAAATTGACATGTCATAGTTGATGAGTGCCCATTAAAAAGGTGGACCTACTATTTTATTTAATTAAATGCAGGATATATATGAGAATGTTTTATGTCAAGGATGAGCTAAAAGGTAAGTGTCGACGTTTGTTACCGACAATAATGAAAAGGGGGCTACGCGCTGGACCCAAACTCGATGGTAACACAAGAACACCCGATGTATACAGGTTCGGGCTCTCGCGATGGAGATAATACCCTAATCCTGTGCTCTAGAATTATATGTGGCTAGCTAATAGCTGATGAGATATTGTCTTGTCTTTTAGGTGCCCCTCCCCCTCCCTTTATATAGCAGAGAAGGGCGGTTACAATATTGAGTCCTACTCGGATACGAAGTAGGGGTTTCTATCCCAAACACGTATTGGTTTGGATTACAATCATCCCCTGCCCAATACGACTCGGTTTCCTTAACTAAGGTCTATCCTGATTCTTCACGCTTTGCTCAGCCCCAAATAGCCCGCAGCTTCATCCAGTCGGCATGGCCCAATTTCTCCTGGCTGGGCTTTATTGGACTGCCTGGTGGACCCCGGGATATATATATCCCACAGTAGCCCCCGAGCTTCATGATTGAGTGCCTTCCAGCCGCTAAGCCTTCCCGAGTGCTTTTAGCCGAGTGCTTGTCGTCGGGCAAAAGAGGTCACGAAGAACTCGTCGAATTCTCTTTATTTTGATCTGTCTTTGTCCCGGATTACCAGGCCGACTGACTCTTTGTATGCTTCAAGCATTCATCTTCAAAAAATCATCTTTACGGCACCTGACTTCGTTCTTGAGCGGCTGTCGACTTTAACTGGCATGAGGTATACCGTAAGAGGATGTTATTTACGAGTGATACCCATTTATTCCGTCGTCCGCGGATTTATAACTTTGGGCCCATCTTGGGGCATACCACTTGTTAACTTGATTCCTTTGGGCCATCGGCAATTATATGCGTCGTCGCGTATCTGCGGCCATACTGAAATGCTCCCTAGGGCGGTTTGAGGGGTTTTGGGAAAAGTGGTGCAAATTCACTTCGGGCGAGAATCGGCGCCGCTTCCTTATCATCTGAGCAAATAGAGTGACTTTGTACCGTTTCTACTTGCCCTTTGTTCTCGGCTTCTTTTCGCCGCAACCTCATTTGCTAGGGCTAACTTTTCTCGTCACCCTAGCCCGGCGCGATCGCGAGGTTACTTCATTCAAGGATGTTGCCTCCTTCTCCCGCAACCGCTCCTCCCTCCGCTTCGGCCAAAGATTGGGCCACTTCGGTGATGACGGAGGGATGGCTGGAGGATTTAGTGGACATTGGTGTTTTTCCGCCTCTGGTGATGCTTGCCGCTCGCCCCGCCGCAGGTGAATTCTACCCTACCCCTCGTGCTGAGGAGGTGGTCGTCTTTGAATCCTTTTTTAAGCACGGGCTTGGTCTTCCGGCATCCCCCTTTCTTCGTGGCATTTTCGAGTTTTATGGAATCGAGTTAACTCATCTTAACCCTAACTCCATTCTTCAAATTGCTGCCTTCGTTAATCTCTGTGAGGCCTATCTTGGCATTCGGCCCCATTTTGATCTTTTTCGCCATCTTTTCCTCCTCAAACCCTTCCCCATCAAGAATTCTCCCAAAACGGTTGGCGGTGCCGGGTTTCAGCTGAGGGAGGGCATGAAAAAATCTTACCTTAACATTCCCTTTAAAACCTCAAACAAGGGTTGGCACCAAGAGTGGTTTTATTGCGTCAATCCTGACCCTCCATTGCCTGCCTTTACTGGGACACCACCTAGGCCTTCTCCCGACTGGACATCATTTCCCAAAGACGACGGAATGGACCAAGTGGGTGACCTCATGGGGCTGATTGTCGAATTGAAGGAGAATGGGCTTACTGGCATGGCCGTTGTTGCCAACTTCTGCACCCGCCGAATTCAACCTCTCAAGGACCGAGTTCATCCTGGATATGAATATGAAGGCCGCAACGATCCAACGCGGGAGGTTTCTGATGAGATTTCCTCAGCGGCGTTCTTCGGTCGTGCTGCTGATTTCTTCGCCTCAAATGAGAAGATCGTCGTTCCTCGAAACCCGAGGCCTTTTACAAAACTCCATCCGGCTCCTTCGGTAAGGGGTCTCCATGGTATTTCCATCTTTGAATCTTTTGATTTTCACGGGACTTTGATCTGAATATGTGGCTCTCCTTTTCTCGAACTTCGCGAGGCGAAGCCTTCTTCTCCGATCGCGCTCCTCAATTCCCGATACATAAGAGCGACAAGCGGACCTTTCTGACCGTCGTCCTCTGCAGCCCCAAACCAGCGAACAAAGTAAATGACCTGGCGATGATCCCGTTGGGAAAGGAAAAAACCAATTATGCGTAAGGCTAAGAGGAAGCGATCGGCGAGCAATGTCGCCCGATGGTGTCGGATCGGGACACCACAGACTATCTGACCTCCTCCCGACTTCTTCCTCTTCAAGCCAGTCCTCGGTACATGAAGTATTCGAGCCCCAGGCCCGTCCTACCACCGAGAGTATGCCTTCGCTTGCACGCCCGATTGGTGCTTCTGTTGATAGTCCTTCCGCCCGGGGGGGTTTGAAGTGTAAGATAACAAGGTCCAACAGGTTGGATTCCCTCGTCACCCTTTCCTTGCTCCCCTGGACCGAGTTCTGATCGCTTCTTCCTGCAGAGACCCTGTCGATGAAGTCCTTCATGAACCACCACCCCAGGAGTCTCGGCGGTTGTCCATGAGGGTAGTTCAGCCCGTGAGGGCGAAACCTTAGTTGAGGCGCGTCCCGCCACTCCCGATGTCGCCATGAAACCGGTCAGGCGGCTCTTTCTGCAGCCCCTGAAGCTCCAAGTAGTGACACTAATTTAGAGCCGACTGGTTCCCAGCCACCTTTTCTTCTTGGTCCCGCTGATCGTGCTGTGTCGCCTATAGATGCAGCTGTCCCTCTGTGATACGGAGGACTCTCCTACCTCTGCTTGTCCATCGCCGCCGCGTGTGGAAATCCCCCCGCCCCCTCGTCCGAACTCTCCAATACAAGCCATGTTCGTGGATGATGACGGTGACGTGGTTATTCTGGATGGCGGGGACGAGGAAAAGGATTGGGAGACTTTCAGCGAGGCTGCCTCCACCTGCTACCGCCTTGGCCATGTAAGTTGTTCATGTTGTTCTTCCTTTTAAACAGTCTTCTTATCTGTCTTCGGAGCCTTATCCTTGCTTCATTGTCTTCAGCGCCTGTCGTCCTTTGCCAAGGACCGAAACTTTCTTCTTCGCAAACTATTCCCAAGGATGAAAATGCAAAAGGATTATGCTGCTGAGGTTGAGCAGCTCCGCAACGAGCTGGAGGAGGCCCTCACGCGTGCTCGCGTAGAAAATCGCGAGGAACTGGAAGGGCTTCGACGTCATATCCAATCTCTGGAGGCCGAGAAACTGCATCTGACCAATTCTTCTGATGGTATTTTCCTGGTCCGAGTGCCTTGAGTCCTAATTCTATTCTTTGTCTTCTTAAGCCCCGCTCGTTGTTTCTTCAGATTTCCGGGAAAGACTCGAGACTTCTCTTTCCCAAAATGAAGAACTGAAGAGGGCCGAAGAAGAGGCCAAGAAAGAGGTAACCAGACTGACAAGGGAACTGGAAGGTGCGCTCTTTGATTTTTGTCTTCTGTCTTTGTCGTCATCATTTTGTCAGATCCGAACTCACCCGACTGGTTTAGCGCAGTGCATCGAGTCAACTCATGAGCTCGATCTGGGTACTTAATGAAAAGATCCAATGTCTTGCGCCTTGACCGATCGCCTCAAGCGGCCTTGAGAAGGTGTTCGGGTCTTGAGTCTGATGAAGCCGGCACCAGTAATGTCCCTCATGACGTCAGCATCACGATTCAAAGGTTAGAGGAAGCCTCCACAAAGATTGCCGCGCATTTGGAGGATGTTGCAATTACAAGTGCCAGCCAAGTGTTGGCGATTACCAAGTCTCTGTATCCACGAGTGGAGCTCAAAGCTGTCCAAGAGGGTTTTGCCCGTACTGTTGATGATAATCAAGCACTTGCCCTTATGGACGAAGTCAAGGATCTTCTTCTTTGTCTTAGTAAAAACTTAGATCTGAATCCGTGTAATCCTCTGTTTGTACTGAACCTGCTTCGCGTTTGGACTTGGGTTTTTTGCTCCAATGCTGAAGGAATTATCCCCGGACTTGAATTTTCTTCGCAAAAATGTTTAATCCTTGCTTTAGCGCGTCCGTTGAGCTTGGGCCCCTTAAGCCGTTTGTCATCCTGGGCCGTCCAGATGTTTTCCGCTTTAGTTTGACATCTGACCCTTCTCGAGATATGTGCAACAGCACGTCCAGAAGGTGGACCGTCTTCCCGCCTCGGTGACAGGCGTCGTTTTGAGCGGGGTTGAGTCTTTCTCCGGGGGCAGGCGTTGCCTCGTATAAGAGCGAGTTTGGCCTCGATTTTTGCATTTTGCAGCGCACTACCATCTTCATCCGGCCTGTTCCTCTTCCTTCAGCAGGGGTTTCTTTGAAGGCTTCGTCCGTTCGTCTTCTTTCTTGATTTCTTCGTCTTTTTGAAAAATTGTATCTGACATTGGATCACCCCTCTTCTACAGGTTCTCCTCTTCTTTTTCATGGACTCTTCTTCTTCTTCTGAGGATCTTTCCCCTTTGCCTCTTTCTCCTGAGTCGCCAGGCCCGCCGATCGCGTCGTGGATCGCGAACCTGATCTTCAATTTTGAGGACGACGCCCCCGCGGAACTGGAGGATGGACATGCCGAGCTCTGGGCCGAGTTTGATCTCGCAATGGCGGAAGCGGCGGAGCAGGAGGCCGTCGCCCAGGACACCGCCGTCGTCAACACTTTGATCGAGGTCATCCCTAGGCTTGTTGAGGCCAGGGACGCCCTCATTGGAGCTGTCGGACGGGCGCGCCGGGCGTAGAAGGACTTTTTCTTTTTATTTTGCTTCTTTGCCCAAGAACTTTGTAGTAGTACTTTTGCTTGTATGTATATTTGTTGAAGGATGCTGAAGTCGTGAACAATGGTGGTCCTTTTGTAATATTATTTTAACTGCAGCTCGCCTTCTGTTTTGTTTTAGATCTTTGTCGACTTTTCCGAGTGGTCTTTTATATATTTTCTTTTGAGCACCATGTCTGTTTAGCGCAGCCCCCGAGCAACGCGAGTTGGCACCTGGCTTGTTTCCTCAAGCGTGCTTTTTAGGCGACTAGACTCATTCATTCATGGTTTCATAATCGAAGCTTTGGATCACTCGGATTTTAGTCATGATCGCGAAAATAGGAACTAGATTGCATGCGGGGTTGCACATGTGCAACACCATTAGGTGTAGCTCCCGACTTACTGCGTAATTGAGAAACAATTGAGTAGCAAGTCAATTGAATAGAAAATTCTGATACATGATACTGCTTTGAACAAACATCCTTTTGATTAGAGTTGCGCATGCGCAACACTATTAGGTGTAGCCCCCGACTTACTGCTTAATTGAGGAACAATTGAGTAGCAAGTCAATTTTGGACATCCTATTGAACTTCTTCAAGAATAAAAATGACGTAGCTGCTCTATATTCCATGAGTTATTGATAATGGCGCCGTCTTCTCGTTTAAGCCTGTAGGCCCCTGGACGCGTTACTTCGTCAACGATGTAGGGGCCTTACCAATTTGGAGATAACTTGTGCTCGTATTTCTGACTTTTTATCAGAACCAAATCACCCTTGGAGAACGCTTTCGGTTTGGACGTTTGATCGTGATCTGCGCGAGGCTCAAGGTATCTGGCCGACTGGACCACGGCGATCTCTCTTGCTTCTTCCAACTTGTCGATATCCTCCATTCTGCTTTCCTCCGACTCGTCCTCCTTGAAGCTCCGGACCCGAGGGGATCCGAAGGTCAATTCGGTAGGTAGGACCGCCTCCGAGCCGTAGACCAAAAAGAAGGGTGACTGTCTGGTAGATCTGCTAGGGTGGTTCTCAGCCCCCAGAGTACCGATGGCAGTTCTTTCACCCATCGGGTGGCGTACGGTTTGAGACGGTCAAAGATCCATGCCTTTAAGCTTTGCAGCACCATGCCATTTGCTCTTTCCACCTGACCATTGCTCTTCGGATGAGCCACGGAGGCGAAGCAAATTTTGATGCCGAGCTTATCGCACCAGTCTTGAAAGTCTTCTCCTCGGAATTGGGTTCCATTGTCCATGATAATCCTGTTTGGTACGCCAAATCTTACCACAATTTCTTGGAAGAATTCATTGACTTTGGCCGCCGTGATGGTAGCCATTGGTTTTGCTTCTATCCACTTAGTGAATTTGTCGACGGCGACAAAGAGGTGAATGAAACCGCCTTGAGCTTTTTTTAATGGGCCGACCATGTCAAGTCCCCAGACTGCAAACGGCCAAGTGATCGGAATTGTTTGCAGTTTCTGAGCAGGTACGTGTATTTGGCGAGCAAAGAACTGGCAGCCTTCACAAGTTCGGACGATGTCTTCTGCGTCGAATCGGCGATCGGCGAAAAAAGCCTTGTCGATATGCCTTGCCTACCAGTGTGCTTGACGCCGCGTGATGCCCACAAATTCCCGAGTGGATTTCCCTGAGTAGTTTCTTTCCTTCTTCTGCTGATATGCATCGCCTTAGAACTCCAGAGGCACTCTTCCGAAATAACTCTTCTCCTACCACCACGTAGCTCTTGCTGCGCCGCGAAATGCGCTCTGCTTCTGTTCGGTCTTCTGGAAGTTCGTCTTTCAATAGGTAATTGAGAAAAGGGGCCGTCCAATCTGTGCTGATGACTAGGACCTCCTCTTCGTTGGATTTCTCTTCTGACTTGTTCTGCTCCTGCTTTTGGCTTATCGAGGGTTTGTAGATTTCTTCAACAAAAACCCCGGCCGGTGCGATGGCCCGAGTGGAACCCAGTCTTGCCAATTCGTCTGCTTCTTCATTGTCACGGCGGAGCACATGAATGAGCTCCAGCCCGTCAAACTTGTCTTCAAGCTTTCGTACCTCCTGGCAGTATGCCGTCATGATATCCTCGATACACGACCAATCTTTTTGGACTTGATTGATCACCAGCATGGAGTCGCCTCGAATTGTTAGCGCGGATACCGGAGATATCGCGATCTGGTCCGTGGATCGATTTCCGTACTTTCGGCGTTGTTTGATCTTTGGGAAGTGGATTTGCAAGGCGTATTTGAGCTCCACTGTTGGAGAGATGAGGACCACGCTGCTCCTCGCCCGTGAGCATGAGAGATCCGTCGAAGTACATTGTCCAATATTCCAGTTCTTCAATGTTCGTTGGGGATTGCAACTCTATCCATTCGGCGGTGAAATCGGCAAGTACCTGGGATTTTATTGCCGTTCGTGGCCTGAAGGAGACTTCAAAGGCTCCGAGTTCGACTGCCCATTTTGCGATCCTCCCAGTGGCTTCCCGGTTGTGGAGTATGTCCCCAAGCGGAAAGGTGGTGACCACCGTGATTGAATGTTCTTGGAAGTAGTGCTTGAGTTTGCGGGAGGCAAGCAACACGGCGTATAGTAGTTTTTGTATTTGTGGATAGTGTACCTTGGACTCTCCTAATACCTCGCTGACGAAGTAGACAGGTCTCTGGACTTTCTGGAGGTGCCCTTCTTCCTTCCGCTCTACCACAATTGCCACGCTGACTACATGAGTTGTTGCGACGATATAAAGCAAGAGGGGTTCTTCTGGCATTGGGGGAACCAGCACAGGTGGGGATGACAAGAACGTCTTCAATTCTTCGAAAGCCTGTTGCGCTTCAATGGTCCATTGAAAATTACCTTGCTTCTTTAGAAGTTTGAAAAAAGGCATTCCCCGCGACCCCAGTCGGGAAATGAATCTGCCGAGTGCCACCATGCATCCAGTGAGCTTCTGGACGTCTTTCTAATTGGCTGGAGGCTTCATATTCAGAATTGTATTGATTTTTTCTGGGTTTGCCTCGATGCCTCGTTGTGAAACAATGAATCCGAGTAATTTCCCAGACGGTACTCCAAAGACGCATTTTTCGGGGTTGAGCTTCATCTTGTAGCCCTTAGGCTTTCAAAGGTTTCGCTAAGTCGATATGAGGTCTTCTTTAGCGAGATTTGACGACAACGTCATCAACGTATGCCTCCACATTGCGCCCGATCTGGGAATGAAAACACCGCTGTATTGCGCGTTGGTAAGTCGCGCCAGCGTTCTTCAAGCCGAATGGCATTGTGACATAGCAAAATGCTCCAAACGGAGTGATGAATGAAGTCCTGATGCGATCTTCCTCCTTTAGCCTAATCTGGTGATATCACGAGTAGGCATCGAAACTAAGGAGTTCGCAGCCGCCGTGGAATCTACCACCGGTCATCTGAGGCAACCCGGCGATCTTTGAGCGAGCCTTGTTGAGATCGTTATAATCAACGCACATCGCCACTTTTATTCCTTTTGCGAACAAGCCTTTGGGTTACTTGACCATTCAGGATGGTACACTTCTTTTATAAAGCTGCTTTGCTAATAACCGTGATTTCCTCCTTGATGGCCTCCTTCTGTCTTGGCGAATCTTGAACATTTGCTTGATGGGTTTGGCCTTTTTGTCAACGTTCAAAGAGTGCTCAATCACCTCCCTGGGAACGTCGGGCATGTCGGATGGTTTCCACGCGAAGATGTCCCGGTTGGCCTGGAGGAAGGTGACGAGCGCATCTTTCTATTTAGCGGTGAGGCCTGTCCCAATCAAAGCTGTCTGGCTGGAGCTAGACGGGTCGAGGATCACCTTCTTCGTCCCTTCATCAGGCTTCAAGCTTGTCTTAGCCTGCTTTCTAGTCGGCACTTCTCCTTCATCTTCTTGATATGCGGCCGCCTGCCGGATCTTCTTTCTGTCGTCTGTTATCTCTTGAGCTTCAGCCATTTCGCAGCTTTCTTTGTCGCAGATGAACGACCGCTTGACATCGCCATGTACGGAGATTACACCCCTCGGCCCTGGCATTTTCAGGACGAGGTAGGTATAATGTGGCACGGCCATGAATCTGGCCAGGCCGGGCCTTCCCAGAATGGCGTGATACGCCGTCTGGAAGTCAGCCACCTCGAAGTTAAGGTACTCCGTCCGGAAATTCTCCTTGGTTCCGAACGTGACTGGTAAAGTGATTTGGCCGAGTGGGATGGAAGAAGTTCCGGGAATTACTCCGTGGAAGGGTGACGAACCCCGCCTCAACTCGGAGCGAGGAATCTTCATTTCGTTGAAAGTCTTGGAGAAGAGTACATTGAGTCCGCTTCCTCCGTCGACCAGCACCTTCTTGAGCTTGACGTTGCGAACCACCGGGTCCAATACCAGTGAAAATCTTCCGGGGTACGGGATGTGATCCGGATGGTCTGAGCGGCTAAAGGTTATGGGAACCTCGGACCATCTGAGGTATTGAGTCTACTTGCGGCATGATGGCGTTGGCGTCCCTTCGTGAGCTTGCTTTTCGCTTTGACTCATAGGCCATTGAACCCCCGTAGATGTAATTGAGCTCCCATTCCATTTTTTGATATTCTCCTTCGTTATCTTCAGGGGGATCTTATCTCTTCTTCTCTTCTTCCTTTGCTTCGCCTTTGGTGGGTCGCCTTCTGGACTCTCTGGCGAACCTCCTCAGAGTGAAGCAATCCTTCGCAGCGTGTTTACTATTTGGGTGAAAAGGGCAGATTGCCTCCATCACTGTGTCATAGTTGTCGGTTTGTGGCGCGCGTTGTCGGCCTTGCTCGGCTGCCGCCACTATCTCTTCGAGCTTCGCTTTACATCACGTTGCCTTGATGACTTCGGCGTAGTCCTTCTTTTCCTACATCATGGCGGTCATCCTGCCGTTCGGTCAAAGCATCTGAGGCCGTCGCATAACGATCCGCCAGTTCGAACATCTCTCTTACGGTGGAGGGTGGTTTTCGGGACATCTTCTTGATTAGGTCGGGATCATTGACGCCCTTTTGGAATGCTGCGATAACTGCCGCCTCTGAGATATCCCTGATTGTGTTCTTCTTCTGCATGAAGCGCCGGATGAATTCTCGGAGCGTCTCGTTCTTCTTCTGGCGAAGCTGGTATAGGTCCCACTGTGTTTGAATTAGCTCGTAAGTGCCACGAAAATTGGTGATGAAATGCTCACGAGTTCCTCGAGGAATCTATGGAATTCGCCGGGAGTCCCATGAGCCATGCTTGAGCCGAAGAGGTGAGCATGACCGGGAGATAATTAGCCATCACATTGTGATTCCCCCCAGCGGCCATGATCGCAAGGGAGTAAACTTGGAGCCAAGCCTCCGGATCTCTTTCTCCGTCAAATTTGGTGATGCTTTTTGGGTTGAATCCTTCGGGCCAAACCACTCGGCGAAGGCGAGGAGTGAAAGCCCGGATGCCCTCAATAGGGCCGTTGCCTCGTCTTTGCGGAGAATGTCGGCGAGGCGACCTGGCTCGGTGACCTTCACTTTCTCCTCCGTCGTGGTGGCGGAGGTTCCGGCGGTCTTCTCGGTTGTCGTGACCAATGCCAAAGCGTTCATAGTCATCTCTGCGCCTGCGGCGCTCTTCATCTTCACGGTCACGCCTTCTGGCGCTCAAATCTGTCTGAAGGTCGGCCGATCTTTGTGCGAGCATCCTCTCTCGTCGAAGCTCCGCTTTGTGGCGGCTGCGCGGGTATTCTATCGCTTCGACTGCGATGGACAAGGCGAGTCCGAGATGGCTCCTTTTCTCTTGGCGCCTCTTGGTGCTGCTGAATTGCCGCCGCCGCAACCATAGCCTGAACTTGGGCTATGATCGGAGCGGCCGGGCTATCCGGTCCGAGCAATGGTCCCAAGGTGTCGAGAAGCGTCTTGGAAGTGACGATGTTCTGCTGAGGAGTATGGAAAACCGACTGATTCCCCACCTTCGTCTGCAAGATTTCTTCATTCACGCTACGGCCTCTGTTCTGGAGGAATCTCGCATGGTTTTCTTGATGGTGATGGTTCTCCTCCGTAGCATTTGCCGCGTCCTTTTGCGGAGGGTCCGTTTCGATCACAAAAACGTTGTGAAAGCTTGGGGAATTTCCTACCTCACCCTCTGAATCGGAGATGCAGGAAAATGAAGCGTACTGACCTGTGAATCCGAGTGGTTTTCGTGCATATTCGACCACTTGGGGCTCGCTATTAGCCAGTTCCGACTCGAGACGAGGATCAGGCCCTTGGCTTACTGCCCAAGGACAGATGGCCATACCTGCTCCTGATCCGAGTGGTTGGCCGGTCAAGAGCACCTCAAAATTGGCTCCAGATCGGAACTGATCCGAATCCGAGAAGGAAAGATGACCAAAGTCGTCGGCAATGAAATCCAGGCTTCTGAAACGAAATACCTGAGTCGGCGCGAAGGTGGCCATGCTTCTGAAGATTGCCATCGAGCTTGCTGCGATTGATCCTAGCGCAGCCCCTACCTGGCGCGCCAACTGTTGACGTTTGTTACCGACAATAATGAAAAGGGGGCTACGCGCTAGACCCAAACTCGATGGTAACAAAAGAACACCCGATATATACAGGTTCGGGCTCTCGCGATGGAGATAATACCCTAGTCCTATGCTCTGGAATTATATGTGGCTAGCTAATAGCTGATGAGATATTGTCTTGTCTTTTAGGTGCCCCTCCCCCTCCCTTTATATAGCAGAGAAGGGAGGTTACAATATTGAGTCCTACTCGGATACGAAGTAGGGGTTTCTATCCCGAACCCGTATTGGTTTGGATTACAATCATCCCCTTGTCTGACTCGGTTTCCTTAACTAAGGTCTATCCTCGATTCTTCACGCTTTGCTCATTTAAATAGCCCATGACTTCATCCGATCGGCATGGCCCAATTTCTCTTGGCTGGGCTTTATTGGACTGCCTGGTGGACCCCGGGATATATATATCCCACAGTAAGCTTGAGTCAAGGATGGCTCAAATTCAAGAAGGAGAGGATCATAAGGATATAACTACTATGGATATGGCAACAACTGGTTGGACCAACATCAAAATGTCATCCATGGGCCTAGAAGAGAGAAATATCAATCCATCACATTCTGGAGTCCAATTTGGCCTCTAGATACCAACCTGAAGTAAAATAAGCATAACTTTTGTATATGGCATTAGAATGGAGAATTTTTACACCCGATTAAAAGCTTACTTCGAGATCTTTCTAATAGATTTGAGCCCACCTAAAAATTCCTTCAAAGCACTTCGCAATCACCAAAACAAGTCAAGACAACTTTCCAGTCCGAGTCAAACTTAGGCCGTGGGCCTCGTAAGAGTCCAATTCGACCACTCCTTTGTGCGAGCCGAATCCCTCGTCTCTTTTACCTATATAAAGCTAGAGAGTTCCCCAAAATTACAGGGGGATTTGTTTAGTTGTAGTTTTCCTTAGTGAAACTATTTGGTATTCTCTTATTCGGCGAGATCAACAGTAATACCGTGCTTCAGAACCCTACATCAATACTTCAATTATATTTGCTATTTCAGATTGGCTTTGCTTTGTTCTTGATTGTTCTTCGATTGCTTATAGGAATTGATCTTCGTGATCAGGTCAACCAAGTTTTGGCACAGTTGATAACAATTTAGAGTTTAGTTCAGTAATTTCTTGGTGTTAGTCGTGTTTCAATCAAAGCCAATATTGTGAGGGTCATCTTCACTAATCAATAGTTATTCATCTCATTGTAAGATCGAGCCTCCATCAGCCTCATCACATGGCGAAATGAGCTAGAGCTAATATGAGGTCCATTGCGGGAGTTTGCCACTCAGTTCCACTATATAACTTTTTTCATGCGCACGAAGACATTGCCAACTAGGCCATCTTGTGTTATATTTAACATCGACTTGGATGAAATCAAAGCACGTGTTGAAATGAACTAAGGCGCATATGAAGTCCATTTGATGTGTTTGGCACTTAGTTTAACTATATGAGTTTTTTTCATACGCATGGAGTCTATAGTGTCAATTGGGACCTATCGTGAGGAATTTTTAACACCAACTCAAAAGGGTTCAAAACGCATGCTGAAATAAGCTAATTTGCATGCTTCAAAATGCATGTCGAAATAAGCTAATTTGCATATGAAGCTATTTTATGTGACAATTGGGTTGTCGTGAGTTATATTTAACATCAACTCGGACAGAATCAAAGCACGTGCCGAAATGAACTCTGTTTCAATATGTGACTTTTTTGTACCCATAGAGTCTATAGAGCCAATTAGGACCTATCATGAGAAATTTTTAACACCGACTCGGATGGATTCAAAACAAGTGGATCATTGCACGTGATTGTGTTATAGACCATTGAAATATGTTTGGAGCCTCATCATGAATGCTAGAAGAAGATGCTAGAAGTAATACCCACATCATCCTCCCCCTCTTGAAAAGGAGTTGTCCTCAACTCTGTTTCCCGTGGTCCAAAATAAGGAGATAAATCTGAAACTTTAAATGTAGCACCTACAGCATAGTCATCTCTTGGAAGTTCCATCATATAAGCATTGTCATTAATCTTCTCAAGAACCTTGAATGGACCATCACCTCTAGGAATCAATTTGGTGTAACATCCCAAAAATTCAAATCACAAATAAAATAAGAATTGAACATTTAAAAAAGACTAAAATAAAAATTTGAGTTTGAAATGTGACTTAAATTTGAATTTTAGCATAAGTTGAATTTTTCTCTATTTATTAAGTCTTTTGTTAGATTTCTGCCTTTTAATAAAAAGCTTTTAATAGTTGAAAGTAGACCTTAATTTCATATTTCAAAATCAGACAACATAAGAACCATTGCAAATACATCCACCTTAACGAAAGGAAAAGAAACAACAAATTACAGTCTAATTCTTATAAAGTGTAACTACACTCTAGTCCATAAATTTTCTAAAAATTTCAACCAAAGACGGGATGCAAAAACCTTACCCAAAAACTAAATAAAACAATCATACTTACCTACCCAAATACACTTTCATGAACATATAAATATATATATCATTCCAAAGGCGATGTGCAAATGTATGTACGTATGTACAAATGTACAAATGTGAACATGAATAATTTCCAACCTAGGCAGATAATTGAGAAAAGGTTCATACATATGCTTACATAGCTATACTCATATGCACAACCTCAACTCAATCAAAACAGATTTCACAATTATCAGCCAAATTGAATATTACCATCAGCATTCAAAGATGTATCACATTCAATTAGATACACACAAATCAAATAATTGAGGATGGTAATATAGAATGACAGAATAAGCACAAGGATTCACACTCAAAACATTTCATACAATGCTAATTACATCTATTCACACCTTCCCCAGTTCTGCATCACACCAGCCAGCTACAACCTCTCTGTCTCTTCCTTACCCCCAAGCAGCCACCAGTACATCTTAGACCTGCTGCCACCATTCACTTTCTACCCACTTGTAGCCCATACATACCTCACAGACAAGTGGCATGGGAGAGGACTACATGTCCATCTCTCCCTCAAGCCCATAGGTTCACCCTGCTTGCCCACAGATTTCTTTCCAACCAGCTGCTCCACCTCTACCATGTGGAAAGGGAAGTAGCTGCATGCTTGCCACCTCCAATCCAACCCCTGTTTTAAAATCCAAGATAAGGACTTAGCCAGCAATGTCGGTTCCTACTGCAATATAAAAGAAGAAACTATCATTTACACCCTTACTCTCAACTATTCTTATCAATCCTTACAAGCCTCCTTGCTATCTAACTTATCGAGAAAAAGAGGAGGTCAAATCAAAAAGGAAGGAAAGGCAGGAGTCAAACACTTGTCTCCCTTCCTCCTACCTCATGTTTTCATCCCCGCAGTTGTTTCTACAACCACAAGGTGCTGCATTAATTACTGCAAATATTTTCTTATTAGTCATTTAAGAAAAATATGATGTTATTCATTAAATAAAATCAAAACACTTATCACTGTGATAAATTAAACTGAACTTCTATTAGGAGTTAGAACTATTGATCAAAATATACTTGGAGCCAATTATCCGAATCCACACCCATTAACCACATAAGGATACAAACATAAGCATGCATGTGGCCTTTCGGCTAGAGTCAGGGCACTACACTACCTTCCCTAGACTCCCTTTCCTGATAAGCATGCACAAGCACATCCAACAAACCATTTCATCACTAGAACTTGTAATTCAACATGTAAGCATATAAATACATTGCTTGATAGTAACAGAACACTACCTTGTATCTCAATAATATAAAACTCCATTATTAAGAAGCAACAATTTATTTAGCCAGCTGTATCTATACACATACACTAATCACTTTGGACAAGAACTCAACCTTTTGGATCACACATATCACATTAGGGATTAGTATCAATTGAGCCACAAATATACATGAAACTCAGTTGGGCAGCTAGAACAAACCCAAAATAGAACAGAAAGCATTCACGCATATATGGTTATCTAAAGCTATACACAAATCACAGAATGCATAACACACATGATTAGCACTAGGTTAAGCATCCCAATAGGCCTCATGGTTCGGCAGGCAAGCATACGAAGAACTAATACCCTCAATCATCAACAGCTCGGCATTCATGTAATGTTCAAAGACCGTACTTCTAACCCATATACAACACATGAGAACAAGCAGTACACTAGTCTATTCAAGGGAGGAGCAAGTTCTTAGCTTGTAGGAGGAGGGGGGCAGTCGTTGGTGTAGTCAACAACAGGGCGATGGATTTGGGTGACGCTTGATGAAATCAGGCAGCGACTGACTCGGGGGAGGTAGATCGAGTAGCGCTCAGACGAAATTGGCAGAGGCAGCGCTAAGGCAAGTGAAAGAGGGGTGAGTACAAATGGGAGAGAGAGAGAAAGAAGAGGTGAGGGCTCACCTTGCTCTTGGATGGCCGAGAGGAGCCCAAGGCCATCGGCGCTGGGAGGATCCGGAGACCAGTGATGAAGTAGGAGCTCGGCGCGTAGACAAGGCGACGGACGGCTCGCTTGAGAGGGAATGATGATGGACGAATGGGTGCTTGATCTTTCGGTGAGAGGAAAACTTCGATTAAGCAGAGGATGAGTTTGACGATCTGGCTATGAACCACACAAGGATAAGGGTCCACAATCACTAAACCACACTCCTAGTTGTTATCAACCGTGCGAAAAGCCCGGATGACCTAACCACGAAGGTCTATTCTTACAAACAATCGAAAAACCAGCAAGAACAAGGATGAAGCACACACACGAACTGATGTTCTGAACTTGTTACTGCTGATCTAGTCGAGTCAGGGGAACAATGTTAAAGTTCCACACATGGGGGCAACTAAACTTAACAAAATCTAAGGAGATAGAGAGGGAGCTTGTCCAGAATATAGCCAAGGGGATGGCTGCCAGGAGGTGGACTCATGTCACTTTGATTACATGGAAACTTAGCCCAAAATAATGGTGGCGTAGCTCCCCAAGAGACAGAGGCTATTGCACATTTTCTACTATTGTGGCCAACTCGAGTGGACTTTGATGATGAGGTTGGATCCATTGGGAAGAGCACAAAATTAGCTTTCAATCAAGTACTGACTCATCCCGAACGGACTCTAAAAGGAAAAGTTATGGTCCGTTGAAAGAGGACTGCTCCTGGATTGACAATTTGTCTTCCACCTCGGGAATAGCTTGTACTCTAGCTTGTTTTGATGAGGGATGGCATCCTTGCTGCTCTAATCCATGATTCCTAAGCACAAGCATATTATTATGAAGTGGTCCATCCTTTAAAATACAATTATGCAACCCGACAAACGAGTTCACCTGTTGATTTAGTTGTTGTGCACGTTCTGGGGTAATTGGTCTTTGTATTTGGGTTGAATGTTGCTGACCACTAGGTGGATTTTGTTGTTTGTTGATTATTGATTACATGGTTGTATCCGATGTTGCTATGTCCTCATCATCCTCCCCTTCTTGCATTTGAGCCGTCCTCGATATAAGCTTAGCTTTTAACTCGTCTTCAGCACAAAACATTCTCCTATAGGTCCTGCATTTATTTATATAAAATAGTAGCTCTGCCTCTTTATATATTTTAAAGACAAGAAAAACATTTAGAGGATTCACCTAATAATTATCCACATAGCTCAACACTTCTTTCTAGTATATAATAGCTTGATGAAAGCTAGCACTCTTGGATGCTTCCACCCCTCCTTGAAGAAAAACCAATCTCGGTTTTGTACAAGCTGGAAAAGAAATAAGCAACAAAAAGAACAACGTGTACGTAGCATATATGTATAAATCCCATATTTCATTGTTTTTTTGGATTCGTGAAACGTTATTTTCATAACAACAAATGAGGAAATCAGGTTAAGCAAAACACCTTTGCGCACAATTGTGCAACTCAATTTGTGGTTATAAGTGAAGTATATAACATAAATATTAACATGATTCAGTTAGCAACTTAATTTTCAAATATATGTAAAACACATATCTATCCAACCTTAGATAAAGAAAACTCATGTTTTGTAAACCTCATTCAATAACATAGATGGGCATGACCACAAGTTTTGGCATCAAGCATGGCTCATTCATATAATCAAATTGTAAACAAGTAATATCAAACCATTCCAACAATGGTGACACATTTTTAATGGCCTTCTGGTATCAACTACAACATGCTGATTTGTAATACAAGTCATTGTACTAAAATTCGAACAATGTGGTAGTAAACTATGGGTATCACATATATCAGGAAAATTTCATGGTCCCGCAAATGAAACAAGTTGTTGCATACAACGAAAATTGCCCAAAATAGCAAGCTTCAATTCAACAAGTTTTTTACAAGTTATGCATATTCTGTACACATGATACTTACCATCTATGCCATAATCACCAAATAAATTGATTTTAAAATAGTAGGCATATGTGCTAGATAAAGACTTAAGAGATGAAATTTTAGAAATCTTGTCCATAGCACAAGTTAAACTAATTGGTTCGTTCAGCATGATATAGCATAAAATAGTGGCAGGGGATATTCTAGCTATCACCTCCTTATCATAATCAGCACCACATGATCAAAATTATAAGCATGCAATTCATCACATGGTTCGACAATTGTGGCACAAGGTGGTAACTCACTAGAATTTAGTATAGCAGGAATATATTCACAAATTTACTCCTTTTCTTGCTGTAAAATCAGATTTGTACCATGGTCATTAGCCACCTACTCAGATGAAGTAGGAACATCAAAACCTTCACTTGATAATGCTGGTTTTTCAGCTTGTAGCTCCCTATCTTCCGAAATAACCTGAATAGCACATGGAAGAACAACAACAGAAGTAATAGAAGTGGATTGGATTATGTTAGTAAAATCATCCTCAAGTGTGCTATTCTCTACTTCACTCGAATTTTTTTTGTGTTTCTTCGCATGCTTGGTGTGTATGCCCTCATTAAGGATTGATGTAGCTTCAATTTCCAACTCTTCATATTCGTATGGAGCAGCAAAAAACTCTTATTTTTGCATATTTTCTACTTCATCCTTCTCTCGATGGTACTCACTTTTTTGCAAAATATTAGCTACAACAGAAGATCCAATAATGGGCACCTCAAATGAAGCTAAACACTCTTTCAAATATTCAGCAAGCATGTTTTTAGCTCTACAAACACATTTAATCAAGGCTAAAAGAGAACTATATATTTCATCAACAAGAATATCCTGAATTTAATGATTAAGTCCACGTATGAACCTAAGCTCAATAGCTTCTTCAAATTCTTGTAAGTCACAGCGCAACAAACAATTTTGCAATTCATTATAGTATTCTATAACAGTTTTAGAACCTTGTTTCAAGCGTTGAAGTTTAGTATGCAAATATTCAGCGATGTATTTAGGAATATAATTATCTCTCATAAGTCTTTTCATGGCATTCCAAGTTTTTGGATCTTTATTATGCCTAGATATGTGCTTCCACCAAAGTATTGCATATGACGTTAACACTTTAACTACGGCACTAATCTTTTGGTTTTCAGATATGTCAAACTTTGCAAATTCATTGTCTACCGCTATCTCCCAATTAATATTTGCATTAGGATCGAACATTCCAACAAATGAAGTCGTTGTAAATTTAATCTTTCCTAATGGATCATCCCATTGCCTTGGTGCATGATTGGCCTGATTGGCAGCAAGTGGTGGTTGTCATCCATCAAGACGATCAACACGATTACAAAGTGTTGCGAGGTTGTTGTTGATCTCAGCCAAAGCATTGTTGTGGTTCTCAGCATGCGTGTTGAGCAAGCGAGTGAAGTGTTGTATGATTCCTCTTGTGCATGGTGTGAGAATTTCGACATGGTTTTCCTCAATTCTTCCATTGTCATCTGCCATGGTTAGTAATAAATAGGAAAATACACAAAAGGTATGTAGTTTCCTATCACTACTGCTATTGGTTCATGATAAACCAAACTCAGATGTGAGTAAAGTGATTGCAAGCCTTAGCATCTGTATGGTTAGTCGAAAGTGGAGCTTGGATATGCAATATACTCAGTAGCAATGGAAAACAATCAGCTATCTTAGATTTGCACAAATTAAATAAGTGTTCGAATCTAGCAATTAGCCTATGTTGTCGATCAAACAAGGATGGATATTAAGCTAAAAAATGATATGGTAGTGGATACAAGGGGTAAACACAGCAAAATTCACGAGTGTGCAATTTGTAACTTGGGAGCACAAGATGAATTCCAACTTTCTAACTTGCTGATTTCTGTCCACCAGACAACGAGTCGGTATTTTGGCTGTAACTTTTGGTCAGTTGTCTTTTTCATTGATTCTTTTTTCTTCTTCCTGATAGATTTTTCAATAACTTTTCTTTTGGGCCAACTTTTTGAAATTCAACTGAGAATTTTGCACGAATTTTGCAACCACACACAGATGCAGATTTTAGGATAGCAAGTAGGTCAGATTGCAATGCACCAAACTCTTTGCTCACTCAATGGATTCATGTAAAAATTGACGTGTAGATTCTGGATTGAATGCAGAAACTTCTAATTTTGGTCTCACTCAAAAATGATGCGGTAATTTAGATTTATGGTGTTTTTGTTGGCAGCTGTAGAAAGGGGATCTTTCAGGCCAAGATGGGGTTGTTTATTTTGGGTTTTATGGATGGATATTGGAGCAGGGAGATGAACAGGAAGAAGAACAGCAACAAGACAACACTAGAACAGATGTAAACTCAATTTAGCAAAAACAAAATTAACCAATTGAATGGCACAACAGGGTTTGGACAGCGAACAAACAATCTTTTTGTGGGGCTAATTTTTTGGACTTTAGGAAGAACGCAATCAAACAACTGAATATAAGAACTCATCGGTCAACTGTTGCTCTGATACCACAAGATGATGGACGAACGGTTGCCCGATCTTCTGTTGAGAGGATAAATTTGATTAGACGGAGGATGACTTTGACGATCCGGCTACGAACCACACAAGGATTAGCACCCGCAATCACTAAACCAAGCTCCCAGTTGTTATCAACCGTGGCAAAAGCTTAGATGACCTAACCAGGAAAGTCTATTCTTGAAAGCAATCGAAGAACCAGCAAGAACATGAATGAAGCACACACATGAACTGAGGTTCTGAACCTGTTTACTGCTGCTCTAGCCGAGTTAGGGGAACAAGGTTAAAATTCCACACATGGGGGCAACTAAACTTAACAAAACCTAAGGAGATAGAGAGGGAGCTTGTCCAGAATATAGCCAAGGGGATGGCTGCTAGGAGGTGGACTCACGTTACTTTGATTACTTGGGAACTCACCTCAAAATAATGGTGGCGCAGCACCCCTTGAGATTGGACCGCCGCACATTTTTGACTGTTGTGGCCAACTCGATTGGAATTTGATGATAAGGCTGGATTGCTTGGAAGGAGCACAAAATTAGTTTTCAATCAAGCACTCACTCATCCCAAATGGACTCTGAATGCAAAAGTTATTGCTCCTGGATGGAGGATTCGGCTTCCACATCAGGAAAAGCTTGTACTCTAGCTTGTTTTGATAAGGGATGGCGTCTATGCTATTCTAATCCATGATTCCTAAGCACAAGCACATTATTATGCAGTGGTTCATCCTTTAAAATACAATTATGCAACCCGAGAAATGAGTTCACCTGTTGATTTAGCTATTGTGCATGTGCTTGGGTAATTGGTCTTTGTATTTGGGTCGAATGTTGCTGACCACTAGGAAGATTTTGTTGTTTGTTGACCATTGACACCATGGTTGTATCCGACATTGCTACGTCCTCATCTGGGAACGTGGTGGTGGAGATTGCCGGATCTAGCAGGAGGCAGTGCGATCGGCGCTGGGGGAAGAGGAAAAGGCGGTGGCGATGAGGGGGGAGGAGCAAGTGTGTGGGAGAGAAAAGGGGAGAAGCAGGCGCGACGGCTCAGTGAGGAGATGAGTGGAGAGAGAGAGAGTGAGTTAAGTGTAGAGGATAGGGTTAGGTTTAGAGCTATTTGATTAGGCAGATTTGGGTCGAATTGGCCGGCCTGGCCAAAAATTAAAAAATTAATAAATAAATAAATAAAGGTAGCATATTTGGTGAAAACCACCCTTACCGTAAAAACCACATGTAAAAGTTTTGAAAAATTCTCAAAATTTTGAAGTACGATGGTTTTCACCAAATATGCTGCCATAAATAAAATAGAATAAAACAATATATGTATATCAAATCGTGCCAAGTTTAAGGAAAAAGAAAATTGACCAAGAGAGAGAGAAAGCAGTTGATGAGGACATCACTACTATGGATACGTCCATACCTAGTTGGATCAAGTCCAACACATCACCCATGAGCCAAGAAGATAAACATATCAAATCCATTACGTTCTAGAATCCAATTCGGCCACCAAAACCAGCCTAAATTAAACAAGCATAACTTTTGCATACGTTGTCCGATTGGAGAGTTCTTATACTTGACTGAAAGCATATCAAGTCTACTTTCCAGTGGATCTAGAATAATCTCCAAATTCCATTCGAGTCAATAGGAATCTACAAAACAAGTGACATCACTTTTTGAATCCTAATTGACGTGGGCCTTGGGCCTTGTAATTTGAGTTGTAGTCGGCCTCCAACTGTTTTGGCCGAGTTCCATGTCCCCTCTCCGACATAAATAGTTAGCTGTCGCCACTATTAGGGTTCGGGTTTTTGTTGAGCATAGTTTTATCTTAGGGCCAAACTACATTGTCCTCTAGACATGTCGGACGACCGCCTCTTGAGAAAACTTTGTAGAACCCCGACTTTTGATCTATATTTTTATGAACCTCAATTCTTATTTGCACTCTTAAATTGGTTTTACTATCGTTCTTTCATTTTCTTCGGTTGCTTACAGGAATTAAATCTCGTGTTCAGGTTGATCGTGCCAACAGCAAGATCAATAATACTCCATAGTTGGTTTAGCGATTGCTAAGGCGTATCATCGTCATACTTTGTAGTCGGATCGTCAAAGTCAGTTCCACCAAATCGAAGTTATCACTCTCATTGAAAGATCTAGACACCAAACTCACATCAGGTGGTATAAGAACACCAAGTTGCTCGGTGAGAGATTCAATACCTTAGATTAGTTTTTGTTTTCTATCCAAAATTGAAAATTCTCCACAAAAATTCAACCTTTAGATTCAATCTAGTATTTTAGTGTGTTTTGTTAGGTTTTGATCCATTGGAGTCCTAATTTTAGTTGCTGATCATTTTTACTTCGTGTAGCTTTTATTTAAATTTATCTAGTTCTTTGTTTTGTTCATAACTTTCGCAAACGAGCTCGGATTCTATTGTTCTTGCACATTGCTAAAACCTTGGGACGAACTCCACAAAAACCTAGTTGGACATGGACTCTTATTCTGATGAGGACATCTCCACCATGGATACCACCGCTGCCTCTCCTTCTTCGATGGCCCTTTCTAATACTACGACCATTGCTCGTTCCACTAAAACTTCTTCAACTTTTGGTGGCCTTAATCCACATGCTCGGCCTTTCAAGCCCACCTCATGGGATCAGTGCCTCAGGAGCATTCCTCAAGGATGGTCCATGCCCCAAGGACGTCCACATTCAAGCCCCAGTCGTCGCCGAGTCCGGTTCGGCCATCGAGGAGCAGTAGTACTTCAAATAGACGCTCTGGCCACATCCAAAGTCCATTTTTGTCATGCGACCACTCGTTAGAAAGATTAGAAGATAAAATTTAAAATGAATCAAGCCCCACAACCAACTTCGCTCCAAAACATTAGGAATTTGTGAAAGAATGCTTGCACTTTGTGGTGTTGCACCACCTTATTTTTGGGCCTATAGCCCATATATTCTTAGGGTTTGGTGGTGTTGGCCACCACCCTTGTTTTGGGCACCTTAATGGCCGCCAGCACCCCTCTACATATACCCACCACCTACATACATTGTTTTTTAGATTTTGTTCTGTGTGGTAGACCCCCTTGTGCGTCCCTCCTCGTCTTGTGTATGTAAACTAAACCATCCAACACGAGAAACAGAACCTCATCCTTTGTAACATGAGTTTGAGTGATACCAATTTCCAGATTGTTTCATACTTTGTGCTTGCAAGTTTCTGGATTACTAGTAGGCATAAAGGTTGATTGAGTTGGACACGGTTGATAGCAATCTGATTCGGTGGCGTTGCGATTGCCGGTTTCCTTCATCGTTGGTTGGAAGCCAAGATCATGAGTTCATCATCTCCCAAATCAACGTATCATTCTCGTTAGAAGATCGGGCACCCCCGTGTGCGCATCAAGTGGTATTAGAGCATCGGTTGCCTGGTGAGAACTCATCTATCCTAGTTGTTTAGATCAGTTTTGTTCATCCTAGAGTCTAAAAAACAGCCATACAAAAAAATTCGTGTGATTCCCTTTTAATCCTAGTGTTTTTCATGTTTGTCGTATCTTCCTTTGTGCAGCCACCACAATCTGCTCAACAAAACCAAGCAGATAACAAATCGTAGATAGCCTATCATAATTGCCATCACCAAATCCTCAAATCCGACCAGCCATCTATCCATCCATTTTTGCACACACCAAAAAATAGCAGATAGCCTACCAAAAATAGCGCTTCGGCTGCCAAGTTTATCTAGCCATGCACTTTTCCTCCCAACCTAACCATTGCCTTTTTTAGGGATTTTTGCCACATCTCCCTTCCATAAATAGACAAGCCGAAGTGCACTACATCTCTCTTTCCATAGCTTTGGTTCATAAAAAGAAAAGAAAAAAAAGACTGGTGTAGTTACAGAAGCCGCACCAAATCAGAGATGAAAAAAGGGCAGGTGCACATTAAAAAGCCGCACAAAAACAAGTCAGGTATTAGAGAGAATTGGGAAGCCTCTCTCGACCCTCTATTTCTGTTTTGGAATGCAATCTGTGCTTGTTCCACAAGTCAAAGTTTAGAGAGAGATAAAAAAGTGTGTGTGCTAAGTGTTGTTTGGAGTCCTTTTTGAGTCCATTGTTCAATTTTAGGGCTCCCTCAACAAAAAAAATTAAAAAAAGGAAAAAAGAGCTGCTCTAGTTGCTTGCTTTGTGTTGAGGACGTTCTCATTGTGTTTCTATGATATCGTTAGTGATTAGGCTCACGTCTCTAGTATGATCTAGCCTAAGACCAGCACAGTACTATCGCTGAACATTTATACAACTTGTTTTGTCTAGTGTGGTTCTAGTTTGCCTTTGCTACATAAAAATACCTATACAAGCTCTACCTCTACTAACCATACAGGAACAGGGATTTGCAATCGCATTGCCACCTTTTGATTGCATCAATCTACCACCGATTGCATCTTTTCTTGTAGTTTGAGAAACTTGTAAGAATTTGGTGGGAGCTTGAGTGTGACAGCGTAGATATCAGTCATAATTCAGTAGCTCATAGGACTAGTCATATTCTTCTGAGTTTTCCCTCTGTGTCTATTAACCATGGCAGATAATTCAAGCATTTGAGGTAGCAACTCCGGAAGTGAACAAGAAAGCCGCCTTTCTCCAAAGCAACGAAGATGGGTGAACCACTTCCAGGGTCAATTGGACATGCATGAGATGAGGACTCGTGTGCAGATTGATGAAATGCGTGGGCAAATTGATTAAATCCATCGGCAGTGAGCACTATTGCTGGCCCTAAACAATGCTACACGTGGTGCAATTGGACAAGTCACACCTGCTACCCCTGCTGCTCATGCCCCTTTATGTGGGGTAGGACAAGAGAACAACTATGTCGCTGATTCTGAGGACGACAACATAGTGAATGTGAACAACGATCCAGCCCGTTGTCAACTCCGCAACAACAGACAAGGTATGGGTAGACATCAGCGTGCTCAAAGGGAAGAACGTGATGATTCTATGGAAAAAATGAAATTTTCTATGCTTCCTGTTGATGGTAAATATGATCCTAATGCTTATCTTGATTCGAAGTTGGCAGTAGATCAAAATTTTTCTTGCTATGATTTCTCTAAACGTAGGAGGGTTTGACCTGCCAATAGCGAATTTACTAGTTTTGCATTTGTTTGGTGGTGAGAATTTTGTAGAATTAATCGAGATGTGCCTACAACTTGGGATGGGTTGAAGCACGTTATGCGTGCTAGATTTATTCCTTCATATTATGAATGTGAATTGCTTAACAAGTTGCAATGCTTTAATCAAGGTGATAAATATGTTGAAGAGTATTATCAGGAATTGCAAATCGGCATGTTGCGTTGTGGATTAGAAGGTGGCTAGATTTTTGAGTGGGCTTAACCGAGAAATATAGGACATACTTGATTATAAAGAATACAATTCTATCACTCGTTTGTATCATCTTGCTTTGAAAGCAGAAAGGCTGCAGGGATGACGATCGATGACACAAGGTAATTCTGGAGGATCAACCACATTCCGATCTGTTCAGATCCAAACCAAGATGTTGTCTTCCACTCTAGGACATGCTCCTTCACCTGTTGCACCTGCTTCCTCTACACCAACACACACCCCGGAGTCAAGCAAATCAGCAGCAAAACAAGCTCCGGTGAAGAGTGATTCCTTTGTCACCTCCACTGGTCATACGAGAGAAGTACAATGCTTTCGATGTAAGGAACATGGCCATGTGATGCGTGACTGTCCAATCCAACGTGCGCTAATAATCAGAGAAGATAGTGAGTACTCAAGTGCTAGTGACATTGATGAAAATGAATATGCTATTGTTGGCACTAACACTACAGAACCAGAAGGGGAGATTTGCACTGCTTCAACATCAAAGAAATATCCAGCTCTTGTTGTCACATATGTGCTTAGTGCACAACCTGCACACGATGAACAAAGCTAGCACCATACTATCTTTTAGACAAGGTTTGTGGTGAATGAGCGAGTGTGCATGTCATTGTTGATGGAGGTAGCTGGAACATCCTTGCTAGTGTGGGCATGGTCGAGAAGCTTGGCTTGGCCACAAATCCACTACAATAACCATACGAGATTGAATGGCTCAATTCCACTCGTAAGGTTCAGGTAACAAAAATCGTTTGAGTACCTGTCTCTATTGGTTCTTATCATGATAATGTTGCTTGTGATGTTGTACCCATGGATGCTTGCTCTTTTTTTTGGGTAGACCGTGGATATATGATATGGACGCCATACATCATGGTAGGACCAATCAATATATTTTCTTGTTTAAGGGAAAGAAAATCATTCTGGAACCCGTGAGTCCTGTAGAACAATGAAAAATTGATGTAAACAGGGCTCAGAGAGAAAAGGAGGAGAGTGGAAATAAAAGATGATGAGAACATCTCTACAGTGGATACAACCACCCATAAAACAACGCTTCCCCAGAACAAACCTGTTGTACAAGGACTACTCACTCGAGCTCGTGCACATAAATTAAATTATCAGGTGAAGTCATTCCTAATTGTTCCTACTCATGATTTATTGAATGGGATGCTATTTAATTCTTGTGATAATGTTAATTGTATTAGGAACCCAGGAGAAGAGCCACCAAGCGCAAAGAGGCTCGAATCCAAGTCGGAGGCATGAAGGAAGTCCAAGTCAGATTCGGACTCGCAGACAACATCAATTTCAAATGTTCATAACTCTTGATCTAAAGTGCTTCTGGAGGTCCACAAGTACAAGATAGAAATATTTGCTCATCCTCTTTCCAACGGATCCAAAATCACCTTCAGATTCCTTCTAAGTCGACGAGAAAATGCAAAACAATGGACGCTACTTTTTCTGTCCGAGTCAGTTTGGGCTGCGGGTCTTGTAATTCGAGTTGTATTTGTTTGGCCCATGTTTTGGCCGACCTGTGCATCCCTTAGGGTGCAAATAGTCAGCTGCTGCCATATTTAGGGTTTGGAGTTTTGTTTAGATCAAAGTTAGCATCGCTACCTTTCTCGTGGATCACGTGTGTCGGCGAGACCACCCGTTCTTCGTCTGCAGAACTCCTCTGTGTCTTGTCATCAGATTGAACCTTCATCTTTAATTTTGCAAATTTCATTTGCTTTTCATCTTGTTCTTGCTCGTTCTTCGATTGCGTGCAGAGAATGGTTGATCGTGCACCGCCAATGTCTTCTCCATCAAATCGAAAGCTATCTCTCTCATCGAAACATCAGGACACCTAAGGCGACATCAAATGGTATCAGAGCTCAAGGTTGTTCAGTGAAAGATCTTCTGTTCTATTGCTTTTCTTCTCCCTACAGTCCAGAAAATACCAAAAAAATATAGGCGAGTGGTCACCCTCTTGATCCAAGACCTTTTGTGCCTTGCTTTTGTTACTTAGTTCTCTGCTTGTTGAATCTACGGTTGCTTCGTCGTGTTGAGTTGCTGGTCTTAGTTTCTTCCTTTAGAATTTCAAGTTCGATTCATGTTTTTGTCACAGTTATATCCTACTTCTTCGAGTTTGCGTCGGTGTCGGTTCTGTTTCCTTTTGTTGCGACATTATACCTATTCTCTGTTTCAGTCATCTACCATATCCGAGTCGAGTCCAGGCCCTCTTGTGTTTCCTAATCTGAATAGCACTGAATCAGAGAGACAAACAGGCAACCTCGCCAAATTAGAGGGCAGGAAGGGGCAAGTGCAGATACCATAGCCACGCCAAATTAGTAAAAAAAAAGAGAGAGAGAGACACACTCATCTTTTGCAAACAAAGTTCAGAGAGAGACACACTCATCTTTTAATTACCTTTATACCCTTGGTCATCCAGAAAGTCGCATGTGCAAATTTGATTTTTGGGGTCCCTGAGTCATTCTAGTAGAGTTTTGGTAACCACCGCGCAAAAAAAAGGAAAAAAGAAAAGAAAAAAGAACAAAAAACTGCTGCAGCCTTTGCAGTTTCTGTTCAAGTTGATCGTGGCGACATTTGTGCTCTCGGCTCGCGTCTCTAGTGTGGTTTGAGACTAGGACTAGCACCATACCATCATAGAACATTTATTCAACTTGTTGTGACTAATGTGGTATGAGCTATCCTTTGTTACACTTGCCAGCCTCCTATAGCTCCACAGATCTTGCCACAGCTGTACTGGAGGTTGCCACCAAGCATCGATACATCCATCTTCTACAGGTTTCCTGGTTGAGTCGGTGGCCATCAGCCCTTCTAAGCATGGTAAGAATTGGTAAGAACTTGATAGAAAGCTGAAAGCGTTTGTTGAACCAACCACATCCCAATACTTTAGCTTTGGTACTTTTGTTTGTTTCTGTTTTCTTTTTTGTATTTCTCTAACCGTGGCAGGAAACATGGGTGACTCGGAGGATGTTGCATCGCATTCACCTCATACCAAAGGCATCATACAACATTTTGCAACCATAATAAAGCTGCAAACAGAGGGTTTGTATGAGGATGTCCGTGTCACAAATGAGCATCTTGGTCAGTTGGAGACCACTCAGATTGACACCAACACCAGGCTGACAAATTTGGAGGCTTCTGTTGGCACCATCAATACCAACCTGACAGAGGTATTGCGGTGCATTGAGGAGATGGGTCGAGTACCTCCTGCTGCACGCACGTAATGGTGTTTTGGGCAGCGAGGTGGATGAGAATGTTGACAACTACGCTGCTGACACGGAGCTTGAGGAAGATCCGGCACAGCGTCAACTTCACCGCAACCGGCATGGTATGGGTCCTTTGTGCCCCCGGCATGAGGTACATGACTATGATGATTCCCTTGGTAAGGTTAAGTTCACCATGCCTCCTTTTGATGGTAAATATGATCTTGATGCCTATCTTACATGGGAATTAGCGGTCGATCAGAAATTTGCTTGCCATAATTTTCCTAAAGCAAGGGGGTTAGGGCTGCCACTAGCGAGTTTACTAATTTTGCTTCTGTTTGGTGAGTGAGTACCGTCGTGCATAAGCACATGCAGCACCACAAACTTGGGATCAGTTAAAACGAGTCATGTGTGCAAGATTTGTTCCTTCATATTATGCGCGTGATTTGTTACAGAAGTTGCAACAATTGAGGCAAGATAGTAAGAGTGTAGAGGAGTACTACCAAGAGTTGCAAATTGGTCTGCTGCGTTGTGGGTTGGTAGAAAATGAGGAGTGTGCTATGGCTAGGTTTATGGGAGGCTTAAATTGTGAAATTCAAGACATTCTCGCATATAAGGAATATAATACTATCACTCGTTTATTTCACCTTGCATGCGAAGCTGAAAGAGAAGTGCAGGGACACCGCATTGGCATGAGGACTAACTTTTCTGCAGGGCGCCATACTTCGTCGGCTTTCCGCTCTCCGGCAGCCCCTACAAGCTGCACGCCGACACCCTCTATTTCCAACAACAGGTCACGGCCTACCGCTTCCCTGACAACCCCACAGGTGTCTGAAGGGTCAAAAGGTGCTGTTCAAGTACCCGCCAAGAGCGCCTCATCAGTTTTTTCAACAGGGCGAACTAGAGATATTCAATGTCAACAATGCAAGGGGTTTGGACATGTGCGGAGCGAATGCCCATCCAAACGAGTGCTGATTGTGAAAGACAATGGTGAGTTTTCCTCGGCTAGTGAATTGGATGAGGAAACACATGCTTTGCTTGTAGCTGACCATGCAGGTTCTGGAGATTCTGAAGAAGAAGAACACATTGGTGCTGAGCATGCCGAGCGATATGAAAGCCTTATTGTGCACCACGTACTAAGTGCCCAAGTGGAGAAAACTGAACAAAATCAGCGACACACCCTGTTCCAAACTAAGTGTGTTGTGAAGGATCGTTCATGCTGAGTGATCATTAATGGTGGAAGCTGCAATAATTTGGCTAGCTCTAACCTTGTTGCCAAGCTCTTATTGGCCACTAAGCCGCATCCACAACCATACTACATTCAGTGGTTCAACAACAGTGGTAGGGTCAAGGTAACGCGATTGGTAAGAGTGCACCTCACTATTGGTTCTTATGATGATTATGTTGATTGCGATGTTGTACCTATGCAAGCATGTTCCATTCTGTTGGGTAGACCATGGCAATTTGATAAGGATTGTTTACATCATGGTAGAACCAATCAATACTCTTTTATGCATAAGGGAAAAAAACTTGTGTTGCATCCTATGTCACCTGAAGCTATTTTGAAAGATGAACTTGCTAGGGCTAGTAAAGAGAAGACTCATGGGAATGATGCAAGTGAGAATCAGATTGTACCAAAAAAATTGAGCAACATTGGAAGAGGGAAACCAAATCTGAACATGTGAACAAGAATGAAATAAAACTGAAGGGGTATAGTTTTCTTACTACCAAATCTGAAATGAATAGATTGAGTGCTACTGATTCTATTTGTTATGCCTTAATTTGCAAAGATGCTTTGTTTTCATTTGAGGATGTACTGTCTTCTATGCCTCCTGCCATCACTAATCTTTTGCAGGAATATCACGATGTTTTTCCCAAGGAAGTACCACCAGGACTGCAACCTGTGCACGACATTGAGCACCAAATTGACTTAATTCTAGGAGCTTCTTTACCCAACCATGCACCATACAGGACCAATCCAGAAGAGACAATAGAAATTCAGCGCCAAGTCCAGGAATTGCTTGATAAAGGGAACGTACGCGAGTCACTTAGTCCTTATGTTGTGCCTGTGATTTTAGTGCCTAAAAAAGATGGAACTTGGCGCATGTGTGTGGATTGTAGAGCAATCAATAACATTACTATTAGATATCGCCACCCTATTCCTAGGTTGGATAATATGCTTGATGAATTAAGTGGCTCTACTATATTCTCAAAGGTTGACTTGCGTAGTGGTTACCACCAAATCCGCATGAAATTAGGCGATGAATGGAAAATAGCATTTAAAACTAAGTTCAGTTTATATGAGTAGTTAGTGATGCCTTTTGGATTGACTAACGCACCTAGCACTTTCATGAGATTAATGAATGAAGTTTTACATGCATTTATTGGTAGATTTATGGTGTTATATTTTGATGATATCTTGATCTGTGGCAAATCACTAGATGAACATGTTGCTCATTTGCGTGCTGTGTTTGATGCTTTACGAGATGCACGTTTATTTGGTAACCTTGAGAAGTGCACATTTTGCACCGATCGAGTTACTTTTCTAGGCTATGTTGTTACTTCATAGGGAATTGAAGTTGATCAAGCCAAGGTTGAAGCAAGTCAGAGTTTGCCGACTACTAAAATAGTCACACAAGTGAGGAGTTTTCTTGGGCTTGCTAGATTCTATCGCTGTTTTGTGAAATATTTTAGTACCATTGCTGCACCTTTGAATGAGCTATCAAAGAAAGGTGTTTCTTTCCAATGGAGCAAAACACAAGAAGAGGCCTTTAATTTACTGAAGGAGAAGTTGACTCATGCCCCACTGCTCCAACTCCCAGACTTTGGTAAGACTTTTGAACTGGAGTGTGATGCTAGTGGAACTGGGATTGGGGGCGTTCTGATTCAGCAAGGTAAGCCAGTTGCTTATTTCAGTGAGAAATTGTTAGGGCCTAATTTGAACTATTCTACTTATGACAAGGAATTATATGCACTTGTTCGAACTTTAGAGACTTGGCAACATTATTTATGGCATAAATAATTTGTCATACATTCTGATCATGAATCTTTGAAGCATATTAGGAGTCAAAGTAAATTGAATCGTAGACATGCAAAATGGGTTGAATTTATTGAGTCTTTTCCTTATGTCATAAAACACAAGAAGAGAAAGGAAAATGTTATTGCGGATGCTTTGTCTCGGAGATACAACATGTTGTCACAACTTGACTCTAAAATCTTTGGTTTAGAAACAATTAAGGAGCAATATGTGCATGATGCTGATTTTAACGATGTTTTGACGCATTGTCAAGAAGGAAAAGCATGGAACAAATTCATTATCAATGATGGATTTGTATTTTGAGCTAACAAACTTTGTACTCCAGTTGGTTCTGTTCGCTTGTTGTTGCTTCAGGAGGCGCATGGGGGAGGACTTATGGGACACTTTGGTGTGAAGAAAACAGAGGATGTGTTGGCCAACCATTTTTATTGGCTGAAGTTGAGGCGTGACGTGGAGCGCTATGTGTCTCGCTGCTCTACATGCAACAAAGCTAAGTCTTGACTGAACCCACATGGTTTATATATGCCTCTTCCTGTTCCTAGTGTTCCCTAGGAGGATATTTCAATGGACTTTGTTTTAGGACTGCCTAGAACCAAGAGTGGGAGGGATAGTATATTTGTTGTAGTTGATCGATTTTCTAAGATGGCGCATTTTATACCTTGTCATAAGAGCGATGATGCTACAAACGTTGCTGATTTATTTTTCAGGGAGATCGTCCGTTTACATGGCATGCCTTCTACTATTGTTTCCGATCGAGATGCTAAATTTTTGAGCTATTTTTGGAGAATGCTTTGGAATAAATTGGGGACCAAACTGCTATTTTCTACTACATGTCATCCACAAATTGATGGACAAACTGAAGTCGTTAATCGCACATTATCCACAATGTTGTGAGTTGTTTTGAAGAAGAATTTGAAGATGTGGGAAGAATGCCTACATCATGTGGAGTTTGCCTACAACCGTTCATTGCATTCTACTACCAAGAAGGGTCCTTTTCAGGTGGTATATGGGTTTAATCCTCATGCTCCAATTGATATTTTGCCATTACCATTGTCTGAAAAAGTGAATTTTGATGCTTCCAAATGTGCTGAATTTGTGCTAAAATTACATGAGAATACTAAAGAGAACATAGAGCGTATGAATGAGAAATATAGAGTTGCTGCTAGTTAAGGTAGAAAGGAATTAACTTTTGAACCAGGAGATCTTGTTTGGCTGCATTTAAGAAAGGATAGATATCCTGAATTACGCAAGTCTAAATTGATGCCTAGAGCTGATGATCCTTTCAAAGTGATTGCTAAGATAAATGATAATGCATACAAGCTTGATTTGCCTGCAGGTTATGGTGTTAGCGATTCTTTTCATGTTGCTGATTTGAAGCCGTACATGGGTGAAGAGGATGAACTTGAGTCGAGGACGACTCCAATTCAAGTGGGGAAGGATGATGAGGACATCTCTACAGTCGATACAACCACCTGTACAAGAACGATTCCCCAGAACGAACCTGTTATACATGGACCACTCACTTGAGCTCGTTCCTAAGTGTTCCTACACATGATTTATTGAATAGGATAGTATTTAATTCTTGTGATCATGTTAATTGTATTAGGAACCCGAGAGAAGAGCCACCAAGCGCAAAGAGGCTTGAATCCAAGTCGGAGGCATGAAGGAAGTCCAACTCAGATTTGGACTCGCAAACAACATTAATTTCAAATGTTCATAACTCTTGATCCAGAGCACTTCTGGAGGTCCATGAGTACAAGATAGAAAGATCTGCTCGTCCTCTTTCCAACAGATCCAAAAACATCTTCAAATTCCTTCTGAGTCGATGGGAAACTGCAAAACAATGGACGCTACTTTTTTTGTCCGAGTCAGTTTGGGCTACGGGTCTTGTAATTTGAGTTGTATTTGTTTGGCCCATGTTTTGACCGACCTGTGCATCCCTTAGGGTACAAATAGTCAGCTGCCGCCACACTTAGGGTTTGGAGTTTTGTTTAGATCAAAGTTAGCATCGCTACCTTTCTCGTGGATCGCGTGTGTTGGCTAGACCACCCATTCTTCATTTGCAGAACTCCACTGTGTCTTGTCATCAGATTGAACCTTCATCTTTAATTTTGCAAAGATCGTTTGCTTTTCATCTTGTTCTTGCTCATTCTTCGATTGTATGCGGAACAGGGTTGATCATGCACCGGCAAGATCAACAACCGTCGGAGTGGGTGTATCGATCGCTAAGGCGCAATCGTACCGTGCAGTTGTAGTTGGATCGCCAACGTCTTCTCCATCAAATCGAAAGCTATCCCTCTTATCGAAACATCGAGACACTAAGGCGACATCAAAAGTGTATGTAGTAAATCAACCCATTCAAGTACACCAGTTGCTCAAAAACCTGATCTGATGTTGAAGGGTAAAGTTTTGTTGGCTACAAAAGTTCTCTCACAAGATGATATGGCTAGTATAGAACCATTACAAATATCTGATGCTTTGCCCCCTGTTGTTACTAAGTCTTTACAGGATCTCGAGAAGAAGTTGAGGACGACTCCAATTCACGAAGGGGAGGATGATGAGGACATCTTCACTATGGATACGACCGCTGCCTATCCTTCGACGGCCTTTTTGATACTACGACCATTGCTCCTTCCACTACAACTTCGTCGACATGTGGAGGCTTTAATCCACATGCCTAGACTTTCAAGCCCACCTCATGGGACCAGTGCCTCAGGAGCATTCCTCAAGGACAGTCCATGCCCCAAGGAAGGTCCACATTCAAGCCCCAATCGTCGTCGAGTCTGGTTCGGCCATCTAGGAGCAGCAGTACTTCAAAAGAACACTCCAGCCACATCCGAAGTCTATTTTTGACGTGCGACCACTCGTTAGAAAGCTTAGGAGATAAGCTTTCCAATGGATACAACCCCACTACCAGCTTCTCTCCAGAACATCATAAATTTGTGAAAGAATGCCTGAACTTTGTGGGTGGTGCTCCACCTTATTTTTGCGCTTATGGCCAATGTATCCTTAGGGTATAGTGGTGCTGGACGCCACCCACGTTTCAGGCACCTCAATGGCTATTGGCACCCCTCTACATATAGCAGCCACCTACGCACATTGTTCTTTAGGTTTTGTGGAGTGTGGTAGACTCCCTTATGCGTCCCTCCTCGTATTGCATGTGTCGACTAGACCATCCAACACGAGAAACAAAACTTCATCCTTTGTAACGTGAGTTTGAGTAATACCAATTTTTAGATTATTTTTTACTTTGTTCTTGCGATTTTCTTGATTACTAGCAGGGATAAAGGTTGATCGAGTTGGACTCGGTTGATAGCAATCTGATTCAGTGGCGTTGCGATTGCCGGTTTCCTTCCTCGCTGGTTGGAAGCCAAGATCATGAGTTCATCATCTCCCAAATTGACGTATCGTTCTCATCAGAAGATCGGGCACCCTTATGTGCGTATCAAATTCCATATGAAAGTTTGTTTAATCTGGATGTTAAATTGGAGAAGCAAGTTGCACTTCCAATCTATATCAGTTTGGTCGTTAATTCTCATGTCCAAACTCCGATTGAGAAGTTTTTCTACTTTTTCTGAATCCCTGAAGAGTCCTCTAGAAAAACAATTTTGGGTGTCCTTCATAATTCGGACTCCAAACCGAATTTGATTCAGATTCAGATTTGGTCAGATCGGTTGAATTTTGTCAAATCTGTGCACCTTAGAAGGTTAGAACTTCTACATACAAGCTCCAAATTGTGTGTTAGTACACTTGTTTTAAAGCATAGAACAGTACCATCAATTTATTACATTGTGAGTAAACTAGATTCAGTGATTTTCATACCTTAATTGCGGCAACAACTCTGCTGCCCTGTTCTGACCGAATTTGGGTTTCTTGCTTCAATTTGTGTTCTAACTCTGATCCTTTGAGTTAGTTGAGTCTAGTAGCATCCACAAGCATAAAAGCCCAAAATATCAGTGCACACACTTGTGGGAACCAATTCATTCTTTGCGAATTCTTTGATCCCAATTGAGACTAGCTATTTGATATTGCTTGGGGTGGCTCCACTTGATATATTGCATTATCTTCAATTATCATGTCATACTATCTTGTGATATCAAGTTAGGAATTCCAAAACTTTGTTCATACTAGTGTTGGCCGAAAGTCACCAAAAGAAAGAAAAAAAATAAAGAGCCGAAAGGCCAAAAAAACCTAAAAAAAGAAAAAAAAGGGAATAGAATAGTGGCCGGTAGCACTACATTGAGCAAAACCCTAATTTGTGTTCATTATTTTCAAATTGTGCAATTGTATTAAATAGTGAGCAATCTTGTACCCTTTTACTTTTTCTGAAGCAATTAGCTAACGTCTCTCCATAACTTATACAACATGAGCATTGGTGTTGAAATTGTTCTTATTTAGCTCATTCCATTGGTTGCATTAGTTTTATTATCTTTGCGCGTGTGTTGTCTTGAAATTTTCTTATATCATAGAGATCGGCAACTAAGGTTTGTGAATTCTAGTTTGGGTCAATACATATCATTACAATAACTAGAATTATTAGATTGCATAGGAAATAAATTTAGCCTACCTAGCTCCACATATTCTACATCGTATGTTTGTTCGGTCCCTTGGCAATCGCTTTATCCAATATTTGGAGATCCTTTGACACCGCCAATGGCCGACAACCTCTGTTGTACAATAAGAACTTGTAAGAGCTTTGGTACCAGCTCGAGAGTTGGGTGACTTTTTCACCACATCCTACATAGTGATAGGAACATTATACTTGTGATTTTGTTTCTTGTCTTCACTAACAATGGTAGGTTGTCAACATCGTAGTGCTTGAGCCAATAGCATCCTAGGAGAAGAGATAGTTCACGCTCCGAGATACAAAGAATATACGAGCACAACTTCAACACCACGGGAGGTACGATAGCATAGCACATGTACCAAAAATAAGTTTACCGTACACATTTTATTGGTAAATATGATCCTGAAGGTTATCTTCCTTGGGAATTAGCTATAGAACAATCATTTGATAAACATAAAATTCCTAAGCATGATAAGGTTAGGGTTGTTACTAGTGGATATACCGATTTTGCTGCTCTTTGGTGGAATGATTATACAAGTAAAAATCAGGATATTCCTAGCACATAGATAAAATTAAAGAAAATTCTGAGAGCTAGATTTGTTAATTCATATGTCGCTCATCAATTACGAAATGAATTGTAACATCTAAAACAATGTAGTAAAATAGTGGATGAGTACTACCAAGATTTCAGCATAGATATTTACGTTCTAGGTTAGAAGAGACTGAAAAGATTCAGATGAATAACTTTTATTTTGGACAAGATTTTGACATTCAGATCATGATATCTTGTGAAGAATTCAATTATTTGTCATTTTTACATAATCTTTCATGTGAAGCTGAAAGAAAGATACAGAGAAGACAATCAACCACAATTTAAGCTCCTACAGAGTTAAATTCTACTCTTGTTGCAGGCACTGCACCAAACTTTAATGAGGTCATACACCCTAAGCATGCGAAAGAAACACCAAAAAATTTGAGTGAAGTAGAGGATAGCACACGTGAGGATGATTCTACTAACATAATCCAATCTACTTCTATTACTTTTGTTATTGCTGTTCCATGTGCTATTCAGGTTACTTCTGAAAAAGGGGAGCTACAAGCTGAAAAACCAACGTTATCAAGTGAAATTTTTATTGTTCCTACTTCTTCTGAGGAAGAGGCTAATGACCATGGGGTACAGATCTGGTTTTACAACAAGAAAGGGAGCAAATTTGTGGGTATATTCCTACTATACTTAATTCTTATGAGTTAGCACCTTGTGCCACAATTGTAGAACCTTGTGATGAATTGCATGCTTATAATTTTGACCATGCGGTGCTGATTATGCATAAGGAGGTGATAGCTAGAATATCCCCTACCACTATTTTGTGCTATATCATGTTGAATGAGCTTGTTAGTTTTACTTGTGCTATGGACAAGATATCTGAAATTTCATCTCTTAAGTTTTTTTCTGGCACCAATGCCTACTGTTTTAAATTCAATTTATTTGGTGATTATGGCATAGATGGCAAGTTTCTTGTTTACAGAATATGTATAACTTGCGATAAACATGCTAAATTGAAGCTTGCTATTTTGGGCAATTATAGTTGCATGCAATAGCTTGTTTCATTTGTGGCAACATCAAATTTTCCTAACATGTGTGATACCCATAGCTTGCTAGCACATTGTTCGAATTTTAGTACATTAACATGTATTACAAATCAGCATGTCGTAGTTCATGGGTGGAAGCCCATTAAAATTGTGTCACCATTATTAGAATTGTTTGATATTACTTGTATACAATTTGATGATATGAATGAGCCATACTTGATGCCAAAACTTGTAGTCTTGCCCATCTATGTAATTGAATGAGGCTCACAAAATAATAGTATTCTTTATCAAAGGTCAGAGATACGTATGTGCTTTAGTTATATTTGCAAATCAAGTTGCAAACTAAATCAAATTAATATTGATGTTATATACTTCACTTATAAGCACAAATCGACTTGCAGGAATTGAACCTCGTGTTCAGGTTGATCATGCCCACGACAAGATCAATAACCCTTCGAAGTTAGTTTAGCGATTGCTAAGGCACATCGTCATTGTACGTTGTAGTCAGATCATCAAAGTCAGTTCTACCAAATCGAAGTTATCACTCTCATTGAAAGATCAGGACACCAAACTCACATCAAATGGTATCAGATTTCCTCATTTGTGAGAAAAGGTGCTTTGCTTAAATCTGATTTCCTCATTTGTTGTTATGTAAATAGCCTGTCGTGAATCCAAAAGAACAATGAAATATGGAATATATACATCTATGCTAAGTACACATTGTTCTTTTTGTTGGTTGTTTCTTTTCCAGCTTGTCCAAAACTGAGGATGGTTTTCCTTCAAGGAGGGGAGGAAGCATCGAAGAGTGCTAGCTTTCATCAAGCCATTATATGCTGGAAAGAAGTGTTGAGCTATGTGGATAATTATCAAGTGAATCCTCTAAATGTTTTTCTTGTCTTTAAAATATATAAAGAGGTAGAGGTACTATTTTATTTAAATAAATGCAGGACTAATATGATAATATTTTGTGCTAAAGATGAGCTAAAAGGTGAGCTTGAGTCAAGGACGACTCAAATTCAAGAAAGAAAGGATGATGAGGACATCATTACTTTGGATATGTCCACACCAAGTTGGACTAACTCTAACACGTCACCCATCGGCCAAGAAGATAAAGATATCAAATCCATTACGTTCTGGAATCTAATTAAGCCTCCGGAACCAACCATAAGTGAAACGAGCATAACCTTTCCATACGGTGTTCGATTGGAGAGTTCTTATACTTGACTGAAAGCTTATCAAGTCTACTTCCAAACGGATCCATAATTATCTCCAAATTCCATCCGAGTTTATAGAAATCTACAAAACAAGTGATGTCGCTTTTCAATCTGAATTGATGAGGGCCTTGGGCCATGTAATTTGAGTTGTAGTTGGCCTCCAACCCCTCTCCCACATAAATAGTTAGCCACCACTGCTATTAGTGTTCAGGTTTTTGTTGAGCATAGTTTTAGCCTACGGCCAAATTACATTGTCCTGTAGACGTGTTGGACGACTGCCTCTTGAGACTAATTTGTAGAACCCCACCTTCTGATCTATATTTTTATGAACCTCAATTCTTATTTGCAATTTCATATTGCTTTTACTATTGTTCTTGCTTGTTCTTTGGTTGCTTGCAGGAATTGAACCTCGTATTTAGGTTGATCGTGCCAATGGCAAGATCAATAACCCTTAGGAGTTGGTTTAGTAATTGCTAAGACACATCGTCGTCGTACGTTGTAGTGGGATCATCAAAGTCAATTCCACCAAATCGAAGTTATCTCTCTCATCGAAAGATTGGGACACCAAACTCACATCAGCAGTAGAAAACAAATGCAAATTTTATTTCTTGTTTTGCTCTTTTCTTTTCTCTTAATTAGTTCGAATTTCAAAATACATAAATGCTTACAGATAAAACACTAGATGCACATAACTTACACTAGAGTGACTTATGTCCTAATTTTATAGATCCAAATAATTTTTGCATCTTGAAATCAAAATAAAACACATGCAAACATGAAACTTTAAACCCTTAAACCACAACTGTTCTGTGTAATAGATTTCTATTTGATTTTTCCATCTGATTTCTTTTTTCCCTATTTAAAAGTTGTTATTTGCTATATTTTCTTTGAACTACACGTAGACTCTGACGTTCTAATTTAATCATATTGATCATACTGATCCCAATATTTAATTTTCATTTAATTACAAATTGTTTCATGCACACACTTATATTCTGTAAATTCGCTATTTTGTGGTATTGGTAGATATACCCATTGTTTCATGGAATTTCCTTGATAAGTATTGACATGTGAACCTTGATAAACCTAGAATTAAGGTTATACAATATATAATGTCACTTTGGGTTCATGCGATTTAAAAATCATGCTTGGGCCCTGTTTGTTTCGGCTTTTTCATCGCCTTAAAAGCAAAAAAGCCAAAACTGAAACAAACGATTGACTTTTAAGCCGAGCTTAAAAAAGTCTAAAGCCTCCATATAATTATAAGTCAAAAGCCTAGTGAGAGGTGCTTTTTTGGGATGAAATAATCGTTTGCCACTGGAAGTCTCCAAAATTACCCACCAAATGCCATTACATATAAACTCAAAAATCCTTCTCCCATCTCCTCATTTCTCCTCGTCTTCTCTCTCTCTCCTATGTGACATGCCTTCTCCCTCCGCTGCCCCGGTCTTTGCTGTCCCCGACCTCTCCCTCCTCCACTGTCCCCAACCACCTTCCTCCTCCACCAACCCGGATACGGCGCGACGTGGGTTGACGCGGCCAAACCAGAGCTTTGAGCTGTGGGAGGCTATAGGGTTCGAGCGTGGTGTAAGTGGAGCTAAACGGATCTAGTCGTAGCACAATGGGAGGCAATCGGATCCGGTGTGGCGTGGGTAGAGGCGGCTGGACCTGAGAGTGGAATGGCAGGAGGCAGGTGGAGGCGGCTGGATCTGGTGCTGCAAAAGGCAACCAGATTTACCTCATCGAGCCCCTCAATTTATGTTTTTATTTAGTTTGATGAGAGTTCAGAATTGTTATGCTATTTTCAGTCTTATGATAGTTCAAAATTGCCTTGTAGTAAGAGTTTCAACTTGATAAATAATTGTGCTCAGAATGAAATTTGATCTCAAGATTAATCTATGTTTTTCAATACGACATTCGGTGAAAAAAGTATGAAACATTTGTATTAGATAAATCAGTACATAAGAAAAGTCATTGCATATTAAATAAATCAGTACATAAGAAAAGTCCTTACAATCTTAAAGGGTATTTCAAACATTCCAGCAATAAGCTACACTATCCAACCCATCAAAAAGCCAAGATGCCAAACAACATGTCTTGATTTAAAAGCAGACAACTTAAAAGCTTGTTAAGCCAAAAAGCTAACTTTAAGCCAAAAGTCAAAAAGCGTAAGCCGAAACAAATAGGGCCTTAGCCATTCTTTAGAATTGGGATGAACAAATTGGATAAACTGATCATTGGAGATATTGAGACACAATGATGGTTACTAGTATTTTGGTATAAAAGCTCAAAACAAAACTATGGTTTTGACGCCAGCGATTACTAGCAATAGCCGAAGGTGCACAGACTTGCATGTTGTGTAGGGGAGATTATCGCCCGTGTCAGATTAAGGACCGAACTATGGGTTGTTTTCAATCCAAGAAATTTGTACAACTACAACTGCTAGTATGGAACAGTCTTAACCTACTAAGTTACTTAGAACTAGCTTTGCACATTGGAAGGCTGGAGTAGTACGGGCTATCCCCTTATGGATTGCTCGAAGGGACGTCCACACCAAGGTGATAATGGAACAAACGTTTGCCGATACAACGATGTACGCCGTACTATGCGGAGTTCCATCATATTTACGCTCTGAGTTCTTCTGCCATAGTATGGGTTTGTCGTCACTAGGCTGGTACAAAGCTAGAGCTAAGTGATGTAACGGTTATGTTATGATCGCTCTGTGGCACACCAAAGAAAGTGTGCTAATAGCTTGCATAAAGAGCTGATCATTTCTTGTTAGTAAAGTTGTACATCTCTGCAGAGGGTTAATCTTTTCGAAAAGCCGCACCCACAGTCATAGGCACATACATGGTAAAGTCATTGCATAGTTAGAAGTTTTCTTATTTTCAAAAAGGGTTGGTTTCATCTGTTTTCCTTGTGGTGGCAAGGAATGGTGTTGGCAGGAATTGGATGTCTCAATGCTCATGTCGTGGAGGACTGTGTGTTATTACTTATGCTTTACTTGTTATTTTCATATCAGTCAAACATGCTTTTACAAATTTCTTTTTCAAATTACAACTTGATTTACAAATCAAATATTGCTTTATGCAAATTAACCGTAGAAGCCTCCTTTGACATAGCCTGCATTACTGTATATGCAAATACCACCTTAAGTCTTGCTGAGTACAAAAGTACTCAACATTGCTTATTTGTTGGTTTTAGGTGAAGATAGTGAACCTCCAGTCGACATGTAGTTTGACACAGGAAGCGGGAATTATCTTAGCAAGTTTTTGTAGGGTTTATGCCTTGTCAGTTGCCTAAGAGTTGGATGGGCACACTACATGGCTTTTGCCTCTTCTGCTACAATATGCCTAATTGTAAGACTACTCTGTATCAATAGCTTCCGCTTTAATAATATTGTGTATGATTGTGATTCCAATCGTTGTAAATGTGCATACTAGATACTGATTATAGGACTAGTACTGTATGCACATAGATCATCCTTCTTGTCATTCTATACGAAAAAGGAGGGTCGCTACATTTGGACTTCCTCTTTTATGGAAAATGTTCCTTTCTCAAGTGCACCCAAACCAAGTCACCTGGTTCAAAAAGCTTTTTCTTTTGAAACTTGTTTTCTCTATCAGTGTAAGAACGTATTTTCCTTTCAATTACTTCTTTAGTGGTTGTATGAAGTTTCTTAACAATATTAGCACGTTTAGAAGCATCCATACTTGTACGTTCTTGTAAAGGAAGCGGCAAAAAATCAAGTGGTGTTATAGGTTTGAAACCATACACTCCCTCAAAAGGACAAAGTTGAGCAGTAGAACATACTGCCCTATTGTATTCAAACTCCACGTGTGGCAATCAATCCTTCCACTCTTTCAAATTCTTCCTGATCATTGTCCTCAATAGTATAGACAATGTATGATTCACCAATTCAGTTTGTCCATCTCTTTGTGCATGACACATTGTAGAAAATAGGAACTTTGTTCCTAGCTTTGCCCATAGTGTCTTCCAAAAGTCTTCCAAAAGTAACTCATGAATTTGATGTCACAATCTGAAACAATGGTTAGTGGAACACCATGCAATCTCACAATTTCCCTAAAGAACAAATCAACTACATGTGAAGCATTACCACTCTTATTACAAGGAATGAAATAAGCCATCATAGAAAACCTATCCACCACCACAAAAATAGAATCTCTCCCTCTCTTAGTCCTAGGTAATCCCAAAACAAAATCCATGCTAATGTCTTCTTATGGAGCACTAGGAACTGGAAGAGGCGTATACAAACCATGTGGATTTAATTTTGATTTAGCTTTATGGTCTGTAACACATCGTTGTACAAACTGTTTGATGTCACACCTCATCTTAAAGCCAATAAAAGTGATCGTGTGCAGTACATGAACCCTGAGTATCCGCAAGGCAGGCCGCGAAGGTCATCCAGGAGGGGATGGGCTGAGCCGACTACATAAAGACGGATACCACTCGGGCTGCTTCCAACGAGCACAACAAGGAAATTCTGAAGATAGCAATCGACCTTGCTTAGGTAGGATACGATTGTAATCCTGACCGTTACTATGTTCAGTGGATAAGGATAGAGATAGAATCTCCCTCTTGTAACCAATCGGGACTCTCCTTCGTAATCGCACCCCTCTACTATATAAAGGGGGGGTAGGGAAACATTATCATCATATCATCAGCATTAAGCTAGACACTCATAATCCTAGATCACAGGACTAGGGTATTATCTCCTCTGCGAGAGCCCAAACCTGTATAATTTTTGGGTCTTGTGCTACCATCGAGTTTAGATCCAACTCCCACTCCCGTTTTCATTATTGTCGACAACAAACGTCGACAGTTGGGGCGCTAGGTAGGGGCTGCATTAAGATCAATCTCGTGAAACTCGATGGTAATCTCCAGTAGAGTTGTTGTCACCTTTACACCCCCCCAGGCCTTCTATTTCGGGAGTCTAGACTTCGTCGTCGACAATCTCGGCAAGCTCGCTCTTTCAGACTCAGACCAAATCCAATCTGGAAGAGATACCATTGCTCCTTCATCTGGACTATCGCTCAGGTCGGGGAATGCCATGGCCATCTGCTCACGAGCAGTAAGCCGGGGGTTTTCTCCCTGATTCGGATACGGTAAGGTTTCGATCAAGGATGAGTTTTGGGTGGTAGGTGTCATCAGCACCAAACCACTCGGATTTGGAGATCAACTGGATTTGTCTCCTTCTTGCTCTTTAGACTCAGAGAGTAGCGTAGGAAGTTGCCAAGGTTTCCGTGGCATCTACGTGATCAAAGACCAGCGGACTGAGTCCTAGCGCCAAAAGGATGCTGCAGACGCCGCGGAGGCAGAACACCTTCGTCGCGAGGCCCAGGAAGCACGTGTGAAGACTCTCCAGGCCAGAGGCCGCAATGTCAATGAGGACATTCTACAGGCGAAGATGGGGGGACCAATCGGTTTTCCATACGCCTCAACAGAACATCGTCACCTCCAAGACGCTACTTGACACCCTAGGACCAATGCTCGGTCCCGACAGCCCAGCTGCCCCGATCGTGGCCCAAGTTAAGGCCATGGTGATGGCGGTAGCGATTCAACACAACCAGGAAAAACTAGCGGAGAAGACATACTCCTGCGCCCGCGTAGCCACTCAAACTGCTAGTAGCAATACTGCCCACAGTCGGTCCATACACGGTTGGCTAGAGCTTCGTCGCGGTGAGGACACCTGCCGGAGTCTCAACCGCGATCTCCGCTTGGACCTTAATGCCAGGTGGCGTGAGTGGGAACATGATGAATGGCGCCGACCCAGGACGACTACGAGTGTTTTGGCATCGACCATGATGGCCGGGACGACTGTGACGGCCACAGGATCACCACTGCTGTGGCCAGAGCAACGACGAGGACTGCCGAGTCAGAACGGCACCGTGACGATCTCCGCACCGACGTAATGACAGGCCCATTGATGGTGTCCGCGCTTTCACAACTCGGCTCCGCCGAGTGGTCTGGCCTGAAGGTTTCAATCCTAAGGGCATCACCAAATTCGACGGGGAGAGGGACCCAGAAGCTTGGTTACAGGTTTATTCTCTCGCAATCAAGGCAGCCGGAGGAGACCACAATGTGATGGTGAACTATTTGTTGGTCACGCTCACTCCATCGGCTCAAGCTTGGCTCACGGGACTTCTAGAGAATTCTATAGATTCCTGGGAAGATCTTTGTGAGCAGTTCATCGCTAATTTCCAGGGCACTTATGAGAGGCCTGGAACCCCGTGGAACTTGTTTCAACTTCATCAAGAGAAGGGTGAGTCTTTGTAGAGTTCATCAGGCTCTTTATGCAGAAAAAGAATTTCATCCGGGACGTCTCAGAAGCAGTCGTCATGGCGGCTTTCCAAAAGGGAGTCGAAGACGCCGACTTGATCAAGAAGATGTCCCGGAAGCCGCAGACCACTGTGAAGGAAATGTTTGCTTTAGCGGACTGCTACGTCACGGCCTCGGATGCCCTGGCCAAGCACCAACATGATCGTCTGCGGCAAAAGGACAAAAAAGATCACGCCGAGTCCTCCAAGCAGAAGGACAGGAAACGAAAGGGTGAGGAGTTGGTCGCAGTAGCTTAACGCGGCCAGCCCCGAGCGTCGCACATAGATGACTACGACAAGGTGATGGATGCGATTTGTCCTTTTCATCCAAAGAGGAAGCATGCAACCAAGGATTGCTTACTCTTAAAAGGTTCGCGAAAGAAAGCAACAAGCGAGCGTGCCAGGATAAAGGTGAGGCAGACAAGAAGCAAGACCCCCCTGAGGACGATGGAGGTGACTACCAGGCAATCGAGCATGAGCGCAACTACATATTCGGGGGCTCGATAGCGTATGAGTCCGAGCGAAAGCAGAAACTTACCACTCGGGAGGTCGACGCAGTCACATCGGTAACCCCCCAGTACTTGAGGTGGTCCAAGGTTCCGATTACATTCGATCGCTCGGATCATCCCGATCATATTCCTTACCCAGGTAGATATCCTCTGGTGCTAGATCTTGTTATTCGTAGCGTCAGGCTTAAGAGGGTGCTGTTTGATAGAGGGAGCAGGCTCAACATCCTTTTCTCCAAGACCTTCGATGATATGAAGATCCCCCGCTCCATGCTGAAGCGTGGATCATCGCCGTTCCACAGGGTAATCCCTGGGACCTCAACGGTATCACTCGGGCAGATCACTTTACCAGTTACGTTCGGGACTAAGGACAACTACTGGACGAAATATCTAAACTTTGAGGTGGCTGATTTCAAGACGGCATACTATGCCATCTTAGGAAGGCCGGGCCTAGCCAGATTCATGGCTATACCACTGATGAGGACATCACCAGCATGGATACGATTAGTGTGACAGCTATCCCTCCTTCCTCTCCGGCCGCTCCAACGACTACCGACACTGTTCCATCTTCGTCACAAACGATCGACGCTACGGCATCTTCGTCGCTGAGAGGCCTTAATCCAAAACCTCAACTATTCAAGCCCACATCAATAGACAACGGCCTTAAACACACACCCCGAGGACAGCCCACATGTCAAGGAAGGCCCATATGGAAGCCCAAGATGCCAAAAAGCCCGGTTCGGCCATCCAGCAGCATGCCAACTTCAAACGGGCATAACTCGGACTCCCGGACTTCGTTTTCAGCGTGCGACCACCCGTTTGAAAGCTTAGGAGATAAGCTTTCTAATGGATCTAGACCTACTTCCAAATTCACTCCAAAACGACAAGAAAATGAGGGAAAATATCACGAACCAGAAATTCAGGGTGCTGCATCACCTCACTTTTGGGCCTATGGCCCATGTATCTTAGGGTTTTGGTGGCCACCGCTGTTTTGGCTACCCTACACCTCTTGGCCGCCGCTATATATGTGGCCGCCACCGTTCTTTTACGCTTATGTTTTGTTGTGTTTTGGTAGACCCCTTGTGCGTCCCTCCTCATGTTCGCGTGTGTCGACTAGATCACCCGTGACGAGAAACAAAACCTCACCCTTGTATCTTTGAGATTATTGGATTGGAATTGCTCTCACCTTGTTCTTGCATGTTCTCGGTTGCAGCAGGTACAAGGATCGATCGGGTCTTTGATTCGGTTGATCGCCTCGTGTGGTGACGTTGCGATTGCTTGGTTGTTGATCTCGTGGTTAGTAGCCGATCCATCTACATCGTACGCTATCAATCCGACGTATCGTTTTCATCAGAAGATCGGACTGACCTAGTGCGCATCAAGTGGTATCAGAGCGACGGTTGTCTGGTGAGAATACCCTTTTCTTTGTTTAGTTCATCTTGTTCGTCCTAGAATCCAGAAAAATAGCCCAAAAAATATATGTTCGCTGTGTGATCAATCTAATCCGAGCCCCTTTTGGCCTTTACTATTACTACCTAGTTTAATTCTTGTTGAATTTGTGTTGCATCGTCGTGTCGTTGCTGGTCTTAGTGTTTTGATCTTTAGAGTTTCGAGTTCTTGTCACGTTCTTGACACCGAGTTGAAACTCCATTGCATCGTCGCGTCCAATTCGGATCCTACTCTGTCTAGTTCAGTATTTTGGTCATAACTCCCTCTTACAAACTCGGAGTTTTCTGTTCTTATACTTTCCTGAAAGCTTGAGAAATTATCTACAACTTTGTCCATTGTGATACCTTTCAAAAATGCTGTCTTCTTGCCCAAAATCCTGTCGGATTGAAATCTGTCTTCATCCTTGATTTTCTGAGCAGTCTGTATTTTGGGGTCAATATCTCTGGCTTCCCATATCCAAAATAGACGTTCCATATATGCAAATCGATCAGCTCGAAAAGATCTACAACTTTTCAGTTATATGTTTTTGCATTGGAAGCCAATAAAAACCCGAAAATAGCATTTGAAGTTTCTGCATAGTAGATCTGTTTGCAGCAGAAAAAAATGTTTGAGTTGTAATTCATCATATGTACCACCTTTGATATAGAAGGAAGAAAAATAAGAAAAGGCTAGTGCATATAAAAGAGCCGCACTAAAAGGTGGAAAAAGGAGCTCTAGCTATTTGCTTGTGTGCTGAGGTTGTTTATGTTTCTGTGACTTCATTGGTGTCTAGGCTCGCGTCTATAGTATGGTCTAGCCTAGGACCAGCAAAGTACCGCCATTGAACATTCTTTCAACTTATTTTGGCTAGTGTGGTTCTAGTATATCCTTTGCTACATATTATACCTATCCAAGCTCCACCTACTATTAACCACAGGAGAAGCACCTTGCAATCGCTTTATCACTCCTGAGTGTAGATTACTATCATCCACCGATTGAAACTTGAAAAGCTGCACGGTAAGAACGGGTAAGAACTTGGTGTGAGCTTGAGCGTATGAGAACCTCCACTGTCCACATATTAGTAGTTCATAGGAACTAATTCTCTTGTGAGTTCTCTGTTTGTTGCCCCTAACAATGGCAGGTTCACATAGCAAGATAACTTACGAGGATGATATTGAGGATTGTCCATTCTTGACAGAAAGAGAAAAGAAATACTGGCGAAAACTTAAGCGACTTGAGTCCCTACAAAAATCAAAGGGTGAGACGGTCGAGCATGGGATTATCCCTTCGACCAAGAATGAGAACACACCACCAAGAAAGATTTGAAGCCTACCTCACCCAAGAAGAAGAATAGTAAGTGTATTTCAATATATAACGATACGAATGTTCTTGCTATTCCTACGACTAACCCTATAGGCAAGAATGATCAAGATTGTGTGCACTTGAGTACTGCAATGACGAACAGCTACAAGAGCCTAAGGTCGCAACGTGTACTTAGTGCTCCACCGGCACATGCTAGTCAAACTCAACGCAACAACTTATTCCATACTAAGTTTGTTGTCCGAGAATGTGGGGTACAAGTCATCATAGATGGAGGAAATTGTAGCAACCTCGCAAGTCAGAACATGGTTGAGAAGATTGGTTTGACCACAACTCCACTTCAACAACCTTATGAGATCGAATGGTTCAATTCCTGTGGTAAGATTCAGGTAACACAAACTGTGCAAGTGAATTTCTCTATTGGTTCATATTATGATTTTGTTGATTGCTATGTTGTACCCATGGAAACATGCTCACTTTTATTAGGAAGACCACGGTTATATGATGTAGAAGCTATTCACAATGGTAGAACCAATCAATATTCCTTTATGTATTATATAAAGAAAATGATTTTGGAACCAATGACTCCTGTTGAAATAAATAAAATTATTGCAAACTGAGTTAAAAGGCAGGGCAAAGAGGGTAATGAAATTGTTAACCATGCACAAAAGATTGAAACAAAGATAAAGGAGGTAGTTCATTTAGATAAGGTTGTGTCCTCCCCTAATACCGCATTGCAAACACATGTTTCTTTGTCTCCTATTGTTACTAACCTTTTGCAGGATCGTGAGAAGGAGTCGAGGGCGACTCCAATTCAAGAAGGGGAGGATGATGAGGATATCACCAGCATGGATACGATTAGTGTGACCGCTATCCCTCCTTCCTCTCCGGCCGCTCCAACGACTACCGACACTGCTCCATCTTCGTCACATACGATCGACGCTACGACATCTTCGTCGCTGAGAGGCCTTAATCCAAAGGCTCAGCTATTCAAGCCCACATCAACAGACAAGGGCCTTAAACACACACCCCGAGGACAGCCCACACGTCAAGGAAGGCCCATATGGAAGCCCAAGATGCCAAAAAGCCCGGTTCGGCCATCCAACAGCATGCCAACTTCAAACGGGCATAACTCGAACTCCCGGACTCCGTTTTCAGCGTGCGACCACCCGTTTGAAAGCTTAGGAGATAAGCTTTCTAATGGATCCAGCCCTACTTCCAAATTCACTCTAGAATGACGGAAAAATGCAGAACAATGTCATGGGTATGAAATTCAGGGTGCTGCATCACCTCACTTTTGGGCCTATGGCCCATGTATCTTAGGGTTTTGGTGGCCACCGCTGTTTTGGCTGCCCTACACCTCCTGGCGGCCGCTATATATGTGGCCGCCACCGTTCTTTTACGCTTAGGTTTTGTTATGTTTTGGTAGACCCCTTGTGCGTCCCTCCTCGTGTTCGCGTGTGTCAACTAGACCACCCGTGATGAGAAATAGAACCTCACCCTTGTATCTTTGAGATTATTGGATTAGAATTGCTCTCACCTTGTTCTTGCATGTTCTCGGTTGCAGTAGGTACAAGGATCGATCGGGTCTTTGATTCGGTTGATCGCCTCGTGTGGTGACATTGCGATTGCTTGGTTGCTGATCTCGTGGTTAGTAGCCGATCCATCTACATCGTGCGCTATCAAACCGATGTATCGTTCTCATCAGAAGATCGGACCGACCTAGTGTGCATCAACCACACTACACTTACCTTGCGCTAAAGATGCCAGGTCCGAAAGGCATTATCACAGTTTGTGGTGATGTCAAGCAGTCCTTCATGTGCGACAGGGAGAGCTTCTAGATGACTAAAATGCAGGAGGCAGCGGCTGATCGGGAGAAGATCCGATTGGTGGCTACGCTCCAACAAGACGAAGGAGACGTCCCAGCTAAGAAGTAGGCCAAGTCAAGCATGAAGCTTGATTAGGGAGTCAAGAAGGTGATACTTGACCCATCCAACTCGGCCTAACGGCTCTGATTGGGACAGGGCTTGATCACAAATAGGAAGACGCTTTCGTCACTTTCCTTCAGGCGAATCGGGACATTTTTGCTTAGAAGCCATCAAATATGCCTGGTGTCCCTAGGGAGGTGATCGAACACTCTCTCAACGTTGACGAGAAGGCGAAGCCTGTCAAGCAGTGGCTCCGGTGGTTCGTGCAAGTTCGCCGTGACACTATCGGGAAGAAATCACTAAGCTCTTAGCTACAGGATTTATAAAAAAAGTGTTTCATCCCAACTGGTTGGCGAACCCAGTTCTTGTTCGTAAAAAGAATAAAAGTTGGCGCATGTGTGTTGATTATACCGATCTCAATAAGGCATGCCCAAAAGATCCATTCGGGTTGCCTCGCATCGATCAGGTGGTGGATTCAACCGCTGGGCGTGAGCTCCTGAGTTTTTTAGATGCCTACTCAGGGTATCACCAAATCCGGTTGAAAGAGGAAGACTGCATTAAGACCTCATTCATCACCCTCTTTGGGGCTTTCTGCTATGTCACAATGCCATTCGGGTTTAAAAACACTGGCACAACTTATTAGCGCACGATACAGCGGTGTTTGTGGCTTTCTACCATGTGTGGAAGCATACGTGGATGATGTCGTAGTCAAATCTCGTGTAAAGGAGGACCTCATATCTGATTTGGCTGAGATGTTTGAAAGCCTAAGAGCCTATAAGATGAAACTCAACCCTGAGAAGTGTGTCTTTGGAGTCCCTTCGAGAAAGCTACTCGGATTTATCGTGTCTCATCGTGGTATCAATGCAAACCCGGAGAAGATCAACGCCATCATGAAGATGAAGCCCCCAACTTGCTAGAAGGACGTCCAAAAGCTCACAGGATGCATGGTGGCACTTGACAGATTCATTTCCCACCTAGGGTTGCGGGGGATGCCGTTTTTCAAGCTCTTGAAGAAGCAGGGTGACTTCCAGTGGACTCCTGAGGCATAGCAGGCTTTCGAGGGCCTTAAGGCATTCCTAACCATGCCACCGGTATTGGTCTCACCGATGCCCGAAGAACGCCTTTTGCTCTACATAGCGACAACGACTCACGTGGTCAACGCTGCAATTGTCGTGGAGCGAGAGGAGGCAGGACACCTGCAGAAGGTTCATCACTCAGTTTATTTCATCAGCGAGGTACTGGGTGAGTCTAAGGTACGGTACCCTTAAGTGCAGAAGCTATTGTATGCCGTACTACTTACTTCTTGCAAGCTTAAGCACTACTTCCAAGAACATTCGATTTCGGTGGTTACTTCTTTTCCAATTAGGGACATACTTCACAATCGGGAAGCCACCAGGAGAATCGCGAAGTGGGCAATCGAGTTTGGAGCTTTCGAAATCTCCTTCAAGATGCGAACTGTCGTCAAATCTCAAGTGCTCGCCGACTTCACTGCCAAGTGGGTAGAATTGCAAAATCCCATAGCCATTGAGGAGCTCGAGTACTGGACAATGTACTTTGATGGTTCCCTCATGCTCAACGGCGTGGGGGCTGGTGTGGTGCTCATCTCTCCGACAGTGGATCGGCTGAAGTACGTTCTTCATATCCACTTTCTGGCATCAAACAACACCGTCGAGTATGAGGCACTCATCCACGGGCTTTGTATCGCCATATCGCTCGGTATTCGACGACAGATGGTTCGTGGAGACTCGCAGTTGGTGATCAATCAAGTGCAGATGGACTGGTCATGTATCGGTGACAATATGGCAACATATTGCCAGGAGGTGTGCAAGCTGGAGGATAAATTTAACGAGCTGGAGCTCATCCGTGTACTCCGCTTCGACAATGAAGCAGTAGATGAGCTCGCAAGATTAGGCTCCAGTCGGGCAATAGTTTCGGCTGGTGTATTTGTCGAAGCGCTCCATAAACCCACGATAAGCCGACAGTAGGAGTCGAGCAGGTCAGGGGAAAAGCCAGTCGAGGCAGAAGTTTTGGTCATCAACCCTAACTGGGTAACTCCATATTTGGATTATCTGTTAAAAGACAAACTCCCCGAAGATTGCGAGCAGGCAAAGTGCAATGCACGCCGAAGCAAGAGCTATGCGGTGGTCGGTGAGGAGCTCTTTCGGAAGAGTGTCTCTGGGGTCCTAAGTAGCTGCATATCAGAGCAAGAAGGGAGGAGTCTTCTGAGAGAAATCCATGCGGGAATTTGCGGGCATCATGCGGCATCAAGTACCTGGTGGGCAAGGCTTATCGTCAGGGTTTCTTCTGGCCGACTGCTATATCAAATGCAGAAGATACACGTGCTGGCGCTGGAGCTGCAGACTATTTCGATCACCTGGCCTTTCGCAGCCTGGAAGCTCGACATGGTTGGACCCCTAAAGAAGGCTCAAGGTGGTTTCACTCATCTCTTTATTGCCATCGACAAATTTATGAAGTGGATTGGGACAAAGCCTGTTGCCACGATCACAGCGGCCAAGTCCAAGTAATTCTTCCAGGAAATTATGGTCAGATTTGGCGTGCCAAATAGAATTATCACCGATAATGGCACTCTGTTTCGAGGCGAAGAATTTCAAGATTGGGGTGACGAGCTCGACCTCAAAATTTGCTTTGCTTCCGTGGGTCATCCCCGGAGTATCGGGCAAGTCGAACGGCCAATGGCATGGTGTTGCAAGGGCTAAAAGCGAGGATTTTTTTATCGTCTCAAACCGTATGCCACGCGATGGGTAAAAGAATTGCCTTCGGTGCTCTAGGGGCTGAGAACTACCCCAAGTAGGGCAACCGGGCAATCACCTTTTTTCCTAGTGTATGGTTCAGAGGCGGTCTTACCTACCGAGTTGGCATTCGGATCCCCGCGGGTTCGAGCTACAAGGAAGCCGAGTCGGAGGAGAGAAGGCTGGAAGATCTCGACCGACTGGAGGAGGTCAGGAATGTTGCAGCAATCCAGTCGGCCAACTACCTTCAGGGCTTGCATCGCTATCACGATCGAAATGTTCGAGGCCGTGCTTTCTCCAAAGGAGATCTGGTTCTATGAAGGAATCAGAAAAATGAGCATAAACTCTCCCCAAGTGGGAAGGCCCTTACATCGTCGATCAGGTGACGCACCCGGGGGCTTGCAGACTCAAGCACGAAGACGGTGTGGTTATTGGCAACACATGGAACATAGAGCGGCTGCGTCGCTTTTACACTTGAATCTTGTACTTAATCATGTTATTATGAATAAAGTTTATCCTGACTTGCTACTTAGTTAATTCTCAACTAAGCAGTAAGTCGGGGACTACACATAATAGTGTTGCGCATGCACAACCCTTCTTCTGAGTCATTTTTGCTTCTTTTTTCCTAACGATTGCGACTGAGTCCAACTGTGCTAATTCCGTGTAGTGAAACTCCGACCCCATGAACAGCGAACTCTAGTCAGTCAAAGCGCGTGCTTGGGAAGAGGAGCCATGAGCCGACTCCCAACGCCCGAGGGCTAGACTAGTCGGGCAGAGTGCTTAAACGAAAAGAGACAAAACTACTCGGACAAATTCAGAAATTAGTAAGGAAGAAAGAGTACAAGACATTAAAATTATATATCAAATCGAACATTATGTCCGAGCGAAAATATTCTTACATTACTTAAGTTTTACATATATTATTCTAAGACAGCTAAGCCTAAGCGCGGCGCGTGCGGCCTAGTGCCTCGATAAGGGCGTCCCTCGCCTCAGCAAGGATCAAGACGACTTTGATCAGCACATTGACGTGGGCAGCGTCGTGGGCAGCGGCCTCCGATTCCGCGAGCTCGGCCATGGTGAGTCGAAGTCGGCACAAAGCTCAGCGAGGAGGGCCTCCTCGTCAGTAGGTGCCAGTGAAGCATCACCCTCAAAGCTGAAGACCAACTCCTCCGCAGGAGGAGGAGGTGGAGGGACCTCATCGACGGGCACAGAAGAACGAAATGGGGAAGCCATCGAAGATTTGCAGAAGAAGTTGAAGACTGCCGAAGACTTGGAAGTGGGTGATCACTCCCGTAGCGGTGACACCCTTATATATCCAGAGCGACGAAGCCGAATAGTTTCGAATAAATGCTGGCGCGGGAAGCCAAAATGGTTCCGTGTTAGCATGAGAAGCTGAACCAGACATGAATAAGCACGCAAGCATTAATTCAAAGATCTCTTGGGAAGTAGCAAAGCAATTATGGCCAAAAGTTAACTCCTTCAGAAGCGGTGAAGTAATTACAGCCAAGGTTCACGTATGCATTACACAGGAGTCAAGTCTAAATTTTCTACTAAAGAGGCAAACGTGTCCTTAACTTCGTCAAAAAGGGCAGCAACTTGATCATCATCCACGGTGCCAGCGAAGCCTTCCTTGACAGCTTCGATATCCACTCGGGGATATAGGGACTTCACAATTGCCCGGGCCTAGCTTGCACTCGAGGTCGCTGTTTCCCAAAAGTGGGCCTAGAGCTTCTCGGGCCCCTCTGTCAGCCGAAGGATGGTTTTATCTTCATTACTCAGCCCTGCCTCTCCAGGGCTCCAGAACTTCACCATCGTCCATCGCCTCGGAGGCTTCTCGGTGCTTGGTGCATGATGCTTCTACAGACTTGATCCTCTCGCCGAGAACACAGAATTGCGCCTGTGCCTTTCTCCGGTATTCAGCAAGCAATTCAGGTCATCACCAGAGCCACTGAAAAAATGAAGAAAGGTAGAGCCGAGTTGGGAAACATACCTTCTAGCTCTCGCTCCAGCTTCTCCGAGTTAGTTCGGGCCTGGAATTCAGAGCTTTTCAGTGCCTTAAGCTACTCCTCAGATGCCTTAAGTTCTTCTGAAGACCGGCGATGGTTAGGTCCCGGGCTGGAGCAGACAACAGAGTTAGAAGACAAGTAATCAAAATTCTGCAACAAGATGATTGAAGACACACTCACATCGGAGTGAGCCCGCCAGGCTCAGTTTCTCCTCTTCCAAGGCCTGGACTTGGGCCAAGAGCTTTCGAAGCTCAGCTTGGCCCTTGTTCCTGACCTGCATGACCTCGGCCCTGCCCTCGGCGCGAACCCGCTTGAGGTCGGCTTCGTACTCTTGCCACAACTTGAGTTTCGGAAGTACGTCCCAGAGAATGGCATCTCTCTTCTTGGAACAGTTTCCCAGGGCCTGAAGATTACTAAAAAAGATTAATGAAGATGCGCAGCCTACCGTGGGCAAAGAGAAAGAAGGGGCTATCAGCTGACCCAGATCAGTTAGGCACTCTCGTTGGCATGCTCATAACGCTCCTTCCTCTTCTTCCCCTCGTCTTCATTGCCAAAAGATTCCCATTTGTCCTCCTCATTGTGAAGTATGATTCACACTAGAGGTCAGGAGTGGGGGGGGGGATTGCGGAGGTTCTCGAGGAATTTCCTCCACCGGAGGAGAGGCACAGGTGGTGAGTTCCAGGGACATCGGCCTCGCGGTCAGCTTGGGCAGAGTGCTTGGCATGGATGAATGCGACTTCGATTCGGGACCTGCCTTGACGCCCTAGAGGCTCGATCCGGCAGTCGGCAATGTAGTCTCGGCCTGATCCGGAGTGGCTTCGGTGTCCTCGGGTGTGGTGTTGGTCGGTGAATCCATCCTCGCCTGGTTCGCGGCACTCTCGTCCCTGGCCCCCTAGGCTTTTCGTTGGCACGTCTATAGGAACTTCATCTCACAGCACCCTGCAAAAAAGGAAATCAAAACACAACCGAGCAAACTAAGAGTAGGAGTTGATAGGGGGACTAACCTGTCAGATTTCCTTATCCTCACTCTGGAAACTTTTCGGGTGGCTGAACCACTCGGAGGAGGGTCCGGTTTCATGCTAGACCTGGGAGGCGAAGAGACCGACCGAGCTGAATGTTGAGCTGCAGGATCCCGTACCGCTGGGCCTCTAGTCGGGCAGAACGGTTTCTGAGGCTCCTCGGCTGCCGGCTCTTTTCCTTCTCGGCGCTTGCCCCGCGGGATCGTCTGGCCCTTTCCGAGTGCTGAACCGCTTGGAGGGGGATCCAATTTCTTGCTGGGCTTCGGTGGCAGCATGTGTGACGCTGACCCCACTGTGTGCAATGCCATTTCCGCTATCCGTGATGATGGGGGCTCCCTAATCGTTGGACCCCTAGTCGGTCATGAAGACCCTATAGTCTCCTCATCTGCTACTTTCTTCCCTCTTTTGGCACTCAGCTCCTCGGTAGAAGGGCTAGCTGGCCGTCTCGCCTAGTGCTCTTATGTTGAGGAATGTCAAGGAGCAGTGTGTCGAAAAAGAAAGCTACTCGCTCTTGTAAGCGGCGACAAGCGTAGAATCAGACAACATTCATCCATAAGTACATGATTAGTCATTATTGGACCGAAAAAATGCTCACCTGAGGAGGAGGGTGTGTCAAGGTGAAGGGCTTCGAGCATCTCTTGAGGAGAACCTCGATGCCTAGGGTGAAGAAATCGCTCATCCGGTTGATCAACACGTCTCTTGGGATGGCCTCAGGCGCGTCCCGGGTGGGATCATTCTCCCCGCTGTATTCAAATCCCTGGTGGACTCGCTCATTGAGAGGCTGTATTTGGCAGCGGGAGAAGTTGACAGCAATATCAACCCCAGTCAAACCCATTTCCTTCAGCTTGCTAGTTAATTCCATGAGTTCTCGGACCTGGTCCATCTCATTACTCAAGGGGGTCGTGGCCCAAAAAGGAAAAAATGTGGGTGAAAATCCAGTGAAAGAAGGGAGAAAGGGATCAGGATTGGAGCAATAGAACCACTCTCGGTGCCAACCCTTGTTAGAAGATTTGAAGGGGATATAAAAATAAGACTTCTTCAGCCCATCGCGCAACTAGAAGTCGGCACCCCCAATTGCCTTAGGGGTGTTCTTGCTCAGGTAAGGCTTGAGAAGAAAAAGTTGGCGGAATAGATTGAAATATAGGTGAATCCTAAGAAAAGCCTCGTATAGGTGAACAAAGATGGAAATTTGAAGAGTGGAGTTGGGGTTCAGGTTGATCAATTCAATTCCATAGAAGTGAAGAAGGCCACGAAAGAAAGTGCTGCCAGGGAGGCTAAATCCGCGCTGGAAAAAGGACTCAAAGGCCACGATCTCATCAGAGCGGGGAGTAGGAGAAGATTACTTGCGGCAGGATGCGCGCAGATCAACTCCAATGCTAGAAGAACTCCGGAGATGACCATCTCCTCCAAGTGTTTCTTCGTCGTCGCCGAAGTGGCCCAATCCTTGGATGGGGGCGGCATGGAGGTATCCTGGGAGGAGGAAGAAGGCATCTTCGGAAGGGCTTAGCAGCGGTCCAAGATTGCGAATGCGGCGGCGGTTAACCCTAGTGGCGGAGATTGTTGCGAAAATGTCGAAACTTAGAAGATGAAGGGGCAGGTGTGAGCAGTCCAAAGAAAGCCTCTTGGCTCGTTCCAAGCCTCATATTTATAGGAAGCGACACTGAATTTTCTCCTTGAGCAGGAAAAGGTGTTTCGCCTTCCTTATTTCCCCATGATAGGCCGCCAGTTGTGCGCCATAACCGTCACACAGAAGTCTCCCAGGCCGAATTTAGTTTGGGATATGGTACACCCTATAATGGGTCGATCGTCAATAACCATGTCAAATGGGATTTGGGTACCTTCCAAACCAAGTCATAATGTCTTCTCGTGATATGCCTCATGATAGGTCAATTGCTGGTTACCGCACAAGACGGAATCAGATATCACAAATTGATTCAGAGCAAGGATTCCAAGGGTACACCCCATGATGGGCCGCCAGCTGTATACCGTGATAATCGGGTGCTAGTACCACTCAGACAATCCAAGGTACGCCCCATGATAGGTCGATAGCTGTGCACTATGACGATTAGGCACAAGTACCACTCAGTTAAAGCCAACCTAAACAAGGGTATGCCCTAAGATGGGCCAACTCCCAGTTTCCAAAAAATTGGGCTAGATACCACTTGGAAAGATCAAGCATGGAGCTCTTTTGAGTTCTCTACGATCTCTTTACCTGCAGCATGGCACTCAGCACGGAAAAGGAACCAGTCGAGAGATCATGCCAAGAACTGGAAGCACTCGGCGTGAAGCACGACTCAACTGAGGTGTGACCAGGAGGGCGGCAACTCGATCACAAACCACTCGGGGGCTACTGTGGAGTACATGAACCCTGAGTATCCGCAAGGCAGGTCGCGAAGGTCATCCAGGAGGGGATGGGCTGAGCTGACTACATAAAGACGGATACCACCTGGGCTGCTTCCAACGTGCGCAACAAGAAAACTCTGAAGATAGCAACCGACCTTGATTAGGCAGGATACGATTGTAATCCTGGCTATTACCATGTTCAGCGGATAAGGATAGAGATAGAATCTCCCTCTTGTAACCGATCGGGACTCTCCTTTGTAACCGCACCCCTCTACTATATAAAGGGGGTAGGGAAACATTATCATCAAGTCATCATCATTAAGCTAGACACTCAAAATCCCAGAGCACAAGACTAGGGTATTATCTCCTCCGCGAGAGCCTGAGCCTGCATAATTCTTGCATCTTCTGCTACATCGAGTTTGGATCCAACGCCTAGCCCCGTTTTCATTATTGTCGACAACAAACGTTGACAGATCGCTTAGCAACATGAGTGTTTTTTCTCTCCAAAAGTGTCTCATCGACCCTCCTACCAGAGATTCTTGCAACAACAACAAATGAATGGACCAATTGGGACTACAAAGCTTGTTAGCACAAAACAAATATCCATCATGAAAATGAAACTTATCCCATCCTTTTCCTCGTTGACAGTTAGAGTATGGTGCTGAAAATTCAATACATGAGAATACAAATCCTTGAACTCTCTAATCCAGGAACATTGATTTCTAATTGAGTTAAAAACTTGGATTTCCTAGAAAGAGCCTCAGCCACAACATTTCCTTTTCCTTTCCCAAATTTTACAACATAAAGGAAATTTCAATAAATTCGACCCACTTAGCAAGTCCATGGTTCAAAATAGCTTGGCCTTTCAAATACTTCAAAGATTTATGATTTGAATGAATAACAAATTCTTTTGGCCAAAAATAATGTTTCCATGTTTCAAGTGTTCTGATCAAAGCATACATTTTTTTTATCATAAACAGGATAATTCAATTGAGCTCCTCCTAGTGTTTCACTAAAGCATGCTACCGGTTCCCCTCTTGCATTAAAACACCACCAATACCAATTCCACTAGTATCAAATTCAATTTCAAAAGTCTTTGTGAAATCTAGTAAAACAAGCAATGGTGCGTCAGTTAAGTGTTTCTTAAGTTCATTGAAAGCATGTTCTTGCACTTCACCCCATGTAAATACAATGCCATTTTAGTCAATTCATTCAATGGAGCAGCAATGTGACTTTTTTGTACTCATGGAGTCTACAGTGCCAATTAGAACCTATTGTGAGGAATATTTAACACTGACTTGGACAGATTCGAAATGCACCCCGAAAAGAGCTAGGGCACATACGAAGTCCATTTGGGGTGTTTGGCACTCAGTTTCTTTCTTTGACTTTTTTCGCACGATGGAGTCTACAGTGCCAATTGGGACTCATCGTGAGGCACAATTAACACCGATTCAGATGGATTCGAAATGCACCACGGCATGAGCTATGGTGTATATAAAGTCCATTAAGCTGCTTTGGCACTTAGATTCATTCTATGACATTTTTTTCGTATGCATGGAGTCTACAGTGCCAATTAGGACCCATCGTGAGAAATATTTAACACTAACACAGATGGATTCGAAACGCTCCCTGAAATGTGCTATGGCATATTTGAAGTCCATTCAGGGGGTTTGGCACTCAGTTTCATTCTTTAACTTTTTCCGTACGATGGAGTCTACATTTAACACCGATTCGGGCAGATTCGATACACACACCGGAATGAGCTATGGCACATATAAAGTCCATTCAGTAGGTTACGACATTTTTTCAAATGTATGGAGTCTACCATGCAAATTAGGACCCATTGTGAGGAGTATTTAACACGGACTCAGAAGAATTCAAATCGCTCCTTAAAATGAGCAGTGGCGTATTTGAAGTCCATTTGGAGGTTTGGCATAGAGTTTCATCCTGTGAATTTTTTCATACGCATAGAGTCTACAGTGCCAATTGGAATCCATCACGAGGAATATTTAACAATGACTCAGACAGATACGAAATGCTCCTTGAAATGCGCTATGGCGTATTTGATGTGGATTCGAGGGGTTTGGCACTAAGTTTCATTCTATGACTTTTTTCATACGCTTGGAGTCTACCATGCCAATTGGGACATGTCTGAGGAATGTTAACACTGGCTCAGATTGATTCGAAATGGACCGCAAAGTGAGCTACGGCACATATCTAGTCAATTGGGGGGTTTGGCAGTCAGTTTCATTCTGTGGCTTTTTTCGTATGATATAGTCTATAAAGTCAATTGGGACCTGTCATGATGAATGTTGCACGCCGGCTTAGTCTGATTCGAAATGCACCCCGAAATGTCCTATGGCGCATATGAAGTCTATTTAGGGGTTAGGCACTCAGTTTCATTCTGTGACTTTTTTGTTAGCGTCGAGTCTACTGTGTCAATTAGGACCCATCGTGAGGAATATTTAAAACCACTCGGATTGATTTGAAACACTCCTTGAAATGCGCTATGGTGGATTAGAAGTACATTGGGGGGGGGGGTTTGGCATTGAGTTTCGTTTTGTGACTTTTTTCATATCCATGGAGTCCATAGGCCAATTAGAACCCATCGTGAGCAATATTTAACACAAGCTCAGACAGATTTCGAAATGGACCTCAAAATGATCTACGACACATATGAAGTCCAATCGGGAGGATGGCACTTAGTTTCATTCTTTGATTTTTTCGCACGATATAGTCTGCAATGTCACTTGGGACCCGTCATGATGAATGTTTTGCGCCGACTCGGGCGGATTTGAAACGCACCCTGAAATGTGGTATGGCGCACACGAAGTCCATTCAGGGGCAAGACACTTAGTATCATTCTCTAATTTTTTTGTAGCGTCGAGTCTACAGTGCCAATTGCGACCTGTTGTGAGGAAAATTCAACACTAACACAGACGGATTCGAAATGCACCTCGAAATGTGCTATGGCACATTTGAGATCCATTTGTGGGGTTTGGTACTTAGATTCAATCTCTGAATTTTTCATATGCACGAAGTCTGTAGTGCTAATTGGATCCCGTCATGAGGAATATTTAACAGAAACTTCGATGAATTCGAACGCACCCTGAAAAGAGCGAGGGCACATATGAAGTCCATTCTGTGACTTTTCCCGTACGATGGAGTCTACAGTGCCAATTGGGACTCATCATGATGCACATTTAACACCGATTCTGATGGATTCCAAATGCACCCCAAAATGAACTATGGTGCATATAAAGTCCATTTGCTAATTTTGGCACTAAGTTTCATGCTATGACATTTTTTTCATACGCATGGAGTCTATAATGCAAATTGGGACCCGTCGTGAGGAATATTTAACACTGACTCGGATGAATTAAAAACGTTCCCTGAAATGAGCTATGGCGTATTTGAAGTGCATTTAGGGGGGTTTGGCATAGAGTTTCATCCTATGACTTTTTTCACACGCATGGGGTCTACAGTGCCAATTGGGACCCATCATGAGGATAACACCAACTCGGACAGATTCGAAACGCCCCTTGAAATGCGCTGTGGTGTATTTGATGTCCATTCGAGGGTTTTGGCACTAAGTTTCATTCTGTGACTTTTTCATACGCATGGAGTCTACAGTGCCAACTAGGACCCATCGTGGGAAATGTTTAATACTGGCTCAGACGGATTCGAAACGAACCCAAAAATGAGCTACAACGCATATGAAGTCCATTTGGGGTGTTTGGCACTCAGTTTCATTATGTGACTTTTTTCAGACGATATAGTCTACAGTGTCAATTGGGACTAGTCATGATGAATGCTGCACGTCGACTCGGATGGATTCGAAATGCACCCCAAAATGTGCTTGGCGCATATGAAGTCCATCTGGGGGTTAGGCACTTAGTTTCATTTTTGACATTTTTGTATACGTCGAGTCTAAACTGCCAATTTGGACCTGTCATGAGGAAATTAAACATCGACTAGCATGGATTCGAATGCACCTTGAAATGAGCTATGGCACATTTGAAGTCCATTCGTGGGGTTTGGAACTTAGTTTCAATCTGTGAAATTTTCGTAGGCATGGTGTCTTTGTGCCAATTGGGACTCATCATGAGGAATATGTAACTCCGACGCGGACATATTCGGAACGCACCCTGAAATAAGCTGTGACACATTTGAAGTCCATTCGTGGGTTTGGCACATAGTTTCAATCCGTGAATTTTTTTCATGGGCATGGAGTCTAAAGTGCCAATTGGGACTCGTCATGAAGAATGTCTAACTTCGTCTCAAATGATTTCGAAACGCATCCCGAAAAGAGGTAGGGCTCATATGAAGTCCATTCGTGGAGTTTGGCACTCAGTTTCATACTGTCACATTTTTAGAACATCGATAGTCTACAGTGCCAATTGGAACCCATCGTGAGGAATATTTATCATTGACTTGGATGGATTTGAAATGCACCCCAAAAAGAGCTTGGGCACATACGAAGTCCATTCAGGGGTTTAGCACTATGTTTCATTCTTTGACTTTTTTTTGTACAATGGAGTTGTGGAGTATATGGACCCCGGGTATCTGCATGGCAGGCCGTGAGGACCACCCAAGGGGGGATAGGCCAAGCCGACTGCATGAAGATGGGTATTGCCCAAGAGGCAGGTTGCCATACGCAGCAAGGAAACCCAGAAGATAGAAACCGACCCTGCTTAGGGAGGATACAATTGTAATCCTATCCGCCATCATGTTTAACGGATAAGGAAAGAGATACAATCTCCACCTTGTAACCGATTAGGACTCTTCTTTGTAAACCGCCCTCCTCCGCTATATAAAGGGGGGTGGGGGAGGAGAGAACAACAAGAGAACAAGATAGAACATCTCATCAGCAATCAGCTAGCTACATATAATTCCAGAGCACAGGACTAGGGTATTATCTCCACCGTGAGAGCCCGAACCTGTATACATCGGGTGTTCTTGTGCTACCATCGAGTTTGGGTCCAGCGCGTAGCCCCCTTTTCATTATTGTCGGTAACAAACGTCGACAGTTGGCGCGCCAGGTAGGGGCTGCGTAAGATCAATCTCAACAATCTCGATGGCCTCGACTTCATCGCTCCTGGTATCAAAGCACGGCAGCAGGCGCCGCCTCCAGTCATCGACTTCCTGAACGTTGCGGCCACCGGTCCCGCCTTTCGTCGCCATCATCCGCCTCGGCGTCTCCTCGGATTCCCATGTTGGTTCCGCCGCCGACTCTAACTTGGGATCTGCCGCCGACTCCTGCGCAACTTCGCCTCTGTTGTGCTGCTTCAGACGGCCACGCCGCCAGCCCATCGCGCTCGGCCGTCTCGATCAAACTCACTCCTCGGCCCGGTCGTGGCCTCCCGTTGGCCTCCCGGTCGTCTCCTTGTGCAGATGTGCGCCTCGAGCCACGTCCTTGCTACTTGGCTCACCATCCACGTGCCGATTCGACTCGTGTCACCTTGCCATCCACTCCAGCATCCAAGCTTTTAGCCTTCATCGCCAGCTTTTCGACGACTTCGCTTCGGAGTCAAGTAGAAGATCAGCGAGTTTGGCTGAACCACCGAGGACGAGAAGCAACAGAAACCTTCTCGGCAAGGTCATCAGGGAGGTGCTATGCTCACGTGAGTTCAGGACACGCACGTCACAAGCATTAATTCCCATGGAGAAGCAATCAAATCAGAGGGAAAAGGGATCGGCCATCCGACCACTCGGAACCAAGCCAAAATCAGTCGGCGAGCTAACAGCTAAGTCTTTCTAATATTTAAATTATGCATTCAAATATGCAGCTTAATTTTTTATATATATATCCGAGTGGTTTAAAAAATTATTCGGATCACTCGGGTAATTTTTTGCAAAAAGATACTACTTAAATTTCTTCCTGATTATTGTTTCAGGAAATTATTTTGGTGTCGGTATTAAGCCTGACACATATAATGCATGGAGGCAATAAACCTGGCGCTCCCCCCGACTGATTCGTCGATTACTTCTGGAACTCGGGGGCTGTACCGCTCAGCCCTCTGACTGCCTTTGCTGGCTGCTACAACAACTCAGGAGCTTCGTCACTCGGCTAGTGATGTGTTTCCACTAATCAAGCAACTCAAGCCTCTATTAGGACTAAGTCGGCCAAGAGCCACGCCTGCGCCCCGAGCGCCAACTTCGGCACGGCCACGAGCCACGCCTGCGCCACGAGCGCCATACTCGGCACGGCCACGAGCCACACTGCGCCCGGCGCCAACCCGGCTGCGGCCCACGAGCCTCGCTGCGCCCGGCGCCAACCGGCACGGCCAAGAGCCACGCTGCGCCCGGCGCAAACCGGCACGCCAGAGCCTACGCTGCGCCCGGCGCCAACCGGCGCACGGCCACGAGCCACGCTGCGCCCGAAGCGCCAACCGGCACGGCTATGAGCCACGCTGCGCCCGGCGCCAACCGGCACGCCACGAGCCTCGCCTCGCCCGGCGCCAACCGGCATGGCCAAGAGCCGCGCTGCGCCCGGCGCCAACCGGCACGACCAGAGCCTCGCTGCGCCCGGCGCCAACCGGTGCGGCCACGAGCCACGCTTACGCGCGGCGCCAACCGGCACGCCCACGAGCCACGCTGCGCCACAGCGCCATACTGGCTGCGGCCACGAGCCACGCTGCGCCCGGCGCCAACCGGCTGCGACCACGAGCCTCGCTGCGCCGAAGCGCCACCTTGGCTCGATGCAAGCCTATGCTGCGCCCACGAGCAAGGGCGACCACGATCGTCAACAACACATGGAGCATAAAGCGGCTAAGTCCTTTGTTTACTCAAATTATGTCATTATAAAATTATTGGCTTTCTTGACTTGCTACTTAGTTGATCCTCAACTAAGCGATAAGTCGAGGCTACACCTAATAGTGTTGCGCATGCGCAACACTCTTTGGGTTGTTTATTGTTTTCTACATTAAGAAATACTGTTCGTTTGCGACTTTCCTCTTGACTTGCTACTTAGTTGATTCTCAACTAAGCGATGAAGTCGAGGCTACCTAATAGTGTGCGCATGCGCACATCTATTTCTGAGTTGTATTTTTCTTCCTTTACTTAACGATTGCAAATGAATCCGAGTGCGTCGATTCCGAGTTGTGAAGCTCTGACCCCATGAACGGTGAACTTTAGTTACCCAAAATGCGTGCCTGGGAAAGAGGGCCATGAGCCGACTCCCGACGCTCGTGGGCTATATTTGTCGGGCAGAGTGCTTAAACAAAAAAAGAGTCAAACCACTCGGATGAATTCAAAATCAATAAGGAAAAGGAGTAAAAACTCTAAAATTATACATAAACCAGTCGGACATCACATCCGAGTGAATTGTTTTTACATTGCCTAAGTTCTGCATATACATGATTTCAGGGCTACTAAATTTGGATGCCGACGCGTGCGGGCCACCGTTTCAATAACGACATCGCCATCAAATGAATTTAAAAGGAGCGGCGCTGAATTTCGCCTTGAGCGGAAAAAGCGTTTTGACTTCTGCATATCGTTGAGGATGCGGTATGCCCCATGATGGGCCACCAGCTGTACGCCGCAACAGTCGGATATAATTCAACGTGTGGAGCTCTATTGAGTCCTTCACGATCTCTTTGCCTACAATGGGCACTCGGCTGGAAAGGAAAACAAGTCGGGAAACTACATCAAGAACTGGAAGCACTCGGCATGAAGCTTGACTCAGTTGAGCTGCGACCAGGAAGGCGGCAATTCGATCGCAAAGCACTCGGGGGCTACTGTGGAGTATATGGACCCCGGGTATCTGCATGGCAGGCCGTGAGGACCACCCAAGGGGGGATAGGCCAAGCCGACTGCATGAAGATGGGTATTGCCCAAGAGGCAGGTTGCCATGCGCAGCAAGGAAACCCAGAAGATAGAAACCGACCCTGCTTAGGGAGGATACAATTGTAATCCTATCCGCCATCATGTTTAACGGATAAGGAAAGAGATACAATCTCCACCTTGTAACCGATTAGGACTCTTCTTTGTAAACCGCCCTCCTCCGCTATATAAAGGGGGGTGGGGGAGGAGAGAACAACAAGAGAACAAGATAGAACATCTCATCAGCAATCAGCTAGCCACATATAATTCCAGAGCACAGGACTAGGGTATTATCTCCACCGTGAGAGCCTGAACCTGTATACATCGGGTGTTCTTGTGCTACCATCGAGTTTGGGTCCAGCGCGTAGCCCCCTTTTCATTATTGTCGGTAACAAACGTCGACAGGAGTCTATAGTGCCAAATATGGCTCGTCATGAGGCACATTTAACACCGATCCGGACGAATTCAAAATGCACCCGGAATGAGCTGTGGTGCATATAATGTCCATTCGGCATGTTTAGCTCTGACTTGACATTTTATCATATGCATGGAGTCTACAATACAAATTGGGACCCGTTTTGAGGATTAATTAACACCAATTCGGACAAATTCAAATCGCTCCTTGAAATGAGCTATGGCATATTTGAAGTCCATTCGGGGGGGGTTTGGCCCTGAGTTTCACCCTTTGACTTTTTTCATACGCGTGGAGTCTACAATGACAATTGAGACCCGTCATGACGAATGTTTAACATCAACTCACATGGATTCGAAATGCACCCCAAAATGTGCTTGGCGCATATGAAGTCCATCTGGGGGTTAGGCACTTAGTTTCATTTTTGACATTTTTGTATACGTCGAGTCTAAACTGCCAATTTGGACCTGTCATGAGGAAATTAAACATCGACTAGCATGGATTCGAATGCACCTTGAAATGAGCTATGGCACATTTGAAGTCCATTCGTGGGGTTTGGAACTTAGTTTCAATCTGTGAAATTTTCGTAGGCATGGTGTCTTTGTGCCAATTGGGACTCATCATGAGGAATATGTAACTCCGACGCGACATATTCGAACGCACCTGAAATAAGTGTGACACATTTGAAGTCCATTCGTGGGTTTGGCACATAGTTTCAATCCGTGAATTTTTTTCATGGGCATGGAGTCTAAAGTGCCAATTGGGACTCGTCATGAAGAATGTCTAACTTCGTCTCAAATGATTTCGAAACGCATCCCGAAAAGAGGTAGGGCTCATATGAAGTCCATTCGTGGAGTTTGGCACTCAGTTTCATACTGTCACATTTTTAGAACATCGATAGTCTACAGTGCCAATTGGAACCCATCGTGAGGAATATTTAACATTGACTTGGATGGATTTGAAATGCACCCCAAAAAGAGCTTGGGCACATACGAAGTCCATTCAGGGGTTTAGCACTGTGTTTCATTCTTTGACTTTTTTTTGTACAATGGAGTCTATAGTGCCAAATATGGCTCGTCATGAGGCACATTTAACACTGATCCGGACGAATTCAAAATGCACCCCGAAATGAGCTGTGGTGCATATAATGTCCATTCGGCATGTTTAGCTCTGACTTGACATTTTATCATATGCATGGAGTCTACAATACAAATTGGGACCCGTTTTGAGGATTAATTAACACCAATTCGGACAAATTCAAATCGCTCCTTGAAATGAGCTATGGCATATTTGAAGTCCATTTGGGGGGGTTTGGCCCTGAGTTTCACCCTTTGACTTTTTTCATACGCGTGGAGTCTACAATGACAATTGAGACCCGTCATGACGAATATTTAACATCAACTCACATGGATTCGAAATGCCCCTTGAAATGCGCTATGGCGTATTTGAAGTCCATTCAAGGGATCTGGCACTGATGAGGACATCTTCCCTATTGACACAACCACGCCGAGTGATTCTTCTCATACACAACCAGTTTTACAAGGACCTACTACTGGTGTAACGAAACGCGTCTATAATTATCGAGTAAATTCGTTCCTAAGTTTTTATACAAATGATTCACAGAATGGAATGTTATTTAATTCTTGTGATGATCTTATTGTCCTTAGGAACCAAGGAGAAGAACCTCTAAATGCCAAGCTAGCATAAAGCACGATCATCATATGCGCAAGTTGGACTTGGAATCAGCAAATTCGCGGGTTCGTCCTCCGCGACAGCATCAACTTCAAACGACCATAACTTTTGATTTCGTAGGTTTCTAGAGGCCCATGAGTACACGTTTGAAAGATCTAGAGTCTACTTTCCAATGGATCCAGTCCCAATGCCAAATTCATCTTGAAGCAATGGGAAATCACAGAAGAGAGTCACAGGCCAGAAACTCCGGGTGCTGCGCCACCTTTTCTTTTGGGCCCAAAGCCCATGTAATGCTAGGGCACCCCCTTGGCCGCCCCCCCATGGCTGCTGCACGCCCCTAGCTGCTCCCTAGCCACCACTTACATCTATATATTGTTTGCTACCGTCGTACTTTAGTTTTGGGTTTTGTTTATTGGATAGTTTAGCCATTGCTACTATTTTGAGTCTTCCAGACGTGCTCAACAGCCGCCTAAGAAGCTCCTTGTTTCAGAACCCCACCTTATCAATCATTCATCTTTATTTGCAATTTCAGATTGCCTTTACCTTTGTTCTTGCTTGTTCTTCAATTGCTAGCAGGAATTGAACCTCGCGTTCAGGTTGATCATGCCCACGGCAAGATCAATAACCCTCCGGAGTTGGTGTGGCGATTGCTAAGGTGCATCGTCATCGTACGGTGTAGTCGTATCGTCAACGTCGCCTCCACCAAATTGATCGTGTGTTTCTCATCGAAAGATCGGGACACCAAAGTGCTATCAAGTGGTATCAGAGCGCCAAGTTGCTCGGTGAGAGATCTAGTACCTTAGATTAGTTTTTGTTTTCTGTCCAAAATTGAAAATCCTCCACAAAAATTCAACCTTTAGATTCAATCCAGTATTTTAGTGTGTTTTGTTAGGTTTTGATCCATTAGAGTCCTTGATTTAGTTGCTGATCATTTTTCCTTCGCGTAGCTTTTATTTCAATCTGTCCAGTTCTTTGTTTTATTCATAACTTTCACATACGAGTTCCGATTCAAGTGTTTTTGTGCTTTCCTGAAACCTTGGGACAAGCTCCACAAAAACCTAGTTGGGCACAAAATCTAATTCCATCTAAAAGGTTGTTTAATCTTGACATCAAATTCGGGAAGCAAGTTGCAATTGTAATCCAGGTCGGTTCGGTCTTTTGATCATAACTATCACATCCGAACTTCGATTGGGAAGTTTTTATACTTTCCTGAATCCTTGAATAGTCCTCTACAAAAACGTTTTTGGCTGTCCTTCGTGATTCGGACTCCTTCAAACCGAATTTGACTCGGATTCGGTTTGGTCAGATCGGCCTAATTTTGTTAAATCTGTGCACCTTAGTGTTTTGGCCATAACTTCTACATATGAGCTCCAAATTGTGTGTTTGAATACATGTTTTAAAGCCTAGAACCGTACCATCATTTTGTTACATTGTGAGCAAGCTTGATTCGGTCATTTTCATGCCTTAATTGCAGCAGCAACCTTATTGCATAGTTCTGGCCGAATTTGGGTTTGTTTCTTCAATTTGTGTTCTAGCTTTGTTCCTTTGAGTTGGTTGAGTCCAGTAGCGTCTACAAACATAAAATTCCAAAATATCAGTACACATACCTTTGGGAACCAATTTATCCTTTGTGAATACTTTGATCCCAATTGAGACTTGCGATTTGAAATTGCTTGGGGCTGCTCCTTTTGATACGTTGCACTATCATATCTCTTGTGATATCAAGTTAGGGATTCCAAAACTTTGCTCATACTAGTATTCGCCGAAAGTCACCGAAAAGAAAAAAAGAGAAAGAAAGAGCCAAAAGGCCAAAAAAAAGAAGAAAAAAAAGAGAGACAAAAGAAAAGAGAGTAGTGGCCGGCAGCACTACATTGATCAAAACCCTAATTTGTGTTTGTCATTTTCAGATTGTGCAATTGTATTAAGTAGTGAGCAATCTTGTGCCCTTTTACCTTTTCTGAAGCAATTAGCTAGCGTCTCTCCATAACTTATGCAACACGAGTTTTGGTGCTGAAATTATTCTTATTTAGCTCATTCCATTGGTTGCATTAAGTTTCATTATCTTTGCGTGTGTATTGCCTTGAAATTCACTTATATCTTTGAGATCGGCAACTAGGACTTGTGAATTCTAGTTTGGATCATTACTTATCATTACAATAACTAGAATTATCAGATTGCATAGGAAATTCACATAGCCTACCAAGCTCCACATATTCTACCTCGTCGCGTTTGTTCGTTCTCTTGGCAATCGCTATACCCAATCTTGGAGAACTTTTCACAGCATGTGACGGCCGACAACACTTCTTGCTTGTAAGAATTTGTAAGAGCTTTGGGTAAAGCTTGAGTATTGAGTGACTTGTAGCCACTTCCTAGTAGTTGATAGGAATATTATACCTGTGATTTTGTTTCTTGTCTTCTACTAACCATGTCAGGTGATGAGGGTTCGCTGCATCACTCGCCACGCACGAAGGGCATTGTTGCTCACTCTGAGAGGATGACGAGGGTCACCACCGAGGCGCTTAGTGAAGATGTACGACTTACTAATGAGCGAATGTCGCTGCAAGAAGACCGTCTCTGTTCCATTGAGACCGCTCAGGGAGTTGCTAACACTACCCTTGCCACTATTTTGTCTAGACTTGATATGCTTGCAGCTGCTGCCCCTGGAACTTCCAGTCCTCCGCCTCGTCTCCCACGCGCACAACGGGTTCCCCATGCTGCCCCGCCTTCCCAACATGGCCCCGCTGCCTCGGCTGTTCGGACACACATCGCCAACACTTCAACCCTAGCTTTGGGAGCGGAGGTGGAAGAACAAGATGATGAGAACTACGATCACTACGCCACCGATTTGGGGGATGACAATACCGTCAATTTCGACCAGGACCGTGACCATCGTCGACTACGCTTTAATCAGCAAGGTATGCAACGTGATCCACCGCGACATGAGGTAAGTGATCGTGCTGACGTGTTCTCTAAAGTTAAATTTAATATGCCTCCTTTTGAAGGTAAATATGATCCTGATGGTTACCTCAATTGGGAATTACTTGTTGATCAAAAATTTGCATGCCATGATTTCCCTGAGGATAGTAGAGTTCGAGTTGCTACTAGCGAATTTTCTAATTTTGCTTCTGTTTGGTGGAGAGAGCATTGCTGTGTTCATCCACATAATATACCCACCACTTAGGAAGCATTAAAATTGATCATGCGACATAGATTTGTTCCCTCCTACTATGCTAGAGATTTACTAAATAAATTGCAGTGCCTATGCCAAGGTAAAAGTTCAGTAGAAGAATATTATCAAGAATTGCAAATTGGCATGTTGCGTTGTGGTTTAGTTGAGAATGAGGAAGCGTCTATGGCTCGTTTCTTATGTGGTTTAAACCGCGAAATCCAGGACATTCTAGATTATAAGGATTACAATTCGATGACTCGTTTATTCCATCTTGCTTGCAAAGCTGAGCGTGAAGTCTTGGGGCGACAATCGAGGGCAAAAGCTACATTTTCTGCAGGTCGTACTACTTTGTGGATGCCTCCACCCCCGCTGCCCCGTCCGGTCGTACCACTACACCAAGCCCTTCCAACAACAAAACGACATAATCTCCTTCAAACTCGGCACCACGAGTACCCACGCCGACGTAAAGTGCCACACAAGCTCCTACAAAGATTCGTCGTCGTCCGTCGCCTCAACGGGTCGAACAAAAGACATTCAGTGCCATCGCTGCAAGGGGTTTGGCCACATCATGATGGAGTGTCCGAACAAACGTGTGCTCATCATTCGCGAAGACGGCGAGTACGATTCAGCAAGCGATATTGATGAAGAAACATATGCTTTGCTTGCTGAAAATGAAGACGGCGAGCCAATTTCTGAGCCTCAAGAAGAGCACGTCAGCGCTGGTGATGCTGACCAATTTCTGAAAGCAAAATCAGCGCCACAACTTGTTTCACATTAAAGGTGTCGTCAAGGAGCGAGCAATACGAATAAGCATTGATAGTGGGAGTTGCAATAATCTAGCCAGCATGGACATGGTGGAGAAGCTTGCACTCTCCACTAGGCCGCATCCTCAGCCCTACTACATTCAATGGTTCAACAACAGCGGCAACCTCAAGGTAACTTGTATGGTAAGAGTAAATTTTGCTTTAGGTTCTTATCATGATTATGTTGATTGCGATGTCGTACCTATGCAAGCATGTTCTATGTTGTTAGGTAGACCGTGGCAATATGATAAAGATTGTTTACATCATGGTAGAACAAATGAATACTCTTTTGTGCATAAAGAGGAGAAAATTGTTTTACATCCAATGTCTCCTGATGCTATTTTAAATGATGAGATTGCTAGAGCTAATAGAGAGAAAAATCAGGAGCATGCTAAGAGTGAAAATCAGATTGTAGCAAAGGAGCTTGAGCAACACAATAAGAAAGAATCTAAACCTGTTCATGACAAAAGAAATGAGATTAAGTTGAAGGGTGCTTGTTTTCTTGCTACCAAATCTGATTTGAAAGAGCTGAATGATCTAAATTCTTTTTGCTATGCTTTCGTTTGCAAAGAAGTTTTGTTTTCATTTGAGGATGTGTCTTCTTCTTTGCCTCCTGCTATCACTAACCTTTAGTTGATGTGCTACCAGGGCTGCCCCCAATGCGAGGCATTGAGCACCAAATCGACCTCATTCCCAAGGCATCTTTGCCTAATCGCGCGCCATACAGAACCAATCCGGAAGAAACTAAGGAGATACAACACCAAGTTCAAGAATTGCTTGATAAAGGGTATGTGCGTGAGTCTCTTAGTCCTTGTGCTGTTTTGGTCATTTTAGTGCCTAAGAAAGATGGATCATGGCGCATGTGTGTGGATTGAGCAATCAATAATATCACCATTAGGTATCGTCACCCTATTCCTAGGCTAAATGATATGCTTGATGAGTTAAGTGGCTCTGCAGTGTTCTCTAAAGTTGATTTGCATAGTGGGTACCACCAGATTCGCATGAAGCTAGGAGATGAATGGAAAACGGCTTTTAAAACTAAGTTCGGTCTATATGAGTGGTTAGTAATGCTTTTAAAACTAATGCACCTAGCACTTTCATGAGATTGATGAACGAAGTTTTGCGTGCTTTCATTGGCAAATTTGTGGTGGTATATTTCGATGATATTTTGATATTTAGCAAATCATTGGAGGAACATACTGACCATTTACGTGCTATTTTTAATGCTTTACGAGATGCACGTTTATTTGGTAACCTTGGGAAGTGCACCTTTTGCACGGATCGAGTCTCTTTTCTTGGCTATGTTGTTACTCCCCAGGGCATTGAAGTTGATCAGGCTAAGGTTGAGGCAATACAAAGTTGGCCGACTCCTAACCCGATCACACAAGTGCGAAGTTTTCTAGGACTTGCTGGATTCTACCGTTGCTTCGTGAAGGACTTCGGCACCATTGCTGCACCTCTGAACGAGCTCACCAAGAAGGGTGTGCCATTTGTTTGGGGCGATGCACAAGAGAACGCCTTCAACACATTGAAAGATAAGTTAACACATGCACCTCTGCTCCAACTCTCAGACTTTTCTAAGACGTTTGAACTAGAATGTAATGCTAGTGGGATTGGGTTGGGTGGTGTGTTGTTACAAGGGGAAAACACATTGCATATTTACGTGAGAAATTGAGTGGGCCTAGTTTGAACTATTCTACTTATGACAAGGAATTATATGCTCTAGTTCGAACTTTGGAAACATGGCAACATTACTTATGGCCCAAGGAATTTGTCATACACTCTGATCATGAATCTTTAAAGTATATTCGTAGTCAAGCTAAATTGAATCGTAGACATGCTAAGTAGGTTGAATTCATTGAATCTTTTCCCTATGTCATAAAACACAAGCAAGGAAAGGAAAATGTTATTGCTGATGCTTTGTCTAGATGATACACCCTGATGAATTCAAAGATGTGTTGTTGAATTGCAAAGAAGGAAAAACTTGGAACAAATTTTTCCTCAATAATGGGTTTGTGTTTAGAGCTAATAAGTTGTGTGTTCCAGCTAGTTCCGTCCGTTTGTTGCTATTGCAGGAAGCGCATGGAGGTGGTTTGATGGGACACTTTGGGGTGAAGAAGACGGAAGACATACTTGCTAGCCATTTCTATTGGCCAAAGATGAGAAGGGATGTTGAAAGATTTGTTGCTCGCTGCTCTACATGTCAAAAAGCTAAGTCACGACATAATCCCCATGGTTTGTATATGCCTTTGCCTGTTCCTAGTGTTCCTTGAGAAGATATTTCTATGGACTTTGTTTTAGGACTTCCTAGAACAAAGAAGGGAGGATAGCATATTTGTTGTCGTGGATAGATTCTCTAAGATGGCACACTTCATACCATGTCACAAAAGTGATGATGCTACACACATTGCTGATTTATTCTTTACGTGAAATTGTTAAACACATGGTATGCCAAATACAATAGTTTCAGATCGTGATACTAAATTCCTTAGCCACTTTTGGAGAACTTTGTGGGCTAAATTGGGGACTAAGATGTTATTTTCTACTACTTGTCATCCCCAAACAGATGGACAAACTGAAGTTGTTAATAGATCATTATCTACCATGCTTAGGGCTGTTTTGAAAAAGAACATAAGGTTGTGGGAAGAATGCTTGCCTCATATTGAGTTTGCTTATAATCATTCATGCATTCTACTACTAAGATGTGCCCTTTTGAGATTGTATATGGTTTTGTGCCTCATCCTCCTATTGATTTATTACCTCTTCCATCTTCAGAGAAGTTGAATTTTGATGCTAAACAACATGCTGACTTGATTATGAAAATGCATGAGACAACTAAAAAAAATATAGAGCGCATGAATGCTAAATATAAACATGCTGGTAGTAAGGGAAGGAAGCATGTTACGTTCGAACCCAGAGAGTTAGTTTGGTTACATCTGAGAAAGGGTAGGTTTCCTGAATTAAGAAAATCAAAGTTGATGCCTCGAGCTGATGGTCCTTTCAAAGTTTTAGAAAAGATTAATGATAATGCATATAAGCTTGAATTGCCTGCAGATTTTGGGGTTAGTTCCACCTTTAACATTGCAGATTTGAAACCATACATCGGAGAAGAGGAAGAGCTTGAGTCGAGGACGACTCAAATACAAGAAGGGAAGGATGATGAGGACATCTTCCCTATTGACACAACCACGCCGAGTGATTCTTCTCATACACAACCAGCTTTACAAGGATAGGCTACTCGTGCCCGAGCACGTCTACTCAATTATCAGGTAAATTCGTTCCTAAGTTTTTATACAAATGATTCACAGAATGGAATGCTATTTAATTCTTGTGATGATCTTATTGTCCTTAGGAACTAAGGAGAAGAACCTCTAAATGCCAAGCAAAAAGCACAATCATCATATGCGCAAGTTGGACTTGGAATCAGCAAATTCGCGGGTTCGGCCTCCGCGACAGCATCAACTTCAAACGATCATAACTTTTGATTTCGGAGGTCTCTAGAGGCCCATGAGTACACGTTTGAAAGATCTCGGAGTCTACTTTCCAACGGGTCTAGCCCCAATGCCAAATTAGTCTTAAAGAAACAGGAAATCACAGAAAAGTGTCACGGGCCAGAAACTCCGGGTGCTGCGCCACCTTTTCTTTTGGGCCCAAAGCCCATGTAACGCTAGGGCACCCCCTTGGCCGCCCCCATGGCTGCTGCACGCCCCTAGCTGCTCCCTAGCCGCCCTTACATCTATATACTATTTGCTACCACCGTACTTTAGTTTTGGGTTTTGTTTATTTGATAGTTTAGCCATTGCTACTATTTTGAGTCTTCCAGACGTACTCAACAGCCGCCTAAGAAGCTCCTTATTTCAGAACCCTACCTTATCAATCCTTCATCTTTATTTGCAATTTCAGATTGCCTTTACCTTTGTTCTTGCTTGTTCTTCAATTGCTAATAGGAATTGAACCTCGCATTCAGGTTGATCGTGCCCACGGCAAGATCAATAACCCTCCGGAGTTGGTGTAGCGATTGCTAAGGCGCATCGTCATCGTACGGTGTAGTTGGATCGTCAACGTCGCCTCCACCAAATTGATCGTGTGTTTCTCAACGAAAGATCGGGACACCAAAGTGCTATTAGGCACTGAGTTTCATTCTATGACTTTTTTCATACGCATTGAGTCTACTGGGCCAATTGGGACATGTCGTGAGGAATATTTAACACTGGTTTGGACGGATTCAAAATGGACCTCAAAAGGATCTATAGCACATATGATGTCCATTCAAGGAGTTCGGCACTTAGTTTCATTCTGTGACTTTTTTCGTACGATATAGCCTGTAGTGTCAATTGGGACCTATCATGACGAATGTTTCATGCAGATTCGGAAGGATTCCAAATGCACCTTAAAATGTGCTATGGTGCATATGAAGTCCATTCGGGGGTTAGGCACTCAGTTTTATTCTTTAACTTTTTTGTCTGCGTCGTGTCTACAGTGCGAAGTGGGACCCATCGTCAATAAAATTCAAAACTGACTCAGACGGATTCGAAACGCACCTCGAAATGATTAATGGCACATTTGAAGTTCATTCGTGGGTTTTGGCACTTAGTTTCAATCTGTGAAATTTTTCATACACACGGAGTCTATAGTGCCAGTTGGAACAAATGTGCTACGGTGCATATGATGTCCATTTAGGGGGTTAGGCACACAGTTTCATTCTCAGATTTTTTTTCTATGCATCAAGTCCACAGTGCCAGTTGGTACCCGTCGTGAGGAAAATTCAACACTGACTCGGACGGACTCAAAATGCACCTCGAAATGAGCTATAGCGCATTTGAAGTCCATTCATGGGGTTTGGCACTTAGTTTCAATCTGTGAATTTTTCATACGCATGGAGTCTGTCGTGCCAATGGTAACCCGTTGTGAGGATTATTTAACATTAGCCTGTACAGATTAGAAACACACCGCGAAAAGAGCTAGGGCGTATATGAAGTCCATTCGGGTGGTTTGGCACTCTGTTTCATTCTTTGACTTTCTCCGTACGATGGAGTCTACAGTGCCAATTAGGACTCATCGTGAGGCATAGTTAACACAGATTCAGACGGATATGAAACACACAACGAAATGTGCTATGGTGTATATAAAGTCTATTCAGCGGGTTTGGCACATAGTTTCATTCTATGTCATTTTTTTCATACACATGGAGTCAAAGTGCAAATTGGGAGCCGTCGTGAGGAATATTTAACAATGACTCGGACGAATTCAAATTGCTCCTTGAAATGAGCTATGTCGTATTTGAAGTGCATTCGGGGGGTTTGGCACAGAGTTTCATCCTGTGACTTTTTTCTTATGCATGATGTCTACAGTGCCAACTAGCACCCGTCGTGAGGAATATTTAACACTGACCTGGACGGATTCGAAATGCTCCTTGAAATGCGTGGTGGCATATTGAAGTCCATTCGAAGGGTTTGGCACTGAGTTTCATTATGTGACTTTTTTCATACGCATGGAGTCTGCTGGGTCAATTGGGACCTGTCAAGAGGAATATTTAATATTGGCTCAGATGGATTCAAATGCACACACGTAGGTGCCTGATCTTCTGATGAGAACAATACGTCGATTTGGGAGATGATGAAGTCGTGATCGTCGCTTCCAACCAGTGATGAAGGGAACTGGCAATCGTAACACCACCAATGCAAGTCAATCAACCACGTCCAAACGTGATGGATACTTATCCCTGCCAGCAATCGAGGAACTTGCAAGAACAAGTGAGAAGCAATTTGAAACATGGATTAACCAAAAGTCACGAACAAAGGTGAGGTTCTGTTTCACGTGTATTGGATGGTCTAGTCGACACACGCAAGACAAGGAGGGATGCACAAGGGTGTCTATCACACACAACAAAACCTAAGGAACAACGTACAGAGGTAGCGGCTACATATAGAAAGGCACCCACACCAGGGGCGGTGGCCAAAGGGGCACCCAAGCTATGGTTGGCCACCAGCACCACGCCCAAAGGATACATGGGCCTTGGGCCAAAAAGAAAGGTGGCGCGGCACCCTGAAGTTCTGGTCTGTGATAATCTTCTATGATTTCCCATCATTCCTGTCAAAATTTGGCCGTAGGACCAGGCCCATTAGAAATCTTGTCTCCTAATCTTTCAAACGAGTGGTCGTATGTCAAAAACAGAGTTCGGGAGCTCGAGTTATGCCGGTTTGAAGTTGATGTGCTGCTGGATGGCCGAACTGGACTCGGTGACAAATTGGGTTTCAACATTGGCCTTCCTTGGCATGTGGGCTATCCTCGGTGAGTGGTCTCAATGCACCGGTCTAGCAATGGTGGCTAGAAAGACTGTGCTTTCGGATTAATCCTTGCATACGTCATAGACGAAGTAGCGGCTAAAACACCGAAGGTCGGAAATAAAGGAGTCGTAGGGAGACGAGGGACAACAGTCATATCCATGCCTAGGATGTCATCATCAGATTCAAAACGGACCTCAAAATGATCTAGGGTGCATATGAAGTCCATTGGGGTGTTTGGCACTAAGTTTTATTCAGGGACTTTTTTCATACGATATAGTCTGTAGTGTCAATTGGGACATGCCATGATGAATGTTGCACACTGACTCAGACAGATTCGAAACGCACCCTGAAATGTGCTATGCTGCATATGAAATCCATTCAGGGGGGTCAAGCACTCAGTGCCATTCTTAGACTTTTTTGTATGCATCGAGTCTACAGTGCCAATTGGGACTCGTCGTGGGGAAAATTCAACTCTGACTTGGACGGATTCGAAACGCACCTCGAAATGAGTTATGGCGCATTTGAAGTCCATTCATGCGGTTTGGCACTTTGTTTCAATCGGAGGACACAGTGCTAATTGGAACCCGTCGTGAGGAATATTTAACTTTGACTTGTTCGGATTCGAAACGCACCCAAAAAGAGGTAGGGCGTATATGATGTCCATTCGAGGTGTTTAGCACTCAATTTCATTCTTTGACTTTTTCGATACGATGATGTCTACAGTGCCAATTGGGACTTATCATGAGGTACAATTAACACTAATACAGACGGACATGAAATGCACCACGGAATGAGCTATGGTACATACAAAGTCCATTCGGAGGATTCCTCCTTTACTCTCTTAATTAACGTCGAGCTAAGTGACTTTGTGTAGCGTAGTAGAATGAAGGCTACGTACGCACCGACACTCTCTTATCCCTAAGCCTCTTCGCTAACTCGCTCGCCTACTAAAAAAAAATAGTAGGCGAGGCTAGGCAAACTCAGCCGCTGACTTTGACTGTACTGTAGTAGACTTTCGTCGCCTTTTCTTTTATATTGGCACTGAGTTCCATTCTATGATATTTTTTCATACGTATGGAGTCTACAGTGGAAATTGGGACCCATCATGGGGAATATTTAACACCGACTTAGACGGATTCGAATCACTCCTTGAAATGAGCTATGGCGTATTTGAAGTGCAATGGGGGGGTTTGGCATAGAGTTTCATCCTCTGACTTTTTTCATACGCATGGAGTCTATAGTGCCAATTGGGACCCGTCGTGAGGAATATTTTACACCGACTCGGTATTCAAAACGGTCCATGAAATGCGTCGTGGCATATTTGAAGTCCATTCGAGGGGTTCAACACTGAGTTTAATTCTTTGACTTTTTTCATACGTATGGAGTCTACAGTGCCAATTGGGGCCCGTCATGAGGAATATTTAGCAATAGCTTGGACGGATTCGAAACGGACCTCAAAATGATCTACGACGCACATGAAGTCCATTCGGGGAGTTTAGCACTCAGTTTCATTCTGTGAGTTTTTTCGTACGATATAGTCTACTATGTCAATTGCGACCCATCATGATGAATGTTGCATGCTGACTCGGACGGATTCGAAACGCACCCTGAAATGTGCTATGGCACATATGAAGTCCATTCAGGGGTTTGGCACCCAATTTCATTCTCTAACTTTTTTGTATGCGTCAAGTCTAGAGTGCCAATTGGGACCCGACATGTGGAAAATTCAACATTGACTCGGACAGATTCGAAACACACTTCGAAATGACCTATGGCACATTTAAAGTCCATGGGGTTTGGCGCTTAGTTTCAATCTATGAATTTTTCATACGCACGAAGTCAACAGTGCCTATAGGGTCCCGTTGTGTAGAATATCTAACTCCGGCTCGGACGGATTCAGAACGCACCCTGAAAAGAGCTGTGACGCTTTTGAGGTCCATTCGTGGGTTTGGCACATAGTTTCAATTTGTGAATTTTTTTTCCATATGCAAGGAGTCTATAGTGCCAATTGGGACTCATCGTGAAGAATGTCTAACTTTGACCTAGACGGTTTCAAAATGCACCACAAAAAGAGATAGGGCTCATGTGAAGTCCATTCAGGGAGTTTGGCTCTCAGTTTCTTGCTGTGAATTTTTTCAAACGCATGGAGTCTACAGTGCCAATTAGAACCCATCATGAGGAATATTTAATATCACATTGGACATATTCGAAATGCACCCTGAAAAGAGCTGGGGCACATATGAAGTCCACTCGGGGGGTTTGGCACTATTTTCATTCTTTGACTTTTATCGTACAATGGAGTCTATAGTAACAATTGGGACACATCATGAGGCACATTTAACACCGATTTGGACGGATTCAAAACGCACCCCAGAATGAGCTATAGTGCATATAAAGTCCATTTGGCGGGTTTGGTTTTGACTTTCATTCTATGACATTTTTTCGAAGGCATGGAGTCTGCAGTGCAAATTGGGACCCATCGTGAGGAATATTTAACACCGACGCAGACGGATTCAAAATGCTCCTTGAAATGAGCTATGGTGTATTTCAAGTCCATTCGGGGAGTTTTACCCTGAGTTTCATCCTATGACCGACTCTTTGACTTTTTCTCATACGCACGAAGTCTTCAAGTCCAATTGTGACCCGTCGTGAAGAATATTTAACGCTGGCATGGACGGATTCGAAACGAACCTCAAAATGATCTACAGTGCATATGAAGTCCATTCGAGGTGTTTGGCACACAGTTTCATTATGTGACTTTTTTCGTACGATATAGTCTGTAGTGTCAATTGGGACCCACCATGATGAATGTTGCATGCCGACTCAGACGGATTCACAACACACCCATAAATGTGCCATAGCACATACGATGTCCATTCTGGGTTTGGCACCCAGTTTCATTCTCTATCTTTTTTGTATTCGTCGAGTCTACAGTGCCAATTGAGACCCATCATGAGGCAATTTCAATACTGACTTAGATGGATTCAAAACGCACCTCAAAATGAGTTATGGCGCATTTGAAGTCCATTCATGGGGTTTGGCACTTAGTTTCAATCTGTGAATTTTTCATACGCACGGAGTCTACAGTGCCAATCAGAATCAATCATGAGGAATATTTAACACCGACATGGACGGATCCGAAACGCACCCCAAAAAGAGCTAGGACGCATATGAAGTCTATTGGGGGGGTTTGGTACTCAGTTTCATTCTTTGACTTTTTCCATGCGATGGAGTCTACAGTGCCAATTGGGAATCAACGGGAGGCACATTTAACACCGATTCGGACAGATTCGATATGCACCCTGGAGTGAGCTATGGTTCATATAAAGTCCATTCGGCGGGTTTGGCTCTGAGTTTCATTCTATGACATTTTTTCATACGCATGGAGTCTAGCGTGCAAATTAGGACCCATTATGAGGAATATTTAACAACGACTCGGATAAATTCAAATCGCTCGTTGAAATGAGTAGTGGCGTATTTGAAGTCCATTCAGGGGTTTGGCACAGAGTTTCATCCTTTTAATTTTTTCATACGCTTGGAGTCTACTGGGCTAATTGGGAGCCACTGTGAGGAATATCAATGACTCAGATGGATACAAAATGCTCCATGAAATGCGCTATGGCATATTTGAAGTCCATTTGAGGGGTTTAGCACTGAGTTTTATTATGTGACCTTTTTCATATGCTTGGAGTCTATAGGTCCAATTGGGACACATCGTGAGGAATGTTAACACTGGCTCGGATGGATTCGAAATGGATCCCAAAATGAGCTACGGCACATATGAAGTCCATTAGGGTGTTTGGCAATCTATATCATTCTGTGACTTTTTTTGTACGATATAGTCTATAGTGTGAATTGGGACCCATCATGATGAATGTTGCATGCTGACTCGGACGGATTAGAAACACAGCTCGAAATGTGTTATGGCGCATATGAAGTCCATTTAGGGGTTAGGCACTTAGTTTCATTCTGTGACCTTTTTGTAAGCGTTGAGTCTACAGTGCTAATTGGGACCCGATGTGAGGAAAATTCAACACCAACTCGGGACGGATTCAAAATGCACCTCCAAATAAGCTATGGCGCATTTGAAGTCCATTCGTGGGGTTTGGCACTTAGTTTCAACCTATGAATTTTTCATACGCACGGAGTCTACAGTGCCAATTGGGACTTGTCATGAGGAATTTCTAACTCTGATTTAGATATATTCGAAACGAACCTTGAAATGAGCTGTGATGCATTTGATGTCCATTCGTGGGTTTGGCATTTAGTTTCAATCTGTGATTTCTTTCATATGCATGGAGTCTACAGTGCAAATTGGGACTCACTATGAAGAATGTGTAACTCCAACTCGGATGGATTCAAAACGCACGCTGAAAAGAGGTAAGGCTCATATGAAGTCCATTTGGGGAGTTTGGCACTCAGTTTCTTATTGTGACTTTTTATGAATGCTTGGAGTCTACAGTGCCAATTATATCCCATCATGAGGAATATTTAACACCAACTTGGACGGATTCAAAGTGCACTCCGAAAAGAGCTTGGGCGCATATGAAGTTCATTTAGGCGGTTTGGCAATGAGGTTCATTCTTTGACTTTTTTCGTATGATGCAGTCTATAGGCATATTGGGACTCATCTTGAGGCACATTTAACACCGATTCGGACAAATTCAAAATGCACCCAGAATGAGCTATGGTGCATATAAAATCCATTCAGTGAGTTTGGCTCTAACTTTCATTCTATGACCTTTTTTTCGTATGCATGGAGTTTACAAGGCCAATTGGGATCCGTCGTGAGGAATATTTAACACCGATTCTGACGGATTCAAAATGCTCCTTGAATAGAGCTATAACGTATTTGATGTCCATTCGGGGGGTTTCACACTGAGTTTCATCCTGTGACTTTTTTCGTACGCATGGAGTCTACAGTGCCAATTAGGACCCGCCATGTGGAATATTTAACACTGAGTCGGATTTATTCAAAACACTCCTTGAATTGTGCTATGGCATATTAGTACATTGGGGGGGTTTGGCACTGTGTTTCGTTCTATGACTTTTTTCATATGCATGGAGTCTATAGGGCCAATTGGATCCTGTCGTGAGGAATAATTGACACAGGCTCAGACGGAATCAAAATAGACCTCAAAATGATCTACGGTGCATATGAAGTCCATTCGGGGAGTTTGGCACTCAGTTTCATTCTCTGACTTTTTTCACATGACATAGTCTGTAGTGTCAATTGGGACCCGTCACGCTGACTCGGACGGATTCAAATTGCACCTCTAAATGAGCTATGGCGCATTTGAAGTCCATTCGTGGGGTTTGGTACTTAGTTTCAATCTGTGTATTTTTCATACGCACGGAGTCTACAGTGCTAATTGGAACCCATCGTGAGGAATATTTAACATCGACTTGGACGGATTCGAAACACAAACTGAAAAGAGCTTGGATGGATTCGAAACACAAACTGAAAAGAGCTTGGGCACATGTGAAGTCCATTCGAGGGGTTTTGCACTCAGTTTCATTCTTTGACTTTTCCGTACAATGGAGTCTACAATGCCAATTGGGACTCATCCTGAGGCACATTTAGCACCGATTCGGACGGATTCAAAATGCACCCTAGAATGAGCTGTGGTGCATATAAAGTCCATTTGTAGGTTTCGCTCTAAGTTTCATTCTATGACTTTTTTCATATGCATGGTGTCTATAGTTCAAATGGGGACCCATCGTGAGGAATATTTAACACTGACCCGGACGAATTCAAATCGCTCCTTGAAATGAGCTATGGCATATTTGTAGTGCATTTGGGGAGTTTGGCATAGAGTTTCATCCTGTGAATTTTTTCACACGCATGGAGTCTACAGTGCCAATTGGGACCATCATGTGGAATATTTAACACCAACTCGGATGATTCGAAACATTCCTTGAAATGCGATGTTGCATATTTGAAGTCCATTTAAGGGGTTTGGCACTGAGTTTCATTCTATGACTTTTTTCATACGCATGGAGTCTACAGGGCCAATTGGGACACGTCATGAGGAATGTTTAACACTAGCTCCGACGGATTCGAAACGGACCCCAAAATAAGCTATGGCACATATGAAGTCCATTTGGTGGGTTTGGCAATCAGTTTCATTCTCTCAAAAGTCTTTGCATGGCATTCCAAGTCTTAGGTTCTTTATCATGTCTAGATATTCTTTCACCAAATTATTGCATCTGACATTGACATTTTATTGTGGCACTAATCTTTTGGTTTTCAGACAAGTCATATTTTGCAAATTCGTTGTCTACTGCTATCTCCCGATTAATATATGCATTAGGATCGAACTTTCTAGCAAATGAAGGCATTGTAAATTTAATCTTTCTGAATGGATCGTCACGTACCTCTCATTGTTCGTGGTGATTTCTATGCATACCATGTTGATTATGTCGAAGGCGCCAATGTTCATTATCATTGTGGGAGTTAAATCCATCATCATCCTTTGTATCAGCAATGTAGTTGCTCTCTTCCACCCCATTTGTTTTGCAGTAGGCAACAACTGGGGTACGACATCCTGGTGCTGCATTTTGCCTTGGTGCATGATTACCTTATTGGTAGTATGTGGTGGTTGTCGTCCATCAAGACGATCAACGTAATCATGAAGTGTCGTAAGGTTATTGTTGATCTCAGCCGTAGCATTATCGTGGTTCTCACCATGCTTGTTAAGCAAGCGTGTGAAGTGTTGTATGATTCCTCTCGTGGTTTGAGAATTTCAACTTGGTTTTCCTTAGTGCTTCCATTGTCATCTGTCATGGTTAGTAATAAATAAGAAAACAAATAAAGGTTTGTAGTTCCCTATCACTACTACTATAGGTGGAAATGGATCAAGCCTATCTCTTCCCTCTTAAGCTATTACCAACTCTTACAAATGCAGCAAGTGGTGCAACCGGTGGCTGGTTCGTGATAAACCAAACCAAACTCAAATGTGAGCAAAGCAATTGCAAGGCTATCACCTATATGATTAATAGAATGTGGAGCTCGGAAAAGCTTCATAATGAGTAGCAAAGGAAAACAATCAGCCAATTTCAGAGTTTGCATAGAAGTGAATAAGTGTTCGAATCTAGCAATTAGCCTATATTGCAGATTAAACAGGGATGGATATTAGGCTAAAACAAAAGATATGGCAGTGGATACAAGTGGTAAACACAGCAAAATTCATGAATATGCAATTTGCAACTTGGGAGCATAAGTTGAATTGCAGCTTTCTAACATGCTGATTTTTGTCAACCAGACAACAGGTCGGTATTTTGGCCAAAACTTTTGGTTAGATGCCTTTTTTTAATGATTCTTTTTTTCTTCTTCCTGATGGCTTTTACAACAACTTTTCTTTTGGGCCAACTTTTTGAAATTCAACCGAGAATTTTGCACAAATTTTGCAAGTGCACATAGATGCAGATTTCATTATAGCATGCAGGTCAGATTGCAATGCACCAAACTCTTTACTCCCTTAATGAATTCATGTAAGAATTGATATGTACATGCAAGGTTGAGTGACGAAACTTCTCCTTTTGGTCTCACTAAAAAATGATGTGGTAATTGAGATTTGTGGCGGTTTTGTTAGCGGTTATTGAAAGGGGATCTTTTGGGCCGAGATGGGCTTGTTTGTTTTTGGGTTTTATGGATGGATGTTGGGGTAGGGACATGAACAAGAAGATGAATAGAAGCAAGACTACACTAGAACGGACAAAAACTCAATTTAGTAAAAACAAAATTAGCCGATTCAAAGGCACAATGGGGTTTTGTATAACGAACAAACAATCTTTTTGTGGTGCAAATTTTCTGGACTCTAGGAAGAACACAATCAAACAAATAAACATGATACAAGAACTCACCGGTCAACCTTTGTTCTGATACCAAATGATAGATGTAAGGTCCTCGATCTTCCGGTGAGAGGATAACTTTGATTAGGCGAAGGATGACTTTCATAAGCAAACTAATGAGAACAAATGTCGATTTGGGAGATGATGAACTTGTGATCTTGGCCTCCACCCAGCGAGGAAGGGAACCGGCAATCGCAACGTCACCAACTCAAGTCGATCATCCACATCCAAACGTGATAGACCCTTATCCTTGCTAGCAAACTGAAACTTGGATTAACCAAAATTCATGAACAAAGTTGATGCTCTATTTCTCGACTCGGACGGTCTAGTCGACACACACGAATACGTGGAGGGACACACACGGTGTCTACCGAAGACAACAAAACCTAAAGAACAACCTACGGAGGTGACAGCCACGTACAGAGGGGCACCCACAACAGAGACGGCAGCCAAAAGGGTGCCCAAGCTTGGGTTGGCCACCAGCACCACGCCCAAAGGATACATGGGCCTTTTGCCAAAAAAGAAAGGTAGCGCAGTACCCTGAAATTCTGGTCCCTAAAATTTTTCTATGTTTTCCCAACGTTCCTGGATGAATTGGTTGTAAGACAAGGTCCATTAGAAAGCTTGTGTCCAAAGCTTTTCAACGAGTGGTCGCACGTCGAAAACGGAGTCCGGGAGCCTAAGATAGGCTGGTTTGAAGTTGATGTGCTACTGGATGGCCGAAGCGGACTCAGCTACGAATAGGGCTTCAACGTGGGCCTTCCTTGGCACATGGGTTGTCCTCGATGAGTGGTCTCAAGGCGTCGGTCTAGCAAAGGTGGCTGAAAAGGTTGTCCTTCTAGATTAAGCCATCCTTGCGACGTAGACGAAATAGCGGCAGAAACACTGAAGGTCAGTGATGAAGGTGTCGAGGTAGAGAAGGCACATCAGTCATATCCATGGTTGGGATGTTATCATCATCCTCCCCTTCTTGAATTGGAGTCATCCTCGACTCCATCTCATGATCTTACAAAATATTAGTGGCAACAGGAGGCAAAGAAACATGTGTTTGCGTTGTATTAGCTAATAAAACTATTCCCTTTAGCTTAGGTTCAGATCTTTTTGAACATGATATCTTTTGTGGGTTAAGTTTCTTAGCTTCACTTGTATTAGATTTATCCTATTCCTATTGGTTGCTTTCAGGTTTGTTTTTGTTAATCTTTTGCAGTTCTGTAGGGGTCATAGGTTCCAAAATAAATTTCTTTCCCTCAATCACGAAAGAATATTGATTGGTCCTACCATGGTGATTGGCTTCGCTATCATATAACCACAGTCTACCTAACAAAAGAGAACATAATATGTAGCAATTTGTTAATCAAGTAACGTGCATAATATGTAGGAACAAATCTAGCATGAATTAATATTTTTAACCCACCCCATGTCATAGGCACATCTCGCTGATTTCTACAAATCTCTTGCCACTAAATAGATACAAAATCAGTAAATTCACAAGTAGTGGCTTGAACCCTTCGACCCTTAGAGAAATCATAGCAAGCAAATTTCTGATCTACTGCTACCTCCCAATGAAGATAAGTATCAGGATCATATTTACCAGCAAACATAGGCATCACAAATTTCATCTTTGCAATTGAATCATCATGTACCTCTCGGGCGGCATGTTGATTTCTTACCATTCCTTGCCTATTGAGTCGGCGGTGCTGTCAATCGTTATTAACATTATTTCCTTCTTCGGGCTCCGAATTAGCCATGTAATTGTTATGTTCAAGTGGAACGACGATGGCAAGTGGAAAGGGCTCCGCTGGTGGAGCTGGACGTAGGTTGCTATTTTGCTAGAATGCTTCGTTTTTTGGGGCAACACAAAGATGCTCCGTACTTGTGCTAGCTACTCACGAATGCCATCCAAAGCAGTTTGAGTGCCTGAGTTCATGCCAATTGTACCGTCCTTGAAAATGGTTGACCCTTCATCGTTCTCTAGGAGAAAGGAGGTCTCATGATCTCCGTCAGCATTGCTCCCATGATTCCTTGTGTTTTCTACCATAGTTAGTAGAAAGAAAAGAGACTTCACACAGATATGAAAGCTCCTATGAACTACTGGGTTATAACAAGTGGCAACCCTCTCACTCTCAAACATACACCAAGTTCTTACAAATTCTTACCCTGCAGCTAGGAAAGATACAATCGATGTCTAGCTTGTGGTAATTTATACTCAGAAGGTGTCAATGCGATTGCATGTCCTTGTTCCTATTTGGTTAATATATGGTGGAGCTTGGGTATGGAAAAATATGTAGCAAAGAAGAATTACTAGAACCACACTAGCCAAAACAAGTTGAATAAACATTCAACTATGGTACTGTGCTAGTCCTAGGCTAGACCATGCTAGAGACGCGAGCCTAATCACCAACGATGTCACAAAAATGTAATGAGAATGTCCTCAACACAAAGCAAGCAGCTATGGCTCCTCTTTTTTTGCGGGAGCCCTAAAACTGAACAATGGACTCAAAAGGACTCCACGCAACACTCACCACACACACATACACACACACTCTCTCTCTCTCCAAACATTGACATGCGGAACAGGCATGAATTGCATTCCAAAAATAGAAAGAGAGGGTCGAGAAAGGCTTCCCAATTATCTCTAATACCTGACTTTTTTTGGTGCGGCTTTTTAATGTGCATCTACCTTTTCCATCTCTTATTTGGTTGGTGTGGCTTTTGTAACTGCACTAGCCTTTTTCTTTTTGATCAATCGAAGCTACGGAAAGAGGGGTGTAGTGCACTTCAGCCTAGCTATTGATGGAAAGGAGAGGTGGCAAAAATCCCTAAGAAGGCAAAGGTTTCAGTTCAGAGGAAAAGTGCATGGCTAGATAAACTTGGAAACCGAAGCGTTATTTTTGGGAGGAAAAATGCTAGACAAAAGAAGCACATGAACGAATTTGTGACGACTATGTGACAAGAACACAAAACTCTAAAGCACACAATAAGACCAGCAACGACTCAATGATGCAATGAAAATTCAACAAGTATTGAACTAGGCAGAAATAGTAGAGGCTAAACGGACTAGGTCAAAACGCAATCACACAACAATTTTTTTTGTATGGCTATTTTCTGGACCCTAGGATGAACAAAACAGATATAAACAACTAGGATAGATGAGTCCTCACCTGGCAATCGATGCTCTAATACAGGGTGTACGATCTTCTGATGAGAACGATACGTCGATTTGGCAGATGATGAACTTGTGATCTTGGCTTCCAACCAGTGAGGAAGGGAACCAGCAATCGCAACGTCACCAACTCGAGTCGATCAACCATGTCCAAACGCGATGGACTCTTATCCCTACTAGCAATCGTGGAACTTGCAAGAATAAGTGAGAAGCAAACTGAAACTTGTATTAACCAAAATTCACGAACATATTTGAGGTTCTGTTTCACGACTCGGACAGTCTAGTCGACACGCGTGAATATGAAGAGGGATGCACACGGGGTCTTTCGAGCACAACAAAACCTAAAGAACATATATGGAGGGGCGGCCATATATAGAGGAGCACCCACACCAGAGGTGATAGCCAAAAGGGCACCCAAGATAGGGTTGGCCACCAGCAGCATGCCCAAAGGATACATGGGCCTTGGGCCCAAAAGAAAGGTGGTGCAACACCCTGAAATTCTGGTCTGTAATATTTTTCTGTGTTTTCCTGTCGTTCCTAGATGAATTTGGCTGTAGGACTTGGTCTATTAGAAAGCATGACTCCTAAGCATTGCAACGAGTGGTCGCAAATCGAAAACAGAGTTCGGGAGCCGAGTTACGCTGGTTTGAAGTTGATGTGCTGCTGGAAGGCCGAACCGGACTCGGCAATGAATTGGGCTTCAACGTGGGCCTTCCTTGGCATGTGGGCTATCCTTGGTGAGTGGTCTCATGGTGCCGGTCTAGCAAAGGTTGCTGGGAAGGCTGTGCTTCTGGATTAAGCCCTCCATGCGACGTAGACGAAGTAGCGACCGAAACACCAGGGGTTGAGGATGAGGGTGTAAAAGGAGAGATGGCGTAGCGGTCGTATCCATGGTTGGGATGTCCTCATCAATCCGGCTATGAACCACACAAGGATAATACCTGCAATCGCTAAACCACACGCCTAGTTGTTATCAATCATGCTAAAAGCCTGGATGACCTGACCACGAAGGACTATTCTTGCAAGCAATCGAAGAACCAGCAAGAACAAGGGTAAAGCGCACACACGAACTGAGGTTTTGAACTTGTTTACTGCTGCTCTAGCCATGTTAGGAGAACAACGTTAAAGTTCCACATATGGGGACAACTAAACTTGACAAAATCTAAGAGAAATGGAGGGACTTTGTCCACGCATATTGACAACTAAAGTTAACAAAACCTAAGAGAAATGAAGGTGAACTCACGCCACTTTGATTACATGGGAACTCAGCCTAAAATATTGGTGGCACAGCACCCAAAAGACTAAGACCGTCACACATTTTTGACTGTTGTGGTCAGCTCGAGTGGAATTTCATGATGAGGCCAGATCTGGTGGAAAGAGCTTGAAATTATCTTTCAATCAAATGCACACACGCCGCAAACGGAGTTGGTTTGCATTCTCTAAGTCCGTTTGAATTTAGATTAGTCATTGAAATCTGAGTGGAGCTCATTCGCGTTCCCACCTTGCTTGGTGATTTGTTGCTTTGCATTCCTATGTCCATTTGTGTTCCTACCTTGCATGTTGTCTTGTCCTTTTGCATCCCAACGATGATCCTAGCCATGGTTCCTTAGTTTGAGAATAATATTACGTACTGGTGTATCCTCAAAAGTAAAATTGCTTCAGTGCAAACTTTTGTTAGAATCCACCCGTTTGGGACCTGTTTTGCTCAAAATTAAAATTAGAGTGAAATCGACCGAAACAAGTTCCAATGTCATCGACAATACATTGCAGGATAATCCAGTGTGATTTTGGCACGTTTCGCTCTGGTGCAAACTTTCATCAAAATCCACCCAATTAGGAAACGTTTAGGTCAAAATTAACACCAAAGCAAAATTTACCGAAACGAGCTGCAATGTGACTAACTACACCTACGAAATCCAATGGGTGCATTTTCAACACGTTTCACTTCGGTGGAGACTTCCGTCAAAATCCACTCGCTCGGGACCCGTTTTGGTGAAAATTAACAATGGAGCGAAATCGACCAAAGCAAGCTCCAAGGTGATCGACAACACCGAGGAGTATAATCCTGTCCATTTTTGGTGCATTTCGCTGCGCTGCAAACTTTCGTCAAAATCCGGCCTTTCGGGACCAGTTTTTGTCCAAATAAACACCGGAGCGAAATCTACCGAAACATCCTTCAACGTGACTAAACCCGTTGGAGTATAATCCTAGGAGTATAATCCTCTTTTGTTTTTGGTGTGTTTTGCTACACTGCAAACTTTCGTCAAAATAAACCCGTTCGGGACCCGTTTTGGTCCAAATAAGCACTGGTGCCAAATGTGACGAAACAAATTCCAACATGACCAACAACAGCTATCTCCATATTCAGTTCATTTTTGGAACATTTCGCTCCGGAGTAAACTTTAGTCAAAATCCAACCGTTCGGGAGTCGGGACCTATTTTGGTCAAAATTAAGTTCGGAGCGAAATCGACCGAAACAAGCGCCAACATGACCGGCAACACCGAGCAGGACCAGCCAGAACGTTTTTGGTCCATTTTCGGTGCATTTTGCTGCAGTGTAGTCTTTCATCAAAATCCACTCGTACCGAACCCGCTTTCATCAAAATTAACACCGGAGCGAAATCGACCGCAATAAGCTCCAACGTGACCAACAACACCTTGGAGGATAATCCATGCCTTTTTGGCACCTTTCGCTTGGTGCAAACTTTCGTCAGAATTCACCCGTTCAGGACCCGTTTTGGTCAAAATTAAAACTGGAATGAAATTGACTGAAATAAGCTCCAACGTGACCGACAACACCTAGGAGTACATAATCCGGTGCGATTTTAGCACGTTTCGCTCTAGTGCAAACTTTCGTCAAAATCCACCCATTTAGGACTTGTTTGGGTCAAAATTATCATCGGAGCGGAATCGACCGAAACGTGCTCCAATGCAACTAACAACACCTAGGATGACCAACCGGTGTGTTTTTAGCATGTTTTGCTTCGTTGGAGACTTTCGTCAAAATCCACTCGTTTTGGTGAAAATTAGCACTTAAGCGAAATCGAACGAAACAAGCTCCAATATGAATGATAACACCTGAAGTATAATCTGGTGTGTTTTCAGCATGTTTCGCTCCAGTGCAAACATTCGTCATAATCCACCCGTTTGGGACCCATTTTGGTCGAAAGTAACATGGGAGCGAAATCGACCAAAAAAAGATTCAGCATGAACGACAACACCGAGGATTATAATCCTGTGCGTTACCGATTTGTTCCACTCCGCTGCAATCTTTCATCAAAATCCACTCGTTTGGCACCTATTTTGTTTAAAATAAACACCAGAGCGAAATCAATGAAACATGCTCCAACGTGACCGACAACAGCTAGTAGCACAATTTGGTGCATTTCGCTTCAGAACAAACTTTCGTCAAAATCCACCTGTTCAGGACTCGTTTTGCTCAAAATTAACAACAGAGTGAACTCGATTACAACAACCTCTAACGTGACCGGCAACACTTAGGAGGATCAACCGGTGCATTTTTGGCACGTTTTGCTCCATTGCAAACTTTCATCAAAGTCCACCCGATCGGGACCCACTTTGGTGAAAATAAAATCTGGAGTTAAATCAACCGAAACAAGTTCCAACATGACCGACAACACCTAGGAGCATAATCCAGTGCTATTTCTGTATGTTTCGCTCCGATGCAAACATTCATCAAAATCTACGCATTTGGCACCCATTTAGGCCGAAATTAACAACTGAGTGAAGTCGACCGAAACGAGCTCCAACATGACTGACAGCACCCAGGAGGACCAAACAGTGCATTTTTGGCTCGTTTCGCTCTGGTGGAGACTTTTGTCTAAATCCACTAGTTCGGGACCCATTTTGCTGAAAATTAACACTAGAGTGAAATCGACCGAAAAAAGCTCCAACGTGAAGGACAACACCTAGGAGTATAATCCTATGCGATTTTAGTATGTTTCGCTACGCTGCAAACTTTCACCAAAATCCACCCGTTCGAGACCGGTTTTGGTCAAAATTAGCACCGAAACGAAATCAACCGAAACAAGCACGAGCATGACCGACAACACCTTGGTGGACCAGCCAGAAGGTTTTCGACGTGTTTTGCTATGGTGCAAACTTTCATCAAAATCCAAATGTTCAGGACCCGTTTTGCTCAAAAATTAACACTAGAGCGAAATCAACCGCAACATGCTCCAACGTGATCGACAACACCAAGGAGGACGAAACGGTGCGTTTGCGGCTCGTTTCGCTCCGGTGGAAACTTTGGTCCAAATCCACTCTTTCAGGACCCATTTTGGTCAAAATAAACAATGGAACGTAATGGACCGAGACAAACTAGTGAGGGCATCACTACTACGGATACACTCGATAGTGAGCAACCAACCACTAGTATTCAGGAACCATGGCAAGGATCATCATGGGAATGCAAAAGGACAAGCCAACATGCAAGGTGGGAACACAAATTGATGTGGGAATGCAGGGGGACAACAAATCACCATGCAAGGTGGGAATGCAAATGAGCTCTACTCGGCCTTCAATGATTAGTGTGAATTCAAACGGACCTAGAGAATGCAAACAGACTCCGTTTGGGGTGTGTGAGTACTTGATTGAAAGATAATTTCATGCTCCTACGGATTCATCCCCGTCATCAAATTCCACCTGAGCTAGCGACAGTAGTCAAAAACGTGCGACGATCTCAGTCTTTTGGGGGTGCTATGCCACTAATAATTTGGGCTGAGTTCCCATGTAATCAAAGTGACATGAGTTCAACTCCTAGCAGCGATCTCCATAGTTATTGTCGGCGTACTCTACGCTAGTGTACCCTCTCCGCTACAGATAAGTAAGACCACGTGGCAGGCGAATCAGGCCCCACTCACTGAGCGAGCGGCCGACGTGGCGGCTTGGCGAGCAGGCGGGCGATCAGGCCCCCCTTGCCGGGCGACGGCCCACGTGGCGGCCTAGCGAGCAGGCGGGCGATGAGGCCCTACTCGTCGGGCATCGGCCCCATGGCGGCCTGGCAAGTAGGCGGGCGATCAGGCCCTGCTCGCCGGGCGTCGGCTTGCATGGCGGCCTGGCGAGCTGGCGGGCGATCAAGCCCTGCTCACTAGGTGTCAGCCCCCGTGGCGACCTGATGAGCAGGCGGGCGATCAGGCCCTGCTCAACAGGCATCGGCCCCCATGGTGGCCTGGCGAGCACGCTAGCGATCAGGCCCTGCTCGTCAGGCGTCGGCCCTCGTGGCGGCCTAACGAGCAGTCGGGTGATCAAGCCCTGCTCGCCGAGCGTCGGCCCCCGTGGCGGCCTAGCGAGCAGGCGGGCCCCTCTCGCCAGGCCACGCGGGCGACTAGAAGAATGAAAAGGAGGCTTCGCCTCGAAGTCTCCTTCCCCTGACACGCTGTGTCAGAGCCAATGATTGCAAAGAGTTCTGCTGTCGACTCGATGGCGGCCCATCCCTCTGACGCCTCACACCTAACCCGTCGCAGGAAATTCACTTCTCGGGCGGACCAGGCGAAGCCATACAGCGAAATTAAATGAGGCTTGAGAGACATGACTATAGTGATGGGTGTAATAAATGAATCATAGATAAGTGTGATGTCACCTTCTCACCTGCCCGAGCCAACCCAGTCTATATAAGGGAGCTCTGGTGCATGGAGAGGGAGGATCGATCGGATCCGAGCCCGAGCGACTAAGACATAGAGAGAAAAAAGAGAAGGAGAACAAACTGTAAAAAGCATTGTAACCCGCTCGATACACATCAACAAAGATCTAGCAGGACGTAGGGCTGTTACCCACACTAGGGGCCTGATCTTGGGTACATTGGTGTGTTGTTTGGTCTGTTGACCCCTAGGATCCCTCGCGCGAGAGTCATTAGGGTTTCTGACCGCGAAGACGCCCTCTACCGAACCTTAATCTCCATTCTGGGAGAAACCTCGTCCACTAACAGGGTCCTGTCCGGTGAAATACGCCGACAGGGGGGCGCCAGGTAGGGGGCTAGCAGTTGGTTCACTCGGCCATCTCTCCGGCGGATCCTGGTCATCTGCTTGGAAGGACCGCGCATCTGGTGATGGCGGGTTCACACTCACAGCAAAAAGAGACGGCGGAGGCTAGTAGCTCCCAGGACCCGTCCCGACGCCCCGCCAAATGAGGAATCGTCTCACGCTGCCCCTGCAGGTAGGCGGTGGTGCCCCCTGGTGACGGCGAAACATCCGGTTCGGTGTCGGATGGCCATGGGGGTGGCCACCTTGGCCCAGAACCTACATGCAGTCCGTCTCCTCCTGGACCACCCTCCGATGGAACTTGTAGGAGACACCCTGGCCATGCCGTGGCTTCGGGACATTGCTGGCCTCGTAGACGCGGCCCAACTTCGCATGGGAATGCCCGACCGGTCAAGCACCATCGGCACTCCTCGATCAAGGGTGCGTGCTGACTGCACCCAAACTTCCAAACACCCGAGCGGGAAGCGCTCTGGCTTGGAGGGCTAGAGTAACGGAAAGGGCAAACAAGACATGGGTCCCGGCTCCGCGAGGAGCCACGAGGACCTGAGGGTTCTTCTGGAGGAGCATCACCGGCGGCGCGGCGATGATTTGCGTAATCACCTGCAGCGCCGTCGCGCCCAGGGGCAAGGCCGCGACCGGCGGATGGCTCCTAAGGATGAAGGCTCCTCCCATGACTCGCATCTTCAGAGCAAGGAGAAGGTCCAATCCTCCGATTCTTTAGGAAGTCAAGATCCACACTCCCCGGCACGGTCTCCGGGCCGGGGTTCAAGTGGACAGCATGACTCCCCCTACGGCGTTGGGTGCCAGGCATTTTACCGATGGCTGCGCCACGTGGCGTTGCCCGAATGTTTTCATCTGGCATCCATCGAGAAGTACAACGGCACCACCAACCCAGAAGAATTCTTACAGATCTACACCACGGTGGTGCAGGCCATTGGCGGGTCTGAAAAGGCCATGGCCAATTACTTCCCAACGGCCTTGATGGGGTCCGCCCGTTCCTGGCTGTTGAACCTCCCGCGAGGATCGGTAACTCGTGGGAGGAGTTGTGCGGCCTCTTCGTCGCCAACTTTCAAGGCTCCTACACACAACTGGGCGTGGAGGATGATCTCCATGCCATCGAGCAGGAAAGAGGGGAATCATTGCTCGACTTCATCCGACGATTTATTCATTATCACAATACGATCCCCCAGATTTTTGAGCAGTCGGTCGTCATCGCTTTCTGAAGAGTTGCTCGGGACCACAAGATACGGGAGAAGATGTCGACCTGCAACATCACCACTACCTCTGAGCTTTTCTCCCTGGCACACAAGTGCGCGTAGGCGGCGGAAGCTCGAGGGCCAGTGTCTAGCCCAGCGCACGGACGCGGTGGAGACGAAGCCGGGACTTCGAGGGTTCCTGGCCCTGCGAGCAAGAAGGCGCGGAGGCGTGAGGTGGTTGAGACCAGGCGGGTCCTGGCCGCTGAGTGCGAGCACAAGGACACCTGGCCGCAAGGGCGTGACCGCCGTGACCGGCAGGATGATCACCGTGGTCAGAGGAATGACCGCCGCGAGGAGAAGGAGGGTAGGTCCTTCTGCCCGATCCACGGGTCCAACACCCACGACCTAGCCAGTTGCTAGGGTGTGAGTAAGATGGTGGATGACGAGGACATCATTTCCACGGATACAACCACATCTACACATCAATTTGAACCCACTGCGATTATACAAGGACCGGCAACTCGAGCTCGCACACAACAGTTTAATCATGAGGTGAATGCGTTCCTAATCCTCCCCATTAGTGATAATATGAATGGGATACTACTTAATACTTGTGATGATTTGATTGTACTTAGGAACCATGGAGAAGGACCCTCGTGGACCAAAATTGGGCCAAAGATCAAGTACAAGTCGAATTGGGAAGAGAACAAGTCTGAGTCCAGTTCGGCCTCACCAACATCACTAACTTTAAAAGGCCATAACTTTTGATTCCGGAGGTTTCTGGAGACCCATGAGTACACGTTTGAAAGATCTCAGAGTCTACTTTCCAATGGATCCAGCCACAATGCCAAATTTGTCTTGAAGCAATGGGAAATTGCAGAAGAGTGTCGTTGGCCAGAAATTCCGGGTGCTGCGCCACCTGTTCTTTTGGGCCCAAAGCCCATGTAACCCTAGGGCACCCCCTTGGCCGCCCCCCATAGCTGCTGCACGCCCCTAGCCGCTCCCTAGCCGACACTTACCTTATATATTGTTTGCTACCTCTTTACTTTAGGTTTTGGGTTTTGTTTATTTGATAGTTTAGCCATTGCTACTATTTTGAGTCTTCCAGACGTGCTCAACAGCCGCCTAAGAAGCTCCTTGTTTCAAAACCCCACCTTATCAATACTTCATTCATATTCATAATTTCAGATTGCTTTACCATTGTTCTTGCTTCTTCTTCGGTTGCATGCAGGAATCGAACCTCGTGTTCAGGTTGCTCGTGCCAACGGCAAGATCAATAACCCTCTGGAGCTGGTTTAGCGATTACTAAGACACATCGTCGTTGTACGTTGTAGTTGGATCGTCAAAGTCAATTCCTCCAAATCGAAGTTATCACTCTCATCGAAGATCGGGACCCAAAGTCACATCGGTGGTATCGGTAGCCAAGTTGCTCGGTGAGAGATTTAGTACCTTAGATTAGTTTTTGTTTTCTGTCCAAAATTGAAAATCCTCCACAAAAATTCAACCTTTAGATTCAATCTGGTATTTTAGTGTGTTTTGTTAGGTTTTGATCCATTAGAGTCCTTGTTTTAGTTGCTGATCGTTTTTCCTTCGCGTAGCTTTTATTTCAATCTGTCCAGTTCTTTGTTTTGTTCATAACTTTCGCATACGAGCTCCGATTCAAGTGTTTTTGCACTTTCCTAAAACCTTGGAACAAGCTCCACAAAAACCTAGTTGGGCATGAAATCTAATTCCATCTAAAAGGTTGTTTAATCTTGACATCAAATTCGGGAAGCAAGTTGCAATTGCAATCCAGGTCGGTTCGGTATTTTGATCATATCTCCTACATCCGAACTCCGATTGAGAAGTTTTTATACTTTCCTGAATCCTTGAAGAGTCCTCTACAAAAATGTTTTTGGGTGTCCTTCGTGATTCAGAATCCTTCAAACCGAATTTGACTCGGATTCGGATTTGGTCAGATCGGCTGAATTTTGTTAAATCTGTGCACCTTTGTGTTTTGGCCATAACTTCTACATATGAGCTCCAAATTGTGTGTTTGAATACTTGTTTTAAAGCCTAGAATAGTACCATCATTTTGTTACATTGTGAGCAAGCTTGATTCGATCATTTTCATGCCTTAATTGTAGCAACAACCTTACTACCTAGTTCTGGCCGAATTTGGGTTTCTTTCTTCAATTTGTGTTCTAGCTTTGTTCCTTTGAGTTGGTTGAGTCCAGTAGCATATACAACCATAAAATTCCAAAATATCAGTGCACATACCTTTGGGAACCAATTTATCCTTTGCGAATACTTTGATCCCAATTGAGACTAGCGATTTGAAATTGCTTGGGGCTGCTCCTTTTGATATGTTGCACTATCATAACTCTTGTGATATCAAGTTAGGGATTCCAAAACTTTGCTCATACTAGTGTTGGCCAAAAGTCACTAAAAAGAAAAAAAAGAGAAAGAAAGAGCCAAAAGGCCAAAAAAAGAAAAAAAAGAGAGAAAAGAAAAGAGAATAGTGGCCGGCAGCACTACATTGATCAAAACCCTAATTGTGTTTGTCATTTTCAGATTATGCAATTGTATTAAGTAGTGAGCAATCTTGTGCCGTTTTACCTTTTCTGAAGCAATTAGCTAGCGTCTCTCCATAACTAATGCAACACGAGTTTTGGTGCCGAAATTATTCTTATTTAGCTCATTCCATTGGTTGCATTAAGTTTCATCATCTTTGCGTGTGTGTTGCCTTGAAATTCACTTATATCTTTGAGATCGGCAACTAGGGCTTGTGAATTCTAGTTTGGATCATTACTTATCATTACAATAATTAGAATTATCAGATTGCGTAGGAAAATTAACATAGCCTACCAAGCTCCACATATTCTACCTCGTACGTTTGTTTGGTCCCTTAGCAATCGCTTTATCCAAGCTTGGGAGAAGTTTTGACGCTGCCAATGGCCGACAACCCCTGCTGCACGGTAAGAACTTGTAAGAGCTTTGGTTAAAGTTTGAGAGTTGAGCGACTTGTTTAGCCACATCTAGTAGTTGCTAGGAAATTACATATGGCTGTGTTTTTCCTTGTTGTCTACTAATCATGATAGGTCCACATGAAACGAGTTCACTTCGATTCAACCAAAGAATTTGCGACATGAACAACATGACGGCTTCGTCTTCTACTCCTGAACACGGTAACCTCAAATTAACATTGCCTCTATATGCTGGAAACTTTGACCCTGAAGCATATATTGATTGGGAAATAGCGGTAGACAAACAATTTGGCATGTATAATTTGTCTGAAAATGAAAAGATTTGTTTTGCCGCTAATGTGCTTTCTGGGTATGCATTAACATTATGGAAGCATGTTTGTACAAAAGGGAGAAAACCTGAGAATTGGAATGATATGAAAAAATTTATGAGACTTGAATTTGTTCTGAATATTATCTTTGAGTGTTTGCTTACTAAACTTCAATGCTTACAACAAGGGACTATCTCTGGTGAGAATACTATCGTGAATTGCGAACTTGTTTGTTACGTTGTGGTTTAGAAGAATCTGATGAAGTTATCCAGTTTAGGTTCATACATGGGCTTAATAAGGGTATTCAAGATATTCTTATTGATCAAACATATCGTTCTCTTTCAAACATGTTGGAAAGTGTTTGTAGTATTGAATGTTTGAATGCATTATTAGCTTCACTTGAGGCACCTGTTACTGCACCTCCTCTTGTGGCTAACATTTTGCAGACAAATGAGCACAAACGAAAAGAGATTGAGAACGTGAAAGATGAGAAAGTCAAGCATGGGACAATCCCTTCGACTATGGAACGAGATATGGATACCCCGACACCTACAACAACGGATGAAAAGTTAGGAGGTTTTGATGTTCCTACTTCTGAGGAGGAGACAAATGACCATGGTACAGATCTGATTTTAAAGCAAGAAAGGGAGCAAATTTGTGAGTATATTCCTGCTATACATAATTCTTGTGAACTACCACCTTGTGCAACAATTGTAGAACCATATGATGAATTGCATGCTTATAATTTTGATCATGTGGTGTTGATTACGCAAAAGGAGGTGATAGCTAGAATATATCCTGCCACTATTTTGTGCTATATCATGTTGAATGAGCCTGTTAGTTTGACTTATGCTTTGGACAAGATTTCCGAAATTTCATCTCTTAAGTCTTTGTCTAGACCTATGCCTATTGTTTTAAATTCAATTTAGTTGGTGATTATGGCATAGATGCCAAGTTTCTTGTTTATAGAATATGCATAACTTGTGATAAACTTGCTGAATTGAAGCTTGCTATTTTGGGCAATTCTAGTTGTATGCAACAACTTGTTTCATTTGCGGCACCATCAAATTTGCCTGAAATGTGTGATACCTATAGCTTGTTGCCCCATTGTTCGAATTTTAGTACATTAACTTGTATTACAAATCAGCATGTCGTAGTTGATGCGTGGAAGCCCATTAAAATTGTGTCAACATTATTGGAATGGTTTGATATTGCTTATTTACAATTTGATGATATGAAGGATCCATGCTTGATGCCAGGACTTGTAGTTTTGCCCACAAAACATGTTATTGAACGCGGCTCACAAAACATGAGTTTTCTTTATCAAAAGTAAAGGATGGATATGTGCTTTACTTATATTTGCAAATCAAGTTGCAAACTAAATCATGTTAATTTTGATGCTATATGTTTCACTTATAATCACGAATCAACTTGCAGAATTGTGAGGAAAGGTTATTTGCTTAAATTTGATTTCTTCTTTTGTTGTTATGAAAATAGCCTGCCGCGAATCTAAAAGAACAATGAAATATAGGATATATACATATATGTTGTGTACACACTCTTCTTTTTGTTAGTTGTTTCTTTTCCAGCTTTCCCAAAACTGAGGATGGTTTTCCTTCGAGGAGGGGAGGAAGCATCGAAGAGTGCTAGCGCTCATCAAGTCATTATATGCTGGAAAGAAGTGTTGAGCTATATGGATAATTATCAGATGTGTTAAAAGGTGAGCATGAGTCGAGGACGACTCAAATGCAAGAAGGGGAGGATGATGAGGATATCACTTCCATGGATACAGCCACATCTACACTTCAGTTTGAACCCACTGCGATTATATAAGGACCGACTACTCGAGCTCGCACACGACAGTTTAATCATCAGGTGAATGCGTTCCTAAGCCTCCTCATTAGTGATAATATGAATGGGATGCTACTTAATATTTGTGATGATTTGATTGTACTTAGAAACCATGAAGAAGGACCCTCGTGGACCAAAATTGGGCCAAAGATCAAGTACAAGTCGAATTGGGAAGAGAACAAGTCTGAGTCCAGTTCGGCCTCACCAACAGCACTAACTTTAAAAGGCCATAACTTTTGATTCCGGAGGTTTCTGGAGACCCATGAGTACACGTTTCAAAGATCTCAGAGTCTACTTTCCAATGGATCCAGCCACAATACCAAATTCATCTTGAAGCAATAGGAAATCGCAAAAATGTGTCATGGGCCAGAAATTCCGGGTGTTGCACCACCTATTCTTTTGGGCCCAAAGCCCATGTAACCCTAGGGCACCCCCTTGGCCGCCCCCCATAGCTGCTGCACGCCCCTAGCCGCTCCCTAGCCGCCACTTACCTCTATATATTGTTTGCTACCTCTGTACTTTAGGTTTTGGGTTTTGTTTATTTAATAGTTTAGCCATTGCTACTATTTTGAGTCTTCTAGACATGCTCAACAGCCGCCTAAGAAGCTCCGTGTTTCAAAACCCCACCTTATCAATCCTTCATTCATATTCACAATTTCAGATTGCTTTACCATTGTTCTTGCTTGTTCTTCGGTTCCATGCAGGAATCGAACCTCGTGTTCAGGTTGATCGTGCCAACGGCAAGATCAATAACCCTCTGGAGTTGGTTTAGCGATTGCTAAGGTGAATCGTCGTCGTACGTTGTAGTCGGATCGTCAAAGTTAATTCCTCCAAATCGAAGTTATCACTCTCATCGAAAGATTGGGACCGAAAGTCACATCAGTGGAGCAGCGGCTTAAGGAGCGCCGCCCCTGCAACGATGACCAGGACGAAGACCCTACCCCGCTAGCCTTCAAGCAGGCAGACCAAATTGTGGAGTACATTCATGGTGGCTCGGCCACCTACCCCTCCAACACAACGTACAAACGGTTGAGGAGGGAGGTCTGCGCCACGGTACTGAGCTTAGGGGCGGGTCGGATGCTGAAGAGGTCGGAGGAGCCAATCACTTTCAGTCGGGCCGACCACCCTGAGAGCACTGCTAGCCTAGGTCACTTTCCGATCGTGGTTTCACCCACGATCCGGAATGTGAAACTTGGGCGGGTGATAGTGGACGGAGGGAGCTCCATCAACCTCCTGTCCTCGAAGGCATTTCGGGTGCTCCAGATATCGTGGCAGGAGTTGCGCCCAGCCTTGCCCTTCTATGGGATCGCCCCGGGGGCTGGCTCGGTGCCCTTGGGCCAATTGCACCTCCCCATCACCTTCGGGGAGGAAAGCAACTACCATACGGAAATGGTTGATTTCAAAGTTGCCGATTTCGACCTCTCGTACAACGCTCTATTTGGCCGACCGACATTGTCCAAGTTCATGACAAATAGAGATGCGAACACGTGGATTTTATGAAAGTTTACACCGAGGGAAACACTCCGAAAATGCACCGGATTGCAATCCTAAGTGTCGCCGGTCTCATTGGAGCTTGTTTCGCTTGATTTCACTCTGATGTTAAGTTCATTCAAATCAGGACCCGAACAAGTGGATTTTATGAAAGTTTGCCCTGAAGAGAAACACTCTGAAGACACACCGGATTGCCCTCGTAAGTGTTGTCGGTCTTGTTGGAGCTTGTGTCGTTTGATTTAGCTTTCATGTCAATTTCATACAAAACGATATCTGAACAGGTGGATTTATGAAAGTTTACACCGGTGCGAAACACTCCGAAAATGCAAAAGGATTGCACTCCTAAGTGTCGTCTGTCTCCTTGGAGCTTGTTTTAGTCGATTTTGCTCTGATGTTAATTTCAATCAATTCGGGATCTGAATAAGTGGATTTTATGAAAATTTGCCCCGAAGAGAATCACATCGAAGACACAACGGATTGCCCTTGTTTGTGTTGTCTATCTTGTTGGAGCTTGTTTCGGATGATTTCGCTTTGATGATCGTTTCATACAATTCGGTATCCGAACAAGTGGATTTTAAGAAATTTTGCCCCGAAGAGAATCACTCCGAAGACACACCGGACTACCCTCGTAAGTGTTGTCGGTCTTGTTGGAGATTGTTTTGTTTGATTTAGCTTTAATGTCAATTTCAGACAAAATGGGATCCGAACAGGCGGATTTTATGAAAGCTTACACCGGAGCGAAACAATCCGAAAATGCTCTGGATTGCGTACTGCTATGTGTCGCCGGTCTTGATGTGACTTTGGGGCCCGATCTTTCGATGTGGGTGATAACTTCGATTTGGAGGAAATGACTTTGACGATTCGACTACAACGTATGACAACGATGCACCTAAGGAATCGCTAAACCTACTCCAGAGGGTTTATTGATATTGCCATTGGCACAATCAACCTGAACATGAGGTTCAATTCCTGCGTGCAACTGAAGAACAAGCAAGAACAATGGTAAAGCAATCTGAAATTATGAATATGAATGAAGGCAAAAGCAAGGGTGGGGTTCTATTGAAGATCTTGACAAGGTGGCTGTCCAGCACAACTTGAAGACTTAAAGTTTGCACTTGGCTAAACTAATCAAACAAAACACAACTAAACCCTAGATGAGGGTGTGGCTGCATATTTAAGGAGGAGAGGGGGTGTGGAACTCAGCCAAAATAGTTGGGAACGAGCTAGAACTCAAATTACATGGCCCAAGGCCCATGTCAATTTGGACTGGAAAAGTGACGTAAATTTTTTTGCAGTCCCGTTGACTCGTACAGAATTTGAAGATGATTCCGGATGCATTCGAAAGTAGTGTTGATTAGCTTTCAGGGAAGTACAAGAACACCCCAAACGGAGTTCGGATGAAGTCGACGTAGCTGAAAGAAATCAGTGCTGTCCTGGAGTCGAATCCGAGTCCAACTCGTGCACAAAACTTGTTTTATGTTTTTTGACATCTCTTCTACACTTGAGCTTGTATGGTTCTGTGCCTTGGTTCATAAGGACAAGTAAATAATCACAAGAATTAAATAGTATTCCATTCTTTGAAATATTAGTATGCAGCCCGAGGAACGCATTCACCTGGTAAAGGAGTTGACGTGCGCGGGCTCGAGTAATTGGTCCTTGTAGTACATCAGTAGATTCAACTTGATTTGTTGGAGTGGTTGTATCCGTGGATGTGATGTCTTCATCAGCTCTACTTAGAGCTTGTTTTGGTCGATTTTGCTCTGATGTTAATTTCATTCAAATCGGGATCCGAACAATTGGATTTTATGAAAGTTTTCCCCGAAAAGAATCACATCGAAGACACACCAGATTGCCCTCGTAAGTGTTGTTGGTCCTGTTGGAGCTTGTTTCGGTCGATTTCACTTTGATGATAATTTCATACAAATCGGGATCCATACAGCTGGATTTTATGAATGTTTGCCCCGAAGCGAAACACTCAGAAGTCACAACAGATTGCACTCCTATGTGTTATCGGTCTTGTTGGAGCATGTTTCGGTCGATTTCGCTTTCATGTTAACTTCGTACAAATAGACATGCGAACAGGTGGATTTTATGAAAGTTTGCACCGGAGGGAAACACTCCGAAAATGCACCGGATTGCACTCCTAAGTGTCGCCGGTCTCATTGGAGCTTGTTTCGCTTGATTTCACTCTGATGTTAAGTTCATTCAAATCAGGACCCGAACAAGTGGATTTTATGAAAGTTTGCCCTGAAGAGAAACACTTTGAAGACACACCGGATTGCCCTCGCAAGTGTTGTCGATCTTGTTTGAGCTTGTTTCGTTCGATTTAGCTTTCTTGTCAATTTCGTAGAAAACGATATCCGAACAGGTGTATTTTATGAAAGTTTACACCGGTGTGAAACACAGTGGAATGCCCTCATAAGTGTTGTCTTTCTTGTTGGAGATTGTTTCGGATGATTTCGCTTTGATGATTGTTGCATACAAATCGGTATCCGAACAAGTGGATTTTAAGAATGTTTGCCCCAAACAGAAACACTCCGAAGACAAAACGGACTGCCCTGGTAAGTGTTGTCGGTCTTGTTGGAGCTTGATTTGTTTGATTTAGCTTTAATGTCAATTTCAGACAAAACTTTACACTGGAACGAAACACTCCGAAAATACTCTGGATTGCGTACTGCTATGTGTCGCCGGTCTTGATGTGACTTTGGGTCCCGATCCTTCGATGAGGGTGATAACTTCGATTTGGAGGAATTGACTTTGACGATCCGATTACAACGTATGACAACGATGCGCTCATTGGAGCTTGTTTCGCTTGATTTCACTCTGATGTTAAGTTCATTCAAATCAGGACCCGAACAAGTGGATTTTACGAAAGTTTGCCCTGATGAGAAACACTCTGAAGACACACCGGATTGCCCTCGTAAGTGTTGTCGGTTTTGTTGGAGCTTGTTTCGTTCGATTTCACTTTGACGTTAACTTCATACAAATAGAGATGTGAACGGGTGGATTTTATGAAAGTTTGCACCGGAGGGAAACACTCTAAAAATGCAACGGATTGCACTCCTAAGTGTTACCGGTCTCATTAGAGCTTGTTTCGCTTGATTTCACTTTGATGTTAAGTTCATTCAAATTGGGACCCGAACAAGGGGATTTTACGACAGTTTGCCCCGAAGAGAAACACTCTGAAGAAACACCGGATTGCCCTCGTAAGTATTGTAGGTCTTGTTTGTGCTTGTTTCATCCGATTTAGCTTTCATGTCAATTTCGTACAAAACGAGATCCGAACAGGTGGATTTTATGAAAGTTTACACCGGTGCGAAACACCCCGAAAATGCAAAGGATTGCACTCCAATGTGTCGCCGGTCTCCATAGAGCTTGTCTTGGTCGATTTTGCTCTGATGTTAATTTCATTCAAATCGGGATCCGAACAAGTGGATTTTATGAAAGTTTGCCCCGAAGAGAATCAGATCGAAGACACACCGGATTGCCCTCATAAGTGTTATCGGTCTTGTTGGTGCTTGTTTCGGACGATTTCGTTTTGATGATAATTTCATACAAATCGGGATCCAAACAAGTGGATTTTATGAAAGTTTGCTCCGAAGAGAAACACTCCGAAGACACACCGGACTGCCCTCGTAAGTGTTGTCGGTATTGTTGGAGTTTGTTTCGTTCGATTTCGCTTTGATGTTAACTTCGTACAAATAGAGATGCGAACAGGTGGATTTTATCAAAGTTTGCACCAGAGGAAAACACTCCGAAAATGCACCGGATTGCACTCCTCAGTGTTACCGGTCTCATTAGAGCTTGTTTCACTTGATTTCACTCTGATGTTAAGTTCATTCAAATCAGGATCCGAACAAGGGGATTTTATGAAAGTTTGCCCTGAAGAGAAACACTCTTAAGACCCACCAGATTGCTCTCGTAAGTGTTGTAGGTCTTGTTTGAGCTTGTTTCATCTGATTTAGCTTTCATGTCAATACAAAACGAGATCCGAACAGGTGGATTTTATGAAAGTTTACAGCGGTCACTACACCATCCCACACTTTTGCCAACACATGGTACTACTGTCGGCAAAAGACCTCTTCCCCGACCCAAAAACTGTTGGCAAAGGTTTAGCCGACTGTACATGAACAGTCGCGGTAAAAGCAGTCGGCTTAGGCTTTGCCGACAGATAAAATCTTTGCCAACGGATAAACTGTTGGCAAAGATCTAAGTTTTGCCAATAGTTTCAATATTTGCTGACATTTAATGTTTTGCCGACAGTAGGAGCTTTGCCGACAGTTAATATGAACTGCCGACACTTTACGTGTTGGCTAATCACTTTTCCCCTCATAGATCAAAGCTGGTTTTCTACACATGTTTTGTGTCGGCAAAGGTGCCAGCACACATGACATACAAATTAAATATGCAATATATACAGAACCAATTCCACATTATCCACCATTGAATTGACATACACACTTTACATGCAAATGGTGCCACTCACATACATACACAATCACAGTTCAAATAGTCACTTCAACATATAAATAATGCAACGCATATATCTCGACCATAGGGTTTGATAAACATAGATCCTCCAAATAAGTTAAGTTGCATACATGTCCGTCCAAAATGAGCTAAGTCTTTATGCACAAAAGAGAGGACGTATGTTTCTTTAGCTACTAGTTAACATTTCTAACCATAAACAGCACTACTTTCTTGCTGCACAAATAGTGATGTTATAAATCGAGTCTCAGCCTAGTAATTAACACCATACATGACCCAATGAGAGGGATGTATATCCTTCTCTCTACTAGTTAATAGTTCAAACCATACACACACCACTATTTTCATGTTGCACAAAAGGTGTCCCTCCAAAAACTTGTGACACTCCTTGCTGCCAAAAGGTTGTTACTCGATGAAGTTCTTTGCTGTGCACCTATCATGATCAAGAAAATGAATAATCAAGACATAAGCAAGATCCTAAATCTGTGATAAAAACAGAAAAGGGACAAAAGCTTGGCAAAGACATGATGTGCGAGTGACAAAGCAAAACCAGCACTAGTGAAATCTAACAAGTGAGAGTTCTTTTCATTAGAGAGAAGATCTCAAGTGGAGAAGATTTATGACAGAGAGTGGGAATCATTAATATAGTTCATGTATATAATGGTATAGCTATGTACTTGAGCTTGAACAAATAAGAGGTTGAGAAACAAATACTTGTTACACTTTTGCTCGATCAATAATCTAAATTTAATTTTAAGGAACATCCCGTAACCTTTCAGAGATTCAAGCACCTCTTTGGGCCCTTGTGTGTCATCACTTATCAACAATACATAGCTCTTGCAGCACACCTTTGTCCATGTGTTTCACTATAAATAGTAGCCTCTATCCATGGTAGAGGTGTGCATTTTCTGTCTAATCTAAATGCAAAAGCATACCGACAGATAGTTATATTGTTAAGACAATATCACGAATTCACAACATTGATAGGAGATAATTGAAAGAAAAGGATCACTTCAAATCAAGACAGAGATTATGAAACCAAACAAAAAGAGGTAATTGATATGGTTGCATCTTCGTTCACATCTGTGTGGTGGCGTTTTCACCAAAATTAGATACATGTCGAAAAATAATGTGCGTATTGTGTACAAGAAGAACTTTTATTTTTCTTCTTTTGTCCTTAGTATCACGTACATCCAATGCCCATCACTTAATACCTATTCAGCAACACCGCAATCATCAAGTGATCTATACATTTCTTTCCCACTACAAGAATAACATACGGGCATTCAGCTTGCATCATTTGCAAACATGTATGCCTATTTACCAACCAAAGAGACCACTTAGATGCACTACGCCTAACAGCATAAATTTGGTTCAGAACCCAAAAATGGTTTCTTTGTCGGTAGTAGAACCCAAAACAATTTGTTAGTATTCAGCAACACCGCAACGATCGGATGCACTACAATCTAACAACATAAATTTGGTTCGAACCCAAAAATTTGGTTCGAACCCAAAACAATCCTGAAGAGGCACAAGGAGAGATAATTGCCGATGAGTTGAAATCTGGAACCTCTTGCATTTTCTAATGCCTAAGTAGCGATGTTAAGTCTCGCTTAATCTCTAAGAAAAAAGCTGTATTGTTTACTTTGGGTATGCTCTTCAAGTACAAACTGTTATGTGTTTCTTTGTTATATGTGAAGAGGGTAGAAATATTTGTCCATTGGTACTCCAACTTTTTGCAATATGACCTCAATCAGTATTCATGCTATCACCGCATTGTTATTAAAAATAAACTCATAAAAAGGATATGCTTTTCATTAGGATTTTTTGGATGCATGTATTTTTTCAAGATATGGGCTCTTGGTCTATTACTTGTAGTAATCTATGTAATGGCAGTTTGTACTATTACTTCATTTACGGAAGGTCATGTCTTTTTTGTGAGTTTGATATGCTAAGTTATTGTCATTCCTTTGTTCTCATTAGATTCCCATTTCCTTTTATTTTCTTTTGATTTTCTGTGATGAATGTTTCTTGAATCATCATGATTAAAAACAGAACTATAGTTTTGAACTATATGATTAAATTGTGTGTATTTAAAATTGTGTGTGGTCATCCTCAAATGCAGTGGAGCTACAAATTCAGCTTAAATTTGTTGTAAACTTGTGATTAGCATACAAACATGTTATAATTGTGGATTTGTTCAACTAAGTATTGATTGCATCAAGTCTTAGGATATATAAATGACACATTCCTACACATATCTACATGAGAATAGTAATGAACTAATGATTATAAACTTGAAACGCGGGCTACAGAGGTCATCAAATTCGTCAGAAACAATGGATAGAGAAGATTGTGGTAGTTGGAATAGCTAACCTAGACAATTTGCACTACACTGTCATTCAACCTTATTTTTTCATAGCTGATCTTATCCTTGGAGCAATCCCCAAGCATCTGCAATGGCTCCTACATGTTAAATTACGAAATCAGAAAGATAATTAGGGGAATAAATAACTAAGAAAATTTAAGTTATGTAGAAGTATATATTAGTTTTGTTTGTGTTCCATAGCTGCTATGAAATCAAGTAGAGAAATCGTAAGATATTTTACCTGCCATTGAATCTCTGCATTACTCTTTGCATCTAGAAACCAAAAAAATCATAAAATTCTGCTACTAAAAAAACCAAAACAGTGATATGATGATGTTGTCTGCTTTGATAACTACACATTATATAGCAATACACAAAAGATTACCAACTGCAATCTTAGTTTAGTCAAGGATGATGTATTGTTCCTTTATCACTAGAAACAGCCAAATACTGCAAATTATTTGAGAAAGCCAAGCTATATATTTCTTCTCTATCGGCACCTCTCCTTACCTACAAAAGAAGGACACATTAACTGCTATATCCCCACAAATTAAAAAGTTAAACAAATGCTAGACTTCATTTCATTATGAGCTTGCCAATGATTAAGACTTAGCAAATTGACAAGAGCATCTTGTGTAGTTAAAAACTTCGATGTCTTTGCGTCAACAAATATATCAAAGAGCAAAGATAGGTTGGTTGTAGTTGCGACAGAGATCCATAACCATACGTAGAACTAAGTAAAAATTTTCAAGGACATTGCAAGATGATTCACAAGAATTATTTGAAATCCAAATGTATAATAAAAACTTTTTTGAGAGAAAATGTATAATAACAAAAGATACTACACTTCGAAATGGAAGAGTCCTACATGAAAACAAGAAATATTACAGAACGTCCCTTAGGAAACATCTAAGAATATATCAATATAACCTCCACACCACCAGATAAGTAATGTAGTTTTTTTTCTCCGGTTGATATGGAACTTCAATATACTACAGAACTCCAACCTCAACAATGTTTGTTATGCATTAAACATTTAAGGGGGCTTACGAGAAAGGGTTCTCTTTAGAGTTAGAGCATGGTAATTTAGTTGTTCAGTATCTCTCAGATTTCAATATTTCTCATAACAGATGAGTATAATCAAAGCAACACAATGGTGTATGAAAGCTACTGTCTACAAAGTACAGAAAATGGTTGAACACCAAAGAAGGATCACAACATAACACTTTAGATGATGTTGACATATTAAACAACTCCTTCCATGTGATCTTTCTGGGATTCATCACACAATATGCTAACCACATCGATGCCAACAATGATAGATAACAAACATTTACTTTACTCATAAAATAGTTGACACCAAATGCCAGCTCAAAGTTATGCACTTTACTCATAAAATAGATGTTAAGCAGTATTGGATTCTGCACGCAAATGATGACAACATTAAGCATATATATATGCTTTTAATCCTTGAATATGTTTACCCACCAATCAAGCAAACAAAGATTAAGCAAAATACACATACATCATTCCCTAATTGGACATGAGCATATAAACTGCAACACAATACTCATAATCAGCGCAAGAATTCAGAACAAAGGCATGAACATCACAGTGAAATACATAAGGAACATGTTAGGCTCTACATACATGAATATCAATGATAACAGCAACATAAAAAATTAATTTCCAAGTCATGCTAACCAATTACAGAAGACCAACAACATGAGACATTCTTGACTGCACATATATTTAATGAAAGGAGAACACCAACACATATATCAATTTGGGATCTTATGCATAACCATGCCATTAACATCAGTATTCTAATTCATGCACCGCATCAATCACAATTGCACAGAGAACCAGCTTGTTGGATCATGCATCACCACATAAAAATATGTGGGTATGAGCATAAGGAAATTGACATTAGAACTTTCAAACCATAACCAATTCAGGCATGTTCTGCAGCACATGATAACTATCGTGCCACCTATCGACTAAACAACCCAAGGCTGGACATTTCAGTATAGGACATTCACAAATTCATGCATACATCCACAAGAAAACAATGAACCAATACAAATTCATAGCTAGGCATTTCAACAAACACATGGCAAGCACAAATAAACCAAATACTGCACTTTCAATTGATTCTCACCACAAGAAGGCAAGAGGGAGGGCATTGCTGGTGCACGCTTGCTCTGCCACGCCAAGCCAGAAGGGAGGGCGCAGCTCTTTTGTTGCTCTGCTCGCCAAGCCAGAAGGGAGGGCGCAGCCGCCGCTGCTGGCGGCCGCAGTCCATTCTTTATACTGCTAATAATGGTCAGCTGCTACTGTGTTCTTTGACAAGGAAGAGGAGGGGCGACGTGTGCGAACCTTTGGAGGCGCGGCGTTGGGAGCAGTGCAGCGTGCCAGAGAGGAAAAAGCCAGGGCGCTGGGAGATGGCCGGCAGCAGGGCCGGGAGGCGCGCCACAGGAGAGACTGGGGCGCCACCGGGGAGGCCAGGCGCCGCCGAGGGGGAAGAGGAGGCGACTAGAGTCGGGAGGGAGGACAATCGCCAGGGAATAGTCGCCAGGGAGTGGGGAAGGCTGGGAAATCGTGGGCGCGAGCGATGGGGAATTGGCTGGGTGTTTTTAGGGTTTTGAGGGGGAAGGCTGTGGAAGCCCGTGAAAAATTTCCTACCCGGGCCAGTTTTTTTGTGTATATCAATGCCGACAGAGTATTATGGAAAGGTCGACACTTAATATGAGGGTAGACCTATGCCGACTGTTTATTTGTCGGCAAAGGTCCAACAATTTCCAACTAATAATTGTTGGCAATGGTGTGTCATGGTGTAGTGGGTGCGAAACACTCCGAAAATGCAAAGGATTGCACTCCAAAGTGTCGCCGGTCACCTTGAAGCTTGTTTCCGTTGATTTTGCTCTGATGTTAATATCATTCAAATCGAGATCCGAACAAGTCGATTTTATGAAAGTTTGCCCCGAAGAGAAACACATCGAAGACACATCGGATTGCCCCCGTAAGTGTTGTCGGTCTTGTTGGAGCTTGTTTCGGATGATTTCATTTTGATGATAATTTCATACAAATCGGGATCCGAACAAGTGGATTTCATGAAAGTTTGCTCCGAAGAGAAACACTCCGAAGACACACCGGACTGCCCTCTTAAGTGTTGTCGGTCTTGTTGGAGCTTGTTTCATTCGATTTCGCTTTGATGTTAACATCGTACAAATAGAGATGCGAACAGGTGGATTTTATGAAAGTTTGCACCGGAGGAATACACTCCGAAGATGCGCCGGATTGCATTCCTAAGTGTTGCCGTTCTCATTGGAGCTTGTTTCGCTTGATTTCACTCTAATGTTATGTTCATTCAAATTGGGACCTGAACAAAGGGATTTTATGAAAGTTTACCCCGAAGAGAATCACATCGAAGACACACCGGATTGCCCTCGTAAGTGTTGTCGGTCTTGTTGGAGCTTGTTTCAGACGATTTCGTTTCGTTGATAATTTCATACAAATCGGGATCCGAACAAGCGGATTTTATGACAGTTTGCTCTAAAGAGACACAGTCCGAAGACACACCGGACTGCCGTCGTAAATGTTGTCGGCCTTGTTGGAGCTTGTTTCGTTAGATTTTGCTTTGATGTTAACTTCGTACAAATAGAGATGCGAATAGGTGAATTTTATGAAACTTTGCACCAGAGGAAAACACTCCGAAAATGCACCGGATTGCACTCCTAAGAGTTGCCGGTCTCGTTGGAGCTTGTTTCGCTTGATTTCACTCTGATGTTAAGTTCATTCAAATCGGGACCCGAACAAGGGGATACTATGAAAGTTTGCCCTGAAGAGAAACACTCTGAAGACACTCCGGGTTGCCCTCGTAAGTGTTGTAGGTCTTGTTTCAGCTTGTTTCATCCGATTTAGCTTTCATGTCAATTTCGTACAAAACGAGATCCGAACAGGTTCATTTTATGAAAGTTTACACCGGTGCGAAACACTCAGAAAATGCAAAGGATTGCACTCCAAAGTGTTGCCAGTCTCCTTAGAGCTTGTCTCGGTCGATTTTGCTCTGATGTTAATTTCATTCAAATCAGGATCCGAACAAGTGGATTTTATGAATGTTTGCCCCGAAGAGAATCACATCGAAGACACACCGTATTGCCCTCGTAAGTGTTGTCGGTCTTGTTGGAGCTTGTTTCGGACAATTTCGTTTTGATGATAATTTCATACAAATCGGGATCCAAACAAGTGGATTTTATGAAAGTTTCCTCTGAAGAGAAACAATCCGAAGCACACCGGATTGCCGTCGTAAGTGTTGTCGGTCTTGTTGGTGCTTGTTTCGTTCGATTCCACTTTGACTTTAGATTCGTACAAATAGAGATGCGAACAGGTGGATTTTATGAATGTTTGCACCTGAGGAATACACTCAGAAAATGCACCGGATTGCACTCCAAAGTGTTGCCGGTCTCATTGGAGCTTGTTTCGCTTGATTTCACTCTGATGTTAAGTTCATTCAAATTGGGACCCGAACAAGGGGATTTTATGAAAGTTTGCCCTGAAGAGAAACACTCTGAAGACACACCGGATTGCCCTCGTAAGTGTTGTAGGTCTTGTTTGAGATTGTTTCATCCGAGTTAGCTTTCAAGTCAATTTCGTACAAAATGAGAACCGAACGGGTGGATTTTATAAAAGTTTACACCGGTGTGAAACACCCAGAAAATGCAGAGATTGCACTCCAAAGTGTCGCTGGTCTCCTTGGGGCTTGTTTCGGTCGAGTTTGCTCTAATGTTAACTTCATTCAAATCGGGATCCGAACAAGTGGATTTTATGAAAGTTTGCCCGAAGAAAATCACATCGAAGACACACCGGTTGCCATCGTAAGTGTTTTTGGTCTTGTTGGAGCTTGTGTCGGACGATTTCGGTTTGATGATAATTTCATACAAATCGGGATCTGAACAAGTGGATTTTATGAAAGTTTGCTCTGAAGAGAAACAGTCCGAAGACACACCGGACTGCCATCGTAATAAGTGTTGTCGGTCTTGTTGGAGCTTGTTTCGTCAAATTTCGCTTTGACGTTAACTTCGTACAAATAGCGATGCAAATAGGTGGATTTTATGAAAGTTTGCACCGGAGGGAAACAATCCGAAAAAGCACCGGATTGCACTCCTAAGTGATGCCGGTCTCATTGGAGCTTGTTTCGCTTGATTTCACTCTAATGTTAAGTTCATTCAAATCGGGACCCGAACAAGGGATTTTATGAATGTTTGCCCTGAAGAGAAACAGTCTGAAGACACACCGGATTGCCTGCGTAAGTGTTGTAGGTCTTGTTTGAGCTTGTTTCATCCGATTTAGCTTTCCTGTCAATTTCCTACAAAACGAGATCCGAACAAGTGGATTTTATGAAAGTTTACACCGGTGGGAAACACTCCGAAAATGCAAAGGATTGCACTCCTAAGTGTCACCGGTCTCCTTGGAGCTTGTTTCGGTCGATTTTGCTCTGATGTTAATTTCAATCAAATCGGGATCTGAACAAGACGATTTTGTGAAAGTTTGCCCCGAAGAGAAACACATCGAAGACACACCAGATTGCCCTCGTAAGTGTTGTCGGTCTTGTTGTAGCTTTTTTCGCATGATTTCGTTTTGTTGATAATTTCATACAAATCGGGATCCGAACAAGTGGATTTTTTGAAAGTTTGCTCCGGAGAGAAACACTCCGAAGACACACCGGATTGCCCTCGTAAGTGTGGTCGGTCTTGTTGGAGCTTGTTTCATTCGATTTCACTTTGATGTTAGCTTCGTACAAAAAGAGATGCGAACAGGTGGATTTTATGAAAGTTTGCACCGGAGGAAAACACTCCGAAAATGCACCGGATTACACTTCTAAGTGTTTCCGGTCTCATTAGAGCTTGTTTCGCTTGATTTCACTCTGATGTTAAGTTCATTCAAATCGGGACCCGAACTAGGGGATTTTATGAAAGTTTGCCCTGAAGAGAAACACACTGCAGACACACCGGATTGCCCTCGTAAGTGTTGTATGTCTTGTTTGAGCATGTTTCATCCGATTTAGCTTTCATGTCAATTTCGTACAAAACGAGATCCGAACAGGTGGATTTTATGAAAGTTTACACCGGTGCGAAACACTCAGAAAATGCAAAGGATTGCACACCAAAGTGTCGCCGGTCTCCTTAGAGCTTGTCTCGGTCGATTTTGCTATGATGTTAATTTCATTCAAATCGGGATCCGAACAAGTGGATTTTATGAAAGTTTGTCCCGAAGAGAATCACATCGAAGATACACCGGATTGCCCTCGTAAGTTTTGTCGGTCTTGTCTGAGCTTGTTTCGGACGATTTCATTTTGACGATAATTTCACAGAAATCGGGATCCGAACAAATGGTTTTTACGAAAGTTTACTTCGAAGAGAAACACTCCGAAGATACACCGGACTGCCCTCGTAAGTGTTGTCGGTCTTGTTGGAGCTTGTTTCGTTCGATTTCGCTTTGATGTTAACTTCGTACAAATAGAGATGCGAACAGGTGGATTTTATGAAAGTTTGCACCGGAGGAAAACACTCCAAAAATGCACCGGATTGCACTCCTAAGTGTTGCCGATCTCATTGGAGCTTGTTTCGCTTGATTTCACTCTGATGTTAAGTTCATTCAAATCGGGACCCGAACAAGGGGATTTTGTGAAAGTTTACGCCGAAGAGAAACACTCTGAAGAAACACCGGATTGCCCTCGTAAGTGTTGTAGGTCTTGTTTGTGCTTGTTTCATCCGATTTAGCTTTCATGTCAATTTCGTACAAAACGAGATCCGAACATGTGGATTTTATGAAAGTTTTCACTGGTGCGAAAAACCCCGAAAATGCAAAGGATTGCACTCCAAACTGTCGCCGGTCTCCATAGAGCTTGTCTCGGTCGATCTTGCTCTGATGTTAATTACATTCAAATCGGGATCTTAACAAGTGGATTTTATGAAAGTTTGCCTCGAAGAGAATCACATCGAAGACACACTGGATTGCCCTCGTAAGTGTTGTTGGTCTTGTTGGAGCTTGTTTCAGACGATTTCGTTTTGATGATTATTTCATACAAATCGGGATCCGAACAAGTGGATTTTATGAAAGTTTCCTCTGAAGAGAAACAGTCTGAAGACACACCGGATTGCCTTTGTAAGTGTTGTAGGTCTTGTTTCTGCTTGTTTGATCCGATTTAGCTTTCATGTCAATTTCGTACAAAACAAGATCCGAACAGGTGGATTTTATGAAAGTTTACACCGGTGCGAAACACTCAGAAAATGCAAAGGATTGCACTCCAAAGTGTCGCCGGTCTCCTTAGAGCTTGTCTCGGTCGATTTTGCTCTGATGTTAACTTCATTCAAATCGGGATCCGAACAAGTGGATTTTATGAAAGTTTGCCCCGAAGAGAATCACATCGAAGACACACCGGATTGCCCTCGTAAGTGTTGTCGGTCTTGTTTGAGCTTGTTTCGGACGAATTCGGTTTGATGATAATTTCACTGAAATCGGGATCCGAACAAATGGTTTTTACGAAAGTTTACCTCGAAGAGAAACACTCCGAAGATACACCGGACTGCCCTCGTAAGTGTTGTCGGTCTTGTTGGAGCTTGTTTCGTTCGATTTCGCTTTGATGTTAACTTCGTACGAATAGAGATGCGAACAGGTGGATTTTATGAAAGTTTGCACTGGATGAAAACACTCCTAAAATGCTCCGGATTGCACTCCTAAGTGTTTCCGGTCTCATTAGAGCTTGTTTCGCTTGATTTCACTCTGATGTTAAGTTCATTGAAATCGGGACCCGAACAAGGGGATTTCATGAAAGTTTGCCCTAAAGAGAAACACTCTCAAGACACACCGGATTGCCATCGTAAGTGTTGTCGGTCTTGTTTGAGCTTGTTTCATCCGATTTAGCTTTCTTGTCAATTTCCTACAAAACAAGATCCGAACAGGTGGATTTTATGAATGTTTACACCGGTGCGAAACACTCCGAAAATGCATAGGATTGCAGTCCTAAGTGTCGCCGGTCTCCTTGGAGCTTGTTTCGGTCGATTTTGCTCTGATGTTAATTTCATTAAAATCGGTATCCGAACAAGTGGATTTTATGAAAGTTTGCCCCGAAGAGAATTACATCGAAGACACACCGGATTGCCCTCGTAAGTGTTGTCGGTCTTCTAGGACCTTGTTTCGGACGATTTCATTTTCATGATAATTTCAAAGAAATCGGGATCCGAACAAGTGGATTTCATGAAAGTTTGCTCCGAAGAGAAACAGTCCGAAGACACACTGGACTGCCGTCGTAAGTGTTGTCGTTCTTGTTGGAGCTTGTTTCGTTCGATTTCGCTCTGACGTTAACTTCGTACAAATAGAGATGCGAACAGGTGGACTTTATGAAAGTTTGAACCGGATGGAAACACTCCGAATATGCACCAGATTGCACTCCTATTGTTGCCGGTCTCATTGGAGCTTGTTTCGCTTGATTTCACTCTGATGTTAAGTTCATTCAAATTGGCACCCGAACAAGGGGATTTTATGAAAGTTTGCCCCGAAGAGAAACACTCTGAAGACACACCGGATTGCCCTGATAAGTGTTGTTGGTCTTGTTTGAGCTTGTTTCATCTGATTTAGCTTTCATGTCAATTTCCTACAAAACGAGATCCGAACAGGTCGATTTTATGAAAGTTTACACCGGTGCAAAACACTCCGAAAATGCAAAGGATTGCACTCCTAAGTGTCACCGGTCTCCTTGGAACTTGTTTCTGTCGATTTTGCTCTAATGATAATTTCATTCAAATCGGGATCCGAACAAGTGGATTTTATGAAAGTTTGCCCCGAAGATAATCACATCGAAGACACACCGGATTTCCCTCGTAAGTATTGTCGGTCTTGTTGGAGCTTGTTTCGGATGATTTCGTTTTGATGATAATTTCATACAAATCGGGATCCGAACAAGTGGATTTTATGAAAGTTTGCTCCGAAAAGAAACAGTCCGAAGACACACCGGACTGCCGTCGTGAGTGTTGTCGGTCTTTTTGGAGCTTGTTTCGTTCGATTTCGCTTTGACGTTAAATTCGTACAAATAGAGATGCGAACAGGTGGACTTTATGAAAGTTTGCACAGGATGGAAACACTACGAAAATGCACCGGATTGCACTCCTAATGTTGCCGGTCTCATTGGAGCTTGTTTCGCTTGATTTCACTCTGATGTTAAGTTCATTCAAATTAGGACCCGAACAAGGGGATATTATGAAAGTTTCTCCCGAAGAGAAACACTCTGAAGACACACCGGATTGCCCTCGTAAGTGTTGTTGGTCTTGTTTGAGCTTGTTTCATCCGATTTAGCTTTCCTGTCAATTTCCTACAAAACGAGATCCGAACAGGTGGATTTTATTAAAGTTTACACCGCTGCGAAACACTCCAAAAATACAAAGGATTGCACTCCAAAGTGTCGCCGGTCTCCTTGGATCTTCTTTCGGTCGATTTTGCTCTGATGTTAATTTCATTCAAATCGGGATCCGAACTAGTGTATTTTTATGAAAGTTTGCCCCGAAGAGAAACACTCCGAAGACACAACGGATTGCCCTCGTAAGTCTTGTCGGTCTTGTTGGAGCTTGTTTTTAGAAGATGTCGTTTTGATGATAATTTCATACAAATCGGGATCGGAACAAGTGGATTTTATGAAAGTTTGGTCCGATGAGAAACACTATGAAGACACACCGAACTGCCCTCGTAAGTGTTGTCGGTCTTGTTGGAGCTTGTTTCGTTCGATTTCGCTATGATGTTAACTTCGTACAAATAGAGATGCGAACAGGTGGATTTTATGAAAGTTTGCACCGGAGGGAAACACTTCGAAAATGCAACGGATTGCACTACTAAGTGTTACCGGTCTCATTAGAGTTTGTTTCGCTTGATTTCACTCTGGTGTTAAGTTCATTGAAATCGGGACCCGAACAAGCGGATTTTATGAAAGTTTGCCCCGAAGAGAAACACTCTGAAGACACACCGGATTGCCCTCGTAAGTGTTGTAGGTCTTGTTTGAGCTTGTTTCATCCGATTTAGCTTTCATGTCAATTTCGTACAAAATGAGATCTGAACAGTTGGATTTTACGAAAGTTTACACTGGTGCGAAACACCCCTAAAATGCAAAGGATTGCACTCCAAAGTGTCGCTGGTCTCCATAGAGCTTGTCTCGGTCGATTTTGCTCTGATGTTAATTTCATTCAAATCGGGATCCGAACAAGTGGATTTTATGAAAGTTTGCCCCGAAGAGAATCACATCGAAGACGCACATGATTGCCCTCGTAAGTGTTGTCGGTCTTGTTGGAGCTTGTTTCGGACGATTTCGTTTTGATGATAATTTCAAGCAAATCGGGATCCGAACAAGTGGATTTTCTGAAAGTTTGCTCCAGAGAGAAACACTCCGAAGACACACCGGACTGCCCTCGTAAGAGTTGTCGGTACTGTTGGAGCTTGTTTCGTTCGATTTCGCTTTGACGTTAACTTCGTACAAATTGAGATGCGAACAGGAGGATTTTATGAAAGTTTGCACCGGAGGGAAACACTCAGAAAATGCAACGGATTGCACTCCTAGGTATTACCGGTCTCATTAGAGCTTGTTTCGCTTGATTTCACTCTGATGTTAAGTTCATTCAAACCGGGATCCGAACAGGTGGATTTTATGAAAGTTTACACCGGTGCGAAACACCCCGAAAATGCAAAGGATTGCACTCCAATGTGTCGCCGGTTTCCATAGAGCTTGTCTCGGTCGATTTTGCTCTGATGTTAATTTCATTCAAATCGGGATCCGAACAAGTGGATTTTATGAATGTTTGTCCCGAAGACACACTGGATTGCCCTCAATCGGAGTTCGGATGTGAGAGTTATGATCAAAATACCGAACCAACCTGGATTGCAATTGTAACTTGCTTCCCGAATTTGATGTCCAGATTAAACAACCTTTCGCATGGAATTTGAATTCGTGCCCAACTAGGTTTTTGTGGAGCTTGTCTCAAGGTTTTAGGAAAGTGCAAAAACACTAGAATCCGATATCGAATGCAAAAGTTATGAACAAAACAAAGAACTGGATAGATTGGAATAAAAGCTACGCGAAGGAAAAACGATCAGCAACTAAAACAAGGATTCTAATGGATCAAAACCTAACAAAACTCACTAAAATACCAGATTGAATCTAAAGGTTGAATTTTTGTGGAGGATTTTCAATTTTGGACAGAAAACAAAAACTAATCTAAGTCTTGAATCTCTCACCGAGCAACTTGGCGCTCGATACCAACGATGCATCCCTCACAGGTGCGCGTGCCCTTCGCGCCCACCCAGAGTATGGCGACGTGCCTCACCCGGCAGTGGATTGCCCAAGCCCAGCCTAGGGCGTGGGCCTTAGCCCAACGAGGAATACACACCTTGGCTGCCATAGTCGTGCCATAAGAGTCCCATGTGGCCCCAAAAGACTAGCTCGATGGGGGAGGTTGCTCTCCTTTTAAGGTGGTATTCTCTCCCCTCCACAAGCAAAGTGGTACTATCATTCCCACCCTCTTGTTTCGGGACCTAGCTCTGATACCACCTGATGTGACTATGGGTCCCGATCTTTCGATGAGAGTGATAACTTCGATTTGGAGGAATTGACTTTGACGATCCGACAACAACGTACGACGACGATACGCCTTAGCAATCGCTAAACCAACTCCAGAGGGTTATTGATCTTGCCGTTGGCACGATCAACCTGAACACGAGGTTCGATTCCTGCATGCAACCGAAGAACAAGCAAGAACAATGGTAAAGAAATCTGAAATTGCGAATATGAATGAAGGATTGATAAGGTGGGGTTTTGAAACAAGGAGCTTCTTAGGCGGCAGTTGAGCACGTCTGGAAGACTCAAAATAGTAGCAATGGCTAAACTATCAAATAAAGAAAACCCAATCATAAAAGAACGGCGGCGGCCATATATATAGCGGCGGCCAGGAGGTGTAGGGCAGCCAAAACAGTGGCGGCCACCAAAACACTAAGATACATGGGCCATAGGCCCAAAAGTGAGGTGACCCAGCACCTGGAATTTCTGTCCCATGATATTATTCGGTGATTTCCCATCACTCCATGAGGAATTTGGATGTGGGGCTGCATCCATTATAAAGATTATCTCCTAAGCTTTCAAACGGGTGGTCGCACGCTGAAAACGGAGTCCGGGAGCCCAAGTTATGTCCGTTTGAAGTATTGCTGCTCCTGGATGGCCGAACCGGACTTGTTGACGAATTGGGCTTGATCTTGGGCCTTCCTTAGCGCGTGGGCTGTCCTCGGTGGATGATCTTGACGTGCTGGTCCAGCCAAGATGGGTGAAAAGGCCTTACTTCCGGATTAAGCCCTCCAGGCGTCGTAGACGAAGTAGCGGCCGAAACAGCGACGGTTGGGGACGAAGTAGCGGTCGTAGGGGAAGAAAAGGCAGCGGTTGTATCCATGGAATTGATGTCCTCATCATCCTCCCCTTCTTGCATTTGAGTCGTCCTCGACTCAAGCTCACCTTTTAGCACATCTTCAGAACAAAACATTCTTATATAGGTCCTGCATTTATTTAAATAAAATAGTAGCTCCGTCTCTTTATATATTTTTGAGACATAAAAAACATTTAGAGGATTCACCTGATAATTATCCATATAGTTCAACACTTCTTTCCAGCATATAATGACTTGATGAGCGCTAGCACTCTCCGATGCTTTGTCCCCTCCTCGAAGGAAAACCATCATCGGTTTTGGAAAAGCTGGAAAAGAAACAACTAACAAAAAGAAGAGTGTGTACACAACATATATGTATATATCCCATATTTCATTGTTCTTTTGGATTCGCGGCAGGCTATTTTCATAACAACAAAAGAAGAAATCAAATTTAAGAAAATAACCTTTCCTCACAATTCTGTAAGTTGATTCGTGGTTATAAGTGAAGCATATAGCATCAAAATTAACATGATTTAGTTTGCAACTTGATTTGCAAATATAAGTAAAGCACATATCCATCCCTGACTTTTGATAAAGAAAACTCAATTTTTGTGAGCCGCGTTCAATAACATGTTTTGTGGGCAAAACTACAAGTCCTGGCATCAAGCATGGATCATTCATATCATCAAATTGTAAATAAGCAATATCAAACCATTCCAATAACGGTGACACAATTTTAATGGACTTCCACGCATCAACTACGACATGTTGATTTCTAATACAAGGTAATGTACTAAAATTCGAACAATGGGGCAACAAGCTATGGGCATCACACATTTCAGGAAAATTTGATGGTGCCGCAAATGAAACAAGTTGTTGCTTACAACCAAAATTGCCCAAAATAGCAAGCTTCAATTCAGCAAGTTTATCACAAGTTATGCATATTCTGTAAACAAGAAACTTGCCATCTATGCCATATTCACCAAATAAATTGAATTTAAAACAATAGGGATAGGTGCTAGACAAAGACTTAAGAGATGAAATTTCAGAAATCTTGTCCATAGCACGAGTCAAACTAACAGGCTCATTCAACATGACATAGCATAAAACAGTGTTAGGTGGTATTCTAGCTATCACCTCCTTATGCGTAATCAGCACCACATGATTAAAATTATAAGCATGCAATTCATCATATGGTTCTACCATTGTGGCACAAGGTGGCAGTTCACGAGAATTATGTATAGTAGGAATATACTCACAAATTTGCTCCTTTTCTTGCTGTAAAATCAGATCTATGCCATGGTCATTAGCCTCCTCCTCAGAAGTAGAAACATCAAAACTTTCACTTGATAACGCTGGTATTTCTGCTTGTTGCTTCCCTTCTTCAGAACTAACCTAGATAGCGTATGTGTCGGCGTACTTTACACCAGGGTACCCTCTTCGCCGCACAAAAGCATGCGTGGCCCACGGGCGCCTAGCGGCGGTGGGTGCTTACATCCCGCCTCTGAGACGCCGATCCACGTGGCCGCGGCGGCAGTGGCGGCCACGCCACTGCCGCCTTGCGCGACACGATCCACGGGCGGCCTAGCGAGCGATCGGGCGAGCACGCCCATCCACCGTGTCGGTCCATGTGGCGCGCGGCGGCAGGTGGCGGCCACGCCGCCGACGGCGCGCGATCCACGTGGCGGCTTTGGCGGCGATCGGGCGAAAGCACGCCTTGTCCACGGCCGCCGGTCCACGTGGCGCGCGGGCGGCAGGTGGCGGCCACGCCGCCGCCCGACGCCCGATCACGTGGCGGGTGGGCGAGCACGCCTTGTTCATCCCCGCCGTGCAAAAGGTGAGGTGCGGTGGCCGCCTCAAGTCTTCTTCCCCGACGTCTGCGGTCGAGACAGCCTGCTGACTAGGCATGTCGCTTCAAGGAATTCTGCAACAAGCCTGCCTTCTCGACGCCACACCTACCCGTGGCAGAGGGTCACATTCCTAAGAACCGGGTGAAGGCATGCGCCGCATTGATTAGGGTCAAGGAAATGGACAGCGCATAAAGGCGTAGTAAATGCATGTAAGATAAGCATGATGACATCCCTCCTCCATCTGACCCGTGTAAGCCCGTGCATATAAGGGCACTTGGGAGGAGAGAAAAGGGGAGGCTCAATAGAAGAGCTGGTCATCAGCAAGCTCTGTAACCAAGCCCAAAATACTCAATCCAAAATCAGGCAGGACGTAAGGCTGTTACCCTTCTTGGAGGGGGCCTGAACCTGGGTAAAATCGGTGTGTTCATCGAATTGAAGGGGCACTAGGATTCGTTAGTGTGAGAGGTACTGGGGTTTCCCTCTGCTAGGGTTAGCCAATTACCAAAGCCACCCCCCTATCGAACTAAACCCGGCCTGTAGGCTCGGGCCTGTCAGGTGGAATACGCCGACAGGGGTGCGCCAGGTAGGTGTCGGTAGTTGGTTTTTCCGATCATCTCTCCGGCGAGTTTTGGTGTCTTTTGTCGGTTCCGTGCATCTGGAGATGGAGGGTTCGCAGCATTAGGAAGGAGAGGTGTCAGGCCATGTTCAGAGTGTGTCCCGAGAATCTCATCGACCGCAAGACCATCTCACTCCACCCCCGCAGGGTGCTGGCGATGCTCCCGTGGCGGCGGGGGGGCATCTGGTGCGACGCCGGCTGGCCATGGAAGCGGCCACCCCGGCTCAGAATCTGCATGCAGCTCATCTCCTCCTGGACCACCCTCCGGTGGAACTTGTGGGAGACTCCCCGGCCACTCCGTGGCTGCGGGATCTTGCCGGCCTTGTTGGTGCGGCCCAACTTCGGGTAGGGCCCCCCGGCCGGCAGAGCATCGGTGGTACTCCGCCACCCAGGGCGCGGGCTGGGGGCTCGCAGGGCTCTAGCCGCCCTGGTGGCAGGCGTCCTGGCCCGGTGGGCCAGGGCCAGGGAAGAGGCGCGCAGCGCGCCGGTCCCGGTTCCGAAAGGAACCGTGGGGACCTAAGGAGTCATCTTGACGAAGCCCGCCGGCGAAGCGGCGACCTTCGCGGCCGTGTGCCACGTCGCCCGGCTCAGGAGCAGGGGCGCGGCAAGCGGGTGGCCTCCGAAGATGGAAGTTCCTCCGACTCAGCGGAGAGTCCTATCTCTCGCTCTCCGGGCCGAGCTCCTGGTGGGCGGCCAGGCTTTGTTTATGGCATTGGATATCAGGGTTCTCCCGGCGGTTACGCCGTGTGGAGTGGCCTGAAAAGTTTCGCCCAGCATCTATAGAAAGTTATGATGGCACTACCAATCCTGACGAGTTCTTGCAAATTTATACAACGGTGGTACGAGCGGCCGGCGGGTCCGAAAAAGTCATGGCCAACTATTTCCCGACGGCCTTGATGGGCTCTGCCCGTTCTTGGTTGTTGAACCTCTCGCGAGGGTCAGTGCACTTGTGGGAGGAATTGTGTGGCCTCTTTGTCGCCAATTTTTAGGGCTCCTTCGCGCAGCCAGGCATGGAGGATGATTTGCATGCCCTAGAGCAGCATAAGGGGGAGTCGCTGTGTGATTTCATCCGACGGTTCTGCCATTGCCGCAACACGATCCCCCATATCTCGGAGCAATAGGTCGTCATCGCCTTTCGAAGAGGCGTTCGCGACCGCAAGATGAAGGAGATGATGGCCACCCGCACTATCGGTACCACTTCTGAGTTGTTTTCCCTCACGCATAAGTGCGCGCGGGCTGCGGAGGCGAGGGGGCCAGGATCTGGCCCCTAGGGCGGCCGAGGTAAAGATGAAGCCGGGACCTCGAAGGGTTCCGGCCCGTCAAGCAAGAAGGCGCGGAAGCGCGAGGCAGGAGATACCCGGCGGGTCTTGGCCGCCGAGCGCGACCGCGATGACTCTGGGTCACCGGAGCGCGACTGCCGTGATCAGCGTGGCAACCGCCGGGACCGGCGCAATGATCGCCGGGACCGGCGCGATGATAGCCGGGACCGGCGTGATAACCGTCGCGGTCGTAGGAACGATCGCCGCGGGCGGAGGGAAAGAGGGCCTTGGTGCCCAATTCATCGAACTGATACACATGACCTGGATAATTGCCAGGTCGTGGACCGAATGGTGGAGCGTCGGATCAAGGAGCGTCACCCTTACGACGATGAGCGTCACCCTCGTGATGGTGATCGTGGTGAAGACCCCGCCCCGCTGGCTTTCCAGCAGGCGGATCATACCTTGGCGTATATCTATGGTGGTTCGTCTGCTCTTCGGTCTAATATCGCTTGCAAGCGGTTGAAGAGGGAGGTGTGCGCCACGGGGTCAAGTTCAGGGTCGCGTCGGATGCTGAAATGGTCGGAGGAGACGATCATCTTCAGTCAGGCCGACCACCCTGATTACGCCGCCGGCCCGGGACATCTCCCGATTGTGGTGTCGCCCACAGTCCGGAATGTCCGGCTGGGTCGTGTGTTGGTGGATGGAGGGAGTTCTCTCAGCATCCTGTCCTCTACGGCATTTCTGGCTCTTCAAATCCCGCGGCAGGATCTGCATCCGTCGTTGCCTTTCTTTGGAATAGCCCCGGGGGTTAGTGCATTCCCCGTAGGCCAGGTGCGTCTCCTTGTCACTTTTGGAGAAAAGGATAATTATCGCACCGAGTTGGTGGACTTTGAAGTCACTGATTTTGATCTCCCCTACAATGCTTTGCTTGGCCGACCGGCACTGGCCAAGTTCATGGCGGTGACCCATTATGCATATATGGTGGTGAAGATGCGAATTCGCCGCCCCATAACCATTCGAGTGGATCGGTCTGAAGCTTTCTTGTTGTCATAAGTTTGCGCTTGATATGAGTGTTGCCACTGTCCCGGCGTCTTGATGCCGCTGCTCGAGCCCTCGGTCCGGACCCGCGCCTCGCCTGGCTCTGCCGGTGAGGTTAAGGTGGTCGCCCTGAGTGAGGGCGAGTCCCACAAAACTGTCAACATTGGCGCCAGCCTCAGCGCCAAATAGGAAGACGCGCTCGTCACCTTCCTCTGGTGTAATTCTGACGTGTTCGCCTAGCAACTGTCCGATATGACCGGGGTCCCCAAGGAGGTGATCGAGCACCGTTTGGCAATGCTCCCCGAAGCGCGCCCGGTTTGGCAAAAAATCCGGCGGCAAGCTCCGGAGCGGCAAGATGCTATTCGGTAGGAGGTGGAGAAATTATTGGATGCAGGAATCATCAGGGAGGTCACTCATCCTGAGTGGCTTGCCAATCCTGTGCTTGTCAAAAAGTCCAACGGGAAGTGGCGAATGTGTGTCGACTTCACCGACCTCAACAAAGCTTGCCCGAAGGATCCTTATCCCTTGCCACGAGTTGATCTCATTGTGGACTCCACGGCAGGTTGTGAGCTGCTGTGCTTTCTGGATGCGTACTCTGGGTACCATCAGATTAGCATGGCGGTGGGAGATGAAGAAAAAACTGCTTTTGTAACCCCTACGGGTGTTTATTGTTATATTAGGATGCCTTTTGGTTTAAAGAATGCTGGATCTACTTACCAGCGTGCCATGCACATTACTTTTCGTCCACAGATAGGACGTAACCTTGAAGTATATGTTGATGATCTGGTTGTGAAAGTCAAAAAAGGTGAAGCCTTAATTCAAGATCTGGAAGAAACCTTCGCCAATCTTCGGAAGAATTGCCTGAAGCTGAATCCAGAGAAGTGTGTGTTCGGAGTTCCCTCCGGTAAATTATTGGGGTTCCTGGTGTCTAACCGTGGTATTGAAGCCTGTCGTGCCCCGAATTTCCACAGATTCGGACACTCTGTGTATTCTGTATTAGTCCAGGATCACGCTAGTACACACAGGATAAACAGGTTGAAGTACCACAATCATACACAGTGGAAATAAATAATAAGTACTTCAAACATTAATAGTAACGAGTTACATGACCTTATGGTCGCCTTACAATACTTCACAGGCGATAAATATCATCAGTATCAAGTTCATTCAGCGGAAGCAAAATACGATAGCGGAACCACTCCTAGCCACAGGCTACTGAGTGCGGCTCAACCCTTAATCCTCCTGGCCTTCGACGAACTCTTCATTCCAAGCTGGCACGGCTTCTTCTTCTTCTGAGGTTTTTGTCGATGCAAGGGTGAGTATACAACATACTCAACAAGTCATGCACAATGCGACTATTACTATATGCAACGCTTATTCCAAGGAAAGGCTTAATTGGTTATTTTGCATGAAGCAAAGATTTCTTTTAATAGGTAATCCTATTAGATTAAAAGCGATAAAATCAATATTATTGATAATTAATTTCTCAATTCTTTTTCCAAGAGTTTGGCACACGCCCTAATTTCATTCATCGGTTGTTGGCACACGACCACCCATTCCACCTCTTTTATTTTTAAAATCTAACCCTTGATCAGTAATCACCGAGCAATGTCCAAGATCATGACACGGCTATTCAATAGATTCACACACACACTCTGCAGAGGCTGTACACTTTACCCACAGATCTGATCGTTCACCACACAAAGCGATTGATTGCAACAAAGTCTTTCAGAGACTAACATTTGACCGATGAACCCCTCCGACACTTCCCTTCTAACACTTCCCTCACTCAGAGCCGAAGTTTAGACAGAGCAAGTACCGTTGAATGGGTACCAAGCCGTAGCACGTGTCGCTTCTCCTCTGATTACACCGATGTGCACTGTCACCCAGAGGTTTCAAAGGAAAGAGGTCAGAAACCTACTTAACTAGGTCCGTCCCATTCCGGACAAGTGGTTGTACACGGAACTCAGTTCAAAGGCTCGCAAGGTTAAGTCCTTAACTGTCCCGGGCAAGACATCCATTTTATACAACTCGGCACATAGCCTTCTTAATCATTCAAACAGCCCATTGCCACACAGGCCCACCTGGCACGAAGCCTTCTTGCCACTTGCCCCGGTTCAAATCATTTTCCCACCCCACTTTATACTTAAGCAACACATGCCATTTTCCACATCATTTCATGAATAGCACCACACGTGTCACTATCCCGTTCAATTCATGACATCATCGCATTTTCCAAAATCGTTCCATAATTGTTTAGTCAATATTCATTTGATATTTGAAAGTCATTCCACGCATACAAGCAAGGCTAAGCGACTAATCACGGTCTAGCCTCCGTGTTGGCATCATATTAGCATCCAACATATTTAAGCATCTTAGGGTGGACAAGGTTTGGGGCATATAAACATTATAATCAAGGTGGCATAACAAGTTTGGCTTTTAACTACCATTTCCCAATTTAATCAATAGTGGTTGTACTTAACATAGCATGCAATATGGAAATCAAAATATATTTTTAAAACTAGGCGCGAAATGATCAAAGCATGACTTGCCTTCGAAGAGGAGTTGGTTCTGGTCGAGGTTCTGCGACGGGTCTTCAAATTCTCCCTCGACGAAACCCGGCGACTCGGAGTCTACTCGGCACAAGCAATCACACAATAAATCCACTATACAGACAGCAAGATAAATTCTAAAAATAAAATAAAAATCATCATTAAATAGTTCACATTTTTACAAATTTTTGGGCACTGAAATCACCCAAATCCGAGTTAAAATGCGAAAGTTATAGCGTTTTCAATTTTGCTGAAATTCAATAAAAGAATAACCGAATTAATCTTTTTATTTTTGTACTAAAAATCCGGATTAAATCTCTCGGCGACACGCGTCGGCACCAGAGCGAACCACGTCGCTCTCGGCCACTGACAGGTGGGCCCGGATGACGTCACGCTGACGCCAGCACGGCCGGCGGTCCACCCACTGACGTGTGGGCCCGGTGAACAGCGCCCGGCCCCACATGTCGGTGACTGACACGCGTCGAGGAATCATCCGGCCACGCATGCACGATTTCCCGACCGTCGGATCCGGATCAGACGGCGCAAGAACTAATCGAGCGGTTCACTGTTAACGGGCCTACGTGGCGTTACCTCGAGCGTCGGATGATGATCAGACAGCTGTGGGAGCTCGCGAAGAGTCGAAGAAGAGGCGGCGCTGCGTTGCGGTTGGAGAAGATGACACGGGCGACGGCGTTTCCGGGTCTCTTCGGCCGGAAAAAGTAACCACACGGACGCGCCTTGGCTTGGTGAACTCGGAGAGGGTCTCGGCGACGGTGGAGAGTAGCGGACGGCGGCGAGATGAGGAGAAGAACCGAGACGAGAGAGAGAGCAACTTCGGTGAGCTCTAGCGAAGCCTACGGTGAGCGAGAGTGCACGGGAGAGGTGGCAACAGGAGCGGGACGAAGTGCTGAATGCAGCGGGCTTTATCTCCCGCCGGGCGAGCCTCGACACGCGCAAAATCTCGACAAAATCATGGAGGCTAACGGCGGCGGTCTGCTGATCGTGCACTCCGTGCGGCGACCAACGACAATGCGTCCGTCGAGATCGGACGGCCATGAGCGAAGCGGCGATTAGGGTTTTCTCCATGAGCACGGTGTTGGGCCGCCCAACACTGTAGCTAAGGATTTTCAGACTTTTTCGAATAAAAATAAATGCGAAATTCAAAGTAATTATTTGGGGCACTAAAAATACCCAAAAAATTCTAGAAAAATTCTAGAAAATATTTCAAAGCATTTTGAGCCTAAATAAAATATTAGTTTTAATTTTTGATAATTACATTTTCTGGTATTTAATTACTCAAGAGAAAATGATATAAATAAATTCCAATTAAATCCAATAAATCCCAGAAAAATTAGGTAAATTCAATTAAATGCAATTAAATGCAATTAAAGGTTGATTAATTCATAAAAATTCAAATAACTCCAAAATTTAAAATCTGGCCAAAATTCGGGACGTTACAAACCTACCCCCCTTAACAGAATCTCGTCCCCGAGATTCGAGGCTTAACTATAGAATAGGTTTGGAAATTCCTTTTTCAGATCTTCTTCTCGTTCTCAGGTGGCTTCACTTTCTGTGTGGTTGCTCCACTGAACTCTGCAGAAATGGGTTGTCTTGTTTCTTGTTTTCCGATCCATTGTGTCCAGAATTTTTATCGGTTGCTCTTTGTAAGTCAAGTCTTCCCGTAGTTCAACTTCTTCGAAAGGCGTTTGTTCCTCGTGCACACGGAGACACTTCTTGAGTTGCGATACATGAAAGACATTGTGCACTCCTGCTAGTGACTGTGGTAACTCGAGTTGGTATGCGACTTCGCCCTTACGGCTTATGATCTTAAATGGCCCTACATATCTTGGCGCAAGTTTACCCTTTTTGTGAAACCTCTGGACTCCCTTAAGCGGCGTAACTCTGAGATACACATAATCTTCCGGTTCAAAACTCAAATCTCTCGGTGGTTGTCGGCGTAGCTCTTACATCTTGATGTGCAATCTTTAATCTTTCTCGATCGGTGCTATTTGCTCTTGACTTCTTGAAGTATGTCTGGTCCAAGACACGACGCCACCGATCTCATTCAATTTAACGGCGTCCTACAAGGTCGACCATACAACGCTTCAAAAGGTGACATCTGAAGACTTGCCTGATAGCTGTTGTTGTAACTAAACTCTGCATATGGCAAACATTTATCCCAAGTTGATGTATATGCTAACGCACAAGCTCTCAACATATCTTCTAATATCTGGTTGACTCTTTCTGTCTGTCCATCCGTCTGCGGGTGATAAGTCAGATCTTGAAATTCAAGCGGTGCCCATTCTTTGTATGCAATTTATCCCAAAATCTTGAGGTAAATTGGGTACCTCTGTCCGATACTATCTTCTTCGGCACTCCATGCAAGCAAACGATCCTTGCCATGTATAGCTCGGCTAACTTATCTCCTGAATAGGTTGTCTTCACTGGTATGAAATGTGCGACTTTAGTCAATCGATCCACGATAACCCATATGGAGTCATAACCTCCTTGCGTCCTTGGCAATCCGTAATGAAATCCATTCCGATCTCTTCCCATTTCCATTCTGGTATTTTCAATGGCTGCAGCAGTCCTGCGGGTCTCTGATGCATAGCTTTGACTCGCTGGCATACATCACATAGTGCTACGTGTTCAGCAACCTCTCTCTTCATATTCGGCCACCAGAACCTTTCTTTCAAATCTTGATACATTTTTGCGCTCCCTGGGTGAATTGAATACTTGGAGTCATGAGCTTCCTCCAATATTAACTGCTTTAATTCCTTTTTGTTGGGTACGCAAATACGCTCTTTCATCCACAACGTTCCACGTTCGTCCAGCTTAAAGTCTCTTGCTTGGCCTTTCTCCATCTTGGCCTTGATTCTCTCGATCTTCTCATCATTCTTCTGACCTTCTCTAATCTGATCTTCCAAGATAGGCTTTACTTCTAATGCACTCTGAATCCTTCTGGAACAACTTCCAGCTTTAACCTCTGAAGGTCCTTACCTAGTTCTTCTTGACTTTCTTCTACTTTCGGATTCGCACCATGGCTTTTTCCGACTCGGGGCATCACCACTACATTGGCCTTGCCGGATGATAATGGATTCCCATGTTGTAATCCTTGATCGATTCTAGCCATCTCCTTTGTCTCATGTTTAGGTCGATTGGGTGAAAATGTATCTAAGGCTTTTATGATCTGTATACACCTCACACCTATTACCAATAAGATAGTGACGCCATATCTTCAGTGCATGCACTACGGCTGCTAATTCTAGATCGTGTGTCGGGTAATTCCCTTCATGTGGCCTTAACTGCCTTGATGCATAGACGACTACCTTTCCATTTTGCATCAACACACATCCAAGTCCTTGGCGTGATGCATCGCATAAATATCGAAACTCGATGCACATCGGGTTGCACTAACACCGTGTCTTGATGTCGATCTTTTCTTCAATTCTTGGAAACTCTTCTCGCAATCCGGTGTCCAAACAAACTTCTTTTCCTTCTTTAGCAATTGCGTAATTGGCCTTGCAATTGTCGAAAATCCTTCTATAAATCGGCGGTAATAACCAGCCATTCCAAGGAAACTCCGAACTTGCGGCTGCATTAGGCGACTCCCAATGTAGCAATTGTCTCAACCTTGCTTGGGTCCATCATGATTCCTTCGGCAGTCATGACATGCCCTAAGAAATCTACCTTACTCTTCCAGAAATCGCATTTACTAAACTTTGCATACAACCGTTGCTCCCTTAGCTTTTCCAACACTAATCTCAAATGTTGGGCGTGCTCTTCATCCGTCCTTGAATAAACCAATATATCATCAATGAACACCACTACAAATTTATCTAGGTATTCCATAAATACTTTATTCATCAAGTTCATGAAGTATGCGGGCGCATTTGTCAATCCAAATGACATAACGGTGAACTCATAATGTCCATATCTTGAGGAAAATGCGGTCTTGGGTATGTCCTCTGTCTTGATTTTCAGTGGTGATATCGACCTAAGGTCAATCTTGGAGAATACTCTGCTCCTCTTAATTGATCGAAAAGATCATCTATTCGGGTAACAATATTTATTCTTTATTGTCACTTCGTTAAGTCTTGCGATAGTCTATACACATCCTAAAACTCCCATCCTTTTTCTTAACAAATAGAACCGGTGCTCCCCAAGGTGACGAGCTTGGTCTGGATAAATCCTTTTTCCAACAACTCCTCAATTTGCTTTTTCATTTCTACCAACTCTTGGTAGACATCCGATATGGCCTCTTTGCTATCGGTCTTTGTTCGAGTACTAAGTCAATTCTGAACTCTATGTCTCGTCGCGTGGCATTCCGGTAATTCCTCGGGAAAAACATCTGGGTATTCACTGACCACTGGTACATCTCTTATACTGACAATCTCCAAATTGTTTACCAACAATTGCCCTCCTCGAACTGCCACTGCTTGAAATTCCACTTTCCTACCTTCAGGGCTCTCAATAGACACAACTCTCCGTCCACGCCTAATCTATCTGACCTTATGTTTAGTCAACCAATCCATTCCTGTGATAACATCCGGGGTTTGGGTGTCTAATATAATAGGGTTCGCTAGGAACTCTACTCCTTTTATTAGTAGCTTAACTCCAGAACATCCGACCTTAGAACGGAGTTCGGATCCAGAGGATTGAACTAGGAGTGTACTCTTAAGGTTAACAATATCCAGATCATTTGTCACGGCAAAATCTCGAAAGCGAGCGAATCTGAAGCTCTGAATCAAATAATACGGTAGCGGCATCGAGTTGACTAGGAACTTACCGAGCACGACGTCCGTAGCATTGTGGACTTAAATGCTCGGAGATATGATTAATCCGCCTCGTGTGAATGCTCGGCGTAGCTCCGGCTTGAGCGGTACTCGACTTCCTCCTTGGGTAGGGTCTTGGCCGGGTGCTCCCTAGATTGAAGCGTCTTGGCGTCCGCCTCCTTTCTTTGGGCACGCATTGGCGAAATGCCCCGTCTCGTTCTTGATTGTAGCGGCGCCTTCACGCCATTCTTGATTTCCACTATTACGATTATTAATTCGATGGGAGTCTCGAGGGTTTGTCCGACCGGTCTTGGCATTGGTGGCGGCGTCGACCTCGCTCCTCGGCCGAATCGGTGAATTCTTTGGGGTATCATTTTTGTTTTCTGATGACCCTGACGTCCTCCATGCAGAGCCATGCGGCGTTTGCGATTGTCGTCCAGTTCTTTGCGCTTGTCTTCCAGTATGAGCGCCTTGTTCACCAGTTCTTGAAAATCCGGAAAAGTGTGGGTAATTAGTCCCACCTGCAGTCCTGTGTTAAGTCCCTTCAGGAAACGGGACTACCTTGCCTTGTCTGTCGCTACGTCATCCGGTGCATAGCATGCTAACTGAGTGAATTTATTCAGATAGTCGACCACCGCTCGCCTCCTTGCTTCAGAGCTCGAAATTCCTCCTTTTTCAGCTCCATAATACCCTCCGGCACATGGTATTGACGAAAAGCTAGGGTGAATTCCTCCCAAGTAATCTCCTGCGGGTTCTCTGCGGCACGCGAGAATTCTCCCACCATTCAATTCTTTGTTCCTCAAGCCGGTGAGAGGCATAAAGCACCCTCTCATGTCCTTCACACCGGGTTATGTGCAATTTCCTTTCGATAGTTCTCAACCAATCATCTCCTCGAGTGGATCGCATTGCCCGAGAATGTGGCGGTCGGGTCCTCATAAATTCAGATAATCTTGAGTAGGGGCGTGGCCCATTGTTCCTGACTTGGTTGTTAGCGGCGGCCCGAGTCTTTGTTGTTGTAATCGTTGTCATCATTGTTTGCATTAATGCGTTTGTCTTTGGAGAAATGCGCCTAAGTTCTGCATATCCACCGGCGGTCTTTGCTGGGGTGGCGATGTATAGTCTCGATCGCCTCGTGGCGTGATCCACCGCCTCTGCTCCGTTGTTGCAGTGTTCACCATCTGTTGATTCTTCGGGGTTTAGAGATAAGAGGGAAAAAGAATAGGCGAGTATAGGAACTTATACGGGGAAACAGGTGTAACTTAAATAGAACCATTAAGCATTCAAGCATAAATAATAATTAAGTATGGTTTAGTACATAGTCTAAGGACTATGTAACCATACGACAATCACAACCATCACATCCAATTGTTCATGACAACATCGCATACTAAAGTTCGGAAATAAAGACGCAACTCAAAACAACCGAGTCTCAACGCAAAAGCTGACACTGCATCCCTGACAAATCATCACTCCTCAAGCCAACCATGCTGCGGCTCGCCGATCACGTAAACCGGCGGTGAGCCGCATCGGGCAACCGTCCCCATGCCCTCCCATCGGCGCAGCTGAGAGGCTCCACTGCTGCTGGTCCTCTGGCGCCGTGCTTGGCTCTGCTCTGCTCTGCTCCTCCTCGCTCGCCGCTGCCGAGCTCCATGACAGCTCTAGCTCTCCTCGCCGTAAAGAGCCTCCTCCAGCTCGGCGATCCTCTGAACGGCGTGCATGCGGGTCTCTCGTAAGGCCTCCTCGGTCTCCTCCAGAACGCGGTAGACGGCCTGCAGCTCCGTAGTCGTGGCGTCCATCACCTCCTCCTGTGCAGCGGCGAACCTGCCCAGGTGTACGACGGCGGCGTCATCCTCCAGGTCCAAGCGGGCCTGCAGGGGTCCACCCGCGTGCGGGTGCACACGGAAGGCGGTATCCCACAGCTCAAAGCCGTGGTCCCGGCTGATCCGGCGCAGCGCAACTCGGGCACACTCCTGTATGCCCGCCTCGTAGCTGGCTCGCTTCACCGCGAGGCGAAGCGGACGACTAGCACGAGCGTGCTCCCGAGCGTACAAGGTCAGAGTCGTCTCCCATCCACGAGCGATCCCGTTGACTATCCAGGTGCGGGACTTGTAGAGTGGTCGGTCGAAGCCTCCCAACACCTGGAGCATCCTCCAGAGCTCCGCAGCGTAGCCACCGTGACGCTCTCCAAAGGAGTGAACCATCCGCATCTGCCAAAGCAACGCGTCAGAACAACAAATTTTTAAAGAACACGAAAGTAATAGCAAAAATACAGCAGAGGTATGAAGTAAAGAAGAAGAGATGAGTCAAGATTTCATTGATTATTCTTGTCCAGATTTTATTCTTTAGAAATTAATTTGGACTCCATTAAAACGGCCAGTCTAACTAGGGTCAAGTCCTACAACAAGATGGCTCGATACCATCCTGTCGTGCCCGAATTTCCAGATTCGGACACTCAGGTATTCTCAGACTAGTCCAGATCACGCTAGTACACACAGATAAACAGTTGAAGTACCACAATCATACACAATGAAATAAATAATAAGTACTTCAAACATTAATAGTAACGAGTTACATGACCTTATGGTCGCCTTACAATACTTCACAGCAGGCGATAAATATCATCGATATCAAGTTCATTCAATGAAGCAAAATACAATAGCGAACCACTCCTAGCCACAAAGCTCTTGAGTGCGGCTCAACCCTTAATCCTCCCGACCTTGACGAACTCTTCATTCCAAGCCGCACGGCTTCTTCTTCTTCGAGGTTTTTGTCGATGCAAGGGTGAGTATACAACATACTCAACAAGTCATGCACAATGCGACTATTACTATATGCAACGCTTATTCCAAGGAAAGGCTTAATTGGTTATTTTGCATGAAGCGAAGATTTCTTTTAATAGGTAATCCTATTAGATTAAAAGCAGTAAAATCAATATTATTGATAATTAATTTCTCGATTCTTTTTCCAAGAGTTTGGCACACAGCCCTAATTTCATTCATCGGTTGTTGGCACATAGCCACCCATTCCACCTCTTTTATTTTTAAAATCTAACCCTTGACTGTAATCACCGAGCAATGTCCATCTCATGACACGGCTATTCAATAGATTCACACACACACTGCAGAGGTCAGTACACTTTACCCACAGATCTGATCGCTCACCACACAAAGCGATTGATTGCAACAAAGTCTTTCAGAGACTAACATTTGACCGATGAACCCTCCGACACTTCCTTCTAACACTTCCCTCACTCAGAGTCAAGTTTAGACAGAGCAAGTACTGCTTGAATGGGTACCAAGCCGTAGCACAGGTACGCTTCCCCTACAGATTGCACCGATGTGCACTGTCACCCGAGGTTTCAAAGGAAAGAGGTCGAAACCTACTTAACTAGGTCCGTCCCATTCCGGACAAGTGGTTGTACACGGAACTCAGTTCAAAGGCTCGCAAGGTTAAGTCCTTAAGCTGTCCTGCAAGACATCCATTTTATACAACTCGCACACACCTTCTTAATCATTCAAACAGCCCATTGCCACACAGGCCCACACACGAAGCCTTCTTGCCACTTGCCCTGCTCAAATCATTTTCCCACCCCACTTTATACTTAAGCAACACATGCCATTTTCCACATCATTTCATGAATAGCACCACACAGGTCACTATCCCAGTTCCAATTCATGACATCATCGCATTTTCCAAAATGCGTTCCATAATTGTTTAGTCAATATTCATTTGATATTTGAAAGTCATTCCACGCATACAAGCAGGCTAAGCAGCTAATCACGGTCTAGCCTCCCGTGTTGGCATCATATTAGCATCCAACATATTTAAGCATCTTAGGGTGGACAAGGTTTCAGGGCATATAAACATTATAATCAAGGTGGCATAACAAGTTTGGCTTTTAACTACCATTTCCCAATTTAATCAATAGTGGTTGTACTTAACATAGCATGCAATATGGAAATCAAAATATATTTTTAAAACTAGGCGCGAAATGATCAAAGCATGACTTGCCTTCGAAGAGGAGTTGGTTCTGGTCGAGGTTCTGCGACGGGTCTTCAAATTCTCCTCGATTTAAACCCGGTGACTCGAGTCTACTCGGCACAAGCAATCACACAATAAATCCACTATACAGACAGCAAGATAAATTCTAAAAATAAAATAAAAATCATCATTAAATAGTTCACATTTTACAAATTTTTGGGCACTGGAATCACCCAAATCCGAGTTAAAATCACGAAAGTTATAGCGTTTTCAATTTTGCTGAAATTCAATAAAAGAATAACCGAATTAATCTTTTTATTTTTGTACCAAAAATCCGGATTAAATCTCTCGGCGACACGCGTCGGCACCAGAGCGAACCACGTCGCTCTCGGCCACTGACAGGTGGGCCCGGATGACGTCACGCTGACGCCAGCACGGCCGGCGGTCCACCCACTGACGTGTGGGCCCGGTGAACAGCGCCCGGCCCCACATGTCGGTGACTGACACGCGTCGAGGAATCATCCGGCCACGCATGCACGATTTCCCGACCGTCGGATCCGGATCAGACGGCGCAAGAACTAACCGAGCGGTTCACTGTTAACGGGCCTACGTGGCGTTACCTCGAGCGTCGGATGATGATCAGACGGCTGTGGGAGCTTGCGAAGAGTCGAAGAAGAGGCGGCGGCGCTCGTTGCCGGAGTTGGAGAAGATGACACGGGCGACGGCGTTTCCGGGTCTCCTCGGTCGGAAAAAGTAACCACACGGACGCGCCTTGGCTTGGTGAACTCGGAGAGGGTCTCGGCGACGGTGGAGAGTAGCGGACGGCGGCGAGATGAGGAGAAGAACCGAGACGAGAGAGAGAGCAACTTCGGTGAGCTCTAGCGAAGCCTACGGTGAGCGAGAGTGCACGGGAGAGGTGGCAACAGGAGCGGGACGAAGTGCTGAATGCAGCGGGCTTTATCTCCCGCTCGGGCGAGCCTCGACACGCGCGCAAATCTCTGACAAAATCCGCGGAGGCCAACGGCGAGCGGCGGTGCAACAGTCGTGCACTCCCGAGGCAAATATGACCAACGACAAATCGTCCGACGAGATCGGACGGCCATGAGCGAAGCGGCGATTAGGGTTTTCTCCATGAGCACGGTGTTGGGCGGCTCAACATCAGTAGCTAAGGATTTTCGACTTTTTCAATAAAAATAAATGCCGAAATTCAAAGTAATTATTTGGGGCACTAAAAATACCCGAAAAATTCTAGAAAAATTCTAGAAAATATTTCAGAGCATTTTGAGCCTAAATAAAATATTAGTTTTAATTTTTGATAATTACATTTTCTGGTATTTAATTACTCAAGAGAAAATGATATAAATAAATTCCAATTAAATCCAATAAATCCCAGAAAAATTAGATAAATTCAATTAAATGCAATTAAAGGTTGATTAATTCATAAAAATTCAAATAACTCCAAAATTTAAAATCTGGCCAAAATTCGGGACGTTACAAAGCCAATCCAGATAAAATAGCAGCAATTGAGCATATGAAGCCTCCGGTGGACATAAGCAGGTCCAATGCCTGACCGGCCGTCTGGCCTCCCTCGGGTGGTTCATCGCCCGACTAGGAGAAAGAAGCTTACCCCTGTTCAAGCTGTTGAAGAAAACTAACCATTTCGAATGGACTGAAGAAGCCCAGGAGGCCTTTGAAGACTTGAAGCGGTACCTCACCTCTCCTCCAGTGTTGGTTTCCCCTGTACCAGGTGAACCGTTGCTTTTGTATATTGCTGCTACTCCTGAAGTGGTCAGCGTTGTGCTGGTGGCGGAGAGGGAAGGTGTCCAAAAGCCAGTCTATTATGTCAGCAAGGTGTTGCATGAAGCTGAAACCCGATACCCACAGGCACAAAAAATGTTGTATGCAGTCCTGGTGGCGTCTCTGGTCTGCGACATTATTTCCAGGGCGAAGTTACCGTGGTCACGGCCTATCCGTTCCGAGAAATCCTGTTCAACCGTGAAGCAGAAGGTCGCATTGCCAAATGGTCAGTGGGCTGGGAGAGTTCAACCTTAAGTTTGTTCCCCGTGACCGCCATCAAAAGTCAAAAGTCAAGGAGTTCGTTGTCGAGTGGACTCCCGCCACTCTTGAAGCGGAAGAAGCCCCCACGTCGCCTCCCTGGACCTTATTTTTTGATGGTTCGTTCAGATTGGAGGGCGCAGGGGCTGGTGTTGTCCTAGTCTCCCCGACTGGTGACGTTCTTCAGTATGTTGTTGCTCTTGATTTTAAATCCACTAATAATATTGCTGAGTATGAAGGCCTGCTGGCAGGGTTGCGTATTGCTTCGGCGCTAGGTATCCGGCGTCTTCAAGTCAAGGGCGACTCCCTGCTAGTCATCAATCAAGCGAGGAAGGAATTTCAATGCCCTGACCCCACCATGGCGGCATACTTGGCGGAGGTCAGGAAAATGGAGAGACGTTTTGAAGGGCTGGGATATATTCATATCCCCCGGTGAGATAATCACCTCGCGGATGGGCTCTCGCAGCTTGCATCTTCAAGGGCTTCTGTCCCGATCGGAGTCTTCGAAGAAAGACTATCGCGACCGTCCATCGCAGCCCACAATTCAGGTGGGAATGATGGTGTCGCTGTCGCGGCCCCCGATTCAGCGGGGGACGATGGTATGGCCGTCGCAGACCTCGACTCGGTGGGGAAGGTGACGCCGCACCCACGCCTCCGATTCGGGAGGGAAGGCCGTGCGTCTGCCTCAGCCCCCAAGTCCGGAAGGGAAGGCGGCGGTGCTGCCGATGCAGCGCTAGGGGAAATGCTTGGCCCAGCAAAGTACCCGGGCGAGCACCGAGTGCTCGCCACACTTGGCCGGGAAGATCAGTGGATGGATCCGATCCTAGCCTTCCTGCGGGACCAAGTGATCCCCGACGATGATGCCTCAGCTGAGAAAATAGCACGTAAGGCCAAGTGCTATACTCTGGTGGGTGGGGACCTATACCGCCGGAGTAGAAATGAAATTCTACTGAAGTGCATCACTCGGGAAGAGGGGAGCGCCCTGCTCTCTGATATCCATGGAGGCGCAAAGGGAGCCATATGTCCCATTAACGCTAGTCGGCAAAGCGTTTCGCCAAGGATTTTATTGGCCTACTGCCCTCCAGGATGCTTGCGAGCTGGTGAGGACATGCAAAGCTTGTCAGTTCTTCGCCAGGCAAGTCCACCGACCAGCCCAAGCTCTGCAAACCATCCCGCTCTCTTGGCGTTCACGGACAGAAATTTGGATATCTGGGTCCGTTCTCGAACCCACGGTGCTTCACCCACCTTTCGTTGCCATCGACAAATTCACTAAGTGGGTCAAAGCTGAGGCAGTACGTGCCATTACGGCTTCCGCTGCTGTCAAATTTATGCATGGGATATTCACCCGCTTTGGAGTCGCCAACCGCATTATCACCGACAATGGAACTCAGTTCACCAGTGCAGCATTTCTGGAGTTTTGTGATGAGATGGGCACCAAAGTATGTTTTGCTTCGGTCGCCCACCCCAAGAGTAATGGTCAAGCTGAGCGTGCCAATGCATTGGTGTTGAAGGGCCTCAAGACAAGAGCGTTTGATCGACTCCACAAGCGGGGGGCGCGCTGGATTGAAGAACTTCGTCAGGCTTTGGTCGCTTGCATACGCCGCCCGGTCATCTTGGCGAGACGCCTTTCTTCTTGGTGTATGGAGCGGAAGCTGTTCTCCCCTCCGAACTGTCGTTTGGCTCTCCGCGCGTCTCGGTTTTCAGCGAGGAAGGCCACGAAGACATCCGGCAAGAAGACGTCAACCTCCTGGAAGAAGTTCGTGACCGGGCCGCCCTTCGTGCCGCCCGATACCAGCAAAGCCTCAGGCGATACCATGCAGCCCGGGTCTCTGAGAGAACACTGGCAGTGGGCGACCTGGTCTTGCGCAGAGTTCAGGCGCATGCTGGGTTGCATAAGCTGTCTCCCCGGTGGGAGGGCCCCTTTAAGGTGGTCTCAGTATCTCGACCCGGGGCGGTCCGGTTAGCCACTGAGGACGGCCGAGAATTGGCGAATTCCTACAATGTGGAGTTGTTGCGAAAGTTTTATCCATGAAAAACTGTAAGTACCCGGTGATTTCCTTCGATCAGCCCCGGGATAGACTTATCCTCCAGCTGGTCGGCGATCATCGGTTGTTGATAATATTATTATCTTGAGGATTTTCGACTTTGTCATTATTCCTCTTTTTGTGCCCTACGGGGTAGTCTGCTTCATGGATGCTATTGGTCCTTAGGTTTTGGCAATCCCTTGTCGGTTCATAATTATGCCTGGTATCTGTGTCGGGTAAGAACGGGCAACCGGGGAGCGGATTTGGCACAGTGCTTAAATGTGGTTCATACACCTCGGGTTGGCACTCAGAAGCACTGCAGGTCGTTACCGCAAACACTGCTGGCCTAGTATCCTTCCTGGTAGTTCGCTGCTTCACTGCACAACGCCATGGGCTGTGTTTTAGAGAAACGGCAGCAACGTGGAAGCCAAAACGAGTGAACCAATATTACCCCATGCGCCGGCTTATGTTGTCATGATTTATATTATATGCGTCCTGCATGATATTTATTTATCCTTACAATAACCGCATATGTGCATGAGTAAAACTTTAAAGCTTTGGCTCAATTCGAGAAGAAAAATTTAATGGTCGCTCAAGACTCATTTGGTCGCCCAAGTGTTCATTGGTCGCCAGTATTGGGGGGTGGTCGTCAAGACTCATTTGTCGCCCAAGTGTTCCGGCTGGTTGCCCAATAACAGGGCTGGTCGCTCAAGACTCATTTGTCGCTCAAGACTTAACCGTCGCCTAAGTGTTAAATTTGGTTGCTCAGCCGCTTGGGGGCTGGTCGCCTCAAGACTCCAAATGTCGCCTCAAGGTTCAGATTGGTCGCCAGTAGCTTAGGCTGGTCGCCTAACCGCTGGTTGGGCACCGGCTAATACATAAGCCGATAAGTGTTTTAAGTAACACTCTCGATTGTTCGCTTATGTATATGCTAAAATTAATCAAATTATGCATGGTTATCACGGATGTCGCAAACCTGACGGCTCCTTGGTGATAAAAGAAAAGTCTTCAGTGTGAGCGTTTAGTAAAGTTAAGTGACTAGAGTGTAAGTTGGGCACGGAGCTCAAACACGGCTCGTACGCATCGGGTTGGCTCTTAGAAGCACCGCTGGTTGTCACCGTTGAGCGCCGCTGGCCCAAGACCACTCCTGGGGACTTATTACTTTCTGCACCACACTGGGGTACGATTCTAAGAGATCACAAGGATTTAAGTTCCGAAAAGGTTTCAGCCAATGAAAACCTTGCATAAAATCTTGACGGCAAAACCATTCTGTGCTCAAGCGCAAACTATTACGCTTCAAAGCTGTCTTTGCCTAAGTTCTATGCAACTTGCGCATATCATATTTACATTTGTGGTTAGTCGTGTGCGACCTCTACAGGAATTCTGGGACGTTGCCCGGACTTAAAAGCATGACTGGCGCCGCAATTGAATTTTGAGTTGGCTGCCTAGCAATTCCACCATGCAATATCAAATAAGCACAGCAAATGAGCATGAAGGTAAAACTGAAAAACATCCATTACAACTAAAGTTTGTTGAAGTGTTCATACAGGTAGAAAAGACTGATCAACAAAAGAAGTAAAAGCAAAAAAGTGGAGTGGCGGCCCAGCCCTTCACTCATCACCCACGTCGATGTCGCCGGCGTCTTCTTCCTCCGCCACCGGGGTGGCGACGTCCATGGCCAGCTGCTGCACTTGCAGCTGCCCGGCCAAGTACTCAGCGGCCGCTTGCACGCGTGCCTCTGCCTGTGCGGCGTTCCCCACGATGCCGGTCTCCATCGCCGCTATTGGGTCCAGAGAAGCGTCGTGGCTGGCCCAGCAAGCCAGCACAAAGGTGGCGATCATCACCGCGACCTCTTGCCCCTCCCTGGCGGAGCGTGCGGCCAGGGCGGTGGGCAATCCCCAGAGTGCTTCCGCGGCCTGGTTGGTCGCATAGGCGTATTGCAGGGCGGTGTCCTGGAGGGGCGTCTCCAGCACCACGCCCAAAGGTTCCAGGCATCTTTTGATGCGCTGGAAAGCTCCCTTGAGCATGGTGGCGAGATTGCACCTGAGGCGGTCAGCCTCGTACTCGGAGGTCCTCTGCGCCGCCTCGGCCCTCTCTGCCCACTGCTGCATGGTAGCCAGGGCGGCCGCGGTGGCCCTTTCTTGGGCCGCCATCGTATCTGACCTCTCCCGCTCCCGTGCCAGCTCGTCGATGGCCCCTGTTAATTGCCTCGCCATCCGGGCTCCATGCCCAGCGGTCGTGGCCAGAAGCGCACCGAGTGAACTGTGCAAATTACTGAGCTCTGTGAAGAGCTCAGCGGAACGCACCACAAGAGTGGTGACGGTGCTGGCGGCGAGTGGGCGAGGTGCGCCGATGTCAGGGCCGCCTACCCCTGTCCCAGTGGTATTGGCGGCCGGCGGCGGCTGGGCGGAGGTCTCCGCCGCAGGCGCAGGTGGCGTCTGCTCCCTTGAAAAATCTTGAGGGGCCGCCCTTGGCGTCGCCCTCAAGCTGAAGCTGGCCTTGGGGACCTCAAGCCCGCCTTGTCGAGTGGCGGCGTGGGTCCCCGTGGTAGAAGGCGGTGGCGCCATGGGGGATGAGACTGGCGCCATGGAGAGAGTCGAGGGAGGAGAAGGCAATGGAGTCGGCGCCGTAGCAGTTGGCGCCGTAGTCGTCGGAGCCGGCGCCTGCTGCATTGGCACCGGTGGCGATGGTGCCGGCGGCGCCGGAGGTGGAGATACTAGCACCGCAGGAGGCAGCGCCGGTGCGGTTGGCGCTGTAATTGGGGCGGCCGGTGCGACCGCCCCATGTGAGGTTACCGCCACCCTTGGGCTGGTGGCGGCGGAAGTTTCGCCCGCATAGCGGGCCTTCTTCATGCCCGGACCTGAAGTGTCCGGGCGAGCGACCGCTTGCCCATCGCCCGATCGGTGGGGGGAGGTGCGTCCCTGATCGTCAGGGGGGCGCGCGGCGGCACCACGGCGAGGCCGGTGGAGTCCATTGGCGGCAGCAACCTGACGATCCTCAGGCGCTCCGCAGGCTCCAAGTCAGCGAGTGGCCGGGCCGATGAAGGAAAATTCAGGCCGGCTGGGACCGGCGGCATGAGCCCGGAGAGCCACCTGCTGAGGCGTGGCCCATCCAAGTTTCCCACGGCTGGCCAAAGTTGAAAAAAGACTGCCGGTTGGTAGGGGGCAACACAAAATAGACATGAATGCAGAAAAAGCCAAAAAAGAATAGCAGAGAAATCTTACGGCCAGGGAAGGTGCGGGTGATGTCGCTGTCGCCTGTATACTGCCATGCTGGGTGAATACGGCGACGAAGGGGGCTAAGTCTTCGGGATACAAAATCCCTAACAACCAGCGCCCCAGTTAACCCGGCGTCCCGCAAGTTATTAATGCGGGTCGCCATTGCCAGAAGCTCCGCCGTCTCTTCGACGGGCGAGTTCCAGTTCTCGGTGGCCGCCTTGCCGTGCGGCACCCCCAGAGTTCAACGCCATTGTAAATGCGTTGACGACAGACCATTCGCCGCCAGATTTCCGGCTTGATCTGGCCGAAGGAATGTAGCGAGCCGCCATCCCATCCCAAGACGAAATGGCAGCTCTCAGGCAGCTCACCGCGGAGGAGGCGCGCAGAGAAAGAAGTGGCAAAAAGTGGAGATTTGGCATCACCCCATGAACATTTCCGCACGAGGTGTGCGAAGATGGCGAGAAAAAGAATGGAGTTGGGGGTGAGGTGAAGGTGATGGATTTCGTAGAAGTGGAGGACGGTGAGGAAAAAGTCAGAAAAAGGCGGCACCAAGCCCGCCATGATGCCCCACACGAAGATGATGATCTCGTCGGCGGGGCACTATGGTGTAGGGGTCCCGGCGCGGAAAAAGAGAGGGTCTTCTAGCACAATGGTGTGGAGTCTCCCCACTGCGTAGGAGTCCACTGTGGAAGCAGGAAAGGGAGGCGATCCGGAAGAAACCATGGAAGCAAGAAGGGCGAAAAACAAGAAAAGCTTGGAACAAGAAGATGAAGTTTGCAAAAGGTGCTAAAAGCGTGAACTGCCTGGTGCGGATGAGCCTATTTGTATCCCCCACTCGCACCGACGGTTCACGAAGGTACAAGATCGTGCGCCGTTTCAGGTCCCCAAAAAATCGGCGGATGCAATGAAGCACAAGAATCGAGGCGGTCGCATCCTCATGAGTGATGGTCCCATCCAAGAATGCACCGGCATTTAATGTAAGATCTCGAAAAGCTCTAATGTGCATTCTTGGGTGGGCCCGGGGGCTACTGTCGGCGTACTTTACACTAGGGTACCCTCTTCGCCGCACAAAAGCATGCGTGGCCCACGTGGCAGTCTAGCAGGCGGGTGGGTGCTTACACCCGCCTCTGAGACGTCGATCCACGTGGCGCGGGGCGGCAGTGGGCGGCCACGCCTGCCGCCCGGCGCCCGATCACGTGGAGGCTGGCGGCGATCGGGCACAAGATTGCTCACTACTTAATACAATTGCACAATCTGAAAATGACAAACACAAATTAGGGTTTTGATCAATGTAGTGCAGCCGGCCACTATTCTCTTTTCTTTTCTCTCTTTTTTTCTTTTTTGGCCTTTTGGCTCTTTCTTTCTCTTTTTTTCTTTTCGGTGACTTTCGGCCAACACTAGTATGAGCAAAGTTTTGGAATCCCTAACTTGATATCACAAGAGATATGATAGTGCAACGTATCAAAAGGAGAAGCCCCAAGCAATTTCAAATCGCTAGTCTTAATTGGGATCATAGTATTCACAAAGGATGAATTGGTTCCCAAAGGTATGTGCACTGATATTTTGAAATTTTATGATTGTAGACGCTACTGGACTCAACCAACTCAAAGGAACAAAACTAGAACACAAATTGAAGAAACAAACCCAAATTCGGCCAGAACTATGCAGTAAGGTTGTTGCTGCAATTAAGGCATGAAAATTACCGAATCAAGCTTGCTCACAATGTAACAAAATGATGGTACTGTTCTAGGCTTTAAAACAAGTATTCAAACACACAATTTGGAGCTCATATGTAGAAGTAATGGCCAAAACACTAAGGTGCACAGATTTAACAAAATTCAGCCGATCTGACCAATTCCGAATCCGAGGCAAATTCGGTTTGAAGGAATCCGAATCACAAAGGACACCCAAAAACGTTTGTAGAGGACTCTTCAAGGATTCAGGAAAGTATAAAAACTTCTCAATCGGAGTTCGGATGTGAGAGTTATGATCAAAATACCGAACCAACCTGGATTGCAATTGTAACATGCTTCCCGAATTTGATGTCCAGATTAAACAACCTGTCGTATGGAATTAGAATTCGTGCCCAACTAGATTTTTGTGGAGCTTGTCTCAAGGTTTTAGGAAAGTGCAAAACACTAGAATCCGAGCTCGTATGCAAAAGTTATGAACAAAACAAAGAACTGGACAGATTGGAATAAAATCTTCGCGAAGGAAAAACGATCAGCAACTAAAACAAGGATTCTAATGGATCAAAACCTAACAAAACTCACTAAAATACCAGATTGAATCTAAAGGTTGAATTTTTGTGGAGAATTTTCAATTTTGGACAGAAAACAAAAACTAATCTAGGTCTTGAATCTCTCACCGAGCAACTTGGCGCTCGATACCAATCGATGCATCCTCCGGGTGCATAGCGTGCCCTTCATGCGGCTCGGTCGTATGGCGACGTGCCTCGCCCGGCAGCGGATCGCCTAATCGCCCAGGCGTGGGCCTTAGCCCAACGAGGAATACACACCTTGGCTGCCATAGCTGCACCATAAGAGTCCCATGTGGCCCCAAAAGACTAGCCCGATGGGGGAGGTTGCTCTCCCTTTTAAGGTGGTATTCTCTCCCCTCCACAAGCAAAGTGGGACTATCATTCCCACCCTCTTGTTTCGGGACCTAGCTCTGATACCACCTGATGTGACTATGGGTCCCGATCTTTCAATGAGAGTGATAACATCGATTTGGAGGAATTGACTTTGACGATCCGACTACAACGTACGATGACGATGCGCCTTAGCAATCGCTAAACAAACTCCAGTGGGCTATTGATCTTGCCGTTGGCACGATCAACCTGAACACGAGGTTCGATTCCTGCATGCAACCGAAGAACAAGCAAGAACAATGGTAAAGCAATTTGAAATTGCAAATATGAATGAAGGATTGATAAGGTGGGGTTTTGAAACAAGGAGCTTCTTAGGCGGCAGTTGAGCACGTCTGGAGACTCAAAATAGTCGCAATGGCTAAACTATCAAATAAACAAAACCCAATCATAAAAGAACGGTGGCGACCATATATATAGCGATGGCCAGGAGGTGTAGGGCAGCCAAAACAGTGGCGGCCACCAAAACCCTAAGATACATGGGCCATAGGCCCAAAAGTGAGGTGACCCAGCACCTGGAATTTCTGTCCTGTGAGATTATTCGGTGATTTCCCATCGCTCCAGCAGGAATTTGGATGTGGGACTGGATCCATTAGAAAGCTTATCTCCTAAGCTTTGAAACGGCTGGTCACACGGTAAAAACAGAGTCCGGGAGCCCAAGTTATGTTCGTTTGAAGTACTGCTGCTCCTGGATGGCCGAACCGGACTTGTCGACGAATTGGCCTTGATCTTGGGCCTTCCTTGGCGCGTGGGCTGTCCTCGGTGGATGATCTTGACGTGCTGGTCCAGCGAAGATGGGTGAAAAGGCCATACTTCCGGATTAAGCCCACCAGGTGTCGTAGACGAAGTAGCGGCCGAAACAGCGACGGTTGGGGACGAAGTAGCAGTCGTAGGGGAAGAAGGGGCATCGGTTGTATCCATGGAAGTGATGTCCTCATTAAGCTTGTTTCGGTTGATTTCACTCTGATGTTAAGTTCATTCAAACCGGGACCCGAACAAAGGGATTTTAAGAAAGTTTGCCCTGAATAGAAACACTCTGAAGACACACCGGATTGCCCTCGTAAGTGTTGTAGGTCTTGTTTGAGCTTGTTTCATCCGATTTAGCTTTCAAGTCAATTTCGTACAAAACGAGATCCGAACAGGTGGATTTTATGAAAGTTTACACCGGTGCGAAACACCCCGAAAATGCAAAGGATTGCACTCCAAAGTGTCGCCGGTTTCCTTAGAGCTTGTCTCGGTCGATTTTGCTCTGATGTTAATTTCATTCAAATCGGGATTCGAACAAGTGGATTTTATGAAAGTTTGCCCCGAAGAGAATCACATCGAAGACACAAATGGATTGCCCTCGTAAGTGTTGTCGGTCTTGTTGGAGCTTGTTTCATTCGATTTCGCTTTGATGTTAACTTCATGCAAATAGAGATGCGAACAGGTGGATTTTATGAAAGTTTGCACCGGAGGGAAACACTCCGAAAATGCAACGGATTGCACTCCTAAGTGTTTCCGGTCTCATTAGAGCTTGTTTCGCTTGATTTCACTCTGATCTTAAGTTCATTCAAATCGGGACCCGAACAAGGGGATTTTACGAAAGTTTGCCCTGAAGAGAAACACTCTGATGACACACCGGATTTCCCTCGGAAGTGTTGTAGGTCTTGTTTGAGCTTGTTTCATCCGATTTAGCTTTCAAGTCAATTTCGTACAAAACAAAATCCGAACAGGTGGATTTTATGAAAGTTTACACCGATGCGAAACACCACGAAAATGCAAAGGATTGCACTCCAAAGTGTCGCCGGTCTCCTTAGAGCTTGTCTCGGTCGATTTTGCTTTGATGTTATTTTCATTCAAATCGGGATCCGAACAAGTGGATTTTATGAAAGATTGCCCCGAAGAGAATCACATCGAAGACACACTTGATTGCCCTCGTAAGTGTTGTCGGTCTTGTTGGAGCTTATTTCGGACGATTTCGTTTTGATGATAATTTCATGCAAATCGGGATCCGAACATGTGGATTTTATGAAAGTTTGCTCCGAAGAGAAACACTCCGAAGACACACCAGACTGCCCTCGTAAGTGTTGTCGGTCTTGTTGGAGCTTGTTTCCTTCGATTTCGCTTTGATGTTAACTTCGTACAAATAGAGATGCGAACAGGTGGATTTTATGAAAGTTTGCACCGGAGGGAAACACTCTGAAAATGCAACGGATTGCACTCCTAAGTGTTTTCGTTCTCATTAGAGCTTGTTTCGCTTGATTTCACTCTGATGTTAAGTTCATTCAAATTGGTACCCGAACAAGGGGATTTTAGCAAAGTTTGCCCTGAAGAGAAACACTCTGAAGACACACCGGATTGCCCTCGTAAGTGTTGTAGGTCTTGTTTGAGCTTGTTTCATCCGATTTAGCTTTCAAGTCAATTTCGTACAAAACGAGATCCGAACAGGTGGATTTTATGAAAGTTTACACCGGTGCGAAATACCCCAAAAATGCAAAGGATTGCACTCCAAAGTGTCGCCGGACTCCTTAGAGCTTGTGTCTGCCGATTTTGCTCTGATGTTAATTTCATTCAAATCGGGATCCGAACAAGTGGATTTTATGAATGTTTGCCCCGAAGAGAATCACATCGAAGACATACTGGATTGCCCACGTAAGTGTTGTCGGTCTTGTTGGAGCTTGTTTCCGACGATTTCGTTTTGATGATAATTTCATGCAAATCGTGATCCGAACAAGTGGATTTTATGAAAGTTTGCTTCGAAGAGAAACACTCCGAAGACACACCGGACTGCCCTCGTAAGTATTGTCGGTCTTGTTGGTGCTTGTTTCGTTTGATTTCGCGTTGATGTTGGCTTCGTACAAATAGAGATACGAACAGGTGGATTTTATGAAAGCTTGCACCGGAGGGAAACACTCCGAAAATGCGACGAATTGCACTCGTAAGTGTTTCCGGTCTCATTAGAGCTTGTTTCGCTTGATTTCACCTCGTGTTATGTTCATTCCAATCGTGACCCAAACAAGGGGATTTTATGAAAGTTTGCCCTGAAGAGAAATACTCTGAAGACACACCGGATTGCCCTCGTTACTGTTGTAGGTCTTGTTTGAGCGTGTTTCATCCGATTTAGCTTCCAAGTCAATTTTGTACAAAACGAGATCCGAACAGGTGGATTTTATGAAAGTTTACACCGGTGCGAAACACCCCGAAAATGCAAAGGATTGCACTCCAAAGTGTCTCCGGTCTCCTTAGAGCTTGTCTTGGTCGATTTTGCTCTGATGTTAATTCCATTCAAATCGTGATCCGAACAAGTGGATTTTATGAAAGTTTGCCCCGAAGAGAATCACATCGAAGACACACTTGATTGCCCTCGTAAGTGTTGTCGGTCTTGTTGGAGCTTGTTTCGGACGATTTCGTTTTGATGATAATTTCATGCAAATCGGGATCCGAACAAGTGGATTTTATGAAAGTTTGCCACGAAGACACACCGGACTACCCTCGTAAGAGTTGTCGGTATTGTTGGAGCTTGTTTCGTTCGATTTCGCTTTGACGTTAACTTCGTACAAATTGAGATGCGAACAAGAGGATTTTATGAAAGTTTGCACCGGAGGGAAACACTCCAAAAATGCAACGGATTGCACTCCTAAGTGTTACCGGTCTCATTCGAGCTTGTTTCGCTTGATTTCACTCTGATGTTAAGTTCATTCAAACTGGGATCCGAACAAGTGGATTTTATGAAAGTTTTCCCCGATGAGAATCACATCGAAGACACACTGGATTGCCCCCGTAAGCGTTGTCGGTCTTGTTGGAGCTTGTTTCGTTCGATTTCACTTTGATGTTAACTTCGTACAAATAGAGATGCGAACAGGTGGATTTTATTAAAGTTTTCACCGGAGGGAAACACTCCGAAAATGCAACGGATTGCACTCCTAAGTGTTTCTGGTCTCATTAGAGCTTGTTTCGCTTGATTTCACTCTGATGTTAAGTTCATTCAAATCGGGACCCGAACAAGGGGATTTTATGAATGTTTGCCCTGAAGAGATACACTCTGAAGACACACCGGATTTCCCTCGTAAGTGTTGTAGGTTTTGTTTGAGCTTGTTTCATCCGATTTAGCTTGCAAGTCAATTTTGTACAAAACGAGATCCGAACAGGTGGATTTTATGGAAGTTTACACCGGTGCGAAACACCCTGAAAATGCAAAGGATTGCACTCCAAAGTGTCGCCGGTCTCCTTAGAGCTTGTCTCTGTCGATTTTGCTCTGATGTTAATTTCATTCAAATCGAGATCCGAACAAGTGGATTTTATGAAAGTTTGCCCCGAAGAGAATCACATCGAAGACACACTGGATTGCCCTCGTAAGTGTTGTCGATCTTGTTGGAGCTAGTTTCGGACAATTTCATTTTCATGATAATTTCATGCAAATCGGGATCCGAACAAGTGGATTTTATGAAAGTTTACTCCGAAGAGAAACACTCCGAAGACACACCGGACTGCCCTCGTAAGTGTTGTCGGTCTTGTTGGAGCTTGTTTCGTTCGATTTCGCTTTGATGTTAACTTTGTACAAAAAGAGATTGGAACAGGTGGATTTTATGAATGTTTGCACCGGAGGGAAACACTCTGAAAATGCAACGGATTGCACTCCTAAGTGTTTCCGGTCTCATTAGAACTTGTTTCGCTTGATTTCACCTGTTGTTAAGTTCATTCAAATCGTGACCCGAACAAGGGGATTTTATGAAAGTTTGCCCTGAAGAGAAACACTCTGAAGACACACCGGATTGCCCTCGTAAGTGTTGCAGGTCTTCTTTGAGCTTGTTTCATCCGATTTAGCTTTCATGCAATTTCCTTCAAAACGAGATCCGAACAGGTGGATTTTATGACAGTTTACACCGGTGCGAAACACCCCGAAAATGCAAAGGATTGCACTCCAAAGTGTCCCGGTCTCCTTAGAGCTTGTCTCAGTCGATTTTGCTCTGATGTTAATTTCATTCATATCGGGATCCGAACAAGTGGATTTTATGAAAGTTTGCCCCGAAGAGAATCACATCGAAGACACACTTGATTGCCCTCGTAAGTGTTGTCGGTCTTGTTGGAGCTTGTTTCGGATGATTTCGTTTTGATGATAATTTCATGGAAATCGTGATCCGAACAAGTGGATTTTATGAAAGTTTGCTCCGAAAACACACCGGACTGCCCTCGTAAGAGTTGTCGGTGCGGTTGGAGCCTGTTTCGTTCGATTTCGCTTTGACGTTAACTTCGTTCAAATTGAGATGCGAACAGATGGATTTTATGAAAGTTTGAACCAGAGGGAAACACTCCAAAAATGCAACGGATTTCACTCCTAAGTGTTACCGGTCTCATGAGAGCTTGTTTCGCTTGATTTCACTCTGATGTTAAGTTCATTCAAAATGGGACTCGAACAAGGGGATTTTATGAAAGTTTGCCCTGAAGAGAAACACTCTGAAGACACACTGGATTGCCCTCGTAAGTGTTGCAGGTCTTCTCTGAGCTTGTTTCATCCGATTTAGCTTTCATGCAATTTCCTTCAAAACGAGATCCGAACAGGTGGATTTTATGAAAGTTTACACCGGTGCGAAACACCCCGAAAATGCAAAGGATTGCACTCCAAAGTGTCTCCGGTTTCCTTAGAGCTTGTCTCGGTCGATTTTGCTCTGATGTTAATTTCATTCAAATCGGGATCCGAACAAGTGGATTTTATGAAAGTTTGCCCCGAAGAGAATCACATCGAAGACACACTTGATTGCCCTCGTAAGTGTTGTCGGTCTTGTAGGAGCTTGTTTCGGACGATTTCGTTTTGATGACAATTTCATGCAAATCGGGATCCGAACAAGTGGATTTTATGAAAATTTGCTCCGAAGACACACCAGACTGCCCTCGTAAGAGTTGTCGGTATTGTTGGAGCTTGTTTAGCTTCGATTTAAACTTTGGCGTTAACCGTACAAATTGAGATGCGAACAAGTGGATTTTATGAAAGTTTGCACCGGAGGGAAACACTCCAAAAATGCAATGGATTGCACTCCTAAGTGTTACCGGTCTCATTCGAGCTTGTTTCGCTTGATTTCACTCTGATGTTAAGTTCATTCAAACAGGGACCCGAACAAGAGGATTTTATGAAAGTTTTCCCTGAAGAGAAACACTCTGAAGACACATCGGATTGCCCTCGTAAGTGTTGCAGGTCTTGTTTAAGCTTGTTTCATCCGATTTATCTTTCAAGTCAATTTCGTACAAAACGAGATCCGAACAGTTGGATTTTATGAAAGTTTTACACCGGTGCGAAACACCCCGAAAATGCAAAAGATGGCACTCCAAAGTGTCACCGGTCTCCTTGGAGTTTGTCTCAGTCGATTTTGCTCTGATGTTAATTTCATTCAAATCGGGATCCGAACAAGTGGAATTTATGAAAGTTTGCCCCGAAGAGAATCACGTCGAAGACACACTGGATTGCCATCGCAAGTGTTGTCGGTTTTGTTGGAGCTTGTTTCGTTCGATTTCTCTTTGATGTTAACTTCGTACAAATAGAGATGCGAACAGGTGTATTTTATGAAAGTTTGCACCGGACGGAAACGCTCCGAAAATGCAATGTGTTGCACACCGATGTGTTTCTGGTCTCATTAGAGCTTCTTTCGCTTGATATCACTCTGATGTTAAGTTCACTCAAATCGGGACCCGAACAAGGGGATTTTATGAAAGGTTGCCCTGAAGAGAAACACTCTGAGGACACACCGGATTGCCCTCGTATGTGTTGTAGGTCTAGTTTGAGCTTGTTTCATCCGATTTAGCTTTCAAGTCAATTTCGTACAAAGCGAGATCCGAACAGGTGGATTTTGTAAAAGTTTACGCCGGTGCGAAACACCCCAAAAATGCAAAGGATTGCACTCCAAAGTGTCGCCGGTCACCTTAGAGCTTGTCCTGGTCGATTTTGCTCTGATGTTAATTTCATTCAAAACGGGATCCGAATAAGTGGATTTTATGAAAGTTTGCCCCGAAGAGAATCACATCGAAGACACACCTGATTGCCCTCGTAAGTGTTGTCGGTCTTGTTGGAGCTTGTTTCGGACGATTTCGTTTTGATGATAATTTCATGCAAATCGGGATCCGAACATGTGGATTTTATGAAAGTTTGCTCCGAAGAGAAACACGCCGAAGACACACCGGACTGCCCTCGTAAGAGTTCTTGGTATTGTTGGTGCTTGTTTCGTTTGATTTCGCTTTGACATTAACTTCGTACAAATTGAGATGCGAATTGGTGGATTTTATGAATGTTTGCACAGAAGGGAAACACTCCAAAAATGCAACGGATTGCACTCCTAAGTATTACCGGTCTCATTAGAGCTTGTTTCTCTTGATTTCACTCTGATGTTAAGTTCATTCAAACCGGGACCCGAACAAGGGGATTTTATCAAAGTTTGCCCTGAAGAGAAACACTCTGAAGACACACCGGATTGCCCTCGTAAGTGTTGTAGGTCTCTTTTCAGCTTGTTTCATCCGATTTAGCTTTCAAGTCAATTTCGTACAAAACGAGATCCGAACAGGTGGATTTTATGAAAGTTTACACCGGTGTCAAACACCCCGAAAATGCAAAGGATTGCACTCCAAAGTGTCGCCGGTCTCCTTAGAGCTTGTCTCGGCCGATTTTGCTCTGATGTTAATTTCATTCAAATCGGGATCCGAACAAGTGGATTTTATGAAAGTTTGCCCCGATGAGAATTACATCGAAGACACACTGGATTGCCCCCGTAAGCGTTGTCGGTCTTGTTGGAGCTTGATTCGTTCGATTTCACTTTGATGTTAACTTCGTACAAATAGAGATGCGAACAGGTGGATTTTATTAAAGTTTGCACCGGAGGGAAACACTCCGAAAATGCAACGGATGGCACTCCTAAGTGTTTCTGGTCTCATTAGAGCTTGTTTCGCTTGATTTCACTCTGATGTTAAGTTCATTCAAATCGGGACCCGAACAAGGGGATTTTATGAATGTTTGCCCTGAAGAGAAACACTCTGAAGACACACCGGATTGCCCTCGGAAGTGTTGTAGGTCTTGTTTGAGCTTGTTTCATCCGATTTATCTTTCAAGTCAATTTCGTACAAAACGAGATCCGAACAGGAGGATTTTATGAAAGTTTACACCGGTGCGAAACACCCCGAAAATTCAACGGATTGCACTCCAAAGTGTCTCCGGTCTCCTTAGAGCTTGTCTCGGTCGATTTTGCTCTAATGTTAATTTCATTCAAATCGGGATCCGAACAAGTGGATTTTATGAAAGTTTGCCCCGAAGAGAATCACATCGAAGACACACTTGATTGCCCTCGTAAGTGTTGTCGGTCTTGTAGGAGCTTGTTTCGGACGATTTCGTTTTGATGATAATTTCATGCAAATCAGGATCCGAACAAGTGGATTTTATGAAAGTTTGCTCCGAAGACACACCGGACTGCCCTCGTAAGAGTTGTCGGTATTGATGGAGCTTGTTTCGTTCGATTTCGCTTTAACGTTAACTTCGTACAAATTGAGATGCGAACAAGTGGATTTTATGAAAGTTTGCACCGGAGGGAAACACTCCAAAAATGCAACGGATTGCACTCCTAAGTGTTACCGGTCTCATTCAAGCTTGTTTCGCTTGATTTCACTCTGATGTTAAGTTCATTCAAACTGGGACCCGAACAAGGGGATTTTATGAAAGTTTTCCCTGAAGAGAAACATTCTGAAGACACACCGGATTGCCCTCGTAAGTGTTGTAGGTCTTGTTTAAGCTTGTTTCATCCGATTTATCTTTCAAGTCAATTTCGTACAAAACGAGATCCAAACAGTTGGATTTTATGAAAGTTTACACTGGTGCGAAACTCCCCGAAATTGCAAAGGATTGCACTCCAAAGTGTCACCGGTCTCCTTGGAGCTTGTCTCGGTCGATTTTGCTCTGATGTTAATTTCATTCAAATCGGGATCCGAACAAGTGGATTTTATGAAAGTTTGCCCCGAAGAGAATCACATCGAAGACACACTGGATTGCCATCGCAAGTGTTGTCGGTCTTGTTGGAGGTTGTTTCGTTCGATTTCACTATGATGTTAACTTCGTACAAATAGAGATGCGAACAGGTGGATTTTATGAAAGTTTGCCCCGGAGGGAAACACTCCGAAAATGCAACGGATTGCACTTCTAAGTGTTTCCGGTCTCATTAGAGCTTGTTTCGCTTGATTTCACTCTGATGTTAAGTTCATACAAATGGGACCCGAACAAGGGGATTTTATGAAAGTTTGCCCCGAAGAGAAACACTCTGAAGACACACCGGATTGCCCTCGTAAGTGTTGCAGGTCTTCTTTGAGCTTGTTTCATCCGATTTAGCTTTCATGCACTTTCCTACAAAACGAGATCCGAACAGGTGGATTTTATGAAAGTTTACACCGGTGCGAAACACCCCGAGAATGCAAAGGAATGCACTCCAAAGTGTCGCCGGTCTACTTAGAGCTTGTCTCGGTCGATTTTGCTCTGATGTTAATTTCATTGAAATCGGGATCCGAACAAGTGGATTTTATGAAAGTTTGCCCCGAAGAGAATCACATCGAAGACACACTGGATTGCCCTCGTAAGTGTTGTCGGTCTTGTTGGAGCTTGTTTCGTTCGATATCGCTTTGGTGTTAACTTCGTACAAATAGAGATGCGAACAGGTGGACTTTATAAAAGTTTGCCCCAGAGGGAAACACTCCGAAAATGCAACGGATTGCACTCCAAAGTGTTTCCGGTCTAATTAGAGCTTGTTTCGCTTGATTTCACTTTGATGTTAAGTTCATTCAAATCGGGACCCGAACAAGGGGATTTTATGAAAGTTTGCCATGAAGAGAAATACTCTGAAGACACACCGGATTGCCCTCGTAAGTGTTGTAGGTCTTTGATGGGGACGGCGATCCCGATCTTTCGGTGAGATGATGATACGTCGATTTGGGGGTGTTGATGGCACCGAAATTTAGGGCTTCCTACTACCAGGTCGGGAGCTTCACAATCGCAATGCCAAATCCACACAGATACATGATCCAGTGATCAATAGTTCCTGCAAGAAATCGAGAACCCGCAAGAACAAAGTTTGAAGCAATCTGGAAATATGGTATTGAAACAAAAAGAACAAGTGGAGGTTTTATTTCTCGGATCGGGCGGTCTAACCGACACGCGCAAACGCGAGGAGGGACGCACACGTGGTCTACCAAACACAACAAAACCTAAACGTAAAAGAATGGTGGCAGCCACATATATAGCGGCGGCCAGTAGGTGTTGGGCAGCCAAAACAGCGGTGGCCACCAAAACCCTAAGATACATGAGCCTTTGGCCCAAAAGAAAGGTGGCGCACACTACTACAGAATAGGTCATCACTGCCGGTTCGTCCACGCCATTACTGCCGGTTATGGGCGCCGACAGTCATTGGTCGGCAGTGATACTCGGGGTTATCACTGCCGGTTGAGCAACCGGGAGTGATAATAGATATCACTGCCGGTTCATTATACAACCGGCAGTGATATTAGACTATCTCTGCCGGTTTACACTATCATCCGGCAGTGATACTCAACTATCTCTGCCGGTTTAACCTAGAATCCGGCAGTGATATATGTATATCTCTGCCGGCTTATACGACGAACCGACAAGATTCAGTGTATATCCTTTGCCGGTTCCTGGACGAACCGGCAGTGACAACCGAATTCTAAAAAAATTTGTAGATGTACTTCATAGATTACTCTACCTATGTATAAAATTGCAGGTTCAAATTCAATACATATGAGGTCTTACAAAAACTCTTTTTGTAAGTCCTCATATGTATTGAATTTGATCCTCGCAATTTTATACATAGGTAGAGTAATCTATGAAGTACATCTAAAATTTTTTCGTAGTTTTCGTGACTTTTATTAGTTGGTGTGCACGATGTGTACACGGAAGGCTATGTGCACATGATATGTTGCCTTCAAATATATAGTATATAAAGCGTCGTTAGATCATAATTAAAATATATTAAAGCATCACAATATTTAGTTTTTATAATTAATAGTCTGTTCACAAATGTAGTGTGAGTACATCTCGTTCACTTTAGATCGAAGCTTTCATCGTGGAACTCGCCCTTTGGATCGATGACACATTCACAATGAATCCAAATGATATGCTCTTGAATTGCTAAAATTTCTTTCGACAAGATGGCGATTGGTTCTCGGCTTGGAGCGCCATTATTGAAGAAAAGAGAAATTTAATTAATGATGATAGATGTTAAATGAAAGAAAAGTAGGCATGAATGTGTAATTATATACCATGGCTTCAATAGCCGGCGATCTTAAGTGACAATTGAATGTAAATTTGTACATCGTAGTATCTTATAAACTATTTCCACAGTCTGTCTCATGCATGGAAAGTCTGTTATTATTTTGAAAGTTGTCTGTAGGGAAGATGCGACCACCTTTCTTGCAATACCGTGTGAATGCTTGTGTGAATGATTTTAAATAGTAATTAACCTTAAATACAATAGAATAAAATATTACTAGAGCAATAACATAGCGATCGAGTTTACATGCTCATCATCTTCCAAAAATTATGTTCATACTCACCAAGTTCTTTTCTCCACGAGTCCAAGACATAAACCACGCTAGCTTCTAACTCGATGATGAGGAGGACCCAGTGATAACTAGACATATATGTTAACACAGCCTATTAGTCCCACACCGTGTCACGCAAAAATGGTAAAACAATATTAGAAGTAGGGTAATACGTACTTAAAGTTATAGGGTACAAGTACGGAGGTTTTCTTTCTCAGCTTGAAGAAAGTCTTAAATAAATAGTCTTCAACAAACTTTGGGTTATCACGGACGAGTTTCTCGTTAACAAGCCCCGGATCGAGAAATCCTAAATCTTCATCCTTATTTTTTGCACATAATCAGATCTCCATTCTACATATGTAAAAAAGAAGTTAGACATACAGATTGAGCGGTAGAAGAATATACAATAATATAAATAGAGACTTACAAAGTCCACGGTCGACCCGATGACACGTCCAGAGCATCCGGCGGTACAACATATACAATTCAGAGAACTCTAACTGAACATGCCATCCCCATTGTGAAAATCCGAATCTTTGTATTTCATTTGATCGCCCACATACCCTCTTGGCACCGCTGCATGTAATACTGATGGACGCGCCGCAATTTTGTTGTTAGGTTCTCTAAATCTTTTGGTGGAGCCAGCGGTTGCCCCATGATGTACTTCGAGCTTAGACCTAGCTCGTAATTACGACGTTGTTCAGCAGCATCTTTTTGAGCTTGCGACATCGACGCCTCGGCACTAGCCATCTTCAAGTTTTGCTTTACGGAGATCGCCGTAGTCCCACATTTCGAAGGTTGAAGCCCCGCCTCTCTTTGGCTTTTGCCATACTCAAGAAAAACTCCTGCGCATTAGCATCGACTTTAGTCTTCTCGGGTGATGGCACCTTTTGGAAGTGAGATGTTACCTCGGCCTTCGTTTGCTCTTTGCGTTCTTCTTGATCATATCGGCCGTAATTTCTTACGAGGTCAGGTCGCCTTCACAGATGACCGAGATTTGGTACAAGATGATGCGGACTTCCGAGATGGTGCTGATGTTCGACTCTTCTTATGTGCCGGTTGAGGAGTTGGACTTTTCCTGGCTGGTGCCGGAGGAGTTGGACTTTTTCTAGATGGTGCCGGCGGAGGAGTTGGACTTTTCCTGGCTGGTGCCGGCGGAGGAGTTGGTCCTTTTGTGGATGGTGCCATGGAGGAGTTGGACTTGTCCTAACGGTGCCGCGAAGGAGTTGCACTTTTCGTAGGCGACAGGTCTGCGTGTGGAGAGTGTGGCTCATCATCATCATCGTCGTTGTCAGCCTCATCGTCCGAGCCGAACATAATCAAGCTCTTGCGCCACGCGAGGAAGCCATGCACGTTTTCTCCAAGTTTGTTTTTTCCGTCCTCGCCAGAATCTCTACCTCCATTTTGCGATATTGTCGGACTACACCGTTTACTTCGACCTGGCGAATCCCAGTGTATTAGGCGGCACGTAACCACGAGGAGGCGCATGGCCAAGCCCCGCCATCACCCACCTTGATGGTAATGCCATGTGCGGACAAATGCAGCTTGCACGGTGTCGGTTACGTGATGTCATCCATCGGAAAATGGAGTCGATGCTCTCCGGAATCGTTGTGGGCCAGCAGTTGCTCTTAAGAACACCGTGATCGAGGTTCCGAGGGTCATCATCGAGTGGCGGTCGTGAGTGAGAGCTTTCAGATCGCTTGCTCCACAACTTGATCGGCTTCGCTCTCTCTTCATCTAGCGCTCTTGCCACAAACAAGTTGTATTGACGCTTGCAGTTCATCTTCTCTTAGTCTTTTCGACCGCTTATGCGACGATCGTCCACCGGGAAGCCTTCTTTCCACGGCACCAAACCAACTCCTCGGGTGCGCCCAGATGCTCCTTGTTACCCAGAACAACAATCGACTCATCATTCTCCCTTTGTGGCTTGAAAAGCCCTTGGGAAGACTCCACGTGAGCATCGATATTTTCTGCGACACCTCCGGGCTCTATCGCCTCCTGAAGCTCAAGCTGCCATCTTCGAGACAAGCCCTCCCAAACAACCAAAGGCTTTGATCGTGCGATGAACTCGGCCGTCGCAGAGTAACGCCCTTGAGGGTTAGCTCTTGTTCGCGCCTATCCCATGCAGGTATTTTCTTCACGTAGCCACCAGTGCCTAGTGTGTGAGGGTACATATGCTTATCCGCGTTAGCCTTGTTCTTCTGACTCACTGTTTGGGCTTCTTCAGAATTCTCAGACTCCACAAAGTCCTTCCAAAATTCCCTTATCTTTGGAAACGTGTTAAAATTTGGCGTGACATTCTTCTTCACATAGTTCTTATTCATTGAGTCTTCCAATTCTTCCAAATGTGCACATGATACTTAGTGCACGTTTTTTGCAACCAACTCGACCCTTGGGGAAAGGGAATACGTGTTTTAGCTTGCCCCATAGCGAGTCCTTCAGTCATCGAACCACCCATCGATCTCCTTCGCAGCGGTCCATGATCTATAGGTGATGGGCACGTTATCCCTAGCAAGTACTCATGAGTCGTCTCAGTCTGGCGCCAATACCGACGCTGGTATAGCAGTTCCCGACTTAAGAGCTGGACTATGTTGTGAATGCCCTTAGGCATCTTGCTCGGGCCACGACCTGCGCGCCGGCTTTGTTCACCCGACGTTTGAGCCTACAATTGGATCTTGTTATTAGTCGTATGACCCTACAATATTTTGGGAATCACAACGTACTAATACTTTACCTCGCCCATGTTAGTCGCGTCAGCTTGGTCCATGGCAGTGGCGTCAGCTTGGCCCATAGCAGGGGCGTCAGTTTGGTCCATGGCTGTGGCGTCAGCTTGGTCCATGGCAGGGGCGTCAGTTTGGTCCATGGCTGTGGCGCCAGGTTGCTCCATAGCAATATCCTGTAGGTTCAAGTAGCCACTTGGGCTACCCACTCCTACTTCGTCTACATTCGAGGGCCGAACTCCCTCTGGCACTTGTCCCTGATTCGAGGCCATTCCTAGCAATCCAAAATGTTATTGGGTTAATTATATTGCATTCATTTATGGTTGCTACATGACATCAAACTTGTGAATTCAAACGATGGTAATTTGCTAGAGTTGAGAGGAATAAGTGATGTTGTGACCTCATGCTACAAACATGTGCACATGTAACTTTAAAATGATACTTATACATTAGAAAAAAATCACATGATACATATACATCTCGAAATGAAAAGATAATATGAAAAAATTCATATATTCTTAAGAATATATTCCACACTAAAATGATTTTAAAAAAATAAGCCCTGCAAGTTCAAAAATTGCATGGGTGTCACGAGGCGTCCATGATCAAT